>OW028576.1:12105111-12757611 GCA_932294295.1 Alitta virens
ACGAACAGGAAATATCTGGTTATTTCATCAATTTGTATTGAAAGTGAAAAATACATGTACCCAACATTTCTATATTTCTAACAACTTATTTGCTTTGATTAGGCAGCGTGCCCAGCACGTTCTGAAAATCCGTGATCGCTAACATCGTCAACATCACTTAATTTCACGTACATATTTGACCGGAAGGAACGTCAGCTCACGAATTTCGCTTTTCGCTCTATTAAACAATTATTCAATGGTGACATGTGACGCTATGCACGCTGGTGCAGGCAATTTTAGCGATCTGACTTATTTACTAGCACGTTTTGTTTAATAACTTCGTCAGTGTTTATCCAATTATCAAAATTCAAACATTTTCTGAAAGCCAAGATTTTCAGCGATATAAATACCTAACCAAAATTAATTAATTAGTCGATTGAATCGTAATTAATAAAAAGGAAAAATAACACATTGACATTAAAAATATTGGAGTTCAGTGGAACAAAACATGAAACATGTACACCAAACGTTATGTATATATATATATATATATACTTATAGATAGACAGATAGACAGATAGATATATAGATAAATATATAGATAGATAGATTGATAGATATATAGATATAGATGATAGATAGATAGATAGATAGATATGTAGATATATATATATATATATATATATATATATATATATATATATATATCGATAGATAGATAGATAGATAGATAGATAGGTAGATAAATAGACGATAGATAGATAGACAGATAGCTAGCTAGCTAGATAGATATATAGATAAATAGATAGATAGATTAGATAGATGTTCTAAAACTGCAAATAAATGATTAAAACCCTGCTCAATATTTTATTAATTCTATCAGCCTCGTTGTACATTGACATTTTTCCGGTGTACATATCTTCATGTCTCACATGTGAGTGTATAATATTTGTCAAATTTCATGAAGTAAAAACTGTTACAGCGGATACATGTAGAAAAGAGGAAAGGGGAAAATAATCATTTAGAATTTGCCAGGATTTGGTGCACTGAGATAAATCATTATACAAAGCTATGCCAAGTATTTTTCCATAATCTGATATAACTGACAGTGTTTATACAATCTGTTTGTGCCTTTTTTGGGAATCATTACTCAAACTGGACCGTTTCATGAGACTGTATTTAAGACAGATTAACTACTGTATAGTTACGCTGACATTGGCCTGTCAGTTGAATGGTTTCATATTGTTGTGTTTACACATCCGGGATCTGCAAAATCACTTTTGGTGCATAATAATTATATAGCCCTGCAGATACAGTAAAAATGTTTGAGTTATAATCCCCGTCATGTTAATTACTCACTCTTCATGAGATAAGTTATAAAGCTTCTTTGCCAGCTGCAGGTAGACGTAATGATGAGATGATAAGGCTTTGGAGTCCACAGCATGTCACGCATTAACCCCATGGCTGGGGTCTTTCACTTAATCGCCCCAGCATAGACACATTTGACAAACATTTGTGTTATAATAAAACTTCAAATAATATATTACCTACATTTCGTCAATATTTCATCAACATTTTAACATTGCCACAACATGTTTGACAGGGGCAGATCCAAGATTTTAGAAAGGGGGGGTGTCCAAAGTTGCTCAATCCTGAAGCATATGCTGTGAAGTATTTGTACTTTTAAACATGACACTTCCAACTTCTTGTTACAGATGTATCTACCTCTAGAATTAAAATATCTGTGTGGAAAGGTACAGAGCTACGGAGCCCCAAAGTGGACTTAATTGTTAGTAGAAATAATTTATTGTTGCGTTCACTTGCGATCATCACATTTCCCAGCAATTATCTTTGAGAGAGAACGCAAACTTTGCAAGGGAATGCAAAACTTTGTGAGGGAACACAAAACTTCATCAGGGAACACAAAACTTCATCTGGGAATGTAAAACTCCATGACGGAATGTGATCATTGTGAGGATCGCTATCCTTGTAAGGGAACGTGATCATCGCGATAGAATGCGATATGATCGCGAAGGGAACAAATTCTATTTGTGAGGCAACGCCCACTCTTTTTTTCACAAGGGAATTCAATAGGTCACGAGGGAACGGAAAATATTGCGAGGGATCGTGAAAATTTAAAAGTTTTAAATATTCTATTTCCATTTAGCGGACATAACAAATAAAACATTTTTGCGAAACCTTGCAAAAAATCACGTTCCCTCAAGAAAATTTTGACTTTCCTCATGAAAAGAGTGCGTTTTCTCACCATGATCACAATTCCTCATGACGATAACATTCTCTTCCCACAATATTTTGCATTCCCTCTTAATCTTTCATGCACCCTTCCGATAACTGTGCATCCCTATGATAACTTCTTGAGGGAACATGATCGCTAGGAAACCCGTGTATTTCGAAGGAATGTGATGATCATGATCGAACGTGATATTATCAGTAATACAATCATGAGGGCCATAAGTGTCAGGCAGACACAGAAAAAACATTGAATATTTTTGCGATCCCTTGCAATCTTTCACATTACCTCGCAAAAGAAACACTTTCCCTCTCCAAAACAATGCGTTTCCTCGTCATTATCACATTCCTTCACGATGTTTCGTATTCCCTTGCGATAGTCTCACATTCCCTCATGATAGTTTCCAGGAACAGTTTCGCGATGGAACGCATTTATTATGAGGGAACGCAAAAAAATTAATACAAAAAATATACTTTTTAATGATATGTCTGATTAGGGGCTGTGTACTTAGAGGCTCCGCAGAAGAAAGAAGCGAAATAAGGAGAAATATGACATTTTACATTTAGGGTGCAGAGATAGAGTTTGTCAACAGGATTTTAGTATGAACAAACTGAAAAATACATTTATATTGTTCCAAATTAAATTATGCATATTGTGCTCTGACACAGCTCCCAATCCAATACGAATTGTGCATTATTGAAAGAAAGCATGAAACTTGATTGGCCTATTCAATTGATTTTCACTTGAACAAAATAAATAAATTGAGTTATCGGGGCATTTCACATCTTCTTCTGGTGGTGATTGGTGGCCGTTTGAAGATTAAGAAGAAACAAAATGGCCCAATATATCAATAAATTCCTGCTTTTAGGTAATTCTTTGCAAATTTTGATGCTTTTAACGAAGAAGAAATTTTAGTTTATTAATACATTTAGTGTTGTAACATGACAATAAAACATCTTTAATCGTTACCTTCTAAATATACTTTAAATTGGTCAGTCATGTGACCTGATCTCTCTGCCAGCATGCATATGGTAACAGGAGAGACAAGAACTGGATAGACATTCAGGGAAACTTTATGCAATATCTGAAATGGAAATGCAGGTAATGTCACCGAAGTTTCTATTTCATTTTGAAATGATGCAGTCCTTTCAGAATTGCCTTGAAGCTATTTTCTAAACTCTGTAACAGGAAGGACAACACAAAAAGTCACCACCCAATACAAACTCCTTCAAATATTGAAAAATTAAATGTTCCAAATGTTTGAGATAAACCGGCATGCTTAACTTAACATTTATCTGCCCATCTTTTTATCACATTCATCTTATTAAAGCCATTTTGCATGTCATGATCACAATTGAAGTTGAGGTAGAAATTGTGTGGAATGACCCATATATGTCTTTTAGCTGTTAAAAATGAGTTTTAGGTTTCCCTTTCATCTCTCAGTTGTATATGCATCAATTCGTGATTTGTTT
Organism: Alitta virens; assembly: GCA_932294295.1. Lineage (NCBI taxonomy): Eukaryota > Metazoa > Annelida > Polychaeta > Phyllodocida > Nereididae > Alitta > Alitta virens. The sequence goes on from OW028576.1 coordinate 12,108,814, forward strand.
CGTTTTCATTCAAATGTGTCTAAACTTCAAAAGGTTGTCAATCACCATGACACAAAGATATGATATTCCCCGGGTCAAAACCTCAAACTGTTCCTTTCTTCTTGGGTCTCGGCTATCAAGGGACCCAATTTCATGCTTTCTTCCAAAAATGCACATGAGTTCCTGTGTCTTGAAGCAAAACATAAATTAACTTCATACATTAAAGACCATTGATCCAAATTTTTCAAAGGACTTTTTCTTTGGTTAAAAAAAAAATCCCCAATGTTTTTTATTTCCTGGGGAGGGGGGGGGGGGGGCAGGCATCTTATCTTATCTCATGTTCTTGCGGTTCACAATTACAGATCAATAGTGTTTCCCATCTTTCAGCTCAGAACTGGTGTCACTCCATTAAAGCGATATAATATTTACTATTTATATAGCTATATATTTTGAATGTATGCCTCAAGATAGTTGTGAACCCTTTTTAACTCCAATGATGAGTTATAGCAAGACTAATTGAAGCCCCCAAATGCAAGACAGGGGTTAACTAGCTTGGTGGGCCTGCTTACTGATTTAAAGCCAGCCAGGTAGCAACTTCCATATTTAATTGGGCTGCCATGTTGCTGTGACGTCATAGTCACGTGACCTGCTTGCTCAACCATGGCAGGAGTATTGCAAGGAGAGATGCTCAGAACATGCATTTTTCAAGTGATGAATGCTATGTGAAATAGAATTGACAACACATGAATTCAATGGATAATGTCAGCGCAGGGTCCAAGTTAGTGAGAATTGGTTATTACCTCAGGAATTTTCTTAATAGTAACACAGGCGTTTGCCATCATGACAGCCCTTAGCAAGTTAGTATACTATAAGACCAAGGCTACTGACTTTGTCAAGAACAGCTTTTACTCCCCCCTGCGTAACTGCATGTAAATGATGGGGGCTAGTTTCTGTCAATAATATCATATTACACATCAAAAATGGCTATATTATACACAAAAATAATTTTCCTTCTTATTCTAAGTGATAACTTCCAATATGTATGGGTATTTACCACTTATATACAAGGAATTCCTTGACTGTACACTGAGAAATGTTCAATTCTCATCTCTGATGCCAGATTTGCATATTTCACCATCTGCACACATTATGGTGCTTCCTGATTGGCCAATATCTCCCAAGCACAGTCTGCTGTCAGCTTTAAGCCAATTAAGTGACCTAACTGAGTAATCTTTGTTTAAGAATTGAGTGTAATCATAATTAATGCAAACAGAACAAATTGATATGCAATCTGACATTCAATGCCATAAGCCAGCCTATATGATATTAGGCTAATTTGTTTGTATTTAGTCTAACAGGTAAACTAGCAAAATAATTGCCATCAAGCTTAGGGCATTTCCTAATGTATTCAGCTACATTCTGATTGGCAGTTGCAAATGACATAGGGGGCTCTTGAGATGAGAAGCCAATTAAGGCAGTCAGTAGCCTTGGTATTAGTTAAAGTATAAGTGCTGTCATCACTGAGCAATGTCATATATGATGGCAAACGCCTGGGATAGTAATAAAGAAACAACAGGTGAAGCCTGTGTCATTTCAAGATGACTGCTCTGAGAATTTTGCTGAAATTGGTCCAATAAAATGGCTGGTACATTATGATGTCACAGCAGCATGGCGGCCCAATTAAATATGAAGGTTGCTACCTGGCTTTAAATCAGTAAGCCAGGCCCACCAGGCTAGGGTTAACCTTGGATAGATAGATAGATAGATAGATAGATAGATAGATAGATACTTTATTTTGATGGAATGGTACAAAAATTATTATACAGTAGAACAATTACATGATGTTAACTATGAATTTTAATCTGTTATAAATATAGGTCCATCAGGAAACCACCTAAGCATTAGCTGTAATGGTGGCACCTTCGATAAAATGAAAAAAAATTAAATTAAGATTAAACAAAAATAATTATGCTATTATTATAAGTTATATAACATGGATAGAATTTTTTTTTTTTTCACAAAAATGTAATAATGATGATGTAATGACATGAAAGTGATGGGATGAGTTTAGCTTTATGACTGACAAATATAGCAGTTACTGTGTACACAATTATTTGGATATTGTTTAACTAGATGATCATGGTATCTATTGCAAAAACTGTGAATTGAATTTACAGAGTAGGTTTAAGAGAGTGAGGCAAATGATTCCAAACTTTAGCTACTTTACATACAATATGCTTGGGTGGTTGCTAGTGGTTGCTAAGGAAGTGTGGTCTAAATTGTAACTGGGAACGGTGTATTGACACATCTTGACATCCATACGACAAGCTGTAGACATTTAGCCATGGTTGATGGCTAACCATCGCCAACCATGGTTCAGTGGCTGCAGGTGTGTCATGGAGTGATGCAATGCTTTGATCCTGCACGTGGTGTTGCATAACAACAGTCACGTGCCACTTAACTGAGATCTGTCTCAGAAGCATTCTGGAACTGAAGCTGTCAAGATGTTTATGAAAGCAGGTGGGTCATTTATACACTCAATCTTTAGATATCCAAGTTATCAAGTTCCTCGATAGTGAGTACTACGCTAAATTACATGATTTAAAGAGATAGGAATTTAGAAGCAAATTATGTATACAGTTTTATCAATATTTCCATGCAATGCCATGTGGCACTTGTAGCATAACAATTGCACACACATGAGCACTGAGCTAGGTAATGCCGAATCTTTTTCATCTATTTATTTATTTTTGCTTTCTGTAATGGCAGTGATTTAATATCAGTTAGAAATTTAGGGGTGCAGTTCAAATATATCACATCCATCTAGACCTACATCATATCACTCCCGAAAACCTCCGAAAACTCACTCATGTAGGATTTAAAATGTCCGCTGAGTAATGGGTAATGGTACGGACTATGAGGGGTTTAAAAGAACAAAACTAGCCATAAAACAACTTTTCATATTTCCCCTTATTAAATGATTACTAAAGATCATCTAATGACCATTGAATCTCCAAAAGTACAATCTATTTCAGACATATTCTTGCAGAATTTGGGTGGAAGTTTTCGGTACATGTAATTTAATCTGGTTTTCGGAAGTTTCCAGAACTAGGCTTCCTAGCTGTTGAGCCTAGACACTGCTAAACTGCACTTTTTCGATCAAGTGTTACTTCTTATCAATGGTTGCTTCAATAGTCAATTAATCAATTATTTAAATCAATGTCATCGGTATAAGTGATTTTCCAAAAACAAACAAAAAAAAAGGTGCATAGGTTCCTGTCAAAACACCATATAAAATTAATCAAATTATCGGTAGCCGCAGAAACGTAGTAGCTGATAATTGTATTTATTTTTTATCTTTTGTGGTTTGGTTTACCCCAGACGCGTGTTAAGTGTGTTTATGGTTGCTATAGCACAGCATGCCACACATCATTATCACAAGGCAACCACTGGTTTTCACTACGGGGAAACACCATGAATAATTGACTTTCAGCTGGCAGATGGGCCCAGCGAAACATCAAAGCCACTAATATCAAATTGGTTACTTATCACAGCTATATTTGCTCATCTTATCTTATCTTATTTTATCTTATCTTATCTTATATGACCAGCTGCCAGAGGCAGACGTAATGATGAGATGATAAGGATGCTTGGAGTCCACACCATGTAACACAGGGGCAATTAAAAGGCCCCACTCATGTGAGTGGCAAGTACTTGTGTTAGAGGACTGCACTTTCCAAGTCTATCTATCTATCTAATTCTATCTGTATATCTATCTATTTGTCCATCTATCTATCCGTCTGTATATCTATCTATCTATCTATCTACCTATCTATCTATTTATCTATCTATCTGTCTATGTATCTATCTATTGTGATGACCCCAGGTCACTGACCTTACTAGGTCAGTGACCGACCTTGACGCGCACTGGGTGACCCGGACCACGTGACCACGGGGTCTTGGCGGGAATACACCCAGACCGCGTCAGTAGCTGAAGAAGCAGAGGATAGGCAGGCTGTGCGGCGGGGCAGGGCAAAAATAAACTTTAAAACTGGAATACCAACGCTTTGTCTTTCTTGGGGAACCTTACAAATTGGCGCCCGATGTGGGACTTGAAGAATCGGATGTAGGGTTCCCCAATTGGATAGAAGACATGGACGACGCATGGACAAGGACATAAAAAACGTTTTGAACTTTTTGAAAAAAAACATGACTTCGCCACGGCCACGCTGGATAAAGGTGCCAGCGACCGCGTGGTTTAGTCAGTTGCAGCGGAGCACAGGAACCGTCAGCATCTACATTGAGCGTCAGCAGCAGCGACGTTGCGACTTCAAAACTTCAAGCTACACATATCTACAGTTAAGTAGAATTCACGCTACAATACTCTACCTTATTTAGTGTGTTTTAGCCCCACGTATAATGCCTGCAAAGTTGCGTAAGAGGCCTGGCTTGGTATCAGCCGACACGAGTGAGCCCGCATCGACTCCGGTGCCGGGCCCCTCGCAAACGGCGGATGAGTCAGCTCTACGTGCTTCGACTAGGAGTAAAGTAGTGCGGACGCCGGGACGCCCTCGTAGACGAGAGGCCACGGTGGATAGGACTCCAAGCCCTGGACTCGCATTCACGAGTCAGGAAAATACGCGGACAACCAGCGATCGAGGGCGCCGAAAGGAGCCCTCGCCAGCTGGATATGAGTCGAATGATTCATCCGCGTCGACGCCTGTTTCCTCGCCTGATGGGCGGCCCTCCGTGGTTGAGCGTGCGGAACCACGTGGCTCAGCCCGGGCTGTCATGGCGGCCACCAGTACTCCGCAACGGAGTCTGGGTTCTTCGGGGTACAGGCGGAGAAAAGAAGCTATTCCTCCGAAATATGACGGCCAGGGTACGGCCTTCATAGACCACTTAGACGAATTTACTCGAGTCGCCACTTTCAATAAGTGGACGGACGAGGAGAAATGTTTTCACCTTTGGACCAGCGTCACTGGTCAAGCTAAGTTGAAAATGCGGCCCCTAACTTATCGGGACGATTGGAGAGAGATGGTGAGCCAGTTGACGGCTCTGTTCTGCTCGAATCGTGCCCTCGATGCGTACAGAAATAAATGGTTTAATGCAAAACGAGGCCCAGAAATGGACCTCGAGACGTATGGGTTGTTTCTGTTAGATCTCTCCAGGAAAGCGAACCCCGCTTCCGCCCCCGCCGAGCAGGAACGCTTTGCAAAAGAGCGTTTCATGGAGACGGCTGGGTCTACTAGTATGAGATTTTGGTTGGCGGCTTTAAAGCCACCCACCCTGCAGGAGGCCATTGATCTGGCAGTGCAGTACGAGGCAGCGTACGAGGCCACGAAAACGAGTAAGCCTGACGTCGGGCCGGCTGGCGCTATCGCTTTGCCAATACTGCAGCCCGAGGCTTCCGTGGCTGCTACTGCTTCAGCGTCTATACGTGGCGGCCCGTCCTCTGAAAAAGAGGGAGCCATCACGAGACAGGATTTGAAGGATTTGGTATATTCGATATTAGGCGAGGTCATGTCCAAAGACAAGGGGAAGGTTTATAGTAATACTCGCCGGCAGGACCACGATTATTCACCTGAAACACGGAGGTGCTACCGGTGCAAGAAGACCGGGCATCTCCGCAGGGATTGTCCTAAGCGAAATGTTGATGATGATCGCTCCAAAAAACGAGCGCCTAGCAGGGACAGGGAACACCGATCGAGTAAACACGGTGATAAACGGTCCCAGGGGCGGAGCGATCAGGGCAAAAAGGGGGGCAAAGATACGAAGGAGAGGAAACACTCGGAAAACGAGTAAGGGTGGAGGAAGTATCCACGGATCCTTCACCTGCTGAAAAAGCGGCCCCTCAGCCTGCTGAAAAAGCGGCTCCTCAGCCTCCGGAATGTTGGGAAGGGGTGAAAGTGGGACAGCATTGGCCAAGACAAGTGGCCATGCAGAATTCGAGCGCATCATGGTATATTACGATTAGTGTAGGGACACGTCACGTGGATCTCCTGATCGATACCGGTGCGCAGGTGTCTCTGCTGAGTAAGCAGGAGTACGATGAGATACCTGGCGCAAAACGAGAGACTTTAAGACCTGTGGAAGGCAAGATCTCGGCGGCAAACGGTGGACCAATTAATATTTATGGTAAGGTGGAGCTCACTCTCTGTCTAGAGAGGGTGCTTTATCCTTGTGAATTTTTGGTAGCGGATATCGGAGGTCTCCCTGGTCTACTGGGGATGGACTTCTTGAAGAGACACGGTGCATTGCTAATGTGTTCAGTAGGAATGCTGAGACTGGGAGGCGTTGATATCGCGTGTAGAGAAGGTCGCCCTGGAAAAACAGGCCGAGCAATCTTACACGAAGACGTCCATATACCAGCTCGCCACGTGTCGCAGGTCTCAGTCAATTTGGTGTCCTGGGGCGTATCTAACGGGGGCGACCTCGTATTCGAGTCGTTGCCCACGGTTTGCCAGGATTTACACATAATGATACCTAGAGGATTATTGGCATCTCAATGCTCTGGGGCTCACGTGTGGATAGCCAATCCCACGACTGAGAGTGTTCATATTGCAAAGGGTCAAGTGGTAGGTCAATTGAGCGAAGTCGAAAAGGTGGATTCACCGAAAACGGTGAATGCTGCTGAGGTCAATTTTGAACTCAAGCAGAAGAACACTGAAACACGACTGCCCGTTCATTTGCAGCCTCTTTTGGACGAAACTGACGATCTGACTGCAGATCAAAGGTCAGAGCTCCGAAAGGTCTTGATGGAGTATGAACATTGTTTTGAGGGAGGTAAATACGGGCTGGGACGTACGAGTCAAGCCACGCACAAGATCGATACGGGTGACAATCGGCCTTTCAAGGTGCCGACCCGGAGATTAGGGTGGGCTCAAAACAGGGCGCTGTCAGAGGAAGTGGATAAGATGCTGAGACTCGGAGTGATCGAGCCCAGCAGCAGCCCCTGGTCTAGTCCCCCTGTGTTGGTTAGAAAGAAAGATGGAACTTTCAGGTTTTGTGTGGATTATAGGAAATTGAATTCGTGCACTAAAAAGGATGCTTATCCTTTGCCACGCATTGATGACTGTCTGGACACTTTATCAGGGGCAAAATGGTTTTGTACCCTGGACCTGTCATCTGGCTATTGGCAAATAGCTATGGATGACAGAGACAAAGAGAAAACCGCATTCACTGCTCCCAGAGGACATTTCCACTTTACAGTGATGCCCTTTGGTGTTACAAATGGACCAGCTACACTGGAACGTTTGATGGAGCTAGTGTTAGGAGGATTGGACCTGTCCACTTGTCTATGCTACATGGATGATATAGTGGTACAGGGGCCCACATTCCAGAAGTGTCTAGGTAACCTGATAGTTGTACTAAAACGCATTGGCCAGGCTGGGCTGAGGCTGAAAGCTAGCAAATGCGAGTTATTTAAAAGTGAGGTCTCCTTTCTAGGGCATGTGATTTGTAGAGAGGGTGTGAAACCAGATCCTAAGAAGATAAAGGCGGTGCGAGAGTGGCCAGAGCCAACCACAGTGCAGGAGGTGCGCTGTTTTGTGGGCTTCGCCTCGTACTATAGAAAGTACGTGCGTGACTTTGCTGGACTAGCAGCACCACTACATGCTTTAACAGCGCACCAGGCCGTCTTTAAGTGGGATGAGACATGCAGAAACGCTTTTAAAAGATTAATCAGGGCCCTCACGACTGCACCAATATTGGTGCTCCCACGTGAAGGGTGCCCTGTCATCTTAGACACGGATGCCTCTGATCTTGCGATAGGAGGTGTATTGTCGCAAATAATTGAGGGAGAGGAGCGCGTGGTTGCCTACGCCTCGCAGTGTTTGTCTTCATCGCAAAAGCATTATTGCACTACGTACAAGGAATTGTTAGCTGTGGTCAGAATGGCGAAAATATTTCGGCCCTACTTGTATGGACAGGATTTAGTGCGTTTGCGCACTGATCATCGTGCTTTGGTGTGGTTGCAGAACTTTAAAGATGCGGAAGGAATGTTGGCGAGATGGATAGCTTCTCTGACCGAGTACAACTTTGTAATCGAATACAGAGAAGGCAAGAAGCATGCGAATGCAGATGGCTGCTCACGAATCCCCGTGAGGGCCTGTAAGCGCCAGGAATGTCCCGACCAAGGTCATGGTCAGAATGTTGACCTTGTGGCTTCCATCACGCAGTGGAACCAAGTACGAGGCTTCCGCACGATTACGTGTGGACAGCCTCGAGAGGCGACTGGAATCAGCCCAGGAGAGGCTGAAGGACCCCAGGTGCGAGTGTATATGGCGGAGGCAGCTGGAGAGACAGCTGGAGAGACAGCTGGAGACGGCAGTGAGAGATCTCTGGATCCAAATTGGATAGAGTCTTTCACCTTGGAGGAAATACGGTGTGCTCAGGGCCAGGATATGGCCCTAGCTACCGCCAAGAAGTGGTTAGATGCTGGACAGCGACCGCCTTATCACGCTATTGTCACGCACTCGGCCCAGGTGCGAAATATATGGGCCCAGTTTTATTGCTTGAAATTGCAGCGAGGCATCGTGTATCGAAGCCACAAGCTGCCTACAGGTGAATCAGTCAGCCAAATGGTAGCCCCAGCCAGCATCAGACGCAGCATCTTCAGCCAGCTTCATACGTCTCGTCTTGGTGGCCACATGGGGATCAACAGCCTCATATCCAAGCTGAGACGGAGGTTCTATTGGCCTGGCTACAAGGAGGATGTGATACGTTGGATAGGTTGGTGCGATGTGTGTCAGAAGCGGAAACAGGGCGGCCTGAAGAAGGCTCCCCTGCATCAGGTGCCAGTAGGAATGCCGATGGAAAGGATGGCCATTGACATAATGGGACCATTGCCTGTCACGAAGTCCGATAACAAGTATATAGTAGTCGTTGCCGACTACTTTACTAAGTGGACAGAAGCCTTTGCTCTTCCTAATCAAGAGGCTTACACGGTGGCTGATTGCTTGGTGACCAATGTGATTTTGCGATTTGGAGCTCCCTATCACTTGCATAGTGACCAAGGGACTAATTTCGAATCGAAATTATTCCAAGAAATGTGCAAAATATTGGGGATTAATAAGACCAGGACCACGGCTTATCATCCCCAGAGCGATGGGTTGGTGGAACGCTTCAATAGGTCATTGGGTGATATGCTATCGAAGTTGGTGAACGAAAGGAGAGATGACTGGGATGACATGCTTCCTTACGTGATGTGTGCCTATCGGGCTACGCCCCACAGATCCACGGATATCACGCCGAATCGAATGATGTTGGGCAGAGAAGCAATGCTCCCTGTAGATCTGATGTATGGCCACGCACTCCAACATAAGCACCACTGTCCAGTGGAATATGTAGAGTGGATACGTGAAGCCATGGAAGAATCCTTCGAAAAGTGCAGAACCCAGATGAGGAAAGCGGCCCAGAAGCAGGCGAAGCATTACAATAGGTTGGCAATGGAGCAGTCCTTCCATATGGGAGACTGGGTCCTATTGTTTTATCCGCCCCTGGCTAAACAGAAACTGGCCCTGAAGTTTCTAGGACCTTACAAGGTGACGAGGAAGATGGGAGAAGTCAACTACGAAATTGAGGCCCCAGCCTCTGGAAAGAGACGCATAGTCCACATTAATCAGCTCAAGAAGTACTTAGCTGAGGTGACTCCAGATGACATGATTCGGATCCCTGACATCCCATCAGACGATCCGTATTTGGACCCATCATTGTATGAGGACGGAGCGAGTGCGACCCCCCTAGACGAGGGGCGGGATCCGCCCTTGCCCGGAGAATTGAGTGGTGACGCAGCGCGGCCTTGGTCTGGGCAGCCAGAGCGGGGCGGAGCTGCGAGGACAGGAGAACACAGGGGGCGCGGCTTGCAAACACGCGATCCCCTGGATACGAGAAGAGTGGCAGATTCGCGTACGAATCTGGATACAGCTCCTTTTCTGGACTTGGAGCTGTCCTCAGCTCCTTTTCCGGATTTGGAGCTGCCCTCAGCTCCTTCTCGGGGATTGGATCCGGAAGCGGCTCCATTTCTACCAGGTAGGCTGAGGAAGCCACCTGATAGGTTAGGCCACAATGTAGGCTACCAGTGAATTTAAGATTCTGGTTGCTGCATATCAGAGGGAAATAGCACTTATTGCTTGACTTCTGGCACTTTGTTTTTGAGAGTCTAGTGATATCACATGTTTATACAATAAATACCAGTTGTAGCTTCATTTAGACAATATATAGTTTGATTTTACGTAGTCTTCCCCATGCAAATGATTTTTATTTATTTTTATTAAAGATTCTCTCAAACAAGTGGTAAATGTCGACATACTAAAGCGGCGCGTCGCTGCAGTCACTTTCTAGTGACTGGACATTTCGTGTACCTGATTCTCTGGACTGAACACGTGGCCGTGTCCTGCAGAGTGGGTTTTTAGACGTGCCACCCAAATGGTCACTACAGGTGCAGCCCTTTTTGAATAAAAGAGGGAGGAATACTGCAAAGGTAGAATTTGGGCACTGCTGGTTAAAAGCAGGGGCAAAACACGAAATTAGGTAATGAGAATGGTTAAAATGCCTCATAACACTGGAAATATCAGCAAAATAACTTAATTAGCAAGAATTAAGGGCTGTAGTGGTTATGGAAATGTTTAAAGTACCATGATAAACTTTATATAGCAAGTTGGGTAATCTGGAAAGGTCAGCAAAAGGGATATAGTTTGCTAGATTATGGTTACAAGGACAAATGGTTATTTTCTTGTGGTATTGTCATTTAGTGATAAGGGATTGGCTATTTGTCATCATGGAACGTGAAACGTTCCTGATGGTTTGTTTTATTTGGCTGATAGGAGTTGCTGGATTATATATTTAGCAACTACAAAATTCTCACTTTCTGTGTCTTGTGAAACTGTGTCACTGATTCTAGTGACCTGCATTCACTGATTCCAGTGACCTGCATTCATGGAAAATTTCCACTGGGGGAAAAAGGTCACCAAGTTCGAAACACGAACAGGCACCCCTTTGTATTAATTTTGTCATTTTCGGTGCAATCCTCAATTAAGAAATTTTATGAGGGGGGGGAGGAGGAAGGGTCAACTGGTCAACAAAGTGATTAGGGTCACATGACCTGTGATTCTGGTCACCTGACCTGTCACATGACCTGTCACATGACTCAGAAAGTGCGGCAAAAAGCTGGAGAGCGTGGGGCGCCCTGTCTCACACCTTCTGAAACCAGCAGAGAAGACACATCAAGCCAAACAGAATTTTAGCGTTTCGAGAACTTAACCAGCACAACTTGGGAAATATAAGGATGTCTGCTACGAATACAAACAGTGAGGAGGCTACTGCTATGCCAGCAGTGCCCCTGGACAGCGTAGTGGAGGACGAGGGACCTCAGCTGACATCGGCCCAGACGGACATGGTATTAGCTGCCATGGAGGCAGCGGGCCTCGAGATTGGAGCCGAGCTGGAGGTCTCTGCCAGCGACGCTGAGGTGGCTGCCGTTTGCGGCTTGTCACCTACAGCGGAGCTCCCAATCTCCCTGGCCCCGGATTATTGGAGCCCGCAGCGATTGGGTCTCCTGCACCTGGACATGTGGGCTTACATGTCCAGGAAGGAGTACGAGCTGGAGGATCCAGCAGTGGAACGTTACGGGGCAGCAGAGCTGCCAGAAACGGCCAGGATGCGGAGGTATCTTCGTCTCCGTCCACGGAGAGAAGATATGCCCATTCTGAGCGGATGGATTATTGGAGACCTGGGTGTGGCGACCACCCAGGAGGAAGTGCTGGAAAATTTGAAGAGGCGACCTTGGTACGCCAGGGAGCGAGTGGCCAGGCCCAGCGTAGAGGGCGAGGTCTCTCCCACCAGGGCTACCAAGTCGCCTGCAAGGGAACAACAGGCAGCTCCGCTCACGGAGTCTGCCATGGAAGACGTGAAACAACAGGCAGCTCCGCTTACGGAGTCTGCCATGGAAGACGTGAAAGCCACTCCAGCCAGGGCCGAGGAACGGCCGCAGGGAGGGAGGCTGGAGGAAATGGAGAGCGAGGGGACGACGGACGATGGGGGGACGGAGAGTGACGTCTCGGCCCCAGAGACCACGTCGAAAGTCGTCTTGCCGGCCGCGCCACAGGGTGTGGAGGGCTTGAACTACATGTGTGCCACGTGCGGGAAACGCGTGAGAGATCGAAAATCTCTCACTCGCCACGTGAGCGTGGCCCATGCAGCAGCATACGTGGGCTTCCAATGCCCTGTGTGCCCCGCAGCGTTGCCCTCGGACCGGAGGACCAACTTCAGGCGTCATCTGGAGCGGTCCCATGGGTACACCCGTACACAGGCGGAGGAGCTAACAGCAGCCACACAGCCGACGACAATCCAGGGACCTAACTCCGATGGATCCCTGCCGGCGACGCCGGAGACGAGGACCCTGGTCAGCAGGGAGCCTACGTCACAGGAGACAGCATCTCCAAGCACCAGGGTGGTGCAGCTGCGCCGCGTTGAAGCAGCTTCAAGCGTGACGCCCCGAAGCCGCCAGACAAGGCCAAAGCGGCCTCACCCAGCAGCAGCAGCCACCAGGACACCAGCAGCAGCAGCCACCAGGACACCAGCAGCAGCAGCCACCAGGACACCACCAGCAGCAGTCACCAAGACGCCAACAGCAGCAGCAGCCGAGGACATGGTGACCAGGGCCCAGTACCAGGACATCGTTCTGGAGGTCCATAGGGCCAGGTCCCAGACGGCTGCAGCAGCCCGAGAGAACGAGGAGCTGAGGGCCAGGCTTCGCGCCGAAACGGAGCAACGCGAAGCCAAGGCCCGGCAGTCGGACCTCCTGTATCAGGAGGTGAAGCGGCTGACGGCTGACAGGAACAGGTGGATGGAGGAGGCCAGGGCTGCTGGATCCTCATCTGCAAGGCCTTGAACGCAAGGTCTTGCAGAGGACTGAACACGACGACGACCTGGACCACGCCCCCCACTTAACGAAGCCTGGATACGGACTGGACTTGAACGCTGGACATCAACACGAAATGACACCTAGGCACAACGTGAACGCTGGACATCAACACATCGTGCAGGGGCGGACCCAACGCCCTGCGGAGAGTCAGGAGACAATGATGGTAACGAGTGGGACAGTGACTTTTATAATGGCCGCAGTTAGAAACTGTGAATAATTGGAAAAATTGTGTCACGGCTAATTATAAGAATGTCCTCACTCGGAAATTACGAGCAGCTGATAAAAGACCTTGCAGAATCCAGAAAAGGATACTGGCCTGTGTCCAAGGCAAAGATGGACTCTGATAAAATTGATGAACTCTATGTGTATTGCTATGTGTTGAATGTTGTGTTTGCAGCGGTGCCAGGGAGTCAACCACGTGGATGATGTCTGGGGAAAAAGCCAGCCTCCGGGGCGGACGTGACAGCTTCCTAGTGTCACGCCGCAGGGCGATGGTTGTTGATTGATTATATGTAATAATTGTGATCTTTGTGATTTAATGAATCTCGTTGATTTTGTGTGGTTCTGATCGTCGTCGCACAGCCTACTGAGTGTATTAGTTTGAATATGGGGGCATATTCCCAGTAAGAAGGGGGTAATGTGATGACCCCAGGTCACTGACCTTACTAGGTCAGTGACCGACCTTGACGCGCACTGGGTGACCCGGACCACGTGACCACGGGGTCTTGGCGGGAATACACCCAGACCGCGTCAGTAGCTGAAGAAGCAGAGGATAGGCAGGCTGTGCGGCGGGGCAGGGCAAAAATAAACTTTAAAACTGGAATACCAACGCTTTGTCTTTCTTGGGGAACCTTACACTATCTATCTATATATCTATCTATCTATCTATCTATCTATATATATCTATCTATCTTTCTATCTATCTGTCTATCTATCTATATATCTGTCTAAGTGCCCATTCATCTATCTATCTTAGGGCGGAGGCAATTTACTGTTAAATTAGGACGATAAGATTTATGTAACACTATCTTAAGAGTAGCTCGTATCATGGAGTCTCTAGTGACTCCATGCTCGTATTTACTAACATATAATGACGTAAAACGGAAGTTTCGAAATCAAGAAATCTGGGAAGTCCCCTGGACAGTATATGGCACATGCAAAAGTTGGCTCGCGCAAGTGCAGAAACACTGGTTTCTGCCAAACGGTGGCATTGTTGATCTGGAGAGCATTGAGATAACAAGCTTCATTCAACAAGCGGAGATGTTAAACATGTCATTGAAAACGGGTAGGCAAACTATTTGATATACTTAGATTTGATTAGTTCATTTGTTTAATCAGCACGGAGAAATTTCAAAACTCAATATAATGTTGTTTACATAACTAAATTGATCAGATAGTGATTGACATATAGGTCTTTTGTAACTAGCTCAGCATGTCAGTAACATTCGTTCATTCACTCATTCATTCATTCATTCATTCATTTATTCATTCAGCATGGTATTGACTTTCGAGTTTTATGCTGCAGGGGTTAAGGCTTATTCATCTTATATGACTAATTGCAGGTAGACATAACGATGAGATGCTAAGGCTTTGAGTCCACACCATGGCACACATCTTCATTATCATATGTAGCTAGATGTCATGAGACGGTGAAAAAAAATAGGTGGTACATTGTACTCGAGGTCTATGATGAGGCAAGTAATTTAAAGGCCCCACCCATGGGGTAAATGTTTAAAACGGTGTGGACTCCTCCTCTCTCTCATGTCATTAATCAACTCTTGTGAGGTGCAATAACTTGCCTTATAAGGTTGCACTTTTATATATTGATGTGTCTATTGTGTTTTTAAATTTTAGAAACATTTTTGTGTATAGTGTTAAGTGAAATTAGGTCAGACAAGCTATCAATGTGACAGGAAGCCACCCCCCCCCCCCTTTCCCCCTTTCAACACACCCCCCCCCCCCCTTCAGAAACTGCAGAAACTGCAGAAACTGGCGTAACAAACATATCAGTGCAAACACAAGCACAGAAAAGTAGGCAAAATATTTTAATAATTAGCATGTTCATTGACAACTGCTCAGATAAGATTACAACTCTTAACATTTGACAAGAGTATTGATATACCATGGATGTACATGGGTTTTTATTTCATAAATCGATTTTTTTGTTGTATTAGTAGGAATAGTTGACACAGAAAACACGTGGAGAACTGCTATGTTGTACCATGGATATTATACATCCATGGTTCATGGAGTTATAAGCACATGCATGGTTGTACTATGTTTGCCATTGCAATTTTACCCACCACTTGTTAGGCCAGTTCACTATAACAATCCCCTCACAATTAAGACCACCTCACCACCTCACTATTAAGACCATCTCACTGTTAAGACCACCTCACTAATAAGACCACCTCACTATTAAGACCACTTCACTATCAAGACATCACACTATTAAGACCAACTCACTGTTAAGACGACCTCACTATTAAGACCACCTCACTATTAGAACACCTCACTATTAAGACCACCTCACTATTAAGGCCACCTCACTATTAAGACCACCTCACTATTAAGACCACCTCACTATTAGAACACCTCACTATTGAGACCACATCACTAATACAACCACTATGTTCACCTCAATATTTTGAACACCTTTACCATTAACGTAAGACCACCTGGCTATTATGACTAGTACCTACATATTGCACAAAACCTGGTCTTAATAGCGAGGTACGTCAAAATGTTGCATATAGACGCCGTTCTGTTATAAAAATAGACCATTGGGAAGGTTTTCTTTAAATATCAATTTCCCCAAAATGTACCGATCCTGTACTTGACGCATTTATAGGCCAACAATCTAGAGTAGCGCGTCTTCTGGAATTCCAAAAATAAAAATCAATGGACATAAGTAACTGGCGTGGAAGAGGGGGGGGGGGGCAGTGGGGGGGGGGGGGGGTCAGGTCTGCATGGCAATATCCAGTGACATGATTTATGATATGTTGTAAATTATTTTTCTCATGGCACGTTTTATATATACATAGTAAATGTTTTATTGACATTTCGAAATTTCATTATTGATATATATCACAATAAGCCATAAAGAGTGCTTACATTATAAAAACACAAACGGGTAGGCAAAATATTTTGATAATTAGCATGTGAATTGATAACTAGATCAGATTATAACTCTAAGAATGGACTGAAGTGTTATTATATATATTATAGTAGCTACATTATGCTAGTAGATACCATATTAAATTCCGCCACATTTAAATGGTCAGCGGAACAGACTTGTTCATTTACGATATTTAGCTCAGGTGGATGGACTAGATATACATCTATGGAATCGGTACATCCTGTAGATTGTGAATCTGGGGGATGCAGTTGACAAAAGTGGTGCAGATATTTGTAAATTGGTTACCATGGCAACCGAGTCTGAATGTCAGTTCACTCATCTTGACATCACCAAAACCCATTTTTCAGGGACCTATGCTAAAGACAGACTCAATTTGACTGACCATGGTATGTATTTTGATGGTCATGTGACCTCAGTGGTCAAGAAAGATCCCAGGTCAAACTTCAAAAATGTGGCTTTCTAAACACTCTTTGTTATGGTGTATCCACTATAAGACAGTTGTGACAACACCATGTAATTCATACATGCATAGGTAGATACATACCCTCAGTGCTATTTGGTCATATTCTGATGAATCAAGTGCACAGTATCCATTTTATTTGCATTCATTTGGGCTTGCCCTCATTGACATTGTCAATGTTTTATTGACATTTCGAAATTCCATCATTGATGGACCTCATAGGTCACATGACCAGGCCAAGGAGGATTTTAAGTCAAACTGCAACACTTGTCAAATTTTCAACATTTCTTGTGACAATTTGTTAATGTGACCCACATTTTTGGTGCTACAAAGATGTATTTGATGTCAATACCCCACAATCAGTTGTATACCACATAGAAAAGCCATGTGGTATAGCCTATGTGGTATACATGTGTATACTACATGGCTTACCTTACAAGGATGGGAAATGTATACCACATACTTCTATGTATGGCAGGCCATTGACAAAAAATCACTTTTTGCAGCTAAGCGCTTCGCCGTTTAAACTAACGCCGCCGCTTTAAAACAATATTCGGAGTCACAATTTTACCTCTATTCAAAAGATAAAATTGTCAGCTCTCTAAAAAGGTTAGAATTTTTGAAATCGGACAAGAATTAACGATTCTAGGACCAAAAAACGTAACAGAAAGTCAATGGTGTGTTCAGTCCACAGATGCAAGCCATTGTGTGGCTGTGTTGCTATGGGCAACGTCACAGGAGCGTCATCGCTTCGGTAATACAATCGAATAATACGGAACAATAAAACATTTTCTGTCCAAATCTAGTATAAAAAACAAATTCTGACAAGAAATATTTGACAACTGGTTTATAAATATCATTCGTAAATTCTTTTATTAACCTCAAAATGTCCCAGAAAGTTTTGAGGTGATGACGTTGTTGACAGTTATGCAATGCTCTGATTGGTCAATGGCAAAAATTAATATTCATGAATTTTTTCTATACTACATGAATGCATAGCCAGGCAGCTCAACTAAAAGTGAAAATTGTGGGGTATAAATAAGACCCAAGTGGATATGTGGTATATTTTTATATTCCCTCACTTGTGGACAGATTGGCTTCAGAATTCACTCGTGGCTAACGCCACTCGTGAATCCTGGCCAATCTGTCCACTCGTGGGGAATATAAAAATATACCACATAACCATTGGGTCTTATTATATTACACGGTATTAGGAGTGCCTCACTTTTATTAGCACTTCAATATTAAGACCACCTCACCATAAAACCACCTCACTTTTAAATACCTCATATATTATAAGATCATTATCAGGTTATATAAGACCAGAACATGTAACACAATCTGTTTAAGTTTGTACTTAAAAATAAAATGAAATAAATAAACAGCATGGAACGGGAGGGCAGGTGTGGCAAAACGTGTTAAAACCCACCTCCACAGATTATACTATATTCTATCCGGTGACCTAAATTACGACTTTTTACCTTTAAATTTCATTTTTCTGGCTCGTTGTATCTTCGCATTGTATACCTTAGACAGTTTACTGATGTATACATATAGATTATAATCTAACTTGGTAAAGGAAGAAAATGTAGGCTTACACGCATAAATTGGGTCACAGAGCTGTCTGGGTGCAAGTTATGCGGTGTCAGCAATGTCTGGTGTCCTAATATGGTCAGTGTCCTAATATGGTCAGTTATAATAATTCTCCCTCATTTCATCTGCTGAGCAGTTACACCACTGAAGCACCAGCATTCTGAAACTTCAGATTTTTTTATTTAAATTTGCAAAGGTCATTCAAGGACAAATGGTTCCAATATGTATTTAAAATATTAAGCCAATAAAATTTGTGACGCACCATGTAAAAAGGGGGCTAATGGGTGGATTTTTCAAAAATTAGTTTTTGATGGCAAGTAATTGTCTAACATGTGTAGTTTATGGAAATGTAAAAAATTTCCAGATATCTCAATATTTAGTGGTCATTTGGGGTATTTGAAAATTTGATGTTTTCGCGCACATAACCACTGAGACGTAATGAGCAGCGACACAGGCACTTGTAAAACTATGCATTACGTTTTATGGCATATCTTCGTTATCTGTCGTTCAAAACTTACGTGATTTGGATATGTGATAATGAGGTAACTGTTCTATACTCAACTAAAATTGTGAGCTGCTACAATAATCACTTTTTGTAAAATTTAACATTAAAATTGGCGTCTTAAAAATCTGGTTTTTTGCTGCATAGAAATCAAATTTTTTTTAACTTGCGTTTTTTGATACATATTTCTTTGGATTTGTGTTGTTTGATACATAATTTTTTTAAATTTACGGTTTTGTTGCGTACCTTTTTTAATATGCGGTTTTTGATACATAATTTTTTTCATATGCGTTTTTTTCTACATAATTTTTTTTGCCATTTTTTGGTACATCATAATATTTTCTTGGTGTTATTTCCCACATATTGTTTTTCAGTATGCATTCTTTGCTACATGATATTTTTTCATCTGTGTTTTTGACTACATAATTTTTTTTTCCAGGGTGCATTTATGCAAAAATAAAATTATATTTTGCAGTTTTTATCATTTGTGACTTTTGCTAAATAATTCGTTATTATGTGTTCTTTGCTACATGATTGTTCATCTTTTTTGATTTTTGCTACGTAACATTTTTTCACTTTGTTTTATCCAACATAATTTTTTTCAGCATGTGCATTTTTTTATACGCAATTTTTTTGAGTTTGTGTTTTTCATTACATAAATTATTCTAAATTATATATATATTGTTTACATTACATTTGAATCTTTTTTGCTATTATTCGCAAACATTTGCGAATGAACGCAAAACTATTCAACTCCTTCTAGAACCAATTGAGCAGAATAAAAAAATTATGTAACAAAAAAACACAAATTCGGAAAAAAAATTATGTGGCAAAAAACTTTAATATTTGCGAATAAACGCAAATATTTGCGAATAAATGCAATATTATTTAACTCCTTCTTGAACCATTTGAGTGAAAACGAAAAAAAAAAGTGGCCAAAAACGCCAAAAAAAAAAGTTGTATGAGGCACTAAAAGGCTTCCATATATGAGAGTTAGAACATATAGAACTAAAAGGGGACAGCACTAATTTTGATCTAATGCTAAAATTATGACAAATATACCAAATGATAGCTCAAAGGCTCTACTTTAGGTATATAGCTAATGATGCTCTGAGTATTATTTTGGACAAATTGGGGGACATCATAAAAAGGTCAGTTTTTCTAGAAAACACGCATGGTGACCCCTCTTTTTTATTGTCTCATATAGATTATTATAAAAGGTTACAGTCGGGTACAATGTTATATTAAATTCATATGGCTGGACATTTTTTAATTGCAAGATTTGTAAAAAAAAAATTCCCTTAAAAAATTAGACTTTTTGAATTGGCTTGCATTTTTTCTTTTGAGTTTCTAATGAAAATGGTCTCAAAATGTTCCTGAAAGTCCACTGCATGCAATAACATCACCTGCTTTTATAGTTATAGCATTGCAATTAAATTATTAATTGTTAGGCTGGATATGAGTCGGAATGAGTGGGGAAAAGCACAAGAATAGAAAACATCCAATAATTTGAAGCTTCATTTTGACATATATTGCCCTTTCTTTTTTATAATTGTGGAAATTATGCAAAAATTGCTGAACTTGTGTTGTTTGCTACATTTCATAACCCCTGGTATTCTTCTGTTTGCACTGATATCACACATTTTTGAAGAATTAAGTGTATATATACATGAATGTTTTTAAAATTTACGGAGCCCCTAAGAGGACATGGTAGAAAAAAAAAAAAATTCCGGTGCGAGAGATAATTTACAAAAAGGATAGTATTTTTTTTCCTGTGCGCACGAGTTAATTTACGAAAAAAAAATTTGTTTTCCTGTGCGCTTGAGTTAATTTACGAAAAATAAATGTTTTCCCCGTGCGCACGAGTTAATTTACAAAATCTTTTTTTTGGTGTGCGCGAGAAACATTTGCACAAATTCTATCTGGGTAGTTCTGCATTTAAAAATGCTGTTCCTTGCAATGAAACATAGTCCTTGCAGTAAACTGCAATGAACAAATCAATTAATCAATCACACATATGGTATATTAATTGGTCAATAATCAATCAATCAATCACACATGTAGATGTTATATATCAACTGGTCAATCAATACCCATCAATCTATCAATCTATCTATCTTTTACTTATCTATCTGTCTGTCCAGCTATGTAAATGCTTATTGAATTTACAAAGCAAAAGTACAAATACATGTACATATACAAGATTGTCACCTTTTGGTAGAACATGTAATTTCATGTGCTTAATTGAAAACCCCATCTTTCTTGCACATTTAGTTGCTGAAATACAACACAATACATTTTTGCAATCAAGATATATCTAATGAACTTTCTGACATAATTATGTCCTAATTGGCTGGGGTCACTGAGTGCACTTCACTACAGAGAGCTTGGCCATTGAATGGAACAGCACTTTTAACTCCTAATAAATAAAAACTATTAGGCCTAGATAAAAGATAGTGATAGAAGTGTGCGCCCGTTTTCCTCATGCGCACGACTTAATTATCTCGTGTGCACGACTTACTTAAACAGAAAAACATTTTTTCGTCCGTACCAAATGTTTTTCGTGGCACCACTTAATTAACTACGGAGCTTAAAGGGACATGCAAAAAAAAAAAAAAAAAGTTTTTCGTTCCCTCGCAAATATTTGCGTTCCCTCGCAAAATTTTTCGTTCCCTTGCAAATTTTTTTCGTTCACTCGCAAATATTTGCGTTCCCTCTTAAATATTTTCGTTCCCTCGCAAATTTTTTCGTTCACCCGCAAATACGGCTACACCCAAAACGTCAACAACCAAAACGTCTACGCCAATATTTTGGTACATTACCAAAATGTCAACAAGTTATGTCTAAAACGGCTACAGCCATAAATGTAAAAAATAAATAAAAAAATAAAAAATTATATATATATACACTTCCCTGAACAATTCAGTCTTTATTTGGCGAAAATCGGACTAGTAGAACGCAAATATTTTCGTTCGTACGACAAATTCCCAGCCTTTATTTTTCTTTGCATGTCCCTTTAAAAGCTCCGTAATGAACTCGTGCGCACGGAAAAAAAAAATTTTTTCTTGAATTAACTTGTGCGCACGGGAAAATTTTATTTTTTTCTGCCGTTTGAAATTTAGCATTTAGGTCGACAACGTGCCCCTACCCACCCCCACCCCCTCCCTGTTCACCCCGATTTTACATTGCCAAATAGCCATCAGTCAGAGCAAGGCACAGGTAGGCCTCTAGGCCTAATTTAATGACTGTGCCCCCCCCCCCCTCATAAATTCTGGATCCGCCGCTGACTGGTGTGATAACACTGTCAGTGAAGAGGTTATACTTGTTTTATTTCTTTATGAATTATGTTTGAATGTTTGTCAACGATTTTGTGGAGTAAAACTAAAAATAACTATTTTTAGGCATATTGGCTTTCATCCCTAAAACTGAAATGAACTAGCCCATTTCCCAGAAATGGGACTAACATGGGTGAGTCCATTCAATGTTGGAGGGAGAGAGCAGTATGATTAATATAAACTTCTGGGACAAAACTGATCGCCCCAGTTCTGCAGTTAATGTCATCTGTCTTTGATGTGGCAATCATTTATTACGCACGCGTGGCTTGCTTGCATTTTCCCGCCAGTTTCACAGTTATGACGTCACCACCCGTAAGCCCCCTTTTCCCGTGGCGCGCCACATTAATAGAGAGTGCATGAAAATCATGTTGGTCATCAGGGATGTATCTATCTATCTATCTACCTATCTATATATCTATATATCTAGCTGCCTATCTATCTATCTATCTATCTGCCTATCTATCTACCTATCTATCTATCTATATATATATATATATTTATATATATATATATATATATATATATCCATCTATCTATCTAGCTATCTATCTATCTTATTTGTGTTAGAAGCTACAAACAGGATCATAGGTGCATGTAGCATAAATCTATGTCCTATTTATTACTTTTTAGAGCATGTAACTCTATATTGTTTTGATTTTACTCTGCTAACATACATGTAAATATAATATTACAATATAATTTTGTCCGACTGTAGACACTGTTCTGTTGATCAACAATTCTGTAAAGTTTTTATCAAGTTAAACTGTCATACAGTTAATAAATATTTTACAATCTCTCTATCTTTTTACAACAATATAGTGACGTTAATATGTAGTAGAGATAAAAATAATTGTCATTTATAATAATATGGGGGAAAAAGTGCAGTATAGCGGACCCAGATTTATGACCATATTTAACGAGACTCATTGCCAGGCCTATGACATTTATAAAATGCTTGAAATGTAATTGTGACGTCACAAAAATTAATGTAGTTATCACGGCGGTTTCATCTTCACGGTAAAGACAGCGTTTATTTTTGCTTTTTCTTGGGGGCTCCTGCCCCCAAATCCCCGCTTATCTACACCAAATGTTATTTTAATTGTGCT
Source organism: Alitta virens (assembly GCA_932294295.1). Classification (NCBI taxonomy): domain Eukaryota; kingdom Metazoa; phylum Annelida; class Polychaeta; order Phyllodocida; family Nereididae; genus Alitta; species Alitta virens. The sequence goes on from OW028576.1 coordinate 12,131,853, forward strand.
CGAACTTAAAACTTGTGAAATATTTGCTAAAATTTAATTTTTAATGGCCGCCAAATATGGGCATACATTTGGGTCCGCTATACTGCACTAAACCCAATATGGTTTTCATTCAGAATATTTGAACTAAATATAGCAATAACTCCACAATGTTCTAGCAGGAGGCTGGTAGTATATATCTGTTGCAGTAACCTGTTTGCTTTTACGCATATTTCCTGGTAGATATTATGAGGAGTTGATAAAAAAAATCCACACTTTATCTCTAAATGTACATCTGTTTATATTGATGCTATTTATAGTGATATAAAACGGATTCACTGAACGGTGGTTATTTCCAAAGTGTTTATTGCGAGTGGATATCGATTTTATTATTTACTTTAATATAAACATACATTTATGCTTTTATTGACAACAGGGTGTCATTCGTGACATATGTGTCTCAGCAAAATAATTAAGGGATACACGAAATAACAGAAAATATATATGATTGGCATAGCAACAATACATACATTGATTAAATTATGACAAATTAAGGGTCTAATTCAAAAGCTACTACATATAACCTCAAATGCTTCCAGAATCCATGAAAAAGATAAAATCACCCGAATCTAAATACTTTTGAGTAGCAGGGATTGGCCAGCCACCCTCCCCCCCCCCCCTCCGTTACAGCACACCCCCCCCCCCCCCCATCAATCCATCCATGGCAGCACACCCCCCCCCCCCCCCTGCCGCCCACATCTTGTGTATAAAAGTCCTACTATTTCGTGGAAACACACATTAGGAAGTTTTCCACAGTGAACTCAACACATCATGAAGCTTCGCTCAGGTAGGAGATAATTGTGTTTGAATATTAATCTATTTTTGCTACTTTATCTACAATAGCCTGGTCAGGTTAATATATGGCATATAATTTAATTTAAATGCATATCATCGATATAATAAACATATTGTTACGTAGATACATATAATGAGCATGGGTAAAACTAAATATAGCAATGACTCAACTGACTCTTCCAGCAGGAAGCTAGTGCAATTCAGTTGCAGCAACTTGCAGCAACTTTCAGCATATTTCCTGGCAGCTATAATGATGAGTTGCTAAATAAAATCCACACTTTACAATGTAAACATTATTTAAATTTATATGGTATTGACAGTGATAGGTAGATAGATAGATAGACAAACAGATAGATAGATAGGTAGATAGATAGATAGATAGATAGATAGGTAGATAGATAGATAGATAGGTAGATAGATAGATAGATAGATAGACAGTTAGATAGATAGATAGATAGATAAATAGATATGGGAAGTGCAGCCCTCTAAGGCAAGTTATTGCCGCTATCGAGGGTTGATTGATGAGGTGAGAGAGAGGAGTCCACCCATGTTACACATTCACCTTATGGGTGGGGTCTTTTACTTGCCTCAGCATAGACACTGAGTACAAGGGACCGGCGGTTTAACGTCTCATCCGAACGACATCCAGCTGGGATGTTGCTCATGAAAGGTGATTGAAACCGGGTCCTTCTGAGGAGCAGGTGAACGTCTTACTGTAAGACAATACTGCTAGACCACCCAGCTGATATAATGCTAATTTATTTTTTGGTGGTTATTTATAAATTTTAGTGCGAATTAATAAAAATTGGTATTAATTAAATAATTATATAGTCCTAGCATTTCCCAACCAATTATGGGGGGTTCAAATCCAACGTGTCATTCATACAAAGTGTTTCTGAAGTAAAATACCCCGCACATGGATTGAGCATTCGAAACGGCATGGACTCCAAGCAGCCGTATGACCTCTTCATTACGTCTGCCTGCAGCGGGTAATATAACCTGACTAAGCTTCAGACCCAGTAACATTGAGACACTAAACAAACCTCCACCTTGGCATGCTCCACTTCCTTCCACCTCAGCCCCATTTAATTCTGTTTTACCCCCCCCCCCCCCATAGCCCTCCTCCCAAAAATATTTACATTAGGCCTAGTTTTATTCTAGATGCTTATCTTATATATAGAAATGTTTATCCATGCACATAGCAGTGTTTTCAATTCAGGATTTAATTCACCTATGCTAAATTTAGCCTAGGAAGTTATGGAAAATTTCCACTTTTAATGACGTCTGGGCAATGACCTTGATGAGAGCTTATTATGTAACCATGTGGTTTTTGAGATGGGGAATTACGTTGAAGTCGAATACCCCTTTGGAAGGCGGATACATTATGCTAATTATTTTGCCATATAATACTACACATGCGCGCTGCACCCCCCACCCCCCAGCCTTTAAACTTGAAGAGTTGGCCAAGCTGATCTTGTCATGATAATAGGATATTCATTCATTGATTATAAAGTCAGTGATGCCACAACACTTGCACATTATGGAGCCCATTCGAGGTATGTCAAGCTAATTATCTGTTAATATATTGATTAAGACTTCATTTATTAATATGCCACAAAATACACTTCAGTCACTAATTGTTTAGAACATTAATATTGGCCAATGTAAGCCTCTAAAATATAAGTCAAGATATGACAGAAGCTTTCAGACATTTAATTGATTTCATACCGCAGTAATAATATAGTAAAAAATTTTCTAAAATTAACATATTGAACGTCAGTGTGGTTCAGTATAATTTTACTGACATATTGATAACAAGCTCAAAACTGTATTAATTATTTTTTTTCTTTTTCCATTTATTAGTTCTTACTAAATCTTTATCAATTTATAGTCATCTAAGTCTATTTTCTAATATATATGATTTACTTCTTATCATTATTTATCTATCAAATATCATAAATTCATTTGGTTAGTGAATACTTTCACTTCGAGCGTACCCTGTAGCTTAGCCACATAATTATGAAACAAAACAGTGTCATGTCATGTTGACTTGTTTAATATAAACATTAGTTAGTTTTTTTGTATAATATTATGATATTTAACTTGCCCCATGTATATAAATCATTTTCTAAAATCTAGTTTCAATATGTCATTGATATGCTGCAATTTAATACGCCAAATTTATCTAACACTACTTTGCCGCTATAAAATGTTCTTTCGTTTTGCTGTGCAGTAGAGATATATGGCTGATATGAGTCTATAAGTAGCGGAACTCATGTAGTGTACAAGCTCATGAAATCAGAATGTATTGACAGTTGACACTGTAGTAGAATAGTAATATCACTGACATGACATTTAAGCCAAAAATTACTTATATATATCAATGTTATCACTGAGCATGACGTTGTCTAATATTGTACATGGTTCCTTGTCAGATATGTCATAATATTATCATTTGTCATGTTGACAAGTCATGTCATTGTGATGCAATAATTTATGGCTAGGATATGAATGTATATACATAAATGTGACATGTGCGTTTTCCATGAGATAAATGCATGGAAAACGCGTGGTTTTTGCTTAATTAAAATGAGGTGAAAACCATGCGTTTTGGATAAACGCATGGAAAACGCAAGTAGTTCATTTGGCCATGTACCGTCAAACAATATTTTAAGACCACTTCACTATTAAGACCACCTCACAAATAAAACTTGTGGATAATAGTGTACATTTTCATTGTATAGTATATAACCTCACATTTAAAACCACCAATAAGACTACCTCACTATTAAGATCACCATTCATTACAGCTTACTATTGTGCCAGCTAGTATTAATATCATAACGATATCATAACAATATTAAAACAATATTAAAACAATTAAAACAATATTAAAACAATATTAATACAATTAAAACAAGATCAAAACCATCTACCATTCCTTATATCCTCCATTCATCGTAAAACAAACACTCCAGCCATCCAACATGCTCTGTACCCATCCAACATACACATATGCTGGATGGCAAATGACAATGAAGCATCCTGTTAGGCTACCGGCTAGTAGCCGAGTGGAAAAAAAATAGATATATATTACCGTAAAGGAGGGTATTATCGACAGGGCGGGTATTATCGACACTCACATTAGGATGTTAACAATTTTGTTAACAAAGTAATTTAAGTGTCAATAATACCCGCCCTGTCGATAATACCCTCCGTTATGACTTTGTTAACATTCTAATGTGAGTGTCAATAATACCCGCCCTGTCGATAATACCCTCCGTTATGATTTTGTTAACATTCTAATGCGAGTGTCGATAATACCCGCCCTGTCGATAATACCCTCTGTTACAGTATATTGTAATACACTGAACACATTAGCAACTGTGTGTAGTTAATTAGATATGTAAAGACAGAACACATGAGTTGCACTGCACATTAGTTGAGGTGATGTAGAACCATGGAGTCACTATACTGACTCCATGGTAGAACAGACAACATCCTGCAAAAAATAGCCTATATTCCGGAGCCATGATTTTCGGAGAAGCTCTGATTGACTACAGATTTTTTTTTTGTGAGTGGACCTTTTTCATGCCATTTACCTTTCCACTTTTCTACTTTTGTTTCTTTTTTGTTCTCTTTTATTTTCTCTTCTTTTTTTCTGTAGGAATATGTCTGCCCGTTAGAAAAGCATAAGCTACATGGGAGATTTTTTTAACTCTTTGTTGTGGCGTGTATATTTCTCCACCTGTAGCTGCTGTTTTTCTTGTTTTTGTCTATTTTTTTTAGGTGTTTTGTAGCCAATATTTGGTTAAATATTGGCAAATGTAAGACTATTTAACGATTTTTTTAATATTATTTACAGTGGTTTCACCATATAAACTTTCATTCATTCATTCATTCATTCATTGGCCATTTAACATGGGTTGATAAATACATTGATGATAGTGGAAGATTAGTAAAGTCAATATTAACACAATATCATTTATGAATACTTTTCAACAATGAATGATATTTTTGATGCGTAATTATGTTATTGACCTATCTCGGAGCGATAAATCATAGATTTCCTGTGTAAAAAAGTTAAAACGGACTTCCTGCATTAAAAAAGGAGCTTAATATATATATAGTCCAGGGTTATTGCATAGGGTTATTGCATACGCTTATTTATTTACCTTGGTTTGACAGTTGCCGGTTTTCTGAAAAGTATGCAATGGGAAATAAATCACATGATCTGGACATGAACCCTTTTTCGAGCATTTTGTTTATTTTCTTGGAACATCATTATTATCCCATTTGCCTTAATGCTACTGGTCTGATTTTATATATATATATATATATATATATATGACCAGAGACAGACGTAATGATGATACGACAGGCTGTTTGGAGTCCACATGTTACACGTTCACCTTGTGACAATATATTTAATGATGCATTGACCTGAAAGGTCATTTATATCTGTGGCAGATATTGGATAGCTTTACAGGCATAACTGCAATTGAGGAGGTATGCCCAGGGCTTTCAGAGGCTTGCAATTAGTACAACATCAATCATAGAATATCAACTCACAGGCGCACAGTCTGATGAAAAATGTACATTCACAAGTGTCTTTTATGTCCTTGCAAACACTGTGGAAGTATTACACGGTCTATCTTTGTCAGCCAAGTACAGTCTACTGTATAAACTACAAAAACAGTCTAAACGTATTAATTTTACATCAGTTAATTGGAGCAGATCATAATTGGTAAGTAAAGAAAGTAGGTAAAACTTTATTTAATGTTCGGTGTTAAAATGATAAACATAAGCACGAGGGCTTTTGCCCGACAAATAAACAAAACGTTATAAAACATAAACAAACAGTAAAACATGAAAAATGTACGAACATCTTAAAAACACTAAATGTTATAAAAAAAAACAGCAACCACAACTGCACTTTGGCTCCCATGTTTTAACTTTTAACTTAAAATCTTCTACATAAGACAATCTATTCATTCATTGGCCATTTAACATGGGTTGATAAATACATTGATGATATTGGAAGATTAGTAAAGTCAATATTAACACACTATTATTTATGAATACTTTTCAGCAATGAATTTATTTATTGAATATATTTTACATGGGTAAACACAATCAGTAAAAACTGTTTCACATGTGGCCCATATGGTAAAAAACAGTATAATACAATAAAAACAAGTTACAATAGCGAAATATAAATAAATACATAAGATAGTATATTAATTAATATAAAATGACATGTAGATATAAAAACACATTAGGTACATAAAAGAATAATTAAATTAATTAAGATCATGTAAAATAAACATTTTCAATTTTGACTTAAAACTATTGTAAATATAAATATCTTTCAAATCAGAGGGTAAACCATTCCAAGCAATAGCACCTGCATATTTAAATGACTTTTTTCCAAATTGACTAGTAACACTGGGAACATACAAATTCATTGGGTGACTTCTAGTATTCATTTGATTTACATCACAGTTCATGACAACATCATTTACCATATAACTCGGTGCCAGACCATGTATACATTTAAACATTAAAGTGGTTGTAAAATAAAAGCATCTTTGTCTTACATTCATCCAACCCAAAGATTTAACAATTTCAATACCTCTAATGTTTATAAAATCATAATTGTTAGTTACCATTCTTGCAGCAAAATTTTTAAGTCTCTGAATCTTATCAATATTGTACTCACTGGTTTGACCCCACACACTTATTGCATAGTCAATACATGGTTGTATAAATGTTAAAAATATCTTACTGAGAACATCACATGACACAACACCTTTAAGTCTTCTTAATCTATTCAGTTTACATGCAATATTAGAGCTTAATTTATCAACATACTGATTCCATGACAAGTTGTTATCTATTTGCATACCAAGATAGTTTGCACAAGTTACATACAACAAATCAGTTCCATTAATCCTTATATCAAGGTGATCAGAGATTACTCTGTTTCTGGATGCTATCAACATAACTTCACATTTGTTGGTGTTAACTGGCAGTTTGTTGTTTGAGTACCATTCACTAAGTTTAGAGACACACAGCTGGAGTTTTTCTTGAACCTCTTGTACAGTATTACCCTGACAATATGCTATTGTGTCATCTGCATATAAATTACAAATACCTGTCTCTGAATATTGTGTTATATCGTTAACAAAAAGCGTAAACAAGATCGGGCCCAATACAGAGCCTTGTGGGACACCAATTGTAATATCAGACTTGTTAGATAATGTATTATTATGTTTGACAACTTGTGCTCTGCCATTAAGATACTCACAAAACCATTTGTATTCAGAATTTTTTACACCATAAAAACCTAATTTTTCTTTAAGCACATCATGATCTATAGTGTCAAAGCACTTACGTATATCTAAAAAGCATACACCGGTTAATAAACTATCATTTATATTATCTATCCATGAATCCACAACTCTATGTAATGCAGTTTGGGTATTGTGCATAGGTCTATAAGCTGACTGATCATTGACAATGAATGAATGACATTTTCGATTCGTAATTATGTTATTATCCTATCTCGGAGCCACAAATCATAGATTTCCTGTGTAAAAAAGTAAAAACAGACTTCCTGCATTAAAAAAGGAGCTGAATATATATATAGTCCAGGGTTATTGCATAGGGTTATTGCATAGGGTTATTGCATAGGCTTATTTATTTACCTTGGTTTGACAGTTGCCGGTTTTCTGAAAAGTATGCAATGGGAAATAAATCACATGATCTGGACATGAACCCCATTTCGAGCATTTTGGTTAATTTCTTGGAAAGGTTTTAACATGATTATGGATGGCACTGGTTGAGTACAGACAGAGCAAAAGAATGCGTGGTCTTAGTAAGTGGTCTGAAGCTTAGTCAGCTTATAGGACCAGCTGCCAGAGCCAGACGTAGTGATGAGATGATAAGGCTGCTTGGAGTATGTGCTAGACCTTCATGTTATATTTGCCAAAATTGACACATTATTTGTAGCAGCAATACACACTTTCTGTAGTTTATCCTACATGGCCAAATGTGCCACGTGCTTTTCCATGTGGAGGATTAGTGCACGGAAAGCGCATTGTTTTTAGCTAATTATAATGAGGCAATGACAATGAACAATAAAATATCGTGAACAAATCTCTATGAAATAATTCCAGACTGCGCTTTAATGTTATTATTGCAAGCGGATCTCCCAATCAGTGGGTTCTAGTTGTATTAAAGCGCAGTCTGGAATTATTTCATAGAGATTTGTTCACGATATTTTATTGTTCATTGTCATTACCATTATTACTGTAGGCTTTGTTTAATTCCCCCATTGATATAGCTTAATGACACATCTTTCCATGCGGTTATCCACATGCATGTGTGATTATGGCTTTACGTCCTGTATTTCTGCACCCGTTGGGCTAATTAGGACGGGCAGAGACCATGGCAATGAGACGAAGGAGGAAACAGCCATCCAACTTAGGCTCGACCGGGAATCGAACCCGGGACCCAGCGGTTGGAAGCCCAGAGCGCTACCTCTGAGCTAGGCCCCTGCCCAGAGAATTAGGGTGGTGAAAACTTAGTTGGGAGCAGTGATGGTTCCTAGAAGTAGTATCTACTTGATTGTGTGAATTATAATCAAGAAAGCCTACTATTGTGAATGGGGTTTATTCCTCCATGGCAAATTGAAACAGTTATAGGTACTCGCTTCAATATCCCAGCAATCACTGTTTCATCTACTGTTCAAACTAAGCGGATCTCCCAATCAGTGGGTTCTAGTTGTATTTGTATGCTTAAAATTAACTAATGTATACGCAGTCAAATTCCTTGCTCCTCCACAAGGATCATTGCCCTGTCCGAAATCTGGCAGACCCTCAGGGTTATCACCCTTCGCGAAGCGCCCCTGAGCAGAAGAAGGTATGCGTAGGAGATTGACCTGTTACTGAACCAGAAAATCTAGCTATAGCCGTCCATTGAAGCTAAAGTGCTCCCTTATGACAAATGCATTATTCTTCTAAATTGTGTATACCTGTTTATGCTTTTGATAGATTTCTGTTGAGTCACAGTTCTATAATTTCAGCTGGGTAGGGCTAGGTATATCTTCCTGGCTCTACTGTGTACACTAGGGCTTTGTACCAGTACAAGGATAACGATACGGGTATTGATAATCATTATGCATAATAACATTCACTAAAATGGTCTGCAGGTCGGCGTTTTTGAGCTAATAGGACACCTGCTAGCCAGATGTTCCAGTGATTTTGAAGAAAAATGTCAGCCCACTTTCATTGCAATAACATTAAAGCGCAGTCTGGAATTATTTCATAGAGATTTGTTCACGATATTTTATTGTTCATTGTCATTACCATTATTACTGTAGGCTTTGTTTAATTCCCCCATTGATATAGCTTAATGACACGTATCATGATACGTATCATATCGGTTTTACTGTATTGTGATAAGTATCTTATTGTTTTAAAGATAAAGGTGTACAGCCCTAGTGTACACCTATGGCATTAGATAAGATACATTTATGTGGGAGTAATATATATTATTTATTCGTACATATATAATAGTACACGTGAAATTATACCTCTATTGGTTCAAGTACAGTTTCTGACAAATTGTCTCTGACATCACTGACATAACTTTTGCATCATGTCTTAGGGCCATCTTGCACTTTTCAGTACATAAGAGTTTTTTTGAGGTTTTATTCCTTTCATGAATATCTTCATGTTGGATAATCCAAGTTCATTGCAGCAAAACTGCAGATTTTCTCTTAATATAGACATTGATAGTATTAATAGTAATACTGCAGTAAAATTTCTGCATTATATAAACTTTTTTTATTTTGCACCCTTGCACCTTTTGTGGCTACACACCTTAAAAGTACTGGTGGTCATAATCTGAGTATGATAGGTAGGCCTATAATGTTGGCCCAACATCCATTCAACATGGGTGGTGAGTGAGTGACATTTAACTAGTGTTAAGCCGAGAGGTCATTCGCATCTGTGCTAGATAAGGGATAGCTCGACAGGCATAATGGGTGTGCTAGGGCTTCTCATCCTGTATTTCTGCACCTGATGGGCTAATTAGGACAGGCAGGGACCATGGCAATGAGTTGATGGATGAAACAGCCATCCAACTTTGGCTTAATCGGGAATGAACCTGGGACCCATTGGTTGAAGCCCAGCATGCTACCACTAAGCTAGCCCCCCCCCCCTACCCCACAGACAGGCATTACTGAAGTGTGCATTGCACAGAGCCCTGGAGTTGGTCTTCCCCTAGACAGTGTTACCAATGTTAACTTACAATCCTTGCCTCTAGGAGGCCCTGGACCTTCAAGGGCAACGGCCATGAAGTACTACAGCAAGACACTGTCTGTAAACTTGAAAGTCATAATTGTGAGGACTTAATAAAGAAGCTGTGTTTCTACATTCTATTTTCAGTTCTTTCCCTGGCATTGTTCGTCGGTGTCATACAGGCCAAAGGAAGTAACAATTCCTTGGACTTCCGAATCATCGACCAAAACTCAACAACGGCAACCTTAACGTGTAGCTACAATGGAACAGTAAGTAAATTAATCAATTCAATTCCTTTCATTTCAATTCGTAATCAGGTGGGGTGGGTGGGTGATTAGGGCTTTACTTCCTGTATTTCTGCACCTGTTGGGATAATTAGGACAGGCAGGGACCATGGCAATGAGACAAAGGAGGAAACAGCCATCCAACTTAGGCTCGATCGGGAATCGAACCCGGGACCCAGCGGTTGGAAGCCCAGAGCGCTACCTCTGAGCTAGGCCCCCGCTCTTAATTCAATTCGTAATCAGACCACTCGACCGATCTGGACCTGGGAAGAGAGACGTGGGACCGGACACCCTCGGGGACAATTTGGAGGATATGGCCACTGGCCACTGAGCATGGATGAGAGCAACTCAACAAATCCTGACAACATTTAATTTGACAACCACAAAGATACGGCTGGTTGGCTGACACCAAGACGTGTATATATATATTGTTGTCACCAGTTTTTCTTTTCCATATCTAAAATAATTGAATTCCATTTATTACCATGCTTTGATGACAGGGCGGGCTGATGCAAAACTGCGTAAATGGCCCTGATATGAATATGTGACAGCAACACTGAAATTTACGAAAAACAATTTGATCTATGTAACAGGAAACGAGAAGTAATAGGAAACAAATGAATGAATACATAAAGAAATACAATTACATCACAACAACCTTATGTATACTTCATCCTAGATATCAATCATGTTAAATGTGATATATTGTGACTACAAATATAATATGTACTTGAAGTATTTTTGAACAGGCAGTTAATAAATGATAAGTTACAAGGCCTTCCTTCACATAAAGAGTACATGAAAATTATTTATCTATAGGATATGAAAAAATAGGCCTACTGCTATCGAAGGTCACCCAGGCATAAATAATTAACTTGCCATTGTAAAATTTTATGAATATTCACAGATAATTCTAGTGATTCAGGTAATATTTCCAAATTTAAGATTACTAATTAAAAATGTGTGATATTTCAACTTTCAGACGAAACAAAACGACCAGCTCTATTTTACTGTTCACCGAAATGGTGTCAAAGAAGTCGTTCAGTCCCACAATGGCTCGAACAAGATTGTCTTTAAGATGTCAACACCACAATGTGGAAAAAACGAAACAATTACTTGCCAGGTGCAAAATGGGATCTATCATGGGAAAGATCGGACATTTTTAGCAAAACGTAAGTGACATTATTTTTGTATATAAACGGAGAGACCTTTTTCCCCTTGCAAATTTCACTTTATTTCTTCAGTCTTTCTTTCTTATTTCTTATTTATTTACTATTATTCTATTATTCTATTACATATTTTGCATACTAGGGATATAACTATTATATATAGTTTTAAAATTTACATTAAGAAAAAGATTATTGATAGTTATTTAAGCCAATGTAATATTTCAGACTGTTTTGTGTGTCATGACTTGTAGGGTCTTTATTGTATAATTATACTTATTTAGTTAATTAAAGAAAGCTATATTTTTCTGTAATAACACTCCATATACTTCATTGTGAACACGGAATCCAGGCGCTGACATCATTGTAATTTGCTACAGTTAGCGTTGGTTTAGCTGCCCCTCGGCAGCGATGACATAATCATCTTAGAGGAGTCACCCTGCTCAACATTTTATTGAATGAAAATCTCTGTATTTTTTACTCGTTTTTGCAATAATAGTGGGCAAAATAAATGAAACTGAATCTATTACTTGACACATTTCAAGGATTATGGTGTTATCATTTCAGCTGACAAACCAGTGGTTACTGTGAATCATGGCAAGCCTGTTCCTGTGAATAAGAAGGTTGAAGTAGAATGTAGAATCAACAACTTGTGCACTCGCGAACGGGTGAGTATATCACACATAATGACAGACAGACAGACAAATGACTTTATTTGGAATATAGCTAAATAGCATACATACCTGGGGGCCCCTCTAAGGTATTTCACCGCTTTCGCGGTGGTCCCCCAACAATATTACATTGATTTTATACAAAAATTTTAGTAGCTAGCAGGTAGATGTTTAAGAAACAATAACATAAATTAATAGAAAAAAAATAATGGCATACACTTAGGATGTTACTCTATCACTTTATAAAATCTAATGGCTTAGAAGTATTGAGTAGAAGTCTTGGCTAAGTATGACAAAAATGCAAGGAAAACTTACTTTTCGACCACTTTTTATTTTCTATTTATTTTTTTATTTTATTTCTTTTGGGCTAAAGGGAGGGGCTAATGGTTTTTCCATACAAAGAATTAAGCACCAACTTCCTTACAAAGACACCTTTGTTACTGCAACCATGACATATGATCATGTTACAGAGAGAAAGTTGGGGTTTGATCAATAGCTAACATTTCTGACATGTGGAAATTCATTTCTAATCACACCGCGCCTATCTGATGGTCCATAGTTTTGAGATTATTACATAGCAATAAATAAGTCCGGGGAACGAGTTAAAGATTTTTTGATTTTTTAATTGCTAATTCGAAACTCAAGTTTATTATATTTTGACCCGTTTAGGTGCATTTTGAGCTCCACGACCATTACCACATGAACAAACCAAACGTGACATACCGACCAACGAATGACGGAAATCGTTTCTCGGCGACTGCTATTGCATCCGTTATGTTCAACAACCCGGGCGAACATGATGTCATTTGCAAATCTGAAGAAAGTGGCGCAGTCAGCATCGAAAAGGTGGTGGTCACCACAAACGCCAAAGGTAACTGCGTGTTAATACACCACTCAAAATATTCTAAGAAATATAATTACATGGAATGCAACATATCTTCTCCAAACATCAGAATAAGGAAGAATGCAAAATACTTTCTTCGGATTGCATCAAGATTTAGAATGAGTTTCTTTTTTAAGCTACTTGACATAAGTTCAAACAAAGAAAGAAAATAACAAGAATAGACTTTATTTAGTGATCATAACATTGTTATTGTTTTGGCATGGACCGTGGTCATTGATTAATTAAAAAATATATATATAGTACAGTGTCACCGCTATTAACATTATGAGGTTTATGAAAATTTGGGTGACTGAATTGGATAATTATTATTAAGTAAGTAGTTATTTGGATGGAAACAATGTGTTCTGATGTGCTAGAAATGTTTGGTCCCACAAAAATCATTGTATTTCTCTGCATTTCTTTCAGATCCCGAGCACAATTTGCCCATTACAGCAGACAAACCTGAGATCACCATTAACGATAAACAACCAGTCAGAACGCATGAAGCTGTGACTTTGAAGTGCCAAGTGAACAACATGAGCGCAAAACAAGGCGTAAGTAAACTCCAATATTCTACAAGTCCTGCCCGAGTACTGTAGGCGCCTCCAAACTATGCATACTTCCCAGATAGCATTCCAAATCGTTTCAACGTCGGCGCTATATTGGCGATGTTAATGCGATTTTGTAACGACAGTGGCCTATATGGAAACGATGTTGGGCCGATTTGGAATGCTATCTGGGTTAGTCAGGGTTAGGGTTAGGGTTACCTAACCCTAACCTCCAAACTATGCACACTTAGCAGTACCCCATAACACCATATGTTTTATATATGTTATGGGGGTACTAATACTTAGTGAATTAAGGGCTTGTTTGGTTAATACCCCTTTCTTGGACCTATAGGGTCTACCAGTTCTCATGTGACCTTGTACACGGTAGTACTACATACATTATACATGACGTCACCAATGCACAATCCTAGATGACGTCATCAATAATTAGAATATCGTGATGTCATGTATTGTATTAGTACTTCCAGGTACAAGGTCACGCGAGAACTGGCCAGCCCTATCAAGCTGTTTATTCAATGAAGGAGTTGCATACTTTAGTGTAAAACTGCTTCAAGACCTATTTGACCAAATTAAGTATATTTAAAATATAGTTGGCATTTTATATTAGCTACATACACAATTTGAAACAAATTCACTGAGGAGACACAAAAATATATGTATACATATTGTATATCGAATTGACGGAACCTCCAATCATTTAGGACTCATTTTTTTCGATTGTCAATTAGTTCATTAATTTAACTCGATTCAATTTATTAATCTTATCGACAGGTGGAGTTTGACCATCCACATGGGTACCATTTCACCAAGCCTAACATCACCTACTCTAAAGTCGGTGCCAGACACTCCGCTACTGTCATAACATTGGCCATCTTCACCAAGACTGGGGAGTACAAAATCACATGCAAAGCCACCGGAAGTGGGGACTCAACCAGCCAAACGGTGACCGTCCAGCATATAGATGATCCAAAGACAGGTACGTATTTCTATTAGTATGTATAGTTATCTATCGTCAGATAATGGTGTGGTTTTGTTCTGTATCCTGAAGTATACTTTGATAGCGTGTTAAGTAGGACTGTCATTTGAGCCAATATGAATAAAAGTCCTCATTTATTCATCCCACTTTCTTCAACCAATCGCACTGGTTATTCAGTAAGGAGCTGCATATGTCAATTGTGTCGCTACAAAATAATCCCCTTGAGACTTTTTGTGCATACATTTGTGCCACTGTACACATATCCATTTGGTTGATTGTGTTTGTGACCTACTTATTTGATCTTCTGTTAGAGTTATAATTAGGGGCCATTTATAGACACAGCTATTTTAAAACAGCCACTAGCAATAATAAAAAAAAGGACTTTGCTGGAATGCAAGCAAACGATAAGCCTAGCAAAAGTTTGATTGCCTAAGAATACAAAAATGGTGACTGTGTTGTTATCCAATTATAGAAGTTATGAAAAATTGACTGTTGTTGGAACACAAGGCAGCGAAAAATCAGGGAAAAAGTTTTTACGCTTAATCATGTGCAGATATTATGTTTCATTGATTAAAGTTTTTTTTTCTTCATTTCCAGAAGGATACAAGAGCGTTAGCAGTGCGACAGCCATGTACCATATCTGGAAATTCACCGTTGGATTTGCTGTAATAAGCATCTTTATAATGATTAGTTAGCCTGTCAATGTGTGACTTTAGGAAAGACTACAAACTATCAGGTGTACTGAGAAGTTGCTGAAGGGGAGTGAGCAGTATTTCGTGAAGTGGCAGAATCTGGCAGTTGGACTGAAAGCAGTGTATGAACTTTGGAATCGTCGATAAATCGTATCAAATAGATTAAGTTGTCGAAAATTTTGCCCTACGATGAGATGCATCCTCAAACATAATGTACACGTATTTCACTCATATTCACTGGAGAACGCCAGGTAGTGAATGATAAAAATTGGTAATATTGAATTTATCCAGTTACGGTATTTCCTGGAAAAGTCAGTGGATCAGTGATCCGATTACAGTTGGTAGAATTGATTTGTAGACTTTTCTCGTCTTCTGCTAAAAACTGCATTGGTGAGTCACAACCCAATATGTTTAACTATAGCTCTTATATCCCATAATGGCCGGTGGTGTCACTGTGGCTAATCCTTGTCATTAGTGTCTTGTGTGTGCTAGTAGGCGGGGTAGTTGTGTACCCCTGGATCGTAATACTAAAGGTGACAAGGTTCAGTGAATTCAAGACGTCGCCAAATTATCCAGTGCACCAAGAATAGGCATGTACATCGGACCAATGTCGGTCCGATGTCACCCACATAGGGTCGACGTCAAAATGATGTTAAATGCTATCCGTGAATGACTCATCATGAGCAATTTTCACTCTAAAAAGCAATTCTACCAAATGGAACCGTTTTAAACTGATATCCGAACATTTCTAAAAGAAATATGACTTTTCACCATTTTAATGCTGAGCCGTATTGATCGGCTGATCAAATTAGCATGTGGAAAATTCTGTACACTACACTGCATCTGTAATTAATACAACTAGTTATTTCGTGAGAAATTAGAGAAAAAATAAATAAATAAAAAATTCCACATTCCTAAAATGTTGAGCAAAACATAAATGTAACCAAAAAAAACGTTGCCAATAAAACAGTCAAATATAGATTTCAAAAATAAAATTTAACTATGTATGATGTAATACGCATGCTATATATGTCATAATCATCATCATCATCAATTGTACATTGAGTATAATTTTAAGTATTAATTTGTAACCCTGATACTTTTTTTGTGATCTCAGGCTGTGATATGTTTTTATTATTGCTGAATGTTAATATCTGAGGTAGAATCTATGAAAACATGGGATGTGCAAATTCATTGTTATAGTCTAGAGCAGAATATAGGACTGTAAAATTTAATTTATCATGCCATTTTAGGCTGTTATAAATGCTTATCTGACAGTTTATTTATGCTCAATTAAGTTAGATCACATGACTTGCAAAATATGTATTTTTAGAAATTGCAATTAGGTAATGGCTTAAACAAGATGTATAAAATATGTAAAATAAACATAATATGTAAAAAGAATATTCATCTCATGTCAACATAGAATAATTGTATATGTATATATTTGAAGGAAAATAAATCATGTTTTTGTCATTTAGTAATTATAATAAAATGATTAAATCATGCAGTCATTAAGTATTAAATAAAACCGTGATATAGTGGGCATGAGATTCTATTGATGAACAGTTCCTTCCTTGTAGGGTCTATGGTGAGGCAAGTGATATACCCCACCCAAGTCTTATCTTATCATTATAGTTAGTCAACTGATGTGAGCGGCAAAAAACTTGATTCCAAGAGCTACAGTATTTTTAATTCCATATTGGATATGAGATTATATCTTATATTTGATGCTTTAAATGTCTTTAGTGTTTGTCATTTTAAAAGTAGTAAAAGATTAAAATTAACATTATATTATACATATATATATTTTTTTGTTTGTTTGTGTGCATAAAATGATTTCCCTTTTTTACTGTGATATCTGTAACCATTTGTATATATGGGCATTTTCTACTTGCAATATTATTTTCACTGAATTTTAATAACATTTTGTATGAACAAAAATACTTTTATTGTTGTTTTGCGTGCAGTTTTGTTGATTTCAAAACAAATTATTTTCAAAATAGGCCAATTTTCACAATTTATGTAACTCCTAATTCCATTTATTAATTAATCAAATCAAGATTAAAACTTTGAAATTAAGTTGAAAAAAAAAACAATAAAAATAGTAAAGATAGTATACTGTATTTTGAGCTGAGAACAACTGTAATCTATAACTTAACAGAATACTTATAGTACGATATATTTCTTTATTATTTCTGAAAAAAAATTTAAAACATAGATTAATGATATATGTATTCATCTAACTCTTTATATTGTTTAAGGGAGATATTAGAATTGTATTACCCAGAAATTAATTATACAGACCTATAGTATACTTAGTTCAAATTTAAGGGCATGACACTTAAGATCAAAGCTAGGTCACAGTAACTATAACTATTTCATCTCACATTAAAAGGAAATATTTACGTTTACTAGCGCTTTATTTGGAACAAATCGATTTTTTGATAATGTTTTTTTTTATGTGTAATGCTTATTCGAGTTTTCGGGAAATGACTATTTTTAGAATGACCTCTCAAAACTAGGACGTTAATACTCAAAAGTGTTTAATCTCTCTCCCTCCCCCTTTTTTAAGTGTTTTCTTTTTTTTTCTTTTGAAGAGAAAGACGTGTTTTAAAAAAGACTTCATGAATCGTGATTTAAGCAACAACAAAAAAAAACAAAAAAAGAATACTGACAAGGAAGATATTATAATTCAGTGATGTACAGCTGAAAGAAAAGACAAAGTTTTGTTGAGAGAAAAAACAAATATATATCCTGGACAATTTAGATAAAGATTGGGAATTATGTTGGGAGTTATTTTTGAGTGGGTGAAAAGAAATAAGCTTATATTCCCCCAACCCCAACCCCCCCCCCCCCCCCACAAATTAATTAATTAATTAATTAAATATTTGAAATAAATCAGTGCGTTCCCATATGACAAGAACTTCGGTAATTGATTAATAGCACACTATAAAAAATACCCATGAAATGCTAAACTCCTCAGAGATAGATATCTAGTGAAGCATGTCTATATACTTATTAAATTCATCGATTTATTGAATAATATAATTGTGTCTTCAATTAGAAAAATGAAATGCTTAATGATAAGTATGATATTAAATGTGATACGCCCATTTGTAAGACTAAAATGAGGACAAGATAGATAGATTGATAGATAGACAGATAGATAGATAGATAGATAGATAGATAGACAGATAGACAGATAGATAGATAGATAGATAGATATATAGATAGATAGATAGATAGATAGATATATAGCTAAATAGATAGATGAATAGATAGATAGCTAGATAGATAGATAGATAGATAGATAGATAGATAGAGATAGGCAGATATAAATAGATAGATAGATAGATAGATAGACAGATAGATAGACAGATAGATAGAGATAGACAGATAGAAATAGATGGCTAGAGATAGACAGATATATAGATAGACAGATGTATAGACAGACAGATAGATAGATAGACAGATAGACAGATAGAAATAGATAGATAGATAGCTGGATAGATAGATCGATCTATAGATAGATAGATATATAGACATATAGGTTGAAAATAGACAATAAAATTATTGCTAGCAAATTTCGTTTTAGTTCATATTAGTATCATGACATGTCAATGCCCACCCCCCCCCCCCCTTCCCACCTCCTCGCAAAACTACTGCCCTGTTTTTACTTCTATCAGACAAAGTCAATTTTGTAAAAAGGCTGTAAATTGCATTTCAAAATGAATGAGTGCAAATGTATTTCATTCTAACATGTGTTTAGGGACTAATGCTTACACACATTATTTTTTATATATTTTTTTATAAAGTTTTTGTCCGTGAACCATAATATTTATGTCACGTAAAAAACATATAGAAAGGTTTTTTATCCCAAAATTGCCTCAAAATGTCCGTAAACAAATTTCAATAATTCCATTATAGTGACAGGCAATATATAGATATAAATAAATATATATATATATATATATTCAGTTTTCCCTGATAATTCAGACACTACAAAAAAAAGTCCACAGCGCTACTGAGCTAGCCCCCTCCCCCTTACCTCCCCCCATTCACAGCATTTATGAATTATCATTTTAGCTGACATTATGTCTATATACGCAGAAAATATTGTCACATTTTAAAAGTGTTGATCCTGGAAAAAAGTGCATAATAAAAATAATGAATGATTTAAACAAACTTAATAAAAATAATTTCACGATGCGAAATACATTAAAAAATATTGCAATAATATTCTTTCAATTATTTTGGTATAGTTCTTGTAAATATTTTCTAATAGTTGCTTGTAGAATGTGTTGAAAACGTTGTGTCTGTAGGGCTATTATATATATATATATATGTCGTGAAATGTAGTATATTTTACGGTATTATAAATCACAATGATATCTTTTTGATGTCATTATTTTTGTGTCAGTGTTCTATTTATGCTTTTATGCGGATATTATATAAAAGAAACCCCTGGCTCTCTTTTCAACACAGTGATTTCATTTCAACAGAGCGTGACGCCCATAACTGTTCCAAGTTTCCATTGACAAAAGAAACTTCCAGTTTTCATGGAATTTCCAAAGATTTCAACTGGATTTCCCTAGAATTTCAGGTATGGCTAAGAATTGATATCATTCTAGTAACAGAATTAACAGGTTATATCATTAGCTGACACAAAAATATGGTATAAATAGACCTTATATTACATGGTTATTGTCATAGCAACTGTAAAAGCAATTGAAGTCAGTTATACTGCAGAATCGAGCAGTTTTAGGCACCCAGCAGCAATATGTCATTCAAAGGTAAGTACATATCTATACGTGTTGCAAAATGTATGCCATTATAATGATCATAGTGGGTCATATTACATTTTCAAATGGCACTTGCCTGGTCACAAAATAATAATATTTAGCAAGACATTCTACTCTAATAATTATTATTGAAGCACAATTACTTTCTAGCTCTTTCTGGAATATAAAATTTGACACAGAAATAGATGTCCATGACTCAGTATTTGCTCTCATCCATCATTTTACTTATAGTTTGTTTATTAATATTCCAATTTTGCCAGCCGAATTCAAAGAGCTCAGTTTCAGCCGTGCTTATACTGAGGCAAGTGAAAGACACCACCCACAGGGTAAACATGTAACATGGTGTGTAATCACCCTCCCCCACGCTCATCTCATCAATCAACGTTATGCTTTAGAATGCTCTTCGATCCTCTCCTATCCTATCCTGTCCAATCCACTGCTATCCTATCCTATCCTATCCAATCCACTGCAATCCTATCCTATCCAATGCTATCCTATCCTATCCTATCATATTCCATCCCATCCTTGCCTATCCGATCAAGTCCACTCCTATCCTATCCTATCCTATCCTATCCACTGCAATTATATCCTATTCTATCCAATGCTATCATATCCTATCCTCCTATCCAATCCACTGATATCCTATCCCATCCTATCCTATCCTATCATATCCTATCCTCTCCTATCCTATCCTATCAACTGCTATCCTATCCTATCATATCCTATCCTCTCCTATCCTATCCTATCAACTGCTATCCTATCCTGTCCACTGCTATCCTATCCTGTCCTATCCTATCCACTGCTATCCTATCCTATCCACTCCTATCCTATCCCATCCTATCCTATCCACTGCTATCCTATCCCATCGACTGCTATCCTATTATATTCTATCCTATTCTATCCCATCCTATCCTATCCAGTCCACTGCTATCCTATCCTATCCACTGTAATTCTATCCTATCCTATTCACTGCTATCCTATCCCATCCTATCCTCTTATCCTATCCACTGCTTTCCTATCCTGTCCTATCCTATCGACTGCTATCCTATCCTATCCTATTCACTGCTATCCTATCCCATCCTATCCTCTTATCCTATCCACTGCTTTCCTATCCTGTCCTATCCTATCGACTGCTATCCTATCCTATCCTAACCACTGCTATCCTATCCTGCCCTATCCTATCCACTGCTATCCTATCCTATCGACTGCTATCCTATCCTATCCTATTCTATCCCATCCTATCCAGTCCTATCCACTGCTATCCTATCCTGTACTATCCTATTGACTGCTATCCTATCCTATCCTATCCTATCCTATCGTTGCTCTAGCATGATTCTTTGTCTTTAGATAAATAAAGCTTCACTTACACTCTATCTATTGTATTGTATTCTATTCTATTTTCAAATGTTAAAACAGGAGGAGAAACCTGTTTCTATTTTACACATGTGAACATTAGACAATGATCGTAAACAAACTCAGAGTAGGCCTACTTCAGCAAGTTCAGAAATAAGAACTTCGTGAAACAATTAAAAGAATAAAAAAAAACATGCTTTGGATCTAGATACATGTGTTCATATACATACATTTGTTCAAAAAGATAGATAAATAGATAGATAAATACAAACATACATACATACATACATACATATATACATACATAAATAGATGGATAGTTAGTTATATAGATAGATAAATAGATGGATAGATAGATAGATAGATATATGGATGGATAGACAGATAGAAAGAAAGACTTATTGATAGATAGATAGATAGATAGATAGATAGCAGCCTGATCTCAAGCTTAACATCTAGATAGATAGATAGATAGATAGATAGATAGATAGATAGATAGATACATACATAGATAGATAGATAGATAGATAGATAGATAGATAGATAGATAGAAAGATAGATGGATAAAATATGTTTCGTATTTACAAGATCAGAAATTAACATACATGCATACATTTATTCAATAAATACAAAATACATAAATGATGAAAGGTCACCTAGTAAATTATTAATATGAAAAAAAAGAACTATTTAAATTGATTGAATGACATGGGATTTGATATCTCCTTCGGAATGCATATAGTTATACAAGCATGTTCAGTAAAGCAGTGATGCACAAATATGTGTTGCTGTTTTTTTTTTTTCAGTATAAAAATTAGTATTATTGAACTGACATATATTTAGACTCATAATTATTTTCGTTATATTTTTAAAAAGGAAGATTTAATTTCACTGGCGCAATGAATTATATTACTGCAATAGTCTAGTTGACCTCATTGCAATATAGCTGCAATTAACTGTAATTCAATACTGAAGTTAAAAGAAGGAAAAAATAATACAAGCATAAATACTACAAAATAAACTGTGGGACCTGATAATGATTGAAGATAATCTTGATAAATCAAAGAAGTGGTTTTAATAGGTCTTAATAGCGAGTTGAACCTAATTCTAAAAATAAGCCTTAAAATTGAAGTGTTGTAATATTAGGTGATCTTTGTTTTGAGGTCAGTCTGCCAAACTTAATCTATAGACTACTTGATAAGTCAATAACCTACATTGAAAATGTCAATCAATTATAACTCATTAAATGTTTATTGTACATAGATCATTGTTATTGAACTACATTATACAATATCATATACACTGATGTGTTTTAATGCAATTAAATAATTTGGGGGGGGGGAGTGTCATGTTATTATTTAACCCCCCCCCATACATTGTTGTGGGTTATAATGAAATCATATGGGGGGTGTCATGCTATTATTCAACCCCCCCCCCCATGATACATTTTTTTGGGTCATAATCAAATCATTTTCGGGGGGGGGGAGTGTCATGTTATCATTCATCCCCCCCCCCCTGATACAATTGGGGGGGACTGTCATTTTATTATTCAACCCCCCCCCCTCCCTGATACATTTGGGGGGGGGGGGGACTGTCGTGTTATTATTCAACCCCCCCTCCCTGATACATTTTGGGGGGGGGGGGGACTGTCGTGTTATTATTCAACCCCCCCTCCCTGATACATTTTGGGGGGGGGGGACTGTCGTGTTATTATTCAACCCCCCCCCCTGATACTTTTGGGGGGGGGACTGTCGTGTTATTATTCAACCCCCCCTCCCTGATACATTTTGGGGGGGGGACTGTCGTGTTATTATTCAACCCCCCCTCCCTGATACATTTGGGGGGGGGCTGTCATGTTATTATTCAACCCCCCCTCCCTGATACATTTGGGGGGGGCTGTCATGGTTGATGGGATGAGTCATTCAATCATTTACTATATTGGCTGTGGCCTACACAATCAGAATCATTTTGTGAGGCAGCCACTGCATGCCACAAAGTGAAACTGTTAATAGGACTGAAGATGAACATGGCTGAACTAACATTAACCAGAGGTAAGGCTTTCTCCTAACTTTCTTTTGTTGTTATTATATTAAGCGGGTATACTTAACCAAAGGATATTTTTACATGGCATTGCATTATTTATATTTTTTATATTTATATTTAAATGTAAGTTTATGATCAGATTTATTAGTTTTCATTCATGTTAATTGTATGTTAAGTAAATTCTAAGTATTGGGATAATGTTTAATGCTAGGGCAGTAGTATATACAATGTGTTGAATTGTAAAAACCTTGAATTTTAAACAGGAAGTATATATCGTCCTAAATGAAATTACCCAAATCTGCCCACAAAATTTATCTTAATCTGAGTAACTGATGACATTTTCACAAATAAAAGTTCACTGATTAATATATCATTTGATTTCATAACTTTCCAATCAAAATAAAGGAGCCTGATTGAATAAATACAGCCTGTTCAAACTGTACTAACATTGACTATTATTCATACAGTATAATACAGTAATATAATTATGTAGACATAGTCAACCATAGTATATAGTGTATACATACTTATTCAGCGACAACAAATGCATAATTATATGAACTTATATATTATAAGGTGTACCTCAGGGCCGGATTTTGAGACCTATATATATGCACACTAAAAAATAAGAAGTAATAATAGGGGGGGGGAGTAATAAAAGGGAAAATATGTTATGCCCTAGCTTTCACAGCCATGACTTTTTACTCCCAATCCACTGCCAATTGTCCCCCTCTTGGCCAACCGCCATGATTATGTAACCGATTGGTCAATTGGGTTGTAGTACATGAAAGGTAACACAGATATCATTCTAAAAATAGGATCCTGCATTACGCAATTATGCAATTATACAATGGTTACATGTGAGGCATGACGATATGGACACCCACAAATGTCAGTGTACAATGAGGCAGATAGGCTGAGTTGTACCAATTGAGGATGAACATATCTCATGTCTCACAATGTAACTATTGGGTAATTGTTTTGTACCACTGAACCCCATCCAAGTGTTATTCTTTTTCCACATTACGATTCACCAAAAAAAATTTGCTTCGTTTACAATTCAACTGGATTAATCCCAAAAAAAGCTTTTAGAAAATGTTAGAATTTTTAAAATCGGACAACACTTGACCAACGCACACAACTGAAATTGGGCGGTGGCCATTCTTGCGGACTTCCTTAAATAAATGGACCTGGCGCAATTAAGTGACAAAAAATATGGACCTAATGAAGCCCTTTATGTGTAGAATTCAACTGTGCAAACGAAAATCTGCGACATTTTAAACGTATTGTATAAATTCATAACAAAGGCAAAAAAACCATTTGGCATTTGACATGATATATCTTCTCTAACTTATGTGCTAATTTGAAATGAGTAAATTGAGCAGTTTTTTGGCACAAAGCCATTTTATGTTTTATTATGGGATGCAAGGAGCAAAAAGTCACAAAAATACAGCTGCTACTGGGATACTACCAATTTTTGGAAAACACACTGAACTAAAAATTCCAAGAGGAAAGTAAGAAAGGCCATATAATATATATGCGTTCATGGACACAGTAAAAATAACAGATAAAACATGTACTAAGTCTACTTCTACTCACTATAATATAACAATTACTGCACAGTGTCTCGTGCAATATCAGTTTTTATGGCACTTCTACAACCGATATTGCACCAGGTGAAGTCGAGTGCTATATCAGTTGTCTAGGTGCCATAAAAACTGATATTGCAAGAGACACTGTGCAGTAATTGTATAAAACTATACAATGTAGGTCTTTGTGAGTAAATTGTGACCATTCATTCATTTATGCAATAAAGTACAATACAATACAGTAAAATGCAGTACAGCATGGTACAGTACGATACAGTACGATACAGTACGATACAGTACGATACAGTACGATACAGTACGATACAGTACGATACAGTACGATACAGTACACAATGAAGTACAGTACAGTACAATACAGTAGAATACAATACAGTACAGTACAAAACAGTATGATGCAGTACAGTACAGTACAGTACAGTACAATACAGTACAATACAATACAAAATGTAGCAGTGCAAAAATGGACCCTGTTTCAGTAAAATACAGTGTATTCTTGTTAACTCAGAGCTCAGATAGAACTGAGAAACTACATAAATAGAGAAAAAAAACAAAAAACTGGTAGAGTTATGTTTGAATGAAGTGCGTTGTCCTGTCAGTTTGCTGTCATATACAGTTCCTCTTTCGACATCACATGCTGGTGTCTTAAAATAGATCAGGAAGTTGCAATGTTTAATTATTAGACTTAAATCATGGATCACCAGCACTCTTAATAGAGTTCATTTCCATGGATGTTATTTGTGTTTACAAATATCAAGTCTTTCAGAGAACTAGGGAACAACAATGGTAGATGCTCAAAGTAAGTAATGCATTGTATTATATTGTATTGTATTGTATTTTATTGTATGAATGAATGAATGAATGAATGAGTAAATCAAAGAATGAATTTTACCGACATGTTGAGGTCAAAAATATAGTATCAGTGCTCCTGGGTCTAAAGCTTAGTCAATTGTCAATTTTTATGACCAGCTGCAGGCAGACGTAATGACATTAAGGTTTGGAGTCCACACCGTGTTACACAATTACCCCATGGGTGGGGGTCTTTTACTTGCCTCAGCATAGACAGCGAGTGCTAAGCACCTCCGATTTCTTGCCTCAGAAAAGGCATAATCAAAGCGGTGACAAATTACTTTCAATATTACCCGGTTGGCTGAAAAATAGCAGTGATGGAGTCATTTAAATTTGATAAATGATAATATATTTCTTAGTTCCTAGTTGTTTTGATCGGAACAGTGAATTTTGAGTGCAGTTTTTGTTTTTGTTTTTGAGTTGAGCAGTTATAAATGTCAATAGCATGTTTCAAGTATAATCATAAACAATTGAAAAAATCATTAATTTGAAAAAATATGTTGTACATTGACGATTTTTGCAGATAAAGTTAGGCATACTATTGTAGTGTCACTAAATACACATATGACCTTGTATAACATAGGGAAATTCAAAAAAATGTCAGAGGTTATATCATATCATATATATATATCCAAACTTGCTGCTATATTTGAAAATATCATTTTGTTTTGTCAAATTAGGTCAAGATGACTGACACTTATTTTGCATCAAAACCTCACTATTTTTAAAGGACAGCCTAACATTAAGACCAACTCAATTTTGAGACCACTTTAATAAGTCCTGCAACTGTAATTATGAAAGATAAGTCCAATTTTAAGACCACCTAATTATTAACACTGTATGTGTCAATAATTCATGTGCAAAAACAACAGAGCTTGCATTGGCTATTTGATATATTACTCTATTCAATAAATCCATGTGCATAATGAATAATTCATCATTTTTAGCATTTCTGGGAAGCATAGTTTCTATGGGATTCTGATGTTGTTTTTTCATACACAGCACTACCACAGCATTACGACCACCACTGGAATAGTCTATTAGTGTAGTTGATATAGCATAACCTCTCCTTAAGACCACCCTTGGTGCAAATTTTGTGGTGTTTTCAAAGTGGTGTCTTACTGTAATTTTATAGCAATATTTAATAGTTGGTAGCAGTAGATAGGTAGATAGGTAGATAGATAGCTAGATAGATAGACAGATAGATAGATAGATAGATAGATAGTTAGATAGATAGATAGCTATATAGCTAGATAGATAGATAAATATATAGATAGTTAACAGATAGAGAGATGGATAGACAGCTAGATAGATAGGTAGATAGATAGATAGATAGATAGATAGACGGATGGCTAGATAGATGGATAGATAGCTAGATAGATAGGTAGATAGATAGATAGATAGATAGACGGATGGCTAGATAGATGGATAGATAGCTAGATAGACAGATAGATAGATAGACAGATAGATATATAGCTAGATAGGTAGATAGATAGGTAGATAGATAGATAGGTAGATATATAGACAGATGGCTAGATAGATGGATAGATAGCTAGATAGATAGATAGTTAGATAGATATATATATAGATAGATAGATAGATGGATAAATAGATAAATAGATGGATAGAGATAAGTTTATTCACTGAATATATCGTAATACCTTGAACATAAACACAACTGATGTACAATATTCAGAATAGTACATTAAACAAAAAAAGCAACATATAGTTAGTTTTAACAGTGAGGTGGTTTTAATAGTGAAGTGACTTTGGAATACCCTCCAGTACAAAGTTAACTCCAAACCACTAGATAAGATTTTACGTTGTACAAACATATAGGAGGGTAGCTTTTATTTATTGGGTAACTTCACCGAAAGAAAAACTTTGTAAGTCTAAACAAAGTATTTGTTCTGTCTTATCTGTGTGAACAAGTGGACACAATTTATTTTCTACCATTTAACACAATGATCTTTAAATTGCTTTGGTCAGAAAGGTTCTGGGTGTTATGTCTCAGATTGCTGTCTGAAATAAATGTTACAGTAGCTGGATATTTTTTATGATTTTCATTAAATAATTAAAGTAATAAAATAACATATGCTAATAATAAATATTCTTTATTAAATTGTAGCTATAGAGTTAAATTGCTACAAAGTAAATGGAAAATTGATAATTAGATAAATATAAAATACATGTCACACACCTCATACACTTAAAAGCTAAAAGCCTAGACATAAAGTTAAAAGTAAGATTAAATTAGCTATAGAATTAAATTACATTACTATAAATGAAAACAATACGTTTTATGCTGGTTATTGATGTATATTGTTAAAGATGACTTCAGATTCTCTAGTATCATTTTAAATGTTAATGTCATTGACTGTACATGGCTTTGGGGTACTACATTTACCATTGTAGCTTAAATGACAAATTAGGAGAAGTTTATCATTTGAAAAAGTGTATTAAAACTATTCTGATTTTTCATAAGACCATTTCATAATTAAGATCAGTTAAACATTCGCTACACGTATTCTTAATAACGGGGTTTCAGCAAATGTAAATTAATAGATATATACTATGCAATATACAACAGAAAAATGATATTCTTAAAAAAAAGTACATACCAAGTGGGCAACAGGATCTATAAAGTATCATATCCTTTATCGAAATTACCCAGACATTTGATGGTTGACAAAGGTTATTACCCAAACATCCAACCTTCCTGAAACAACCATCTCTAGACAAGAAACAATCCGGAAACGGCCATTTAAAACCGCAAAGGATTGTGGGAAAATGGCATCATGGGAAGTCCTTCCATTTTGAGAAAGTTCAGTTTTAAGCTTGCGTGTTTATCTCTCATCAGAAAAAAACATGTTTGGTGCTGGAAATTCTCTACATTATTACGGTACAGTCAATTATATTATCAATGATAGCTAATATCTAACAAATTATTAATTAATAATTATGATTTTGATCATTAATAATATGGTATACAGCGTTCTACAAATATCAACGTATATATTTTGCAAGTAGGGCTATATATATTATGCTTTAAGACCTTGCTAATTCATAATTACATATTTATATTTATCGGATGACAAAACCTCGCCATTAAGACCACCCTTGGTGCAAATCGTACTGGTCTTAATGGTGAGGTGGTCTTAATATAGAAAGGGAAAATATGTAGTATATTATACCTTTGATGACCTCTGCAAGGTAGTCTTAACAGTAAGGTGGTCTTATAAAAGGATTTTATTATGTAATTACAGTGAAACCTAGCTATTAAGACACTGTTTATCCATAATATACTGGTTTTAATGGTGAGGTGGTCGTAATAGGATACAAAATATTTCATGTCTCACTATAATATCAAATATTTATTATTATTTTTTATATTAAAATCTACATATGGGGATTAAAGCTAAATCAATGAGTGGAGCTATTTTGAGTAACTAAAGGGCAAGATGCTAAATTTTAACAGCTAGCTCATTACTTCAATTCTCAATTCCCACATAAAATGTTTTAATGCGTCCATGCAAAAATGATGTATTTAGAATATGTCATTTTAATAATATTTATAATATAAGTCTGTCGCAGTAACATTATCCTACACTTTTATAACTCATCTTTAATTGGAAATATACATTGCCTATGCATTCATATATCACGGTTTGAAAGTTTCAGATATGTACAATAATAAATGAGTTCTACACAATGCATTCCTGAACTATAAATACATGATGTATGTTCCAAAGCCCTAAATTTAACACATCCCCCTGCCCCCCCCCCCCCCCCCAATTTCACAAAGGCAATATTTCAGAGAAATCAAAATTTGGGAAACGGTTTTGTTTTGCTAACTATACTTATTTTTTTTATCTGGAGCTCAGAATATCATAACATCATGGGCCAACATACTTTACTGTCCTTAAATACATTGCAGACCTATCTTAGTTAGATCATAACTTTTTTTTTGGAAGGGGGGGGGGGGTGTCTATCTGATAAATTATATTCAACCTTATTTAAATTATTATACGCTTTATAACTTTAGATGAAATAATAATTTAATTAATAGCATTTAAATCTTAAAATGCAATTGATAAGTTTACAACATTCATGCAATAATAACTTCTGTTAGGTACAATTATCTAAACATTGTCAATTTGTGTGTTATTCTTAGTAAAATCTAAAACTAAAATATATATTTTAGGAAAGAAGACTTTCTGGGACACTGTACTTTATTGAACAAGTCTACAGTCAGGAACTGATAATGTAAAAACATTATTAGAAAAAGATACATATTTATTGGACTAGAGTATATACAATGTAAAACGAAGTTCTACTCCCAGCTTATAAGTCAGTTTACACATTAAGATAATTTAGAAAAACAACCTGATCTGTGATTAGTTTACAAAACTTACTAAATCAAATAGTTGCGCAAATCAATGTAAGCATTAATTTAATTTACAAACAAGAACTTATTCTCATCCCCAAGGCATTCGCTGTCACAATGTCACAAAGAGTGAAACACCCTGATTCCACACCAAATCTGGGACAAGATTGAACGAAAACCTCCATTGTAATTAAAAATATAGGGCTCACAGTCATAGTTTTCGTAATAAGTTAAATAGGCTCTGAGTTATGGAGTTTCAAATAGCTTTACATATTAACATTAATAATGAGCATGTGAATTTTATCTAAAGAATGAAATATACTAAATATTACAGGCATAGTTAATCCATCAGTTGCTCTCTTTATTAATATAATATTTTTCTGAACTTCATCTCACGCATCTCATTCCTCAAAATTTTTCACATAACTAGTGGTCTCAAAATAACTTTGAATTAAGTTCTGAGACCACCAGTCATCATTATTATTGTAAATAACTTGTATTTTGTCAATTATAATAATAATAAAGAATCATACATATCCAAAAAGTAATAATATTTGTCATTCTATGAAGCAATATTCGTGTATTAAAAAACAAACATGTAAGCTTCTGATAAACAAAATATATACGTTAACAATAATGATCTTTTTGACATTACAGACTCATAGCAAATACATAACTTCTCATAAATTAAAAATTATATCAAACAACTATTCATAACTATGTATGATTAAAAAACTAAAAACAGCCATCAATATTCATTTATGAATGATAATTAGCAAATATCTTGAACTAACTTACTTCTATTACAAACTAATTTGTTTTGCATGATAATAGCGCCATCTTTTGTGGCTGCAGCAGTGCTATGATTAAAATAATCTTCAGATATTAATTATACTATTAATAGATATTCCAGACTTAATATTAGGGGTGTATTGCAGTATTAAGCATAATGAATAAACATAACTTTTAAATATTCAAGGGGGGGGGGGGGTTGGGAAAACATATATGAGTCCTGCAGGCCGTCCAGCTGCAGTGCCCATCCACCCTGCGATTTTGCCCGGGAAAAAGGTGCCCCTTGAATCATAAAAATACTCCTTAATTTTGCAATTGTTTTTATCACACACTGGTTGGCTTTCCAGTGATTAAATGACATTTCGTAAACTGATAAAACTCGGTGCACCAGGAAAAAGTGCTTTAAATGCATTACTCTATTCTATTCTATTCTATTCTATTATATTCTACTTCCTTTGTCTATTCTATTCTATTTTATTTTATTCTATCATATTTATGACAATTTCTGGAATTTCTTAATTTGACTATTCTATATTTTTTGCACATCCTCTATTTTATTATATTATATTATTTACATTAAATTATATCAAATTTTATTTATTATATTATATTATATTGTCTGTAGTGCATATGTTGACATAATGTTAGTTTAAAAAATAATTAAATCTGTTTGTAGATATTGGTGATATCTGTGGGGTTTATTATCTCAAGTATTGCTGCAATTTTTTGGGAGTCCATGTCATCACCTTGTGGCCAAGTGTTCTACAAAATATATTTAATAATTTCATTACTCTGACGTAAATAATTTATGAATTTATATCTGCAGTTTGAAACTTTGAACCGTGAAAATCTGGAACTTAGTTTATAACCAAAATTAAAAATTTAATTGCGTCCAAAAAATAACGTTTCAATTGAAATTGACGCCATTAGCATATAAAGATATTATAATTGAAGTTTTTGAAACACTAATTACTGAAACTTGTCATCTATAATCATGTTGACATTAATATTGTATTAGAATTATGACCTCCCCCACCCCCACCCACCAAAAAAAGGTGTATATAGTTGAGAATATTATATTAGCATTATGTGGACTTACAAATTAAACTCATCATCATGTCTGCCAGGAAGACACAACTCCAATAAAATTAGTCTAACAATTTCCCTTTAACATGACAGATATACATTAAACAAGCAATTACGTTGCCAAAAATCCAAATTGTTACAGAACAAAATATAGCATTTTGACAACATTTAATGGTAGAGGGCAATTGCAGTGGAACCCCGTCATTAAGAACTCAAGTGGGAATCACTGAAATGGTCTTAATATCGAGATACTTTTGTTAACATTATAAAATATAATTTGCTAAGTTTTATGACTCAGTGAAGTGGTTCTAAAATTGAGATATTTGTAATATGTGTGGCAGAGTTTCGGTGAATCAGCCTCTCATTATTCAAGTACATGTCCTGAGGGCAAACACTTTTTCACCTAAATTCTAAATTGATGCTTATTTAAATGGATAATGTTTGAATGTAATTTTCAATAAAGACCTACAACAGATAGTTTTTAGTCAAACTGTAATGATATAAACACTAAAAAGCACCACATACCAACTAAACTAATTACAATTATATATTTTACAGAAAAATAATCACTTTGTCTTGTTTTAAACGCCATGGTAACAGGAAATAAAGTCGATATATTTTGTTATTTTATTTAAATGATCTAAAATGCACTGAAACTCAATATAGATTTATTTAGAGATTAATGAAAATAGTCAAAATAGTCTGTTGTATGTATATGAGTCATATTTGAGTAATTCTTTTTTTTGGGATTTGACAGGAATTCTATATTAGACTAATTTAATTTTACCTACCTACCTATCTATCTACCTATCTACCTATCTATCTATCTATATATCTATCTCTCTATCTATCTATCTATCTATCTATATATCATTTTCACTAATTTGAGACATTTTTGATTATGTCAATCCCTTAAAAAGGTAATCAGTTCAATATCAAGTTTGTTCTTAATAAAAAAAAAAAACAGGACTATTTATCTGACTGACAACATGTGTAGCTGACTAACCAGATAGTCAGAATGCATTGGCAGTCCGTCGTTCCAAAGTAGTCAAAAGGAGGTTTGAAGTGCATTAATAATACAATATTTTATAAATTTGCTGGTATAAATTGTAAATTACTGGTCTTAAAATAGAGAGGTATGTAAAAAAATAAGGAAAATTGTCCAAATTAAAATATAAATAATTGTGATCATCTATTTATCAGAAATATGTGAAAATTATTTGCTTTTAGAAATCGTAAAGTGCTGGTTTTAACTGAGAGGTATGTAAGAATAAAGGAAAATTGTCGGAATTAAAATTAGAATATGAATAATAATGATTATCTATTCATAAGAAATATGTGGAAATAGAAAAGAACTGAATTCTGCTGAGATGCATGTAAACTTTTGAGGCCGACTGTATATTAAATAATCATATTTGTAATTTTTTTTATTTCAATATATTTACCAACAACAGGGCCCTGTATATTTAAAATACAATATATACAAATATAGCACACAGGAATGAAAACATTAAGAATAAACGCATTTGTCTGTATAATATATTTATTACTTCCTATGCAGCTTTGAAACAGATTGACACCAAAATTCAATTTAATAACATATAAACACGAGTAATACATTCTGTCTATATTTATTTCAGTGATTTACTACTGTGCAACATATGTATTTGCAAATTTTAATCTGTCAGTATACTGTATATTAATTTGTATCAGTTACAAATGGTTTGATAGTGCAGGAAGTTATGCTTTTTCGGATGGATTGAATATGATATTTCAAACATACGGTAATATTTTTATTAGTCACAGATGATATGAAAATCAAATTAGCCAAAATGTGGACAATTCAATATGAAAAATATTGGTCATTCATAAATAATAATAAACACAAGATATTGAATCGAAGTGATAATTTAAAAGATAAGTAAAGAAAGCATATTTTGATTTTTAAAAAAAGAAGAAAAGAAATTAAACATGGACAAACAAGCCAAAACATAGAATCCAATTATTACCATTTTTGTTTATATCTTTAAGGTTAAATAACTTCTTTTTTTTTTTCAATCGAATGAATCATATTTTGGCCCGACTGTTATTCATTTTGTTGGTTTAATTGAAACCATAATTATTGGACAATTTCACCACAATAACCAGCATCAACCATGAATTATAATATTAACCGAAACTAATACTTCACTGCCCATGCGCAATGAGTCCTCTGACCTATATGGCATGCGCACTCAAAACTCATGTCCGAAAACAATTCAGACACAAAAATGGCTTCAAAAACAAAAGGTGATTGTATGAATTCTCTTTCAATTACAAAAAAACTATATTTGCATTTCGTATAGCATTTCCAGTGTTAATAAGCATCATTATGACATTTATTATTCGGTGAAAATCAATTATAATGAATTCGTGTTGTCATACAGTACATGTTCATTCATTATTTATCTATCAATCTCTCTTTGGTTTCTTTTTTGTTGGTACATTCTAGAGTGTTGAATACAAGTCATATTGGATGAAATATGTATGCATAATATTGGTAGCTTTGGCCTATTTTCTTGACACAGGGTCATCTTTTTATTTTGATATTTTTCGTTTTGTTATTTTGGCAATTTAAAGTCACTTTATGTACTATTTAAGTAATGTTTGATAATATTGTGCATTTATCTACTCTCTACTATGTTATTATTATTATTTTTATTTACTCTTTTCATCTTTTCATGACATGGTTAGGCCTATACATATTTAATTATCATACAAAAATCAACTTTGGTCAAGCTGTTGGTACTACGCTCCAAACACAACTTCTGGGGCAAATATGCTGAAACATCAGTTTCCCGAAGGTTGAAGCAAACCCCCTTGTCAAATAGTAGGTGCACTTTGCCCAGTGAAGTTCAAAGTTCAAACTACTCGCTTAATACACACCCAAATTATTAATTATGGGACAATGTATACATTTCAGAACGAAATTTTTATTTCAATTTATAATGTATATGACTGACAGAAGGTCACAACTGGTGTGCTTTTACAGATAGGTCTTGCCCATTAAAATAGTTTTGACTACATAAAATCATGCATCCATAGATCGGGACTAATAGTGACTATCCCAGTACAGTCATGTGGGTCAAACGACTGTACAATGGCCTATTGGAGCCACAATTATTTTAATATAAGACTGTATCTATCTGGCCAATGTTAATTGTTGGGCAATATGTATCAGAAATTACAATCTGTTAACTGTAAAGTAATTTTTTTTCTCAGGAAATGTAGTAATTTACACAGCCCCATGTAATTTATAAATAATTAAGTGAATTTGTGTAATAATAAATGTCACAAAATTGAGCAAAATGAGGGTAAAATTGCATGCGTAATATTCCTATAATTTGGCGGTTACTGAAAATAGGGGTATGCCCTTATTTTACCCTATACGTGGGTGGAACTTCTTTTTTTCCAATCCATGAAAAAATAATTTATCTATCTATTTTCTTTCTTTAATATATATTTTTTTCATTTAACATGAACACGCATTTTTTGGAAAATGATGATTCATACGTTTTCTATATGAAGTTTGAAGTTTTTTATTTTTTCTTGGTACAAAAAAACATACAAATACACATGTATAAATAGAACATACAATTTATATGTATTTATCAAAATGTGCAGAACCACATCAAATAAATAATATTAATCTTTCAATACCACTGATGAATTAAAAAGTCATTTAGCACCAATACAGAAAGACAATGGCAATAATTTTGAACAATATGGGAGAAAATGATAGCATCTTGGTTAATTAAAGCTACACATTTTTTTGTTAATCAGCCAATCCGCATAGCCTAAAGTTAAACATTTCGTTTTGGCACAGACATGCTAATAATTATATAGATCTGAGCAATATAGTTATGCTGCTTGTGCAACCATTTTTTATTTTTTTTTGGAAAAGATCATGGTAGGGTTCAAAATTAATGTCCAAATGTTTTCGGAAATATTTTGCAACAAACTAGACAGAAATGTTCGTGAATAATTAGCAATCCCAACTTTCTAGCCGATAAAAACGCTTCTTGGGAAAAAAAAATAACTTGAAGTTTGCTATATTCTTTATTTTAATTTCTGCTTCTTTGTGGCCATGAAAAATGGGTAAAATGATGACAAAACGAAAGAAAAAAATAGATAGATAGATAGGCAGTTGGATATATAGACAGACAGACGGATAGATAGATAGATACATAGATACATAGATAGATACACAGACAGACAGACAGACAGATACATAGACAGATATATAGACAGATAGTTAGATACATAGATACATAGATACATAGATACATAGATACATAGATATATAGATAGATAGATAGATAGTTAGATACATAGATACATAGATATATAGATAGATAGATAGATACATAGATACATAGATACATAGATACATAGATTGACAGATCATGTTACACTCGACGACAGTGAACTTTGCCACGACAGCGAGATTCGCCACCCCCCTAAATCTACAATAAACACCTTTTAGATGGCTGCCGCAGTTTTAGAACACTGTTAATGATCTATACAATTAGTTTTGTAACAAATCATCAACTTGCAGTGTGTATAATCGTGTTTTAGAGGAGTGGCGAATCTCGCTGTCGTGGCGAAATTCACTGTCGCCAAGGGTATCAGAAAATCGAATCCACAATTCAATTCCACTCGCTGAATTGTAACAACTAGGTCACCCGAATAGTACGCTTTTTGGTAGAGCATGTTGAACGTGAAATATACCAGACAGTCACAAATCGATTTTTGTTGACAAGCACGTGCCCAGACGTTAAAGTCATTTATCAAGTTTACTGCAACAGACTGTAGGCTTATTTATGGCTGCATGGTAGCATGTATATCACAGGAGATGGGGCACATAGGTAATGCAGGCAACAGGTAGTGGTATTTTTGAAAAAAATCTAAATGATAGATATAGAGAAAGAAAATAATAAAGTAAGAATGAAAGAATGAAAGAAAAAAAAGAAAGAAAAAAAGAAGGAAAGAATGAAAGAAAGAAGGAAGGGAAGAAAGGAAGAAAGAAAGAAAAAAGAATGAAAGAATGAAAGAAAAAGGAATGAAAGAAAGAAGAAAAAAAAGAAAGAATGAAGGAAAGAAAGAAATATATACAGAATGAATGAATGAAAGAATGAAAGAAAGAAAGAAAGAAAGAAGAAAGAATGAATGAAGAATGAATGCATGTAGGAAAGAAGGAAGGAAAGAAAGAAGGCAAGAGTAGAGAAAGAAGGAAAGAAAGAATGAAAGAAGAAAAGAATTAGAAAGAAAGAAAGAATGAAAGAAGAAACAAAGCTTAACAGACGGACATCATTTCACAGAAAGAACGACACCTTTGATTGACAGACTGGATTGACTGGTGAGCACTCCTCGTTATCAAATGTAAATATATGCCTACTCAGTGGTTGTAAATCTAGGGGAAGAGGACACTCTCGGAAATATTTATCTTGGATGTTTGGATGACAGATAACAGTCTTTAAAAAAAACCCCAGTGGCAATTTACATAACGTTTTGCACACATATGCATAGTCCTACTTTTTTTGTACCAGATCTAAATCTATAGAACACCTTAAACTAAGATATCTTACTGCTTAAGAGGTACTTCTGTGATCAGGTTTACAAATATAGAGGAGATTGGTAATGTTTCATCATCACTTTCTGTGCATGCCCATATAAGGTAGCTATGTAGCTCTGTTGCTCTATGACCAGTTTTAGCAGAATTTAGCCAAAACTTTGGTTACCACATGTATGCAAAATGCATAAATTAACGTTTTAGCCATAATTGAATCGAGAGCTTGATTTCTTTGGGATTTTCTCTTAATTGGTAATCAAATGGTGACATCACAGCAAAGTGGTTCACTTCATCTTGGTCTTAAATTTTAAGTTTTTAGTTTCATAGGGGTTCCTTTAAAAAATCCAAAACTAAAAGTATGGGGAAGTTCCGCTTATCAATACTAGCTACTGCAGACACTTGGCACTGGTGTGAGCTCTTGCACTCAGTGGTTGTGGTAGGCCACATAAGAATGCTGTGGAAACCTCTTTGCAAACAAAAGCAGGCATGTGGCTGGCATTGATGTGAAAAATATGCTGAAAAATATCTTCAAAATACATGTCTGGGATGGGGGGTGGAGGGGTCACACAAGGTGAATTATGTATCATAATTTTGCAAATACAGGGTCTTCCTTTGGGTATTGGGTATTACTTAGAAGTATTTCTAAAAGGAAAACATATCTTGGCCACATAAGAAATATACAAGACAATTAAACATTTAGAGCAAATGAAGATATTATGAAGATATTGATTCATAAAGTTGGCAATGAGATAATAAACAAAAAGAAGAAGGATCAAATTAAGAGAATTTTTAATGAAATAATCAACTGACACAATACAATATGTTTTATGATTCTATCAGCTTTTGTGAACAAGACATGTATTTTGTCTTATGTGACCTTTACCAAGTACTTCACAGTTACTAAGCATTCCTATATGAGTAGTTTTGCTTAGCATCATATCAATGACAATATCTGTCAATATGCTTTATTTTACCTTGTTTACACCTCCTTGAAGTTGATCACTATGGCATGTGATCAGTGATAAACAGTGATAACATAGTATTAATAGTATTAAGTATGTTTAAAGACTGGGTTTATAGTATATCTTATCTTCAATAAAACTTGAGCATGTTTTCTTACAAGTTTATCTCTTGTAAAAGATAAACATTCCTTCATAGAAAGATAATACAAACGGAATTGTACACTGGAAATAAATAAAGCTAATGACTGCAAATAAAACTGTATCAAGATATATAGATAGATAGAAATTGATAGATAGATATGGAAAGTGCAGCCCTCTAAGGCAAGTTATTGCCGCTATCGATGGTTGATTGATGAGGTGAGAGAGAGAGGAGTCCACCCACGTCACACATTTACCCTGTGGGTGAAATCTTTTACTTGCCTCAGCATAGACATTGAGTTCAAGGGACCACCAATTTAGCGTCTCATCCGAATGACATCCAGCTGCTGGGATGTTGCTCATGAAGGGTGCCTGGGCCCGGGATTGAACCCGGGTCCTTCAGAGGAGCAGGCGAACGTCTTTCCACTAGACCACCCAGCTGTCAGATAGAACACTAGTACAATCTATACAGAACCTGTATATACATACATCTTGCTATATTCAGTATATACCTAAAAACAAGTATCATTTCGATTTTGATTAAAAACAATTACAAAATAAATTTATATGACAGTTTAATTTCATTTAATTATTTTAATTTTTTTTTATTTCCATCAGATGCTATGCAATAAAGGCTACAGAACAAATCTTTTTGCTGTATTATGTTATTAGTTATGCATTTATTTATTTGTGTGTCTAATTACTGTGGACAAAATAGATACCTTTTATTTATTTGTATGATTTTGTGTCTATTGTGTTTTCGTATAGAATATCGCATACTATATGTACACGCGATAGATCATGTATTCCATGAATATTTTATTAAGTTACCAGAAATCATGCATTATTATATATCTGCTATTCAGTGAGGAAGTGATAGTCACCTCTATCTCCCAAGGTGTTAGCTGTGACCAATCAATTATTGTTTTAAAATACCTCCACACAATTAAAAATTATTTTTTTAACTGAAGATATAAATTTCTTGTAAAACAAAAACCAACAACTATCTATCCGGCTATCTATCTTTTTATCTATTTATCTATCTATCTGGCTATCTATCTATCTATCTACCTATCTATCTAAGTCTATCGATACATCTATCTATCTATCTATCTATCTATCTATCTATCTTTCTATCTATCTATATATCTATATATTGATCAATCTATTCTATCTATCGATCTATTGATCTATCGATGTTATCTATCTATCTATATATATCTGTCTATCTATCTATCTACCTATCTACCTATCTATCTATCTACCTATATCTCTATCTATCTATCTATCTATCTATATGTCTATCCATATATTTATCTATCTATCTATATGTTTGTTTGTCTGTCTGTCTCGATGGTTGTCTGTCCAAGATCCCAAAACTTAATCAGGCACTATCTCATTAGATGAAAACAAATTATCTCACCAATTCTGTCACGGTGTGAATATAATTGTACAAAACAATAATCCAAATTTATTTGATAATAATTGCCATGTGTGCTGATGTATTGGCCTAATGGAGTCATCTGAAATATGTTAACATTCTAGGGGCTGCAAGTTCAAAAAAAGTCAGTAGCAACAGCTGTTTTGATGCATAATACATCGATTTTCCTGGCGTATTTGTTAGTACTTCTAAATTAAAGTATTCTAAATTTAGCATTGGGCTGCCTAGATGCAAGTTGACTGCAAATGTGCTGTACCACCTATGCATGGTTAGTTACTTGCAATGAACGTATTTTCAAAACACCCAGGTACTTTTCACATATATTAAGAAAATAAATTGCCATTTTGGGATATATGGCTATTTGAAAAGCAACACAAAATGTGAACATTGAAAAATGTGCGGTTAGGAATACATTTCATGTGCATTATGATATTGCTACATGGCCAATTGCGCCATGCGCATTTTCCATGCATTTGGAATAAAGCATGGAAAACGCTAAAAACCATGCGTTTTACATGCGTTTATCATTCTCATGGAAAATGCACGTGGCATATTTGGCCATGTACATAGGTATCGGTGATACTGAAATGATGTTGTACAGACGGTGACCGATATAGAAACAATGATGGCCTAATTTGGAATGTTATCTGGGTATTAGTATGTAAGTAAGTGAATAAATTCTTATCTTATCTTATGTTGAATGGTGTATAAAACAAACAAAAATTAGCGCACAACACCTAATGTCTCAATGCTACTGGGTCTTAAGCTAAGTCAGCTTGTATGATCAGGTGCCAGAGGCAGATGTAATGAAGAGATGATTAGGCTTGGAGTCAACACCATGTTACACATTTACCCCATGGGTGGGGTCTTTTACTTGCCTCTGCAAAGACACCGAGTATAGTGCATCTCCAATTATCAGCAATGATGATAAAAAGAGTATTTACAATGATAATAGATAACACCTAATTGCAGTAAGCGTATAGTAGGCAAAATTCTCATCGACAATAGTTCTCTGTACTTCCACCAGGTGGCTACGACAGAATAATTCAATTTTATTGGCTGAAAAAGTTCCCGCCTTTAACTCTGATTAGTTGAAGCAAAGTGCATCCTAGCAGCAGTATTTTTAGTGCATTTTAATGTATATTTGTCATACTATCATTTCGTTGATTTTGGTTATTTCTCGGAGAAAATTATATTTATTGAATCAGTTAGTTATGACCTACTATGCCTGAAAAGCTAAATCTTGCTGAATGCAGGGCTGCTCAGTGAAAAGACTCTATTCAGATAATCTTTTGCAAAGATATCCATAGCCTACTTGCCATTATCATCGAAATTATGATATGCCCATCAGGCATGTTATTCTATGATGTAGCACCTTTGTGCCATATTGAGTTGTAGCCGTATCTGACTGCATCATATATGGCAGGACTAACAGATGGAAAATTCTTCAGCTACATGGCCAAATGCGCCTCGTGCATTTTCCATGCGAAAGATAAATGCATGGAAAACGAATGGAAAATGTATGGTCTTTGCCTAATAATAATGAGGCGAAAACCATGCGTTTTCCATGCATTTATCCAAACGCATGGAAAACGCACGTAGCACATTCAGCCATGTATCAACACCAAATAAGTAGTCATGGGTAATTTTAATAAATATTTTGTCAGAGCTGGCTGGCAAAATTCAATCACGTGTAAATGAAATATTGTCATTATGATGTAAAATAAAAATTAAATAGAATGAGATAGACCAAAACAAAAACAGAAAAGAATCATCATCATCATCAGTAAACAAAGTTAATTTTCTCATTTCAGCTTGCCATCTGGGATTTCTGACATTGATATCTGCTTGGATGGTAAATGCCGGTGATGTGATGCTGAAAATACAAAATTACAATTTAACCACCGTCAACATTACATGCCAGTACGATGGCACACAGGTGCGTACATAACAATTTAAAGAATGTCAAATTAAAAAAAACATTGGATAGCAGCTACTGAATCACAGAACACTACTAACATCATAGTTGCATGAGATGACAATGAATATACATCACGTGCTAAAGACAGGCATCGAGATGTGGCTCATAAACAGTGCAGGGAGTGGGCTTTGAACCCACGCACCCACAGCCACTACCATGGATTAGATGATAATGAGTACATCCCATGTGATGGGACAGCCCTGATGGCATTTTAAAGTATGCCAGCGTCAATTCTACATCTATTTGACATCGCTGAAATCGCACCAACGTAGATACAACTTGGAATGCTATCTGGGATGGGCTGAGATGTGGTTCATAAACACGGCAGGGAGTGGGCTTTGAACCCACGCACCCACAGCCACTACCATGGATGAGATGATAATGAGTACATTCCATTTGATGGGACAGGGACTGAAATGTGGCTCATAAACAGTGCAGGGAGTGGGCTTTGAACCCATGCACCCACAGTCACTACCATGGATAAAATGATGATGAGTACATCCCATGTGATGAGACGGGGACTGAGATGTGGCTCATACACAGTTCTAGGAGGTGTCATGTATAATTTTACAAGAGCACTAAAACACTGACCTAAGATGTTCACAACAGACTCTGATTATTCTAATTGGGCAATAATATCAACAGATTTGTTGCATTTGTTACCTACAATGTTCTGATGTAGATTTTTATTTATTTGCTAAA
Organism: Alitta virens; assembly: GCA_932294295.1. Lineage (NCBI taxonomy): Eukaryota > Metazoa > Annelida > Polychaeta > Phyllodocida > Nereididae > Alitta > Alitta virens. Next base: position 12,174,990 of record OW028576.1, read on the forward strand.
ATTGACGTATGTAAGTTCTATAACTACAAGGTGCTCGCTTTTATTTTGTTTGCAGAAGGTAAGCAACATCAACATATTTAAAGATCGCGTTCGGTACCTCTCGTATGAGAATGGTCAATGCCACTATATCAAGAAGAGCAACCTGGTGTGTCAGGGCCAGGCTGTTAATGGAGTGTCAATATGGTTCCTCATCGATGCACCCGACAAGTGTCAGGAGGAGACACAAATCCAATGCCAAGTACGAAATGGAGAGGAGTTACACAGGGAGGACCAGGGTATTAACATATCAGCCATGGGTAAATCAAACATTTATCAAGTTTATTTATTGGAGATTTAAAGCTGAAGATTAGCCACAAAAAAAAATTAAATGCAGTTTGTTCTACATCTGCTCAACAAAATTAACATTTTTGTTGGTTATATCCCTCTTCCTGCGGCGTCACGATACCCAACAAACGCAGGATATCATGAAAGAGTTCTAAGATGGTTTTCTTTGGGAAGTTTTCTGTGAAACGTGTAAAAACCAGTTTGAAAATGTTTAATAAGATTGCCTCATTTGGACTTTCTTGAAATGTTTCCGGCCAACAACTCGAAAACCTTTCCTAAAATATTTATAAAATTGTTTTATTATATACGGACTTTCCTAAAACTATTTCCAGCAAACGGCCAAAAATACGTTTGCCAAGCATTTTATAAGATTGTTTTGCTTGGACATTCATAGAATGATTCTTGGAAACAGCCAAAAAATGTGTTATGAAATTGTTTTACCTAGACTTTCTTACATAGTTTCTAGCAAACGGTCAAAACACATTTTTCAAACAAGCAGTCCTGCAATGATTGGAAAACGTCCATAGATGTTGACTGAAAAACATTTGGAAAAACAAAATACAAAGTTGTTTTGATGGTATCCTCTAAAACCCCTTCCAGCAAACGTCCGAATATTGTTTGGAAATTGTCTAATATAATTTTTCAATAGTGTCTTCTGAAAACATTTCTACAAAACAACCAATGTTTGGAGAAAATTTCACAAAAACGTTTTATGTACTCAAGTGTTGAAATATTTTCGGAGGGTCTCTTTGAAATGTTTCTTATATAATTGCTTCAAGTAAAAATACATAAAAACGTGACAGAGATATCCATGAAGTTACATAATACATCTGATGTTAATAATACATTACATTATTCTTAGGCATAATGGCTAGTATTGGCTAGTATCAGAGAGCAAAAATTAAACCTTGTATTGGATAGCTCAGTTGGTTCCACATTGACCCTGAGTTACTGGGTTCAAACCCTTATCTGGAAATCTTGATAGGGTTGACTTACAATTTTAATAAGATGCAAAATTATATTTCTGAATATTTATTAATAACTTTGCTTTAAACATCTGTTATAAATAACAATGTAAAGCAGAGCAACTGATCAGTCTTAAACAAATTATATTGATTGCAAGTTAGATCAGTGTTAGGGATAGTGTATGCCATGTGAAACTGTTCATCTTGGACCTGGGTTTAAGTCCACTCTGGACTGTGCACTTTTACTCTTAGGTTAAAAAAATGTACCTTGATCCTCCTTTTAATTTAAGTTATACCACTTCCATAAGTAACTTTCATCAATTAATTATTGTTATACACAAAGAAGTCCCTTTTCTATTGTTCTTTGCCGGGATATATCATTCATGAACAACTGCTAACATAGGGATTAGCAAAAACACACAGCAAATTAGACATGCTCCAATGCAGAATTAATCCCTTAAGGTCTGCTTAGTTTTAAAAGCACAAAAAAGAGTAAATCCTCTTTAGGATTGTTTGCCTTAGCATTTGTTGTTTCTTGTTTGCTGTTGTTGTTGCATAGTTTCAACCATATCACAATCTTCGCAAAATCAAATCATCCATGAAAATAGTCCCACAATTACAGCTAAAATATGGCATTATAAATTGAGAAAAAGCCACTATTGAATGCACATTGGGTCAGTTACACACATTATACTCAGGATATAACATTCCAACGTGGGCAGTTAAGTCCCTCGGCTTCGCCTCGGGATATAACTGCCCACATTGGAATGTTATATCTCTCATAATGGTGTATAGCTATTACATACAGCACACAGCAAGACCTCCTGAGACTTCCACCGCACAAATCCACACGACTGTATATAAACTACATTACAATTGTGTTTGACTTGTTAAAAGTGGCTTCACTATCCCAGTTTATCCATTATAGTGGTTAGGGTGTAGGACTGTCAGGCTTAGGTTAGGTAGGTAGGATTGGTAGATAGGTTGTAGGTTGAAACCCAGCTTGGGACAATCATGAACGAAGGCTGTTCTTAAACTTCTTTGTTTTTAGTTCATCATTAGTTGTAAGAAATGAATAATATCAATTGAGTCCTAACCTTTCACTCACCATAAAATTTGATGATGTTGAAAACCTTTATTAAGCACGTCTTTGAAACGTCTTAAAGCATTTTGGTCAAGCATGTATGTGGACGTCTAAAACCAGTCTAAAAATGTCCATTAAAAACGTTTTGTTTGAATGTTGTTGAAACGTTATTTGGCCCCTACATAAGCCGTCCAAAAATGTCTCAATGGACGTTCATAAGACGAAATATATTACTTTAAAATGTGTTATATATAACTCTTTGGTATTTTTTGGGATATAACCAACAAAACTTTAGTACTTCCCTCCTATTTGGGATATATCTGTTACATATTATGACCTGAACATGAAAGGGGAAAGTCAGATCTTTTGGAGAATATTGATAGCTTTTAGAAAATTTTAAATGGCAGCAGGGTCAACTTATACTGATCTAGAGGTATTAGCCATGCTTATCTATTTATATATAATAATTCTTGTGTAATTGTGTGCATATATATGTTTGTGTTGTATGGCTTTTGTGGTTGGTGTTATGTCTTGTGCTTTATTATCAATGTACGGTGACTGGTGCTGCTTCTTGTGTTTTATTTTTTCCATTATATTGTACATTTGTATATATTATATGAGATGATTATTTTAAATTATCAAACTATTTAGTGACTCAGTTTCTTGTGTATTTATGTGTAGAGATATTACAGTATTTTTTTAGAGACTATACATACATAGCTATTTAACAATCAGTATTATTTTAGCATGTGATTTGTACATTATGGTGCATATTTAAATTCATTGTGTATATATATATTATAACTATGTATTGTATCATTCTTGCATTGCTTTCCTTACTTTTCTTTACCCTTTCTATTTTACATAGTTTATATATCTATTTTGTTGCAGGTGACGAACCCGAAATAACGGTCAATAATGGCTCGGAAGTGCAGTCCATATGCGAAGCTGTGCCTATCGTCTGCAAATTCCCAAAAGTGTGCTCCAAAGAAGATGTACGTAATGCCTATGAAAACACACAGTTTAAACCATTTGAACGTTGTCTTTTTGCTTAAATAACGTCAGTCAATTCTATAGAAACCACAACATTAGGGAGATACCTTTAGACTTCTTCAAAGACAGGCAATTTCATTTGAATGATTAATGGCGTCTCTGTTTGATGCATACTTTAAAAAGGTGTTATTTCTTGTTTCATCATTACATCAGTTACAGTTCATTATTCTGCATTATTATTTCATAATTTTTTGTTGTTGTTGGTTTTTAGATACATATAGTATCTCAAGAAGGAGTGCATATTGGCCCAGTCAAGGTACATCACGAGAAAGATGGAGACAGATTCTCCACCATCGCAAGTACCACCGGAATATTTCTGAACTCAAGCCGATACACGCTTACATGCAGATCAAGAAATGGAAAGTCATTCCACACAATCACAGGTTTTGTCAAATCTCATGATGGCAAAACTGCACCTACAAAAGGTTTGTGTAAAAATTTATCCTTTTCCTGAACATGAGTAGCTTATATTTGGAAGTGGCTTATCTGTTCGGCGAGCGCTTGACGGATGTCCGTCGAGCGATCTTCAATTGCCCCACGTACGCTCATAGAAAGAAGTTATACGTGATAAACAGAGCCATGATAGAGCACGTATAGCCAATTTTTGACGTATGTGGTCATACGTAGATCTTATACCTGATAGTGTGAACGCCCCTTTGGTGTTTTCCTATGGTTGTGGTGGATTAGGGCTTCACATCCTGTATTTCTGCACCTGATGGGCTAATTAGAACAGGTAGGGACCATGGCAATGAGACGAAGGATGAAACAGCCATCCAACATAGGCTCGACCAGGAATTGAACCTGGGACCCAATGGTTGGAAGCCCAGCGCGCTACCACTGAGCTAGGCCCCCACCACCCGGCGTTTACCTATGCCAAGATGTCCTCTGTAAAGCAGACTGTGGACATATGAGACATAGGATATACTCCAAATCTAGTCAACATCATTCTAATGTTGGCTGTTGGTGGGTGGCGTAGGGCTGATGAGAGACTTGTTTATCTTGGTACTACTTTTGTGGTTAGGTTGCAAAAGTATTCATCATCCATCGAGCTTGAATGTAAATTTGTCAACTATAATTTTTCATAGGACAAAAACCGTGCATGCAGCCATGATCACAGTTTTCACGGAGGTGATAATCTGTCATTTTGTGCCTGTTTTAAAGCCATTTTGCAAATGTTATCTAATGTTGCATAACCTTTGCATGTGCAAACTCATATACATACCATTCTGGGGTAGGGGTACTTTATGGTCTATAGTATCATCCTTATATAGTTAATCTAGCTTTCCGTTAATCCGAAGGTTCTTTTCTAGTCGTGGACAAATTATTTGACAATGCAATTTTGAATTTCAAGAATAAGATTAAAATTTGATGCATGTTTACTAATATATTGCTCCACTAAAATCCCTTGTATTTTCAGCTAGCCTCCCAATATTTCATTATATCTTATATAAAATGATTTCCGGGATGAAATTCAGCAAATTCTGAGAAAATCTGACGAAAATCTATAGTTACAATGAAAATATTCAGTATTTCATGATCCTACTCAAATGCCATGTACATGAGTTCATATGCGCACAGGTTATGTAACATAACATAAATGTTGCAGAGTGGCCTAAAACATTGCTAAATATGGTATAGTACCACCTCCTAAAGATTTTAGATGACTGCATGTACCAATTTTTTCCTGCATAGAAAATAATAGCTGTTATTTTGGCATGCAGACTCGATGGGGGATGGATACTTTTGCAAGCCATTGTACATTATTATTTAAAATTGAATTGGAATCATCATCAGTCTTTAATTGAATTTCATAGTTTTGGGTTCCATCGAATTGATTAGGACAGCTGAATTAACTGCAGGTATATATATATATTATAGGAGTATGAATAGCGCTCTTGTTTATTAACATTGCAATAATTGGGGAGAATCACTCTTCAATTTCCAATTGTTTCTGAGAGCATGATGTCACAGTTTTGTCCTGTGTTTGCATGAATTCCATGCAAACCAAACAAAATATCATGAAAAAGCCTGTCTGACCTAATGAAAACTGAATCGAAACAGTCCAGCAGTTGTAGAGGGTTCACAAAAAGTGCTTACTTTTTGCTAGTTGTTCATTCTAAACTGCTCAAGGTGACCCATGGGGTGGGGGCCTAGCTCAGTCTTAGCACGCTGGGCTTCCAACCACTGGGTCCCGGTTCAATTGCTGGTCGGGCCCAAGTTGGATGGCTGTTTCATCCTTTGTCTCATTGCCATGGTCCCTACCTGTCCTAATTAGCCCATCAGGTGCATAAATACAGGACGTAAAGCCCTAATCCACCACCACCACCTCAAGATGACACATAAAATTTTGTGTCATCACCTATAAGCTAAGCGACCTAATTATGGACATTCTTCGCAAGCTTACCTAGTTAAACAAAATGATTGGTTAAAATATTTAGCCGATAGGATAGTCTTGAGGAATATCTCTTAAAAGTACAAGAGAAATGGATTGATATTTTTTGAGCTTGGGCAATTTTTGTGAATTGCCTGCTTGTCAGAACAAGAATTGCGTAAATTCAGCACATGAACATCTAATTATGATTTTATAATTTCACTGTTAGAACTTATATGCCATAAGCCAGCCAATATAGACTATAAGAGAAATTGATCAATTTACTTCAGATGAGTAAACGAGCAAAAAATGTACATAATTAGGTCGCTGGGCTGTTGGATGATGACACACAGTGATAATCATGAATAGCCAGCTGCTCAACATTGCAGTATGACGCAAAACTGCGATCATGACCCATCAAATGCAAGTGTGAAACACAGGTACAAGCGCCATATCATTTGCACATCCATGGATATGGAATGAACTTATTTCACAACTGCCATCACATTTTGAAGTGGGGAAAGTTTTTTTAAAGGCATGTAGTAGAATGATAAAGATTTATCTTGTATACATAAATTATCAACAATTGCACTTGTGTAAAAATATTAATTTAGCTTTTATCTCCCATTTTATAGCATAAAAATTACTTTATTCAACTTTGTTTCATTCTAATTTCAATATAATTTTAATACGTATGTAATTATTATCTCAATATCAAAATGTATTGTTGTAAATTTTCTATATTGAATTGGTACCAGCTCGATAAGCATAATATATTTTATGCTTCTTCTGGTACATAGACTTACAAACAAACAAACCAGTGTAAGTGTAATGGAACAGATAGGAACATGTTATGACAGCTAATTTTCATATGAATAATAATCAAAAGTATGCGCTTTACGTGAACCCAATGTAACCTTTTTTTTTAAAGAAATTTACAGCAAGTTTAAACAGAAGAATCAGTGTGTTGGATACAATATGAACAGTGACGTCCCACTCCAGTCTTATTCCAACCATATTAGTTTAATAAACAAATCTCTGTGCATAATTCACGTGGAATGCATACTTCACGTGGAATGCATACTTCACGTGACAGGGCGGGTATTTTCGACACTCACATTAAAATGTTAACAATTTATATATATTTTTCTTAACATTTTAATGCGAGTGTCGAAAATACCAGCCCTGTCGATAATACCCTCCTTTACGGTATTTGAAAGAAAGTACAGTAAATTTTGGGACACTGTTGGCCAAAGAAAAGTAGTATTTCAGCCGGCTGAAGCTTAGTTCGGGGTATCTTCGGTTGCTCAAAATATCTTCAAGGGTCCTCAATTTTGTAGTATACGTATGCATTCCACGTGAAGTATGCATTTCACGTGAAGTATGCATTCCATGCGAAATATGCATTCCACGTGAAGTATGCATTCTACGTGAAGTATGCATTCCATGCGAAGTATGCATTCCAAGTAAAGTATGCATTCCACGTGAAGCATGCATTCCACGTGAAGTATGCATTCCACGTGAAGTATGCATTCCATGCGAAGTATGCATTCCACGTGAATTATGCACAGAGATTTGTTTATTACATTTGTATTTGTATTCAGATAATCAGCGAGGTGGTCCTACACATTCTGCAAGTATGGGAACCAAAGTTGGAACACCCATTGCTGCCCTCTTGATACTTATTGGGTAATTATTTCTTAAAGTATCAAAATGAAAATCAAAACTGGTTTTATATAATTATCATGTTTATTCATACCAAGTTATTACTATCTAGTATACAATGAAACGCAAAATATTGGTAAATTTATATAATGTGTTAATTAAGGATGGATCTTTAATTATACCAGGCAGTAGATTGCGTTTTAAGCTGAAATATATATATTCATATATTATTTATATCTATTCATTACGAAAAAGAAGATCTGATTTGCATAGAGTACAAAAAAGTAAAAATGAAAAGCATATAAATAAACAAGAAACACTCGAATCACCCATAATTTAAGATAATTAGTTGAAGGTGACCGATCATTGTATCAAAATAACAACTTGTATGTACAAAATAAATGTCAGATCCAGTCAGATCCAGTCAGATCCAGTCAGCTACCAGTAAAGTGAACTCAGCTCCCAATTCTAGTTCCCAGTCAGCTACCACTCAGTTCCCAGAAATGTGCTTTCAGCTCCTGGAACAAGATCTGGGCCAATGTCTGGTTATTGGAAATTTAGTAATACAGTAAACATGCACCTATGTTTGTAGCAATGAATAGCTGATGGAATAGTAGGCACCAGTATTTGGTACCATTCAATCGCCAAGGGATCAAGCTATCTAGTAAATACACTAACAAATTTCTGTTACTATTCTATATTTATCTTTTTCAATATTACCAAATATTGATGCTTACTGGATAGCTAACTATCTGGATACTAGAAATTTGTTGAGTGAAGTTAATTTATTGGGGAAAATGTTTCATAAAATTCCGAGAGCTGGGTTTATAGAATGGCAGCAGAAGTTTGGTAGTGTATTTACTTGATAGCCTTGTCCCTTGGCTATTTGATAGTATCATATATTGATGTTTACTGGATAGCTAACAATCCAGCAACCAGAAATTTGTTGAGCAAAGTAAATGTTTTGGGAGCTTGGTTTATAGAATGGCAGCAGAAGTTTGGTAGTGTATTTACTAGATAGCCTCATTGATTGGCTATTTAGCATAATTGTTTATGATAAATATTGGTACCAGCTATTCCATCAGCTATTCATTGCTACACACATCGGTGCATGTTTGCTCTGTGACTTTCCAATAACCAAAAATTTGTGCAGATCTTTTTCTGGCAACTAGAACTGGGAGCTGAGTTCACTTTACTGGGAACTGACTAGTGGCTGACTGGGAACGATAACTGGGAACTGACTTCACTTTGTAGCTGGCTGCTAGCTGTCTCGGAACTGGAACTTGGAGCTGAGTTCACCTTAATGGGAACTGACTGGTAGCTGACTGTGAACTGGTATCTGGGAGCTGACTTCATGGATCTCAGTGTCTGATTCTTTGTTGTGCTTATGTTTTCAACAGTGCATTTACAATTTATAAATGGCGATGCTGGCACCCAAACGGAGAAAATGATGAACGCAATGAACAAGGAGCTAATGATGGCTAGACAATGAATCCTGAACGTTGGATCACCTCAATAGTAACACCACCTCAACAATAAGGCCATTGATATCCTTCCCAAATAACAAATGTATACACCCAGTTTCTAATAGGTATGTATTGAGAATGGTCATGGTGGTGGCATATTTTTTTCGTTTTAAGACGCTGGTCTTTGAATTTTATTAATTGTTGCTAAATCGACCATAGGATTTCATGACTTTCGGCAGATTATTTCAGACCTTTTATTTCATTACTATTATTCATTTATGTTTAATTAGTGTTCTTTCCTTGTTCAAAACTCATTGTCTAAATTAAGAGATTTTTGTCAAAAGGGAGAATTCGTTTTGTGTGTCAAGTACTTAATGATTTTTCAGATTATGCTGAGAAAGTTAGTTGCTGCTATTAGAATATGAAGACAAATTTAATATTTGTAAATATATATTTGACGTTGTTCGCTTTATTACTCTGCAAATTGTATAACAGATATTGCTTTACTCTTGCAAACGGTACATACTTATTTTACTCTTGATAGCAGTAGGTGCTTACTCCTTTTCTGGAGCAAATTTCATAAACAAGGGTGCCTAATAAGACCATTAATATAAGTGAACAGCTAGCATTGTTTGTTCTTGTTTAGCTATATGCTTGCTTATGTATCTATAGAATATATATCAAACATAGAATGATAGATAATATAATAATCCTCACAGAGTTTGATAAATAATACTTTATTATGATGGAGGGGATTTTGATAGACATTACTTTTTCTCAGAGGGAATCTTGATATTCAAGGGCATCAAATATCAATATACATGTACACTTGCATAAATACAATGCAACTAAATGAGGTTAAATTTATCTTTTATAATATAGTAGCTACACAATGTAATGGGAACATACACTTTAGCATGGCTTATTGTGTATATTTATATTTATTTATTTTTGTTTCTATATATACTCAGAAATGTTTCTAAATATATATATATTTTTTTTTTTCTAAATATTGCCACTAATCAGGTATTGCTGTAGATAATGTAATGTATTGCTTCAAATTATGAGTAAATATGCTTTTGCTTGCAAGTCTGCCAGTTTGAAAATATTTCAGTCAGTAAATAATTTCAATGATTGTCAAAGAGTCCAAAAAACAATTATATATTATTTCAAAAGAGCTGTTTGTAGTTAATTCAACCCGAGTTAAAATACTGAAAACTGTTTGAAAATAAATAATTAGGTGTGTTCGACAACACACCATTATTTACAAAAGTCAGTTTATGAGCATAAGACATTTTATTACATAATGACATTTATGTTATATTAAATTATTTTCATTGTTTTTTTTTTAGTTTATTTGCACATTGTCTAGCCTGCGCATGTTTAAACATAATCACTGAGCAAAATAAATAAATATAAATAAAATTATAATCAGACTTGTAATGATATTGTGCAAGAAAATTTTAGTGTAGTTTTCACATTTTCTTCATATTTTATTAAATTTCGACTGAAATACAATCATAAAGCAATAAAGCATGCAAGTTCTTGCATTTGCGTTTATCCTTCTCATGAAAAACGCATGTGGCACATTTGGCCATGTATCGAAATGCAAAATGGTTAAAATTATTATTGAAATTTAAGGAAGTGATAATTCATTTAGAAAATATGTTGAAATGGAAGTAAATGCTAATTTTCGGGCCCGCAGGACCAACAGTTTTAGTTTATTTAATTTGTATGTTCCGCTTTGTACGCTCAGCAGCCAGATACTCAGGCCAAAGTGAAAAAAAACCAGTGTTTTGCAATCACCAAATACTCGAATGACAGATTTTTTCTTTTAAGAAATGAGAGTGAAGTTTGACAGCATAGCTTTTAAAAACCGATAATTGTTTTGCTGGTGTCCATTTATCATTTTTGTTAACAATCATAAGCTGTAACCAAGAAAACTTTATAACGTTTTTCCTCAGACAATGGCTGTTGGTTACATGGCCAAATTTGCCACGTGCTTTTTCCATGAGTAGGATAAATGCATGGAAAACGCATGGTTTTTAGCTAATTCTAATGAGGCATATATTGAAATAATTATGCTTGACAATAGAGTTATGGAACCAGTAATTTGTGCAAGTATTTTATTGATAGCTTTCATAAACAAGAACCTGACCATAACAGGGCACCATATTTTAGCTTGTGAGGTATAATTATATGTACCAGAATGTATTGCAATAGATGTACCAGTGGTTTGTGCAAGGTCAGGTGTTGAGATTTTGAAAAATAGTTGTCAAATTTTATACTCTGAGCAGGAAACAAAGTGGTAACTGGCTCCTACTTCTAATCTAATTGAGATTTTGCTTATAAGGGATTAGAGTTGGATCATCATAATACCAATGAGATTACAGCAATTTCTTGCACTGCTAAAATTTTTACTTAATTATGTTCCGTATTAAGAAAGTCAGAGTGTACGAGAAAAGTCTGTATTAATGTTGTCTCATCACCCTAAGTCAAGATCTAAAATTGCAATTACAGAGTAGGCTCGATTAGGTTATAAATGAGCGTAATATCAATTAACTAGGTTACAGACTCAATTCACTGAATGGTTGATTTGATGTCAATATATCTGTGTAATATGATCTATATTTGAAAGGTGAACACTATTTGTGAAATATGAACAATATGATTATGTGAAATATGAACAAAATTTGTGAACCATATTTGTGAAAATGAACAATATATGTGAAATATGAACAATATATGTGAAATATGAGCAATATTTGTTAAATATGAACAAAAATTGTAAAATATGAAGAAAATTTGTTAAATTTGAACCATATTTGTGAAATATGAACAATATAGGTGAAATATGAACAATATTTGTGTATTTGGTTACATATAGCTATGTATGGAAACTGCATGATATAGCTGCATACTAGACTTCAACAAGAAGGTGTCTGTGAAAGTGGGTTCAAGCCAGATGTAATGAGAGATGTATGGCCTAGATGTGATGATAACTCAAAGCTTTTCTTAAAGTATTATAATTATGTCAAATATGTAAATATGCACTTTGTGTGGAATAAATGAAAAAGAAAAAAAAACTTTTATCTGTCATATTTTTTGTCAATCATTGTAATTGTGGGTTATCGGATGAAAGTCATATAGACATTACAGTCGATTTCATAGACTTGGAAACTAAACGTCACAGGATGTCATGTGAATCACTTGAGGACTGTCATGTGAATAAGGCCGTCCCTGGATTCACATGACGTCAACTAGAGTATAGTTTCCAAGTCTACAAAATTAACTGTAAAACATATGGGAAATGCTGTAAAAATTGCTAAATGTTATCAATGTTTAGCCATGATAATAAAATAGCTTGAAAGTGCAGTAGTTAAGAAGCAACTATTTCGGTTTGACCATAACTGAGCGGAATATGACCTGGGAAGGGGGGGGGGGGGGGTTCTATTAAAAACGAATGTTGAAGAAGCTGTGACAGCATGTTGGACTTCAGGAAGTACTTCCAAAATGTAGCTTTGGAAGATCGCTCTCATAAATATTAAACATGTGCAAGGACACTTGTCTTACTTGCTTAAAAAAGGATGATTTTATCCCAAGCAAGATTTAGGTACTAAATAAAATCAACTTCCAACACAATTAGTTTAATAATAATACAAACCTGGTAAAAATAGTTGAATTATGGAAACCATTGAAGTTCATATTTTAAAATGGCGCTCATGAGCTCAATAAATCCTGCCTGAATCTTAATCAGCAAATAATGAATAGCAAAAATTTAATTCTGACTTTAGTCAGTAGAGGTCAACACTGAATGCATACAATACTAGTGCTGCACCTGGAAGCTAGTGGCAAAACTATTGTGTAATCAGCTCTTAATGTTGCACTCCAAGAATATATTTTTGGAATCATCAATAAAAAATTCATAAAACAAGAATAATTATCTGAATATCACTCTGAACTCAGAACTCTCAGAATTATTTAACCAATCACATGCATAAAATATAATTGATTGGGGCCCCTCATATGACAGTTAACTGTCGCTGGCATGGGGAGTAGTACCCAGTTAATATTTGAAATAAAAAAACTTAAACATGGGCATTAAACAAGGAAAGGTGGAAACAAAAACTACATTGTACATAAACTTAATAATGCAAACACCGATTGTCAACTTAGTATTATGAAGACAAGAATGATCGAAGAGAGAGCCCCTGGAACCCGATAAAACACTTTATTTCACACATTTTGCTACCAAAACATATCCACTAGCATGGATCTGTAGGGTTTTTCTTAAAGAAAAAATTCCTAATTTTACTCATTTTACCAAAATGGCCTTGAGGCCTTCTTGAAAAAATCTTTTTTCATTAAAAGATAAACCAAGCGCTAGACCAATATTTAATGTTTTCAGGAGGTCAATTATGACAACCTCCAATGTATCTCCTGGGGCCTCCAAACAGCATTAACCAACTGGAGTAATAACATGATATTCAGGAGGATGGGGCCAGTTAATGAGACGGAAAAGACAGAAAATTGACCTGATTCAGAACCCAAAATGGCAGTTTCTCCCTCAAAGGTGTCAATGCTCTACCTTCTTATTAAAAATTAATCTATTTGCCCTATTTTTGGTGGCAAAGGTCAAGAAAGGTGTCTGTAACACATCTGTATGATCAGCGACATAATCTAATGCATGTATTGCAAAGGCCGAGGTAAACATGACCCGAAGGTTGATAAGTGTGCATGTGTTGTATTTAGATCCATATTATCTATAGTTATTGAGGAAACAAGAAAATATATTCGTAAAGATAATTTAGAACTATTATTACTTTTGTGTGTATGATTGTAGCTGCATATGGTCTCTGTCAATTGAGGCAATAACAAAAGAGGTAGCAGTAGCTGCTGGTGAAAGTTTTTATGCTACACCCTGTAAACCATATATCCTAGTCAGTGTGTTTCTAGTAATATTTCATGCATATCTTGTTAATTGCCCCAAATTAGGGGCGGTTCCCTTTAGTCAATAAGATTTTGGCAAGACAGTGGTTCTACATTTTTGATGTAACTCAGTGTTTTAGCTTATACAAGTATAATTGACTAGCAATGAATCATAGGGATATTATGATTATTTACTGATAGTAAGTTACTGATAAGTAATTATCGATAATCAAGCATAGTATTTTCCCGCTGACAAAGCCTTAGATATGTAAAAGTAACTAACTGTTTAATAATACAAAATATACCAAACTAATCATTTATTATAATAACATAGGTAACTACCTAATGACCAATAACAGGATGTCATACAATAAAAATAGGCAAGAAACCGATGATTAATTATACAATATATTTGCAGCTGATGTAGTTGAGTCACTTATAACTATCATCCAGCTTCATACCAAAACTTGTCACTGTGATACTAGATTACTGTTTTATGAATTGCCCAGTCCTATAATTACATTTACTAATGCAACAGACATGGATTCAAGTCCCAAATTGAAGCCTGGATTGCCGAAGTTCTCATAATAATAGACCTAGATCTATTCTATACGTAAACTCATGTATTTTTGTAATATGTATTGTGAATTAAATTCACCATCAGTCAGGTGGTTTTGATTTTTTTTTTGTTACTAATATCAGCAGAAATTCAGCACTACACCAGGCACAACAACAACCACAGGCCAAACAGAGTTGTCAATAGCTACCACCAGGTGTTGCCGGGTGGTATGTGGCCCCCTCTGTCTGAGTCATGGTAACTGTACTGCATTCACAGATTACCTGGATCAGGCACTCTCTTAAGTAGGACATGCTATGCATGCTGGGGAAAGAAGGCATTTTGTTAAGTGTCTAATGACGTGATGAACAGAGAACAATCAGTGACAATTCAGTGACATCATACTGGCTGATTATGACATCATTGGACATCGATCCTATGCTCAGAATGATCAGCTTTTTTTGACGTTGTAAATTTGTGATAATTTGCTTTATTCGCACACTAGGACACTAGCTGGCTGACACTGAAATCATTTGGAAATGAAATGTTGACTATTTTAACTGTTAAATTAAGAAACTACTGACTGGGCGAAGCTATATCAAAATAAAAAAAATGAATTCATTAGGGGCGTTGTAGTGAGTGCATACTACAATGTGAAGTATATGCTAATTAAGTACAACTGAATATACCTAATGACAAGTTTCCTTAAATTTTGAAATTTTAATTTGACTGCATGATATGACAGAAACATCCACAAAATGCACAATCAAGATCCCTTTAATTTTTTTTTGCTAGTCTCTTGAGACAAAGTACAGTTTGGTAATTCATGAAATAATTTTTCTTTATTTTAATATACAAATGTCATACACATTTATTGTAATAATTGAAAATTGAGAAACAAATAACTACGTATGTTATCAAATGAATAATAAATATGATTATAGAAATACTTCATTTTTATCATGAATAGCTACATAATTGTTAGATAGGTCATGCACACAACATCCAGATAAAATGTAACATTATTTTTACACCATGCCAGATTAATCAATGGCAATTTCTGATAGTCATCCGGTATAGTATGAAGTCCTCACTGCATGTGCAATATTGTAGCCTTCGTTTTAACCCTGCATAAAAGAGTTTCAATTCCTTAAATACAGCGAAAATAGCCTACATTTGTTATTATTTGTTTAGTAGAAGCAGAGATATAGCAACATGCATTTTGGGCAGTCATCATGAATATCTTAAAATGCTCAAAGGTGGCACAAATACAACCCTTCTTCAGATAATTTAGGGTTAAGCTTCGATACAGTCAAATTACTCATGTTCTACAGCAAGAGTGAACTTTAAAAACTTTAATAAACTGAACCATAAAACAAACAGAAGTGAACAACAAGCTGAATCATGTTATAAACTACAGACTAAATCTTGTACTAAACAAAACAGAACCAAACATAATAGTAAACATGGAGCACAATACACACAGAAATAGCTTACAACTTGAATTATGAACTAACCTGAACAATTGTCATGAACAGCATTAAACTTCAAAAAATTATGTTATAAGCTAAACCATGTTATAAGTAAGAGTAAACTAAATCACATTGTAAATGTAACCTACATAATGATATTATAAGTTATCATATGTTTATTTTGAGAATACAGGAATTTATTCCACTCAGTTGTCATATTTCACTCAGCCTTTGGCTTCGTGAAATATGACAACTTCGTGGAATAAATTCCTGTATTCTCAAAGTATCAAAATATCATAACGATTTTATTCTTTGTCATTTTCAAACACATAAAAAAAAAGGGAGAAATTTATTTGACACTCCCGTGATCACTTCTGAGCTGTGTTGGATCCAGTCAAAATTTTCGTTTAAAAGTCTTGTAAACAATAGTTATTTTCTCGGCTCCTACTAGTCCAACGCAAAATAGTTACTTATCAGCAGAAGCGCAGTTTATTTGGGCACACTGTGATGTCATGTTGTGTTCTTAATTCCTTTCCATTTCGAAGCTATGGAAGAAAATGTTCAGTAAGGTTGAAGCGTCATTAGACTCGAGAGATCCTTTGCACGCACATGCCGTGACGTCATTTTAGCAATGCTGAAAATATCCTTTGAGTGTGCATCTCTTATCTGACCATTTGTGAATAAGGAAATATATCTGTCATTGCTCGACCTCACAGGGATCTGAATTTGGCATTGACAGAGGATAATATCATATATTATCACATACTTATGCATTTGCATGAAATTGAGGCCGAATATGCAAAGGCTTTTGCAGAGCTTTCCGCAATGCTTTCCAAAAAAGTCTTTGCTTTCCCTGATCATTTGACCAAGGAAGGTATGTCTTTGATGCAAGTATACACCTCATGCGTGACGTGAGCAATTCTGGATTAATATCATTCAATAGAATAACAATAAGAATTTCTCTGGAAGTTCCGTCTGCATCAAGCTTAAGTTGTGCAGTAGCAAGTTCAAACTGGCACCACTGACTTGCTGCAAAGTTATTGGATAGAACAATGATAGTCCTGCGACTGTTTTCAATACTCACAACTATATTATCTACAATGTCAGCTCCAACAAGCCAGTCTCTGTGGTGCAGGCACAGTTTAAAACCTTCCTCTCCTAGGTAATCTTTGTCTATGTTTGGTAGCATTTGATCTTTTACCCAGTGTAAGTCATCTTGGCTGTATGCAATAAAGGCATCATATTCATATTCCTGAGTGTCTTCAATTTCTCTATAATGTCGCCTGCCAGCTCTCATTAGAAATATCAAATATTTCATGTGCCAGCGATACTTCCAGAGTATGTACATTGACGCAGCTGCAATTAAAGACGTTATGCCACCCACTATTGGCCACAACATTGTAAACCATTGTTTCTCACAGTTTGTCAACTTCATATGGAGTGATTCGACTGTTGCACCACGATTTTCTACCGGTGAGTCACATTTTAAACTTTTGAGACCAGAATTTCCAATGTATAAAAGTTGAGTCTTGAATGCCTGCACAATCCACAATACCTCACATGTACATATTAATGGGTTGTTAGAGAGGTAAAGCACTTGTAAATTTGGGAGATATTGAAATGAATTTTGGTCCACATATCTAATCCTGTTACCTATCAGATACAGGAAATGCAGGTTTCTTGTGCCTCTAAATGCTCTTGGCTCAATAAAAGTTAGGTCATTATAATTGCAGTACAGCTTTAATAGTTTTCTTGAAGCAAACATGTCAGGCAAAAATTCGCCCAGTCCACAGTTAGATAATGTCAATTGACTAAGATCACGGAGGTACTGCAGATAATGTGTCAGGTTTAAAGCACTACGACATGCCAACAAATTATAAGATATATCTACAGAAGATAATTTTTGCATTGTGCTGAAATCCCCTTCAAAAATGTATCTCGCAGATATCTCATTATGAGACAAGTCTAAATTTTTCAATTCTTGAAGTGGCGAGAATACACCAGGTTGAATAGCTTCAATTTTGTTGCTGGACATATCCAAGGTTTCAAGATTCCTTGTACCATTAAATATTGATTTCCGTAAATTTGTTATCTTGTTTCCAGCTAATAAAATAGTCTTCAAGTTACTTGAACCTTCTCGAATTACTGGAAAGGAGTCTATATAGTTCTCACTCAAATCCAGTGAAATCAAGGGACAGCTTGACAAACCTGTCGTATCACTGTAAAAAAAAGTTAATCTGTTGTGATCTATTCTCAAGTGTTTCAGTGTCAAAAGACCATGGAATGAATCATTTGATAGCTTAGAAATGGAATTCTGAGACAAATCCAACGACTCTAACTTCGTCAGTCCAAAAAAGGTGCTAGAATCTATCTCAGTGATTTTATTATTATTGAGTCTGAGATCTTGAAGATGACCCAGGGCTTCAAAATTGTGTGGAATAATTGTTTGTATATAACATTGTTGCAAGTAAAGTTTTTTCAAAATATTGTCTTTGTAATCTTCAAAAATGTTCTTATCTAGTGTAGGTAATTTGCAAGACCTTAAGTACAGTTGCTGTAATGAGGAATTTGCAAAATCCTTTAATATGTTTACGAGACTCTCTGATTCTAATGGGTTATCTTCCAAGTGAATAGTGTGCAACTGTGGCAGATCATGAAATGCTAATTTGTTGATTTTGGCAATGTGGCAATCCATTAAAGACAAAACTTTTAAGCGAGGAAGTCCAACAAATGTGCCATTGGAGATTTTCACAAAATGATTATTACCTAAGACAGCTGAAAAAAGTGAAGGTGGCAACTTTGGAATAGTTGTCAAATTATTATTTATCTGGTTGTATTTATATAATTTTGGAGCAGCAGCAAGCCAATCTTCATTGGTGATTTGGTTGTTGGATAAATCTAAACTCCACAATTTGGTTAAATTGGAAAAAGTGTATTTCTCAATATGACGTATAGAGTTATTACCAAGGAACAGGGTGGTAACATTGTTGAATCCATGGAAACTTTGTTCATTTAGATCAGAAATGTTACAACCAGATGCTATCAAACAGTCAAGGAATCTGAAAGTGTGCAGTACATCCGCAATTGGTGGTATGAATATATTGTTAGAAATATCAAGCGTTTTGAGTGACTGCATATTTTCTATACATTTCACATCCTGTGCTTGTAATTTCATGTTGTTGGCAGCCATCTTGATGATACGGACTGTATCCAACTTGCATATTTCTTGAAACACCATGGGAGTCAATTGGTTAGAAGCCAAAGTTAAAGTTAAGAGGTTGTTAAGTGTTGCTAGTGTGTTGGGCAAAATTTCAGTAATTCTATTATGGGTTATGCAGAGGTGTTTCATATCCATCATACATGAAAATGCATCTTGGGTCACTGACCTTATCCTGTTTCCTATTAATTCCAATGACTCAAGTCTCCTGTACATGAAACAAGACTCTGGCTTGCCGAGCATTCCAAAGTCTCCATCTTTTAGAGAGATTGTTGTAACAGTAGGTGCAAGTTCTACTCTATACATTGTTGGTAATCTATTCCAATATCCATCATGACATGTTAAATTGCTGGCTTCCTTTAGGCCCTTACATTGACATGCTATTGGACACCAACTTCGGTTGATGCCTTCAGTTTGCTGTATAGTTAAAGTAACCAAAATCCAAGTGAATATAAACATTTTCATTAGCTATGCTATGCTTGTGAACCGAATTTCTTAAGAAACTGCAGATATCATTATAGCATATATAATGTAATTCAGACTGCATACATTTTGTTTGATCCTCAAAACATTTGCAGAATATTGGATTAGATTCCAAATGTTAATCCAAGCAGATTACTCCTGTACCTTAATAAATGTTTCATTCACAATCTCAGGCCTTGACTCGAGTGAAAAAACATCAAATCAGCATAAAGAGCAGTGGGAGACGTTACTCGTTTCTGTTACTCATACTTTTGGTGAGAAAGGTAACAGAACAACTGTCCTTTTAAGATCCATGAAGGAAAAGCTGGTAGTCAAGAAACAGGTTTTCCTTTTGTGAACAAGTGCTGCCAATCCAGTAAAATGTCTGATTATTAAATATATATTGTTCCCAAGTAAATTCTCATGTTTTACATTAATAATCGGTGGGTCCAGATAGACATCAACTAATTGTGATTAATGGCTGCAATCCATATTTCCTCTGCTGTAATTTCAAATTGATAAGCCTATAAGAATGTGCATTCAACACATCTGCAAAACACTATTCCCCTTAATAATGTGTTCAGTTATTTCAAAAGATCCTAGTAAACTGCCAAGCTAAATGTAGTTTCCTCCATATGACTATAAAACTGTTATAACCAGAGTTATCTAATCGCAAAGTGTTGTCCCGAGGATGAACATGGCCAGATTTTGATAATTAGTATGTTAGTGATAATTTGCTTTATTCGCACACTAGGACACTAGCTGGCTGACACTGAAATCATTTGGAAATGAAATGTTGACTATTTTAACTGTTAAATTAAGAAACTACTGACTGGGCGAAGCTATATCAAAATAAAAAAAATGAATTCATTAGGGGCGTTGTAATGAGTGCATACTACAATGTGAAGTATATGCTAATTAAGTACAACTGAATATACCTAATGACAAGTTTCCTTAAATTTTGAAATTTTAATTTGACTGCATGATATGACAGAAACATCCACAAAATGCACCATCAAGATCCCTTTAATTTTTTTTTGCTAGTCTCTTGAGACAAAGTACAGTAAAAATGGTGAGGTCATCACCATGGCAACTATTCAGAGTGAGGCAGAACAGTTAGCCAAACAAAAGATTTCTACTCAATTCTGACACAATTAATTTAATAATAATATAAATATAAAAATAGTTGAATTATTATGTTTATTCATACTGAGAAGTACAACCAGCCATTGGGACTGGAAATCAAAACCAACTGGAGTAATAACATGATATTCAGGAGGATGGGGCCAGTTAATTCGACAGAAAAGACAGAAATTAACCTGATTTAGAACCCAAAATGGCAGTTTCTGCCTCAAAGGTGTCAATGCTCTACCTTCTTATTAAAAATTGATATATTTGCTATATTTTTGGTGGCAAAGGTCAAGAAAGGTGTCTGTAACACATCTGTATGATCAGTGACATAATCTAATGCTTGTATCGCAAAGGCCAAGGTGAAAATAACCCGAAGGTGTGATAAGTGTGCATGTGTTGTATTTAGATCCATATTATCTATAGTTATTGAGGAAACAAGAAAATATATTCATAAAGATAATTTAGAACTATTATTACTTTTGTGTGTATGATTGTAGCTGCATATGGTCTCTGTCAATTGAGGCAATAACAAAAGAGGTAGCAGTAGCTGCTGGTGAAAGTTTTTATGCTACACCCTGTAAACCATATATCCTAGTCAGTGTGTTTCTAGTAATATTTCATGCATATCTTGTTGATGCCCCAAATTAGGTGCGGTTCCCTTTGGTCAATAAGATTTTGGCAAGACAGTGGTTCTACATTTGATGTAACTCAGTGTTTTAGCTTATACAAGTGTAATTGACTAGCAATGAATCATAGGGATATTATGATTATTTACTGATAGTAAGTTACTGATAAGTAATTATGGATAATCAAGCATAGTATTTTCCCGCTGACAAAGCCTTAGATATGTAAAAGTAACTAACTGTTTAATAATACAAAATATACCAAACTAATCATTTATTATAATAACATAGGTAACTACCTAATGACCAATAACAGGATGTCATACGATAAAAATAGGCAAGAAACCGATGATTAATTATACAATATATTTGCAGCTGATGTAGTTGAGTCACTTATAACTATCATCCAGCTTCATACCAAAACTTGTCACTGTGATACTAGATTACTGTTTTATGAATTGCCCAGTCCTATAATTACATTTACTAATGCAACAGACATGGATTCAAGTCCCAAATTGAAGCCTGGATTGCCGAAGTTCTCATAATAATAGACCTAGATCTATTCTATACGTAAACTCATGTATTTTTGTAATATGTATTGTGAATTAAATTCACCATCAGTCAGGTGGTTTTGATTTTTTTTTTGTTACTAATATCAGCAGAAATTCAGCACTACACCAGGCACAACAACAACCACAGGCCAAACAGAGTTGTCAATAGCTACCACCAGGTGTTGCCGGGTGGTATGTGGCCCCCTCTGTCTGAGTCATGGTAACTGTACTGCATTCACAGATTACCTGGATCAGGCACTCTCTTAAGTAGGACATGCTATGCATGCTGGGGAAAGAAGGCATTTTGTTAAGTGTCTAATGACGTGATGAACAGAGAACAATCAGTGACAATTCAGTGACATCATACTGGCTGATTATGACATCATTGGACATCGATCCTATGCTCAGAATGATCAGCTTTTTTTGACGTTGTAAATTTGTGATAATTTGCTTTATTCGCACACTAGGACACTAGCTGGCTGACACTGAAATCATTTGGAAATGAAATGTTGACTATTTTAACTGTTAAATTAAGAAACTACTGACTGGGCGAAGCTATATCAAAATAAAAAAAATGAATTCATTAGGGGCGTTGTAGTGAGTGCATACTACAATGTGAAGTATATGCTAATTAAGTACAACTGAATATACCTAATGACAAGTTTCCTTAAATTTTGAAATTTTAATTTGACTGCATGATATGACAGAAACATCCACAAAATGCACCATCAAGATCCCTTTAATTTTTTTTTGCTAGTCTCTTGAGACAAAGTACAGTTTGGTAACTCATGAAATAATTTTTCTTTATTTTAATATACAAATGTCATACACATTTATTGTAATAATTGAAAATTGAGAAACAAATAACTACGTATGTTATCAAATGAATAATAAATATGATTATAGAAATACTTCATTTTTATCATGAATAGCTACATAATTGTTAGATAGGTCATGCACACAACATCCAGATAAAATGTAACATTATTTTTACACCATGCCAGATTAATCAATGGCAATTTCTGATAGTCATCCGGTATAGTATGAAGTCCTCACTGCATGTGCAATATTGTAGCCTTCGTTTTAACCCTGCATAAAAGAGTTTCAATTCCTTAAATACAGCGAAAATAGCCTACATTTGTTATTATTTGTTTAGTAGAAGCAGAGATATAGCAACATGCATTTTGGGCAGTCATCATGAATATCTTAAAATGCTCAAAGGTGGCACAAATACAACCCTTCTTCAGATAATTTAGGGTTAAGCTTCGATACAGTCAAATTACTCATGTTCTACAGCAAGAGTGAACTTTAAAAACTTTAATAAACTGAACCATAAAACAAACAGAAGTGAACAACAAGCTGAATCATGTTATAAACTACAGACTAAATCTTGTACTAAACAAAACAGAACCAAACATAATAGTAAACATGGAGCACAATACACACAGGAATAGCTTACAATTTGAATTATGAACTAACCTGAACAATTGTCACGAACAGCATTAAACTTCAAAAAATTATGTTATTAGCTAAACCATGTTATAAGTAAGAGTAAACTAAATCACGTTGTAAATGTAACCTACATAATGATATTATAAGTTATCATATGTTTATTTTGTGAATACAGGAATTTATTCCACTCAGTTGTCATATTTCACTCAGCCTTTGGCTTCGTGAAATATGACAACTTTGTGGAATAAATTCCTGTATTCTCAAAGTATCAAAATATCATAACGATTTTATTCTTTGTCATTTTCAAACACATAAAAAAAAAGGGAGAAATGAATTTGACACTCCCGTGATCACTTCCGAGCTTTGTTGGATCCAGTCAAAATTTTCGTTTAAAAGTCTTGTAAACAATAGTTATTTTCTCGGCTCCTACTAGTCCAACACAAAATAGTTACTTATCAGCAGAAGCGCAGTTTATTTGGGCACACTGTGATGTCATGTTGTGTTCTTAATTCCTTTCCATTTCGAAGCTATGGAAGAAAATGTTCAGTAAGGTTGAAGCGTCATTAGACTCGAGAGATCCTTTGCACGCACATGCCGTGACGTCATTTTAGCAATGCTGAAAATATCCTTTGAGTGTGCATCTCTTATCTGACCATTTGTGAATAAGGAAATATATCTGTCATTGCTCGACCTCACAGGGATCTGAATTTGGCATTGACAGAGGATAATATCATATATTATCACATACTTATGCATTTGCATGAAATTGAGGCCGAATATGCAAAGGCTTTTGCAGAGCTTTCCGCAATGCTTTCCAAAAAAGTCTTTGCTTTCCCTGATCATTTGACCAAGGAAGGTATGTCTTTGATGCAAGTATACACCTCATGCGTGACGTGAGCAATTCTGGATTAATATCATTCAATAGAATAACAATAAGAATTTCTCTGGAAGTTCCGTCTGCATCAAGCTTAAGTTGTGCAGTAGCAAGTTCAAACTGGCACCACTGACTTGCTGCAAAGTTATTGGATAGAACAATGATAGTCCTGCGACTGTTTTCAATACTCACAACTATATTATCTACAATGTCAGCTCCAACAAGCCAGTCTCTGTGGTGCAGGCACAGTTTAAAACCTTCCTCTCCTAGGTAATCTTTGTCTATGTTTGGTAGCATTTGGTCTTTTACCCAGTGTAAGTCATCTTGGCTGTATGCAATAAAGGCATCATATTCATATTCCTGGGTGTCTTCAATTTCTCTGTAATGTCGCCTGCCGGCGCTCATTAGAAATATTAAATATTTCATGTGCCAGCGATACTTCCAGAGTATGTACATTAACGCAGCTGCAATTAACGTTGTTATGCCACCCACTATTGGCCACAACACTGTAAACCATTGTTTCTCACAGTTAGTCAACTTCATATGGAGTGATTCGACTGTTGCACCACGATGTTCTACCGGTGAGTCACATTTTAAACTTTTGAGACCAGAATTTCCAATGTATAAAAGTTGAGTCTTGAATGCCTGCACAATCCACATTACCTCACATGTACATATTAATGGGTTGTTAGAGAGGTAAAGCACTTGTAAATTTGGGAGATATTGAAATGAATTTTGGTCCACATATCTAATCCTGTTACCTATTAGATACAGCAAATGCAGGTTTCTTGTGCCTCTAAATGCTCTTGGCTCAATAAAAGTTAGGTCATTATAATTGCAGAACAGATTTAATAGTTTTCTTGAAGCAAACATGTCAGGCAAAAATTCGCCCAGTCCACAGTTAGATAATGTCAATTGACTAAGATCACGGAGGTACTGCAGATAATGTGTCAGGTTTAAAGCACTACGACATGCCAACAAATTATAAGATATATCTACAGAAGATAATTTTTGCATTGTACTGAAATCCCCTTCAAAAATATATCTTGCAGATATCTCATTATGAGACAAGTCTAAATTTTTCAATTCTTGAAGTGGCGAGAATATACCAGGTTGAATAGCTTCAATTTTGTTGCTGGACATATCCAAGGTTTCAAGATTCCTTTTACCATTAAATATTGATTTCCGTAAATTTGTTATCTTGTTTCCAGCTAATAAAATAGCCTTCAAGTTACTTGAACCTTCTCGAATTACTGGAAAGGAGTCGATATAGTTCTCACTCAAATCCAGTGAAATCAAGGGACAGCTTGACAAACCTGTTGTATCACTGTAAAAAAAAGTTAATCTGTTGTGTTCTAATCTCAAGTGTTTCAGTGTCGAAAGACCATGGAAGGTATCATTTGATATTTTAGAAATGGAATTCTGAGACAAATCCAACAACTCTAACTTCGTCAGTCCAAAAAAGGTGCTGGAATCTATCTCAGTGATTTTATTATTATTGAGTCTGAGATCTTGAAGATGACCCAGAGCTTCAAAATTGTGTGAAATAATTGTTTGTATTTTACATTGTTGCAAGTAAAGTTTTTTCAAAATGTTGTCTTTGTAGTCTTCAAAAATTTTCTTATCTAGTGTAGGTAATTTGCAAGACCTTAAGTACAGTTGCTGTAATGAGGAATTTGCAAAATCCTTTAACATGTTTTTGAGACTCTGATTCTAATGGGTTATCTTCCAAGTGAATAGTGTGCAACTGTGGCAAATCTTGAAATGCTGATTTGTTGATTTTGGCAATGTGGCAATCCATTAAAGACAAAACTTTTAAGCGAGGAAGCCCAATAAATGTGCCATTGGAGATTTCCACAAAATGATTATTACCTAAGACAGCTGAAAAAAGTGAAGGTGGCAACTTTGGAATAGTTGACAAATTATTATTTATCTGGTTGTATTTATATAATTTTGGAGCAGCAGCAAGCCAATCTTCATTGGTGATTTGGTTGTTGGATAAATCTAAACTCCACAATTTGGTTAAATTGGAAAAGGTATGTTTCTCAATATGACGTATAGAGTTATTACCAAAGAACAGGGTGGTAACATTGTTGAATCCATGGAAACTTTGTTCATTTAGATCAGAAATGTTACAACCAGATGCTATCAAACAGTCAAGGAATCTGAAAGTGTGCAGTACATCCGCAATTGGTGGTATGAATATATTGTTAGAAATATCAAGCGTTTTGAGTGACTGCATATTTTCTATACATTTCACATCCTGTGCTTGTAATTTCATGTTGTTGGCAGCCATCTTGATGATACGGACTGTATCCAACTTGCATATTTCTTGAAACACCATGGGAGTCAATTGGTTAGAAGCCAAAGTTAAAGTTAAGAGTTTGTTAAGTGTTGCTAGTGTGTTGGGCAAAATTTCAGTAATTCTATTATGGGTTATGCAGAGGTGTTTCATATCCATCATACATGAAAATGCATCTTGGGTCACTGACCTTATCCTGTTTCCTATTAATTCCAATGACTCAAGTCTCCTGTACATGAAACAAGACTCTGGCTTGCCGAGCATTCCAAAGTCTCCATCTTTTAGAGAGATTGTTGCAACAGTAGGTGCAAGTTCTACTCTATACATTGTTGGTAATCTATTCCAATATCCATCATGACATGTTAAATTGCTGGCTTCCTTTAGGCCCTTACATTGACATGCTATTGGACACCAACTTCGGTTGATGCCTTCAGTTTGCTGTATAGTTAAAGTAACCAAAATCCAAGTGAATATAAACATTTTCATTAGCTATGCTATGCTTGTGAACCAAATTTCTTAAGAAACTGCAGATATCATTACTGCATATATAATGTGAATAACCTTGAGTAATATAATTCAGACTGCATACATTTGGTTTGATCATCAAAACATTTGCAGAATATTGGATTAGATTCCAAATGTTAATCCAAGCAGATTACTCCTGTACCTCAATAAATGTTTCATTCACAATCTCTGGCCTTGACTCGAGTGAAAAAACATCAAATCAGCATAAAGAGCAGTGGGAGACGTTACTCGTTTCTGTTACTCATACTTTTGGTGAGAAAGGTAACAGAACAACTGTCCTTTTAAGATCCAAGTAGGAAAAGGCTGGTAGTCAAGAAACAGGTTTTCCTTTTGTAAACAAGTGCTGCCAATCCAGTAAAATGTCTGATTATTAAATTTATATTGTTCCCAAGTAAATTCTCATGTTTAACATTAATAATCGGTTGGTCAAGATAGACATCAACTTATTTTGATTAATGGATGCAATCCATATTTGCTCTGCTGAAATTTCAAATTTATAAGCCTATAAGAATGTGCATTCAACACATCTGCAAAACACTATTCCCCTTAATAATGTGTTCAGTTATTTCAAAAGATCCTAACAAACTGCCAAGCTCAATATAGTTTCCTCTATATCACATGACTATGATACTATTATAACCAGAGTTTTCTAAACGTGTTGTCCAGAGGATGAACATGGCCAGATTTTGATAATTAGTATGTTAGTGATTAACTTCAATCAGCTTATTGCGGAAGTTTGAAGAATTGCTAAAATACCCAGAAATGAATGATAATTTCATATGAATCAGGACTACAATGTCACTCAACTTCAAACTATCTGAACTTAAATGGTACGTGACAATGTAGGTGTGGGTAATCAAATAATGATGAACTCTACTATGGAAATGATCCTAACAAACTGCCAAGCTCAATATAGTTTCCTCTATATCACATGACTATGATACTATTATAACCAGAGTTTTCTAATCGTGTTGTCCAGAGGATGAACATGGCCAGATTTTGATAATTAGTATGTTAGTGATTAACTTCAATCAGCTTATTGCGGAAGTTTGAAGAATTGCTAAAATACCCAGAAATGAATGATAATTTCATATGAATCAGGACTACAATGTCACTCAACTTCAAACTATCTGAACTTAAATGGTACATGACAATGTAGGTGTGGGTAATCAAATAATGATGAACTCTACTATGGAAATGACATTGTAAATATACATATGAAAATGTAGATACTGATTAGAGAAGTTTTTCCTTAATATACCAACTGACAAAAAATACAAGCGTAAGATCCAATTGCCCAATATACAGTCAATACATGAAAAGATCATTTTAATGAATTCATGGGTCTATGTCTTCACAATCGATTGAGTCAACAACATAAAAATACTGAAATAGTTTATCTGCACAGTTGCATTGCACAACAAGCAAAGCTTCATTTTGTGTTCAACCATTTTATTTTATTTTATTTTTATTTTTTTCTTTAATTGATGGATTCAGGTTCGTTTCATCTGCAATATCTGTAAATCCTATATAATGATTGGCTGAAGCAATGTGTCTGTATGCTGCAGCACTTCTTGTGCATTTTAATGTATATTTGATTGCTTCATAATTAAATGGGTGAATATTATCTAGAACATTTTTGTTTTTGTTGAATCATAAGGCAATACTCTTCTTAGTCTGAAATAAGCAAAACAAGTAATAGTGTGATGACCCCAGGTCACTGACCTTACTAGGTCAGTGACCGACTTTGACGTGCACTGGGTGACCCGGACCACGTGACCACGGGGTCTTGGCGGGAATACACCCAGACCGCGTCAGTAGCTGAAGAAGCAGAGGATAGGCAGGCTGTGCGGCGGGGCAGGGCAAAATAAACTTTAAAACTGGAATATTAACGCTTTGTCTTCATTGGGGAACCTTACAAATTGGCGCCCGATATGGGACTTGAAGAATCGATTGTAGGGTTCCCCAATGGGTGGAAGACATGGATGACGCATGGACATGGACATAGAGAACTTTCTGAAAAAAATGACTTTACGACAACCACGCTGGATAAAGGCGTTCGCGACCGCGTGGTCTGGTCAGTTGCAGCGGAACCCAGGAACCGTCAGCATCTACATTGAGCGTCAGCATCAACGTTGCGACTTGATTACTTCAGAATACGCATATCTACAGTTAAGTAGAATTCACACTACAATACTCTATCTTATTTAGTGTGTTTTGGCCCCACCGTACAATGCCTGCGAAGTTACGTAGAAGACCTGACTTGGCTACAGCCGAGACGAGTGAGCCCGCATCGACCCCGGTGCCGGGCCCCTCGCAAACGGCGGACGAGTCAGTTGTACGCGCTTCAGCTAGGAGTAAAGTTGTGCGAATGCCGGGACGCCCTCGGAGACGAGAGGCCACGGCGGATAGGACTCCAAGTCCTGGACTCGCAGTAACGAGCCAGGAAAGTAGGCGGATGACCAGCGATCGAGGGCGCCGAAAGGAGCCCTCGCCAGCTGAGTACGAATCGAATGATTCCTCCGCGTCGACGCCTGTTTCCTCGCCTGAAGGGCGGCCCTCCGTCGTCGAGCGTGCGGAACCACGTGGCTCGGCCCGGGCTGTCATGGCGGCCGATAGTACTCCGCAAAGGAGTATGGGTTCCTCGAGGTACAGGCGGAGAAAAGAAGCTATTCCTCCTAAATATGATGGCCAGGGCACGGCCTTCATCGACCATTTAGACAAATTTACTCGGGTCGCCACTTTCAACAAGTGGACGGACGAGGAGAAGTGTTTTCATCTTTGGACCAGCGTCACTGGTCAATCTAAGCTGAAAATGCGGCCCTTAACTTATTGGGACGATTGGAGAGAGATGGTGAGCCAGTTGACGGCCCTGTTCTGCTCGAATCGTGCCCTGGATGCGTACAGAAATAAATGGTTTAATGCAAAGCGGGGCCCAGAGATGGACCTCGAAACGTATGGGTTGTTTTTGTTGGATCTCTCTCGGAAAGCGAATCCCGCTTCCACCCCCGCCGAGCAGGAACGCTTTGCAAAAGAGCGCTTCATGGAAACGGCTGGTTCCACGAGTATGAGATTTTGGTTGGCGGCTTTAAAGCCACCCACACTGCAAGAAGCCATAGATCTGGCGGTGCAGTATGAAGCAGCGTACGAGGCCACGAAAACGAGCAAGCCTGACGTCGGGCCGGCTGGCGCTGTCGCCTTGCCAATAATACAGCCCGAGGCTTCGGTGGCTGCTACTGCTTCAACCTCTACACGTGTCAGCCCACCTTCTGAAAAAGAGGGAGCCATCACGAGGCAGGATCTAAAAGATCTAGTTTATTCTATCATGGGCGAGGTTATGGCTAAAGAGTCTAAGGGAAAGGTCTATAGCAATACTCGTCGACAAGAGCAGGATTATTCCCCTGAGTCACGGAGATGCTATCGGTGCAAAAAGACCGGACATCTCCGCAGGAACTGCCCCAGACGTCAAGCCGATGACGATCGCTCATCGAGGCGAGCGCCCAGCAAGGACAGGGAGCACCGATCCAGTAAACACGGTGATAAACGGTCCAAAGGGCGGAGCGATCAGGGTAAAAAGGGGGGCAAGGATAAAAGGGAGAGGAAACAGTCGGAAAACGAGTGAGGGTGGAGGAAGTGTCCGTCCCGGATCCTTCACCTGCTGAAAAAGCAGCCCCTCAGCCTCCAGAATGTTGGGAAGGGGTAAAAGTGGGACAGCATTGGCCCGGACACGTGGCCATGCAAAACTCGAGTGCATCCTGGTATATCACGATCAGTGTAGGAACACGTCACGTGGACCTCTTGATCGATACTGGAGCGCAGGTGTCACTGCTGAGCAAGCAGGAATATGACGAGATACCAGGTGCAAATCGAGAGAAATTAAGACCTGTGGAAGGCAAAATCTCGGCTGCCAATGGCGGACCCATTAATATTTATGGTAAGGTGGAGCTCACTCTCTGTTTAGAGAGGATGCTTTATCCTTGTGAATTTTTGGTAGCGGATATCGGAGGTCTCCCTGGTTTATTAGGGATGGACTTCTTGAAGAGACACGGTGCATTGTTAATGTGTTCAGTAGGGATGCTGAGACTGGGAGGCGTTGACATTGCGTGTATAGAAGGTCGCCCTGGAAAAACAGGCCGAGCAATTATACACGAAGACGTCCATATACCATCTCGCCACGTGTTGCAGGTCTCAGTCAATTTGGTGACCTGGGGTGTATCTGACGGGGGCGACCTCGTATTCGAGTCTTTGCCCACGGTTTGCCAGGATTTACACATAATGATACCTAGAGGGCTATTGAAATCCCAATGCTCTGGGGCTCACGTGTGGATAGCCAATCCCACGACTGAGAGTGTTCATGTCGCAAAAGGTCAAGTGGTAGGTCAATTGAGCGAAGTCGAAAAAGTGGATTCACCAAAAACGGTGCATGCTGCTGAAGTCAATCATGAACTCAAGCGGAAAAACACTGAAACACGACTGCCCGTTCATTTGCAGCCTCTTTTGGACGAAACTGACGATCTGACAGCAGATCAAAGGTCAGAGCTCAGAAAGGTCTTGATGGAGTATGAACATTGCTTTGAGGGAGGTAAATACGGGCTGGGACGTACGAGTCAAGCCACGCACAAGATTGACACGGGTGACAATCGGCCTTTAAAAGTGCCGGCCCGGAGATTAGGGTGGGCTCAAAGCAGGGCGCTGTCAGACGAAGTGGATAAGATGCTGAGACTCAGAGTGATCGAGCCCAGTAATAGCCCCTGGTCTAGCCCCCCTGTGTTGGTTAGAAAGAAAGATGGAACTTTCAGGTTTTGTGTGGACTATAGGAAATTGAATTTGTGCACTAAAAAGGATGCTTATCCTTTGCCACGCATTGATGACTGTTTAGACACTTTGTCAGGGGCAAAATGGTTTTGTACCCTGGACCTGTCGTCTGGCTATTGGCAAATAGCCATGGACGACAGAGACAAAGAGAAAACTGCATTCACTGCTCCCAGAGGACATTTTCACTTTACAGTGATGCCCTTTGGAGTCACAAATGGGCCAGCTACACTGGAACGTTTGATGTAGCTAGTGTTAGGAGGACTGGACTTGTCCACTTGTCTATGTTACATGGATGATATAGTGGTACAGGGTTCCACATTCCAGAAGTGTCTAGGTAACCTGATAGTTGTACTAAAACGCATTAGCCAGGCTGGGTTAAGGCTAAAAGCTAGCAAATGCGAGTTATTTAAGAGTGAGGTCTCCTTTCTTGGGCATGTGGTTTGTAGAGAGGGAGTGAAACCAGATCCTAAAAAGATAAAGGCGGTGAGAGAGTGGCCAGAACCCACTACAGTACAGGAGGTGCGCTGCTTTGTAGGCTTCGCATCGTACTATAGAAAGTACGTGCGTGACTTTGCTGGACTAGCAGCACCACTACATGCTCTCACAGCGCACCAGGCCGTCTTTAAGTGGGATGAGACATGCAGAAACGCTTTTAAAAGGTTAATCAGGGCCCTCACGACTGCACCAATCTTGGTGCTACCGCGTGAAGGGTGCCCTGTCATCCTGGACACGGACGCCTCTGATCTTGCGATAGGAGGTGTATTGTCGCAAATTATTGAGGGAGAGGAGCGCGTAGTTGCCTACGCCTCGCAGTGTCTGTCTTCGTCGCAAAAGCATTATTGCACGACATACAAGGAATTGCTAGCTGTGGTCAGAATGGCGAAAATATTTCGGCCCTACTTGTATGGACAGGATTCAGTGCGTTTGCGCACCGATCATCGTGCCTTAGTGTGGTTGCAGAACTTTAAGGATGCGGAAGGAATGTTGGCGAGATGGATAGCTTCTTTGACCGAATACAACTTTGTAATCGAATACAGAGAAGGCAAGAAACACGCTAACGCAGACGGCTGCTCACGCATCCCCGTGAGAGCCTGTAAGCGCCAGGAATGCCCTGACCAAGGTCATGGCCAGAACGTTGACCTTGTGGCTTCCATCACGCAGTGGAACCAAGTACGAGGCTTCCGCACAATTGCATGTGGAGAGCCTCGGCCAGTAACTGAAGTTGGCTCAGGAGAAGCCGAGGAACCCCAGGTGCGAGTGTTTGTGGCAGAGGCAGGAGAAGTGGCAGGAGAACGAAACGAAAGGTCTCTGGATCCAAACTGGATAGAGTCCTTCACCTTGGAGGAAATACGGTACGCTCAGGGCCAGGATATGGCCATAGCGACCGCCAAGAAGTGGCTAGATGCTGGACAGCGCCCGCCGTATCACGACATTGTCACGCACTCGGCCCAGGTGCGGAATATATGGGCCCAGTTCTATTGCTTGAAATTGCAGCGAGGCATCGTGTATCGAAGCCACAAGCTGCCCACGGGTGAATTGGTCAAGCAGATAGTGGCCCCAGCAAGCATCAGACGCAGCATCTTCCACCAGCTTCATACGTCTCGTCTTGGTGGTCATATGGGGATTAACAGCCTCATATCCAAGTTGAGACGGAGGTTCTATTGGCCTGGCTACAAGGAGGACGTGATACGATGGATAGGTTGGTGCGATGTGTGTCAGAAGCGGAACCAGGGTGGCCTGAAAAAGGCTCCCCTGCATCAGGTGCCAGTTGGAATGCCCATGGAAAGAATGGCCATTGACATAATGGGACCATTGCCTGTCACGAAGTCCAATAACAAGTATATAGTAGTCGTGGCCGACTACTTTACTAAGTGGACAGAAGCCTTCGCTCTTCCTAATCAAGAGGCTTATACGGTGGCTGATTGCTTGGTGACCAACGTGATTTTGCGATTTGGGGCTCCCTATCACTTGCATAGTGACCAAGGGACTAATTTCGAATCGAAATTATTCCAAGAAATGTGCAAAATCTTGGGGATTAATAAGACCAGGACCACGGCTTATCATCCCCAAAGCGATGGGCTGGTGGAACGCTTCAATAGGTCATTGGGTGATATGCTATCGAAGTTGGTGAATGACAGGAGGGATGACTGGGATGACATGCTCCCCTACGTGATGTGTGCCTATCGGGCTACGCCCCATAGATCCACAGATATCACGCCAAACAGAATGATGTTGGGCAGGGAGGCGATGCTCCCTGTAGACCTGATGTATGGCCACGCTCTCCAGCATAAACACCACTGCCCAGTGGAATATGTGGAGTGGATACGTGAAGCCATGGAAGAATCCTTTGAAAAGTGCAGGTCTCAGATGAGGAGAGCAGCCCAGAGGCAAGCTAAGCACTACAACAGGTTGGCGATGGAGCAGTCATTCCACATTGGAGACTGGGTTTTGCTGTTTTATCCGCCCCTGGCCAAGCAGAAGTTAGCTCTAAAATTCTTGGGTCCATACAAGGTGACGAGGAAGATGGGAGAGGTCAATTACGAAATTGAAGCTCCAGTGACTGGCAAGAAACGCATCGTCCACATTAATCAGCTCAAGATGTACTTAGCTGAGGTGACTCTAGACGACATGATCCGGATCCCTGACATTCCATCAGACGATCCGTATTTGGACCCATCACTATATGAGGACGAAGAAAGTGCGACCCCCCTAGACGAGGGGCGGGATCCGCCCTTGCCCGGAGAATTGAGTGGTGACGCAGCGCAGCCTTGGTCTGGGCGACCAGAGCGGGGCGGAGCTGCGGGGACTGGAGGACACAGGGGGCGCGGCTTGCAAACACGCGGTCCCCTGGACACGAGGAGGTTGGCAGATTCGAGTTCGAATCTGGATACAGCTCCTTTTCTGGACTTGGAGCTGTCCTCAGCTCCTTTTCCGGATTTGGAGCTGCCCTCAGCTCCTTCTCGGGAATTGGATCCGGAAGCGGCTCCATTTCTACCAGGTAGGCTGAGGAAGCCACCTGATAGGTTAGGCCACAATGTAGGCTACCAGTAGCTTTAGGACTCTGGTTCCTGCATTTCAGAGGGAAATAGCACTTATTGCTTGACTTCTGGCACTTTGTTTTTGAGAATCTAGTGATATCACATGTTTATACAATAAATACCAGTTGTAGCTTCATTTAGACAATATATAGTTTGATTTTACTTAGTCTTCCCCATGCAAATGATTTTTATTTATTTTTATTAAAGATTCTCTCAAACACGTGGTAAATGTCGACATTTTAAAGAGGTGCGTCGCTGCAGTCACTTTCTAGTGACTGGACATTTCGTGTACCTGACTCTCGTGGACGGAGCACGTGGTCGTGTCCTGCAGAGTGGGTTTTTAGACGTGCCACCCAAATGGTCACTACAGTGCAGCCCTTTTTGAATAAAAAGAGGGAGGAATACTGCAAAGGTAGAATTTGGGCACTGCTGGTTAAAAGCAGGGGCAAACACGAAATTAGGTAATAAGAATGGGTAAAATGCCTCATAACACTGGAAATATCAGGAAAATAACTTAATTGGCAAGAATTAAGGTCTGTAGTGGTTATGGAAATGTTTAAATCCCATGGTAAACTTTATATGGCTGGTTGGGTAATCTGGATAGGTCAGCAAAAGGACATAAATTGCTAGACTATGGTTACAAGGATAAATGGTTATTTTCGCGGGGTATTGTAGCAAAATGATAAGGAATTGGCTATTTAGTCATCATGGAACGTGAAACGTTCCTGATGGTTTGTTTTATTTGGCTTATAGGAGTTGCTAAATGTCACATTTAGCAACTAGGAAATTCTCACTTTCTGTGTCTCTTGAAACTGTGTCACTGATTCCAGTGACCTGCATTCATGGAAAATTTCCACTGGGGGAAAAGGTCAACCAGGTTCAAAATTCGAACAGGCATCCCTTTGTACTAATTTTGTCATTTTTGGTGCAGTCCTCAATTAAGAAATTTTATGAGGGGGGGGATGAAGGGTCAACTGGTCAACAAGGTGATTAGAGTCACATGACCTGTGATTCTGGTCACCTGACCTGTCACATGACTAAGAAAGTGCGGCAAAAAGCTGGAAGGAGTGGGGCGCCCTGTCTCACACCTTCTGCAACCAGCGAGGAGAATACACCTAGCCATTCAGAATTTTTGCGAATATAACCAGGACAACTTTCCGCATATAAAGGATGTCTTCTGCGAATGAGAACACAAGGGAGGCTACTGCTATGCCAGCAGTGCCCCTGGAAGACGTGAACCAAGAGGGACCCCAGCTAACGTCAGAACAGACTGACATGGTGTGGGCTGCCATGGAGGCAGCGGGCCTCGAGGTCGGGGCCGAGCTTGAGGTCTCTGCCAGCGACGCTGAGGTGGCTGCCGTTTGCGGCTTGTCACCCACGTCAGAGGTTCAAATCTCCCTGGCCCCGGACTATTGGAGCCAGCAGAGATTGGGACTCCTGCACCTGGACATGTGGGCCTACATGTCCAGGAAGGAATACGAGTTGGAGGACCCGGCAGTTGAGAAATACGGGTCGGCAATGCTACCTGAGATGGCGAGAATGAGAAGGTATCTTCGTCTCCGTCCTCGGAGAGAAGATATGCCCATCCTCAGCGGTTGGATAATAGGAGACCTGGGTGTTGCGACCACCCAGGAGGAGGTCATGGAAAACCTCAAGAGGCGACCTTGGTACGCCAAGGAGAGAGTGGCCGGGCCTAGCGCAGAGGCCGAGGTCTCTCGCACCGAGGCTGCCAAGTCGCCTGCAAAGGAACCACAGGCAGCTCCGTCCACGGAGGCTGCCATGGAAGCAGTTATGACAACTCCGGCCAGGGCCGAGGAACGGCCAGGAAAAGGGAGTCTGGATGAAACGGAGAGTGCAGAGACCACAGATGACGGAGAGACGGAGAGCGACGTCTCGGCTCCGGACAGCACCCCCAAGGTCGTTCTGCCAGCTGCACCCCGGGACGTTGAGGGCCTGAATTACATGTGTGCTACCTGCGGAAAACGAGTGAGAGACTGCAAGTCTCTCACTCGCCACGTGAGCGTGGCCCACGCAGTGGCCTATGTGGGCTTCCAGTGCCCTGAATGTCCCGCTGCGCTGCCCTCGGACAGGAGGACAAACTTCAGGCGCCACCTGGAAAGGTCGCATGGATATACCCGCACACGGGCTGAGGAGTTGACGGCGGCCACGGGTTTGACGACCATCCACTGGCCCAACTCGGACGGATCGCTGCCAGCGACGCCAGAGACGAGGGCCCTGGTCAGCAGGGCGCCTCCCTCCCAAACTACTGCGTCCACGGGCACCAGGGTGGTGCAGATGCGTAGCTCAGAGGCAGCTTCGAGCGTGTCGCCCCGAAGCCGGCAAACGACACCTAAGCGGCCTCATCCTACAGCGACAGTCACCAGGACGCCAGCAGCAGTAGCCGAAGACATGGTGACCAGGGCCCAGTACCAGGACATCATCCTGGAGGTACATAGAGCAAGATCGCAGACGGCCGCGTCTGCCCGCGAAAATGAGGAGTTGAGGGCCAAGCTTCGCGCAGAAACAGAGCAACGCGAAGCCATGGCCCGGCAATCTGACCTCCTATACCAGGAGGTCAAGAGATTGACAGCTGACCGCAACCGATGGATGGAGGAGGCAAGGGCAGCTGGATCCTCTTCTGCAAGGCCTTTAGGCCTTGTAGGATGACACAACGATGACGACCTGGAACGCGCCCCCCATAAAACGACACCTGGATACGGACTGGACTTGGACGCTGGACATCAACACGAAATGACACCTGGATACAACTTGGACACTGGACATCAACACACCACCCAGGGGCGGATCCAACGCCCCGCGGGGAGCCAGGAGGTAATGAGGAAGACGAGTGGAATTGTGACTTTTATAATGGCCGAATTAGAAACTGTGACGCCTGGAAAATTATGATACGGCTAATTATAACAACTGTCATCACTCGAAATTACGAGCAGCTGGTTTTCCCGCGTAAAAAGACCTTGCAGATCCAGAAAGCGGTACTGGCCCTTGTCCAAGGCGAAGATGGACATGGATAAAGATAATGGACTCTATGTGTATTATGTGATTGTTGTGTGTTGAATGTTGTATTTGCAGCGGTGCCAAGGAGTCAACCACGTGGATGATAGCCCGTTCAGGGGAAGCACCAGTCCTGGGGGCGGGCGTGACAGCTTTTTAGTGTCACGCCACAGGACGATTGTTAATTGTGATTTTTGTGAATTATATGAATCTCGTTTATTTTATGTCGTCCTGATCGTCGTCGTACAGCCTATTACATGTATTAGTTTGAATATGGGGGCATATTTCCAGTAAGAAGGGAGTAATGTGATGACCCTAGTAAGGTCAGTGACCGACTTTGACGCGCACTGGGTGACCCGGACCACGTGACCACGGGGTCTTGGCGGGAATACACCCAGACCGCGTCAGTAGCTGAAGAAGCAGAGGATAGGCAGGCTGTGCGGCGGGGCAGGGCAAAATAAACTTTAAAACTGGAATATTAACGCTTTGTCTTCATTGGGGAACCTTACAATAGCAAAGGGAAAGAGACTTCTGAAGTGTCACATTTTGATGTTTTGCAAAAGAAGGTCTATTACAGAAATTGGTACATTTGCCGACTATACATAGTAATACAATATATCCCGCAATAGAGTGTGAACCTCATAGAAAAACCATGAGGTTCACACTATGAGGTTCATTGTTTTTTAAACAGCCTGGCAAATCATAGGGCAGCTATTTGACTCAGTGAACGTCATCAGTAGAACTAGATAACTCTTCACAAAACCCATAGCATTAAACAAATAAGCATTGCCTCGCACAAGAAACTCTATTAACTTTTATATTCCTTCAATCTGAATACAGTTTTGTCAAAGGAGAAGTTTCAGTCTTTTGAGGCCGACAATGCTTCAGTTTGTTGACTGTCTGCTTGCTTAAATGTTTTGAAATGGTGATGTCATCACCATGCAACTATTCAGAGTGGAGCAGAATAGTTAGACAAACAAAAGATCTCTAGTCGATGCTGCAAAATAGTTCACGCAAAAGAATTTAAATATAGAGGTTATTGCGGGATATAATTAAAACCTAATAAGTGTGTGGACACGTGAGTACACCAGCCCAACATCATCACCATCATCACTCATGAAGTTCAATGCTCTGAACCACACAGTTATTAGGTTTTATTATAGTGTATATATATTTAGTTGTAGGATATTTTAGGCCAAAGCCAGGACATATATGATAGTTTTCTGGCTTTTTTGCTCTCTTCAGACATTCACAGTTAACGCAGAGGAATTTTGTTGTGTCAAATAACAATTATAATAAATGAAAGAACTTCTGTAGTTTTTTTTTACTTCAGATGCTCAACAAATTGCCCAATTCTAGGTCCCCCAACATAAAAACTAAGCAAAATAAATTAATACTAAGAAAACTCCCTCATTCATAGGTATGAACTGATCAAGTTCACTTTCTTCACCTAATCAGTCAGGTGAATTATCATGAAACAGTAATGCAAATATGGTAGTGCTAGAAGAGCTACCATACAAGAGGAATGCTCTACTGTTACTAAATTCTGGTAGCGTTTGCAGTTCATTAATTATATGTTAGATGGCAGCAGTGTCCACTTGAAAAGGGGTGATTTAGATCTTTATCATCCATGATTGACATCAGCTGCTGACTGTTAAACTCCCCCTCTCTCCACCTCTCTGCACTTTCACCCCCTCCACTCCCTTCACCCCCTCCCATAGCAGCTGATAGCCACAGCTTATCATGTACATTATATTGGTTTCAATTAAAAGTTTAAGATAGAAACACTGTGGGAAGTGAGGAAATTTCTCACACCACCCATATGCATACCCAGCCGAGAATTCTTTTTTTGCAAGAAATCAATCAGACAGGCAGATCTGTTCAACAGTGAGAAATATTATGGAGCCACCATACATTCACCTTAAAAACTACCAATCAATCAATCAATATCCATCCATCTATCTTACTATCTATCTTACCATCTATCTTACTATCTATATATCTATCTATCTATATATCTATCTATCTATCTATCTATCAATCTGTCTTACTATCTATCTATCTTTATATCTTTCTACCTATCTTACTATCTATCTATCTTACTATCTATCTTACTATCTATCTATCTATTTTACTATCTTAATTCTATCTATCTATCTTGCCATATATCTATCTACCTGTATTACTATCTATCTATATATCTACCTTACTATCTATCTATCTATCTATCTACCTTACTATCTTACTATCTATCTATCTTTCTTACTATCCATCTATCTATCCATCTTTTTATATATCTTACTATCTATTTATCTATCTTATTATCTAGCCATCTATATATCTATATATCTATTGATCTATCTATCTATCTATCTATCTATCTATCTATCTATCTATCTATCTATCTATCTATCTATTTATCTAACTATATACCTTATTACCTATCTTACTATACATCTACCTATCTACCTACCTTTCTATCTATCTATCTATCTAACCATCATCCTATCTATCTATCTATATATCTATCAATATATCTATCTATCTATATATCTATCTGTATATCTACCTTACCATCTATCTATCTTACTGACTATCTATCTATCTATCTATCTATCTACCTAACTATCTATCTATCTATCTATATATTTATCTTACTATCTATATATTTATGTTACTATCTATCTATCTATCTCTCTATCTATCTATCTATCCATCTATCTTACTATCTTAATTATATCTATCTATCTTACCATCTGTCTATATATCTACCTATATTACTATCCATCTATCTGTCTACCTTACTATCTATCCTTACTATCAATCTATCTAACTATCTATCTTACTATTTATCTATCTATTTTACTTTATATTTATCTATCTCACTATTCATCTATCTTACTATCTATCCATCTACCTTTCTATCTATCTATCTATCCATATATCTTACTATGTATCTATGATACTATCTATCTGTCTTACCATATATCTATCTTACTATCTATCTATCTATCTATCTATCTATCTATATATATATTTATCCATCTGTCTTACTATCTATCTATCTATCTTACTATCTATCTATCTACCTATCTATCTATCTTACTATCTTAATTATATCTATCTATCTTACCATCTTTCTACCTATCTATCTATCTTACCATCTATCTATCTATCTACCTCTATTACAATCTATATATCCATCTACCTCACTATATATCTATCTACCTAACTATATATCTATCTAACTTACTATCTATCTTACAACTATCTATTTATCCATCTTACTATTCATCTATTTATCTTACTATCTATCCATATATCTTACTATCTTACTATCTATCTATCTATCTATCTATTTATCTTTCTACCTATCTTACTGTCTACCTTACTATCTATCTACCTATATATCTACCTATTTATATTTCTATATTTCTATCTATTTATCTATCTATCTATCTATCTATCTATCTATCTATCTATCTATCTATCTATCCATCTATCCATCTACCTGACTATTTATCTATGTATCTATCTTGCTATCTTACTATTTATCTATCTATCTATCTTTCTATTTATCTTACTGTCTATCTATTTATCTTACTATCTATCTATCTATCTATCTATCTTGATATCTATCTTACTATCTATCTATCTATCTATCTATCTATCGATCTATCTATATATCTATCTAGATATCTATCTCTCTGTTAATCTATATATTTTAATTCTATCTATCTTACCATCTAGCTATCTACCTATATTACTACCTATCTATCTATCTACCTTACTATCTATCTATCTACCTACCTTACCAACTATCTATCTTACTATCTATCTATCTTACTATTCATCTATCTATCTTACTATACATTTATCTAACTTACTATTCATCTATCTATCTTACTATCTATCCATCTATCTTTCTATCTATCTATCTATCCATATATCTTACTTTCTATCTATCTATTATACTATCTATCTGTCTTACCATTTATCTATCTTACTATCTATATATCTATCTATCTAACTATCTATCTATCTATCTATATTGCTATCTACCTATCTATCTATCTATTTTACTATCTTAATTATATCTATCTATCTTACCATCTATCTACCTATCTATCTATCTTACCATCTATCTATCTATCTAACTATATTACTATCTCTCTATCTATCTACCTTATTATCTATCTATCTACCTACCTTACCAACTATCTATCTTACTATCTATCTATCTTACTATTCATCTATCTATCTTACTATTCATCTATCTATCTTACTATCTATTTATCTATCTTACTATTCATATATCTATCTTACTATCTATCCATCTACATATCTCTCTGTCTATCTATCTATCTATCTATCTTACTATGTATCTATCTTACTATCTATCTTACTATCTACCATACTATCTGTCTACCTATCTATCTTTCTACCTATCTATCTACCTTACTTCTATCTATCTGCCTTACTATCTATCTATCTATCTATCTCCATGACTATTTATCTATCTATCTATTTTACTATCTTACTATTTATCTATCTATCTATCTATTTATCTTACTACCTATCTATCTATCTATCCATCTATCTTACTATATATCTATCTATCTATCTATCTATCTATCTATCTATCTATCGATCTATCTATCTATCTATCTATCTATCTATCTATCTTACTACATATATATCTATCTATCTATCGATCTATCTATATACCCCACAATCAGTTGTATACCACATAGAAAAGCCATGTGGTATAGCCTATGTGGTATACATGTGTATAATACATGGCTTACCTTACAAGGATGGGAAATGTATACCACATACTTCTATGTATGGCAGGCAAATGACAAAAAATCACTTTTTGCAGCTAAGCGCTTCGCCGTTTAAACTAGCGCCGCCGCTTTAAAACAATATTCGGAGTCACCAGTTTACCACCATTCAAAAGATAAAATTGTCAGCTCCCTAAAAAAGTTTAAATTTTTGAAATCGGACAAGAATTAACGATTCCAGGGGCAAAAAACGTAACAGAAAGTCAATGATCTGTTCAGTCCACAGATACAAGCTATTGTGTGGCTGTGTTGCTATGGGCAACGTGACAGGAGCGTCATCGCTTCAGTAATAAATCTAATAATACTGAACAATAAAACATTTTCTATCCAAATCTAGTATAAAAAACAATTCTGACAAGAAATATTTAACAACTGGTGTGTAAATATCATTTCGTAATTTTTTTTATTAATGTGAAAATGTCCCAGAAAGTTTTGAGGTGATGACGTTGTTGACAGTTATGCAATGCTCTGATTGGTCAATGACAAAAATTAATATTCATGAATTTTTTCTATACTACATGAATGCATAGCCAGACAGCTCAACTAAAAGTGAAAATTGTGGGGTATAAATAAGACCCAAGTGGATATGTGGTATATTTTTATATTCCCTCACTTGTGGACAGATTGGCTTCAGAATTCACTCGTGGATAACGCCACTCGTGAATCCTGGCCAATCTGTCCACGCGTGGGGAATATAAAAAAATACCACATAACCATTGGGTCTTATTATAATATCTATCTAGATAGCTACCTCTCTATCTACCTATATATCTATCTATCTATCTTAATTCTATCTATTTTACCATCTATCTATCTACCTATATTTATATCTATCTATCTATCTATATACCTTACTATCTATCTATCTACCTGCCTTTCTATCTATCTACCATACTATCTATTTATCTACCTACCTTACTATCTATCTATCTTACTTTCTATCTATCTTACTATCTATTTATCTGTCTTACTATCTATCCATCTATCTTACTATCTATCTATCTATCTTACTATCTATCTATATATCTACCTTTCTATCTATCTATCTATCTGTCTATATACCTGGCTATCTATCTATTTATCTATCTATCTATCTTACTCTCTCACTAATTATCTGTCTATCTATCTATTTATCTTACTGTCTATCTATTTATCTTTCTGTCTATCTATCTATCTATCTATCTATCTTACTATCCATCTATATCTATCTTACTATCTATCTATATCTATCTTACTATCTATCTAACTATCTATCTATCTTACTATATATCTATCTATCTTACCATCTATCTATCTTACTATCTATCCTTCTATCTATCTATATATTTATCTTACTATCTATCTATCTTACAGCCTATCTATCTTACTATCTATCTTCCAATCCATCTATCCATCTATTTTTTGCTATCTATCTATCTATCTTACTAACTTACTATCTATCTATCTATCTATCTACCTACCTTTCTAGCTATCTTACTATCTTACTATCTTACTACCTATCTATCTATCTATTATCTATAGTTGTCCAGCATGCAAAAAGGTTGCACAATCTGAACCGAATTATGGAGACAGATATGCATAAAATTTAATTATATCCATGGCTGTAGCTTCTTTCAAATAGCTACTAATATTTTTCGCAATTTAGTTT
The DNA here is from genome assembly GCA_932294295.1 of Alitta virens. Classification (NCBI taxonomy): domain Eukaryota; kingdom Metazoa; phylum Annelida; class Polychaeta; order Phyllodocida; family Nereididae; genus Alitta; species Alitta virens. The sequence continues at coordinate 12,219,369 of OW028576.1, forward strand.
GAGATGACCCCCATTGCTGTGTATAGTCCGACTTACAGAAGCAGGGGCCATCTCCTAGTCCTCTTATCAGGGTTTCAGGCCATTAAAATGGCCCATGGTCCATTAGAAAGACATTAAGAATCCACAAAATCACATAAAATGTTATGCTTGTTTCATTTGTTTCACAGTTATACCCCACAAACATGCATAATGTTCAAACATGTTTTTACAGAATTGATTTTCATCAATTTCTTTTATGATACAATACTACTGTAAGATTTTATTTGCTCCCCAAACAATCAAAATTTCAGGTTACTTAACCTCATCTTAAACAGCATTATGAATCAGAATCTATTATCCTTCCACAAGATTGGTACATACTCTTGCTAAAACTTATGTTTATCCTGTTAAGTCATTTTAAAATTACCTAAATAGTGCACATACTAGAGGTAAACCTGACTCAACCTCATGGAACCGATACTCTTTACTACCTAGTTGTTCCCTTTTATAGTCAATTTGACATATCTCATTATGTTTTAGGAAAATAGAAAAAAATGTAAAAACAAATCAATCAGTTTCTGTATCAGAACTTGAACACAATTTAATTATCAAAATACGTGAAATAAAAATTTGATTTTTCCAACACACGACATCTGAGAGGCCATTATTTCTGAAGGTGTGAGTGTTTTGCAAGTTCTGTAACATATATATCAATAATTCATTTTCTGAATTTCATTTTAAAATATTCAACTCATATATATATAGTTTTTTTTTTTATCTTTTCAAAATAATGGAAAATACCGGGGGTAAAATGCTGAAAATGTATTGTTGCTTTAATTTCTTTACCTATAATCCATATATATGACATGCATATAATCTGTACAATTTAGTGCTTATAATAGTTTTATTTAGTATTTGATGACCTCAGTGCCATGTTCTGTGCTTTTAAGACATTTTACGCGAAAAATACAGGACAAAATATGCTTTTATCTTAAATCCTTATATGGTCTTCAATCCTTATGATTTAGCTCCTGCTAATTTGGCATCAAATGACTTGGTCACTTCAGGCCTTCCATTGTCGTGTAATGGTCAAGGGATACACATACAACATGAAGATATAAATCAAGTTAGGAAAATGTCCAATTTTCATTTTGGATTTAGACCTAATTCTCCAAGTACACACATCCAACACATTTTTTTTTCATAATTTTTACATGTGGTTCATATACTGTATGTCCTAAACTATCAATACGTGCTATGTAAATGGCAATGCATAGGCCTAAAAAAGGAAATATTTGAGTATCAATATACACATATTTCATAAATAAGAAGCAATATGTTTTACTCAAAATGTTCATACTTTCTGTAAATATCTTATGGAGAAGATTTTGATATAACTGGTTCAGAATAAAAAATGAAAGCTTGTGATTTGCGACATATTGCTTACTATATTTGTGAAATAGTTTGAGCTTGGGAGCTGATATAATGTCCCTAGTGTATGGCAAATTATTTGTAATTTGACAAATTTAAATTAATGCATGATATTTTCATTACACTTGGTCTTTATATATATTTATTGTATCATACAGTGCCGTGCATCGGTAAGTGAACTCCCCTCCCCTCCCTCCCAAGAATCATCACATAGAAAGTGACAGTTTGATAATATACAAATTATCTTGATTAGGACACCAGATTGGTTAGTGTATACTAGTATTATTGTATAAGAACCCTAAATTCAAATTAATGTTTTTCAGTGGGGTTTACTCACATTTGTAAACACTGTGCTGTATTTATATAATTTAACAAGCTACTGTATAAGGAATACATACAGTTTTGCTCCCCAGTCATGACAAGTATCCTGCACTTTTTTTGCTGTGATTTACTAGATTACGACTACATATGTAAGACAGCAATTGGCAGAGTGCCTAAAATAATTAAACTTATTGGCTTACTCATATGTGCCTGTTTCCATTCCTGTCTTGAGGTTTGCTGCATAGACAGCACTATGTTTTTTTTTGCATATTTAAGAAAGTATAGCTCAAAATAGTCCCTTCTATTATTATACAGCACATAACCCTCAAAATCTTTATCATCAAATATAATTAAAAAAAAATTAGGTATGAAAATATATTTTGCTTAATTTATGAGACAGATGGATAAAGCCTTAACATGATCATAATGTCTATAATAATATGATGTATTACATTCGCAACAGAAACAATTTCTTTTTGTACTCATAGTTCTCGCACCGAGCATACTAGTATAGAGAACAAAAATAAACTGCCTACTGAGCTTTAATAAGCTTTAATAACGGAAAATTGACGATTGCATAAATGACTAGTTGACTAAATTACTTAATGATTGACTAATTGACTAATGATATACTGTCTTAACTGAGGCTTGATTGGTGGGCCAGGGACTGGCGTTATACTGACTGACTGCATTGACCTAGAGCTGTATCCACCCTGGCCGTAATATGTAATTACTATAACGGCAGAACTTCTCTCTACATTATTGTAAGTTTATTAAGCATGTTAAGACTCCATTGTGCCCTGAAAATAATTAGATGCCTGTATGCAACATAGTGATATTAAAATCATTGAAGTCTAAAGTTTGTCTGAAATAAGGCTAAAGCAAACAATTATAAACTTGATTTTGGGGATTTTAATTGCACAATTTTTTAATGATGTAATGCTATAAGGAGTTTTTTTATTTTTTGAGGGGAAATACCCCTCCAAGGTCAGTTCTGGCAAAGGTGCTACGCCCCTGATGCCCTTGCAATAAGAAACCACTTTCAACAAGCTTTTGAAGGTCCCTTCATTTACCCCCTTCTTTATGAATCAAGAATGGCAAGCCCAACTGGTCTTTTTTTTTTAAATTGATATCAATGTACCAACCAATGAATGGTGAGGAGTCAGTTTCTCTGAACATTGAGCCGTTCAACATATACTATACTATGTTGGACAACATACCATCCACCATTGCTTATATTCTCCACATTGTACAACATACAATGCAGCCTTTGAAAATATCATGTAGGATAAATGAAACATTCTGGTTGGTTAGCACACAGAAGCTGAGTTGAGAATACATTAATTTCTAGTAAATTGATTTAGAATTTCATTGTGTACAATCTCAGTTAGTCTGAAATAATTTAAACTGAAATATCTTTCGGTGTCATAAGGTGTCACATAGTTTGTTTGTACCACCTCTGAGAAATTACAACTATTTTCACCAAAAGGTACCACTAATGAAACACCAAATTCTGGTTAATTCATAATAAATGGTAATACATAGTTTTATCTAAAGTAGTTTAAAGAATTAAAAGGTTCCTAAATAACTCAAAGCAGAGTCTGAGCAGACACAATACTACCATGTACTATTTAAAGATTAGGGGTTTTTTCAGGCCAGCTGCCTGAGGTTGGATGGGGATTTATATATGTAGGAGGACCTGAGTTAGGGCCCGGGTATGGCCCGCATCATTTTAATATCATATATAGCATTTCGTATGAGATTTAATATCATATGATATAATGATATGGGGTGAATAAAAGATGTCCGCCTCTGGTTATACACTTTCAGGACATTGAAATGTATATTGTTTAAATTATCTGTATATTTATATATATATATATGGCCCTAGCAGCTGTTGTTTCCTGAAGGCACCAGGTTTATATCATTAAAATATTTGTAGTGACATATTAGGGGGTGTTCATTGGCACTGCATAATGCATAGAAATAACTTCTCTGTGAAGGGGCCAGCGGCCAGCCTTCAGTAGGCCATGCAGCCTATAATGATGGCCCCTTCATGCAAAGATGCTTCCTTCAATAGCATCAATGACTATTACCAACCCATTGCCAATAGTAAAAAAAGTCAACAGTGCCAATAGCTGATAGACCACAATTCAATTCAAAGTCTGAAGGGAATCTTCCCTTTAAACTGCCGCTCTTTCATTTCTGATTCAATTCAAATTGGCAGAATGATCATACTTAGGTTACTGCATTAAGCAGTGAAATGATACACTTAAACCACGAAATAATAGTAATAGATGATAACCTTCTATTGACTTTTTTTTTTCAGACAATAAATTGTGATTTGAACATTTCTGAAATAAACAAAAATAGCTTCAAGATCAGTGTACAGTACTAACAGTATAGGCCTATAACCATGATAACACGTGCAACAGAGATCAAGCTTCTTTTAGGGACAATGCAGACAAATTCTATGCTTTATTTAAATGTTATCAATAACTGTATTCTATACAGTGGCGTAAACGTTAGGGGATTTTGGGGAAAGTTTCAGATTTATTATGCTAGGATTTCCCCAAATTTGCACCATCTGAGTTTCCCAAAATTTCTATATTTATTATGCCAGTATTTCCCAAAATTGGCACCATCTGTTGATATTTCCCCAAAATTCTCCAGTCGTACCCTGATAACTTCTTCATTCCATTACTCTAATGTTTTCTTTTGCTGCTTTTTCTCAATTTTCCACTATCAAATGCTGCCCTGATCTCAATACATGAAAGATAATATCCCAATTTTTCGTCAATATTTCCCCAGAATTTCTTCTTAAAGGAAAACATTTTAATGATTAGATTTAGATGTAAATCTGCATTATTTAAGTTAAACATGAAAATCGGTATAATATTATGCCGTAAAGGGCATAAAAAGTGGCTTTCCTTCAATAAGCAGTCCATATATTGTAAGGGCATGTCCAAAAGCAGCTTTAAAAATACTTATAATGAAACCTCACTTTCAGCCCACCTCATTATTAAGACCATTATTACGGCCACCATACTATTAAGAATATGTTGTAATTTAGCAAACATTTTTGAAAAAATCGATCAATCCATCAATCAATCTATCAATCAATAAATCTATCAATCTACCATAGGCGTAGGAGGTGGGGGGCAGGGGGGGGGGGGGCAATTGCCCTCAAAATTCGGGCATAAAGGGTTGCTAATAAAAGCCTTAAAATTCGGGCAAGATGACCTTTCCCCCCCCCCCCCCAAAAGAAAGGTGCCTCCTACGCCTACGCATTCTACCTATCTATCTAACTATCAATCTATCAATCGATTTTCAATCTATCTATCAATCGATTTTCAATCTATCTATCAATCTATTTATCAATCTATCTATCAATCTATCTATCAATCTATTTATTTTTGAAGAACATGTTCGTTATACCACTTCTAAGTCTAAAAGTAAGTAAAAAAAAATACTTCACCATTGGCAACTGAAATATAAAAACACTTAATATAAATTTTTTAGCAACTTTTTTCCCCTTACGATCACTTTTGATGAAAAAATTCATGAGTAAACTAAAGACCCTGGGTCAACTTTTAGTTAAGGTTTGGTGTTGATTGGACCAATGGAACATATTCAAAAAAACATTTAAAGGTGAAAATGAGCCTCTGGGCGTTACCACAGAAGTGTAATGGTTCTTGCAGACCTGCCTATCATTACCACAAGTGTCTACCTATGAGGGAATTTTTACTCCATATCTAACATAACAACTTTAAAAGTATTTAAAGCTACCTACCGATCATAATCAGACATGTGCATACAAAATGTTGTCAGCCAGATCTAAAATGCCATTTGCCACATGGCCCAAAGAAGGCTTTACTAATGCTGCAGATGTGGGTCGCATTTTGGAACCTTATATGTTTAATAAGGAGCCCTATCTTGCACTATTGACATTCGTCCTACATAACACGCTTTTTGTTTCGAAGCTAACCAAACTATGAAGAAAATTCTTTCATTCAGACATGTGATGTTCTGTTTCTACACCTAGTATTCTTCTTTACACTAGCTAGCCATACTTATATATCCATACCATAGTCAGACATTAATGACCTTAAAGGTAAAAAGAGTCATTAGCCTCAACTACTTTATGCCCTTAATGAAAAGCCACGCTCCACCCTGCAGGCCAACATCCCTACATCAGAAGCCTGAGATTGAATTAGATTAAATCCCAAAATAATGAATTAATCAGAAACTTATCTACAATATTCTCACTTGAGGAGACAAACAAGGAACAAAGATACATACAATATCTTTAAAGATAAAGCAAGGCACAATTAATACGCATACTAATACAAATATGTAAATTGTGAAGATTGTGGTCGAAAAATCTATGGGCCTAAATTAATTTGTAACCTTGGCAATGACAAGCACTTGATATCATGCAGCCACATTGGTCATAAGATTGATTACAGGTCAGGGCCAACATTTGAGGCAATTGTCATAAGTTCAGGGAATTGTCTAAGTGAAAACAGGTTGCTAATATTGTAAAACATTTGAATGACATTCAGGAAAATGGTTAGAATTGTCATTGGAATATCAAGGGTGATTTTATAGGGGGAAAAATGTGGTAATGAAAGTGAAATTCTTAAACTTCATTCAACTCAAGTGTACTGTACACTGCTGTGCAAAAGTTTGGGAACAATAAATAAATTGATTGCGACTGAAATTGATACTTCTAATGACCAACTTGAAGGTAGAAATAAATTCATCCACATATGTTTAGCACAGGCATTTCTAACAGCATTATCATCGTAACAGATTGCTGTTATTGTTTTGGTATTATAATCAAAATTGTAAAAACTTACACACTTCTCTAAATTATAACAAACTTTATAATGGGTCATTTGTCATGGCACATTAATAGAATAGAAATATCCTGTAGCTGTATTATATATATTTCCTAAATAAAGGAAAACATTTGTTAGTCATTGAAGGTAACATAAGGTAAGGTGAACTTAATTCATCTTATATAAAAACAACATATATACCGAGGCACAATGTAATTGTGACAAATAATAAAGCAATAATATTTTAAACAAATGAAACAAACAGTACAATAAAAGCGAATAAAATTAACTGTGACTAAATGCTAGAATTATAGTATGCAAGTTATGACAGCAAAAATATTTGAACTGACTAAGTTAATTCTCATTGGAACAAGATTATTTTGCAAACAAAAATAATGATGTATGCAAGCAAGCAAAAAAAAAAATCAAAAATATAAATAATAAAAGACAAATATTTAAAATGTTTCACAAACTTATGCAACAACATGCCCATAGTACTAATATAAAACTGTGCCTATGATGAATACATTAACATAAAAATATGAAATTTATCAAAACAAGCGTTTCCCCAAGAACACATTGATCCATTTCATCTACTTACTTAACTTTGACATTTTTTAAATCTTCACACTGATGTTATTTGATTCAATGGATTATAATAATGGACGAAGGCCGTAGGCCATAAGTATGATCATTCTGCAGGTAACATGACCCACGATTATTGAACATTTAAAAAAAATGTCAATCTCGCGCATGTGCAAAGGGTACCCTTGGAGTTTTTCATGCGGGATTCTCGAATGGCGCGTCAATAATCGCATTGCATAGACCAAATATTAAGCAAGATACGAATAGGAGAAGGCAGATAAGTAGGTTCTTGAATGTCATGGTCAATGTCACGAAGAGCGTCATTCGATTCAAAACTGTTAAAATTTATTTTACATAATGGAGCATCAACATTGCATCGTATAGTATATTCATGATGATTCCATACATGTTTTCGGATTGAAAATAGGCCAAATATTAAGTGAGATATTCTTCTGAATAGACAGCAAGGTTGACGGCGGCAAGGAAGCAACGGATTCTGTTGTATAAACACGCTCCACTGATTTGACACTGCGTTGCGATCCTATAAACATTGCCTTCGGCTGGATGCATAATAGTTATACTTCATTTTCTAAAAAAAAAAAAAAAGTGGCATATACATCTATTCAACACCATACATTCTCAATTACGCAAACCCAAATGAGGGTAAGGCATGTACTCACAAGCTCAGATCTTGACTGTGGGTGGTGAGACAATTAATGTTTATATTTAATATCTATGTGTAGACTGGTTATTTAAATACAAATACATTTGATATATTAATGTATACTCCCCAGGGAGTTGAGAATGGCTCATGTTTGAACAGGCCTGCCAAGGGTATAATTGTAAAGTCGGTTGAGACTGCTAAGAGTAGTGAAAGTAGTCTTTAAACCTATAGATTTACATTTACATTTAAAATTGCAAAGGTTTGTAAAACATATTTTGAATGTCAGAAGTGGCCACTAGGCCTATGACAAGGTTTTGCAAACGTCTGGCATTCAATCCTTGCATCGGTTCCAAATTTATCATTAAATCCAATTGATGTGCCGACAGAAATCCAACCATTGCCAAGGAGCAAAGCAGTGTATTTTAGTTTCATGAATTGTAAATTCATGCTTGTTGTGTCATTTTTCAATTTGATGGTGCAATAGTCATCTTCCACTTCGACGACCTCAAGGTGAATATCATCAAATGTATGATGGTTCTGAAATTTTATAAATATGTTTCTTAACCTTAAAGGTTGGTACATTACTTCAGATTAAAACCATTCATTGTTTTTTTTAACATGTCTTAGCAATATGTGAAACAAAAATTATGCAAATATCAGTGCATTATTACCACCCAGGAAAGTTGGGGTTTTATCATAATTTATTCATGTGGCCCACGTGGTCAGAGCTGTCAAACTAACAGAAACAATGAGATGGGCTGGTCCTCCATTCACAGTGAAATATAGTATGGTGGTTGTATCCAACGCAACGGAATTTACCCTTTTTGAATTGAAGGATTGACCTCATTGGTCAGGCAAAGTGATCAGGCCATGTCACAGCGGGGTCAACTCATTTAAATATAACGTTTGGGTCTCTGCTGATTGGCTAGTTTTAAGCACTATCTCAATGTTTGCTGGAGCCTGTGTTTTTTTTTCTTTTTTTTACTTTTTAAAAATGTAATTAATAGGTGAAACTATATTTGTTTAAGAAAATATAGTAAATATAATTTTAAAGACACAAGTAAATGTTAATAATCCCTGGTAATTTATGTTACAAACTTTGTAGTAAAACATGGTTTGATCTTCTGTTTTGCAGCAAAATGTGAAACCAAATTTATACAAATATCAGTGCATAATACAAGTGCAGGCTGCCTCAACATGCAAGTGAGCACCTACTTGTATGCTCTGCCAAAACGTCACCCTTTTTCATTTCATGCTGATCAATATCCTGCAGGAAAATATTGAAATGTTTGATATTTGTTGGATCAATGAAGCATTTAGCTGAAAATGTATTTTATGGCCGATTACAAATTGTCATTTTTCATGGACCTTGGTAAAATTTTAAATGTGCCTTAGATAGATATGGGAAGTGCAGCATTATTAACCTTTACTATTGGAAGTAGGGAAGTGTGGGATATTATGATCTATTTGCTCTGCCGGCCAGTTGATTTGACATTAAGTTATTAATGTTTTGTCCACTTAGATAATGAATGGTCGCTAATATGTGTTATTTAATCATTTATACTTTTTACTACTATTAATTAGGATACAGCTAATATGATGCAAGATACAATGAAATTTACAGCACTAATATTGAGTTAGGAATGATATTAACTTAGCTTAAGCCACTGTCACACGGGCCGGTTGTGCCGTAGTGAACCCGTAGTATTACGTAATAGTTATGTAACAGCTCTTTCCGCCGGTTTGGCGGCAGCAAAAAGGGGCGGGGCAGCACCCGCCGGGTAACCCGCCGGGTTCTACGGGTTAACCCGCCGGGTTCTACGGGTAACCCGCCGGGTTACCCGCCGGCTTTCACGGGTTACTGCCGGGTACGGCAAATTAGTTGACGGCTTCCAGGGGTAGCCCGGCGGCTTCCACGGGTTGCCCGGCGGCTTCCACGGGTTGCCCGGCGGCTTCCACGGGTCACCCGCCGGCTTCCACGGGTTAACCTGGCGGCTGGCTATCTCGTGGAATTTGCCAAAAATGTATAAATAGGGGCTGCATCTGTTGTTCTCCATCATTCTGTCTCCGGCTGCTGAAGAGGAAAGACCATGTACATGCATCAACCCCAACGAAATAGAGCCTTGTTACTACTAGCTGCTCAGGCCAATTATACACTTATTTTACAACTTGCTTGTATGGAAGCACTAGCTGAGGAGGAGGAGGAGGAGAGGAAGAGAGAAGAAGAAAGAGAACTGGCAGCCAGGAGGAGGAGGAGGAGGAGGAGGTTTTGGGTGAAGCCTTGGCTGTTGAGAAGACCGCAGATGGGATATTATGAACGTCTACTGAGAGAACTGTTCCAGGAAGACACCGCAAGTTATACCAACTTTATGAGAATGGAACCAGCCATTTTCCGAGAGATCGTTGGCAAAATTGATCATAGGATTAGAAAACAAAACAGCTGTATGAGGGAAGCTTTGGACCCAGGACACAGACTTGCCATCACCCTGCGCTATTTGGCAACTGGAAACAGCTACAAGTCCCTCATGTATGGCTTTAGAGTGGCCCACAACACCATCAGCTTGATAATTCGAGAAGTCTGTGAAGCCATAATTGCAGAGTATTCCGAAGAACTCCTGACCTGCCCCTCAACTCCAGAAGAGTGGAGAAAAGTCGCTGAACTATTCTTTTCGAGATGGAACTTTCCTCATTGTGTTGGAGCCATTGATGGAAAGCATGTGGCCATCAAATGTCCTCCCAAAGGTGGTTCCGTGTACTACAACTACAAGGGATACCACTCCATTGTACTCATGGCTCTTGTGGATGCTGACTACAAGTTCCTTAATGTAGACTGTGGAGCTAACGGAGCTGGATCGGACGGAGGAGTATTTAGCACGACAGTCCTGAGGGAAGCACTTGAAGAAGGGACCCTTGGGTTACCGCCACCTGAACCAATCGTTCCTGGTGAAAGACCTCTTCCCTACTTCATTGTCGGAGATGATGCCTTTCCTTTGAAAACCTGGCTGATGAAGCCACTGCCCCTAAGAAACATGACCAAGGAGCAGAGGATATACAATTACCGACTCTCCCGGGCAAGAAGAATTGTGGAAAATGCATTTGGTATCCTTTCAGCAAGGTTCAGGTGTCTCCTGACTACCATGCCACAGAGGACCAAGACAGTGGAATCCATAGTCCTTGCATGCTGCTGCCTCCACAATCTGATGAGAGTAAGGTATCCAACTGCCCAGAACAAAATGGTGGACCAGGAAGATCCAGTCACACATGTAATCACCCCAGGAACTTGGAGGGCAGCTGGAGAAATTGATGAAATGCCACCACCCACTAGAGGCCATTCAATGACTGGTGTAGCCAAGAGTCAACGGCAGTACCTGGTAGACTATGTTAATTCAGAGGAAGGAAGTGTGCCATGGCAAGATGACATGGTATAATAAAGAAACCACAAAACAACCCCGGCCTTTTTCAAGGCCACCAAATCCTCCCAAAAGAGCAGACCATGTACACTTCTTGTGTAATAAAAAAAAAGTTCCTGTCTGACCCACACCAAATATTTTATTGGTTCAGAAGTGCCGTAGTTGTTTCTTGTTCAGAAGTGCCGTACTTTTTTTTTGTTCAGAAGTGCCGTACTTTTTTTTTGTTCAGAAGTGCCGTACTTTCATTATTTTCATTGCAGTATAATAGAAAAAACTACGGCAGTTCTGAAGCAAAAAAAATAATACGGCACTTCTGAACAAGACACAACTACGGCAGTTCTGAACCAAAAAAATGGTGTCTTCTTTGCTCAAAATTATTAAGTTAGTAACAAATTTGTTTGCTAAAGAAATATGAAAACTTCAGTAAAGTGTGATAATATGCAATCTACTGCAAGATAGTTCAAGTGTATAATAAAGAAATATTGTGATCTAATCCAAAGGAAATATGAACAAGTTTATTTTGTACTAAAATATTATTTTTTGGACAAAGATAGAGAAAAGTTTGGAGGGTTTTGGGAACTTTTTTTTTTGATTGCTTGTTAACACAAATATGTGTACAAGGCGTGCTCTTTTGGGAGGATTTGGTGGCCTTGAAAAAGGCCGGGGTTGTTTGGCCTCGAAAAAGGCCGTGGTTGTTTGGCCTTGAAAAAGGCCGGGGTTGTTTGGCCTTGAAAAAGGCCGGGGTTGTTTGGCCTTGAAAAAGGCCGGGGTTGTCTACAAGTTGGTTGTCTACAAGTTGAGATACTGGCTCATATTGAGTGGTGTTGAGCTACTAGGTGGCATTTCAGAAATCATCGACGGAGGGCCAGAAGGAGGCAGTGAAGATGGTCCAGCTGCAGTTGCAGGTGGCCAATTCTTTTGTGGACTCAGGATGGTCGTGTACTGAAGCCCAGGAGGAGGAGGAGGAGGAGGAGCGAAGAACTGCTGCTGGTGCTGCTGCTGGTGCTGCTGCTGGTGGTGCTGCTGCTGGTGCTGCTGCTGGTGCTGCTGGTGCTGGGGTTGCTGTGGCTGCCTTCTGTTCCTCATCAGGTTTCCTTTTAATTGGAAAATCATAGGCATCAGCTGCGTATGAAAGTCATCGAATGTGTCCGTGTCCATCATCAGGCACTCCGCAACGATGTAGTCTCCCATCGCCCGGATTCTCCTTTCGTGGAGATCTACTGGATGACGAGGAGGAGGAGGAGGAGCAGCAGCAGCCATTTGATGAAAAGATGCCTGCAGGGCACCTGTTGAGCTCCTGGCCAATTCCATGAGCTCGTCCATTCTCCTTTGCTGATGGGGTTCCTCCTGGGGTTCCTGTCTACGTTTCTTGTAGGGGCCGCCCTTGGAACGCTTGGCAGGAGCTGGGGGGATATCCATGGAAACATCCGGGTCATCCGAAATCTCCAGGGGCCCGAATTCTTCTGCAGCACTGCTGCTGTTGTCTTTTGCAAGTCTTTTTGAAAGAACATTGCTTCCTTGTCGACTGGGAATTCTAGTGATATGGTCAACTAGAAATCCGAAGTTGGCACATATCCACTGTTCTTTCTCCGTGGGATTTCTCTTGGCAGTTCCGGATGGCCCCTGCCTCATAAGTTTTCCGGCACTAGTCCTGATGGATTCAAGCCAAGTCCTGAGTTGCAAACCGGTGCAGGGAACACTCAACTTGGCAGCCATTGCATTAAGGAGGGCCGTCTTCTTCCCGGTGTCCTTGTAATCCGATAGGGTCCGGTCATAAAATATCGGGTGGTCCCTGTACCAATCCGCAACTTCCTGTTCATCCTGGTGTGGCAGGAAGAGCTTATCCTGCTTCTTCCGAGGCTCATTTCCTCTACCTGAGAAAACAGGTGATACAGGACCTGCAGAGCGAGCAGGTGAAGTGTCAGGAGAAGTTGCAGGTGCAGGAGCAGGCGCAGGTGCAGGAGCAGGCGCAGGTGCAGGAGCAGGCGCAGGAGCAGGCGCAGGAGCAGGCGCAGGAGCAGACTTCTGGGACTCATCCGTGCTGGCAGCATCTGAGGATGACCTCGTGGCAATTTTTCGTCTCCTGGCAGGTACAGTCCGCTTGGCAGGTGCAGACTTCTTCGCCATCTTCTCCTTCACAGGAAGAGCACTCTTCTTCTTTGATGAAGCAGAAGATACTTCATCATCGCTGGCTTGAAGTGAAGAAAGCGATTTCTCTGTGTCCTCAGCAGGAACTGCAGTTGTCCTGGTCCTAGGTGCAGTAATTTTCTTCATCGGCATGATAAAAAATATTTTCTGGAGCAGTGTATTCTTTGTCTTCTCAATTTGGTAGCAAGATGCTGAATGATCTGATAGCCACTGGTCAATCTTTATATACTGCCTGGATAACGTACCCCGCTGTGATTACATAATAAACCCAGCTCATTGCGTCATTGCGTCGCATTGGATCCACACAGGATGACACTGGGCAAACACGATTGCTTGCTATGCAACCCGGCGGGTTAACCGTGGAAGCCGCCGGGCTAACCGTCAAAGCCGGCGGCTTAACCGTCAAAGCCGGCGGGTTAACCGTAGAACCCCTCAACAAGCCGCCGGCTTTACCAAAGGGTGAAATTAGGGACGGTTAATTCGCGGGTTCTACGGGTCGCCCGCCGGCTTCTACGGGTCGCCCGCCGGCTTCTACGGGTCACCCGCCGGCTTCTACGGGTCACCCGCCGGCTTCCACGGGTATTTTTTTTTTTTTTTTCAACCGTGAGATTTCTACGGTTGTGCCATGCAAGCATGGCACAACCGGCTACCGGGGCCGGGTTTCGCGGCTTGGCCAAGGGTCCCACGGGTGCTTGACGGGTATCCACGGGTATCCACGGGTGACCGTATTGGGGCCGCCGGCTTCGAGCCGGGTAGCGATTTTCGCAACTATTACGTAATACTACGGGTTCACTACGGCACAACCGGCCCGTGTGACAGTGGCTTTAGGGAGTCATTGTGATCCTGGTGACACCCATTAAGCCTGAGTGAATTTAGCGCTACCATGGGTGCCACATTGCAAATTAAGAAAAACTTACAATTGAAAATTTAAATCAATGAAGGAAAATAATACGAACAGAAAGGAAAAATAAAGGAATTAAAAGTAATATATATATATACATATATATCTTTATTCATGCTGATTTTTTACATGGAATACAACCAAATTGCAATAAATATCAATAAAACAAAATTTACCATTGATCATACATTGTAATAAAAAATAAGTAATTATTTTGTACATAAATAATTCAAAAAGTCATTTCTTTCATCATTGTCTTTTGAGTCAGTTATAGCTGCGCGGTACACATTTTTTTTGCAGTAAGTTTGACATCCCATGACGTTTTTCACAAAAAAGTAAATATTTTCCAATCAGGGACTGAGCATTGTCACAGAAGTATTTTGCAATAAACTGTACTTTCTTGTTGCAACTCTCCAGCAATTAATCCATTCCTTGGAGGAAGAGAAACCAGTAAGATGTGACAAGTAGTCGCATAAGGCAAGCATAGTTTATGTGTTTTTATATGGAAATAGTACCTGCTTTAATTACAAATGTATCATGGTGCTTATGGCAAGTTAAGCATATAAGGAAGCTGACTCCCACCAATTTTATTTACGATAGTTATAGGAAGTTCAAGACATGCATACTTCAGACCTACAACCACTTTTGTCTAAAAAGTGCGCTATTGAAGATGTGATGGCCAATAAGAAAAGTTGCTGGTCTAAAAAAAGTGGTTGCAATGCTTTTGAGCTGTTCAGCAGGCGAGTCTTTTGATGTCTCGCCATGTCTGATTGGCTCAACAGCCGTGAAATCAATTATTTTTTGATTCCGTGCCATGACCACTTTAATAGTTTAGTACAAGTCATTATACGAAAAAGATAAAATTATTGGACAGTGTGGAAGTGATCAAGGCACGGATGCGATTTCAGGTAAAGTTTTCTTAGTCAAGGCTCCAACATGGTGTGTTTTTACTATTAATTTAATGTAAATATTCCGGCCGAGGTTCAAATGGCCCCAATCTTTGGTGCCCCATAATTCCTTGAATACAGCTTTTAGACCAGCAATTTTGATGGTGAGCTTCTCATTTAGCTATAGCTTTAAAATATGTAAATATCATGAAGATCTGTGATCGGTCATGCTTCAGATGTATAGGCCTGCTGCGTGGTTTTTTACAGACACAGCCTCTTAAATTGACAGACAGTAAAAGATATTTACACACACAAAGGAATAGTAGCCAACATTTTGTAATAATATTAAGGAAAAAAATACAAAAAGGAAATCCAAATAAATAAAATGAAATAACAGGACCGATTGGCCACTAGTATATACAGAACTTCCCCATCCACTCTTTAGGACTTAACGTTTTTTTTTTTTGTTTCTTTTTTTTTTTTAAACAGGAACGAAGGCAGTGATCTGACAATCAGTACTTGTTCTCTAAAAACTCTGATAGTGCCGATGTTGGGTACTGAAGATTATGTAAGAACATATACTGATGACATCACAAGACCTGAAGTGACGTAGTTTGCTTATGATGTGATTGCCAGCCCATTTTCATTCCTTATTATGCACACAAAATGGCACTGTCGGCAAGGACGGATTATTGCCTAACGAGATTAAAACAGCTTCAGGTTTGTTATTATGACAGATCACAACAATTTCCATTAAAAAAATATGATAGCTAAGTATTTCCAGGTTTATTAGAAAAACATACTTTCAACTCCTTCCAGCCATGCTTAGGAAATAGAACTACTGCGAAAGTTTATAAGCCACTCAGCTCATCTAGTAATTAACTTACGTGTAATGGTTCTCTCAGGACGAAATCCCTCATTTCATAAGTAAACATAGGCTAGTTTGCTAAGTCTTCTCTTCCAAGAAATAATATCCTCGTTTTGTTCTGGATTTTGTAAATTGAAGTATAGTGGATATCCACTGCCCTCCACGATTCTGAATAATTCAAATAGTCAAGTAAGAAAAGCTCTAAAGAATACAAGAATAATATACAATGATTGCACTGTGGCGAGTGCAATATGTGTTTTTATGGAACCTCAACAACTGATATTCGCCGTTTGCAGTTGTCGAGGTTCCATAAAAACACATATACAAGACACTGTGCAGTAATTGTTATATTATATGGCCTTTCATATTATATAAGAAAAGAGGGCGGGTTTTGTATGATGCAGGGAATAGGCTTAAGTTGATCGTGTATGAACCTAAAGCAGTACCCTTCTTTCTTTCATTTTTTTTTCATGATTTTACAAAATATACGTTTTTTTAAATACACGCACATATTTCTTTTTTAAAGTTAAAGAGTTATTGACTATGAAAAAAAATTAAAAAATTCAACTGTGATATTAATTATACACAGCAACCACCAATTATCACTGATATTTGCTCAATAATTTTATCCACACATTTTTTTCTTTAATATATTAATTATTAATCTCACATTTACATAGTTATAATGGCAATCCACAGCTAAATTACTATGTTTTCTTTCTGAACATTAGAAAGGTATCAAATTTAATTACAACAAAACGTTAAGTGTTTTAAATGAAAGAGGTTGTTTGCCTATTAGCCACGCAATCTATACCGCCACCTATAATGTAGCATGTAGTATAGCCATGCAATATAGGAAAATATTGCATGGCTCTCAGCCAATCAGAAGTCAGGATTTCTACTAGCCACATAATATTGGTAAATAAAGAATGTTACATGAAACCTGGTAGGCCTACATCTATATAAGCTGCCAAGGCCAAGACAAAATATAAGGCTGGCCACTAGCATCAAGCCCACTGGCTACAAAATACAGCCGCGTCAATATTTAGAACTCACTTATGATTTATGGCTTTAATTAAATTTTCATTTTATTTGTATCCTTAAGCTAGCAGTCCATTAATTCTTACACATTACACCAGGTGCGCTGAGGGTTCGGTTTTGCGGTATTAAGTCCCACACTAAAAACAAGGGCCAGTGTGATTGAATATATATTAAAATTAATTTTTCTAGTAATTTAGTGTCCAAACTATAGAGGAAAAAATTATTTGGCTTTATTTCCGTGCTTCTTTTTTGCTGATGTCATGCAAAAAGTCTGATTGTGCTTAATAATAAGGGAAAGAAGGTAAAATTGTGAAAAGATTTTGTGGATTTTCCCTATTTGATTTCTGTTGATTAAACCTACATGGAAAAACAGGACTGATATTCTTGTTTAAATATTTTTTATGGCTGACACTATTACATTAAGTTTTTTTATTAGTGGAATGCAACCTTAACCAAATATTTTGCTGCAAAAATCACAAGGTGGCACTTGCATCAACCAACACCACCTCGATGAACTGAACAAAACCAATGATGTAAACAAGCTCTGTTATCATGGTGTATGATATACACATTTTATTGGGTACAAATTTAACTCAATGGCCTGTAGTCCTATCCTGACGAAATGGGATGCCAGTATGTACAAGTGTTTTGTGTGGGAAATCAAGTGCAAATATACAGCGCAATGGACAAGCACACAGTTTTGCCTATTTAGTTTGGTCACTGTGGTGATCTTCAAATAATGAAGTGGTTGTAATATTTAAGTAGTCTTATAAATCTACTTTATATAACGTGACATTTTAAATTAAAGGGACCATAACATAGAACATGTCTTATAAGAGTGTGAAAATTACCAACCAGGTGCTGACGTGTGAGCCATGATGATGCCCTGCGACTGGGGTGCTGTTGCTGTTGTGGCTGTGGAGTAGAACTAGATGACTCACTTTTCTGGCATGGTAATTTATGATATCAACAAAAACAGTATCAAATGACAAGAATGTGTGTTTACGAAATATTGTTTCAAGATGTAAAGTCCACTGCCCTGCATTTACTCACTTTCATGAGATAGATGACTGATATGATACATATATCTCTTTATGTTTCATAACTACAGTCACAGAGACTTGCGTAGCATTAATTATCTTAGTTATTAAGTACATTGTTCGTTATGGACATACATTGTTTAAAATGGATATTAAATACATTGTTCATTATGGTCATTATGGACACACATTGTGTAATGTAGTTATTAAATACATTGTTCATTATGGATATACATTGTTTAAACATAGCTATAAAATGGATTGTTCATATAGTCATGCATTGTTTAATATAGTTAGTCATACATGTTATGTTATGTATAATTGAGAGGCATGGTTGTTATGCACCAAACCTAGTAGAATCATTGGTGCACTGATGGGACAGAGAAATGTTAAACATTGAATGTTAAATGCTAAATGCAGGAAGTTGTGTCAGAGTACAGCATGATTGCATGTTGCATTGTATTACCAGCATAATTGCACACTGCATTGTGCTAGTTGTATTTCCCTGTTAAGGCTGCCTCCACACTAAGTCCAGGCAGGCCTTTGATCTGGAGCAATACAGCCTCCTTAATTGCACTTTACTGCACCCCAAGCCAAGCTACCTGCCAATTGCTGACACTGCCATTGTATCCCAGTGTCAGCTTGGGCTAAAAATAGCCACAGTACAATGCAGTGGTACAGAGGGCCCCTTTGTCTCTGCAGGCCTAATCCCTGCCAGCTTAAAGTGGCATTCTACCAGTGCTTGCAGTTAAGGGGGGGAAACCACCCCCCCCACTTATGTAATTCATGCTCTACTGCTCCAGGGAGAGCAGTCCAGCAGCTAATTGTGTGTTGTTCTAGGATTGGTTAATGAAATTCAGTGCATTGTTTTAGCACTCATGATTGGTTTAAATTAACCCCACCCAGTGCATGCTGGGTGGGGAAGTGAAGAGCCCCATTGTTAATATAAGGCTCTGCAGCAATAAAAAGATCAGTTTTTTACCTAACCAGGAACCAGTACTGAGGAAGCAAACTATTGCAATTCAGAGAAGTCTGTTATATGCCTCTTGACAGAGCCCTAGAGGACGAATCTTTACATTGGTGACCCCGACGTGATCTAACAAATTGGAGTCTTGTATGGAAGGAGCAACGTGTTGTATACATCAGCTCACACAAATGTTCTTGCAAAGAACCGCAAGGACCTGAAAGTCTACATGGGACAATAGCTAAGTGAAGATTTCTAGCTCTCCTGACTGAGTGCTCTCCGTTACCTGAAGAAGACGAAATTCATCATGGTTCTACCTGCAATCCCACCAGCCCCTGCACCTGCTCCTCCTGCTGCCGTGGATGTCCAGCAATTCGCGGACTTCGTGCGGCAACTCCGTGATGAGGGCGCCGAGAACCGGGCCGCTGACAGAAGAACAGCTCATGACCGAGATCGTCGACATCAATTCAACAGCGACCGACAGACGGCTGATAATCTCGCCCGACGCGTGCCGCCGTGCGACGGAGCCACCCCCGGGGCAGTACGAGACTGGGTAAGAGAAGTGGATCTTACAATTCCATATTCCGAGTTCTCGATATATATTGCCGCCCACTCAGCCCAGGGAGCGCTCAGAAGAGAGCTGGAACACTTCCTTGAGCGGCAGCCAGACCGGGAGGCGGTGGACTGGAACACAGTGCGCACCCATCTGCAAGAAGCCTTCCTGCAGCCCCACGAGGACGACCGGCTGCGTCATGAATTGGAGAAGGCCAGACAAGGAGCCTACGAAACGTCCACATCCTATGGACGACGTTTCCGAGAGATGGCTGACTTGGCATATCCAGTGGGTGCAGCAGGACGCGGGCGAGCTGCCCCGGCCCGAAACGTTGATCAAACTCGACTTCTCCTTCGAGTGTACATGAAGGGACTGCGAGATCGCCACATCGTGGAGCGACTGATTAAGGATGGCCGCCCAGAAAACTTCGCCGCTGCGATGACATTGGTCTCCAACTACGAGTCGGATGAGTATCGCCTCCGCATGGCTCTGGACGACGGTGTCCTGGTCAGAGAGGATGAGCCAATGGAAGTGGGCGCGATGGCCCCGGCCGCCACAAGCGTCCCAGATTTCGCCAAGGACATGGCCGAGGTTCGTCGCCAAGTCAGCGGGCTGACCCAACAGTTCACGAAATTGATGAGCGCCATGCAGAATGCCAAAGGAACCCGCCCGGCTCAGAGTCAAGATCCTGCGCCAGAACGCCGAGTGCGCCCAGCGCGATCTGCCCAGCCAGACAATGCCTATGCTGATGATGGAGCTCCTATTTGCAACTTCTGTCAACGGATCGGACATGTGGAGCGTCATTGCCGCTCACGCAGAGCGTCCCAGCAGCAGAGCCAGCGAGAGAGAAGCAACCAGAACCAGGGGGGCCAATAGGCGCCGCAACGATCGACGAGCTGAAATACGTGGAGTTAAGGATTTATGGACTTTCCTTAATTGCGCTCGTCGATACGGGAGCCTCCCGCACTGTGTTGCGGCGCCAAGAGTTTGAACTCTTATGTAACAAGACTGGACGCCGGCCACTGCTGGGCAAATCAGTCGATTTGTGTGGTGTCACTGGACACGATATCAAGGTGCTGGGAGCGACTGAGCTCCCTGTGGACACTATAGGCAGCATCCCAGTGATCATCGTGGACCACATAGCACACCCACTGATTCTAGGGCGAGACGTGCTGAAGCAGGAATTAGCACACATTGACTATGAAAATGGCATACTGACCTGGAGACGAGTGTCACTGCCATTGCTGCCAGCTCGCCAGCTAAACTCGATAGAGTCCTTGGGGGAACACCCTCCTGTCATTAGAGACTCCAGAATTGGCAAGTGCGTGGCCGACCACTCCAGACAATTCGCTGCCAAAGGAGAGGACTTGGGATGCCACCCTGACATACAGGTGCGAATCCACACGGAAGGATCAGCCATCAAGCGACGACCATACCGGCTGCCGCTCAAGAAGCGAGCAGCCCTGGATCTTAAAATTGACGACCTACTGCGTCAAGGTGTCATTGTCCCCTCAGCGTCTCCATGGGCCTCACCAGTGGTCCTTGTTGAGAAGAAAGACCCCTCAGATGGTCCACGTTTTTGTGTAGACTACACAAGCCTCAACAAGGTCACCAAAAAGGACGCATATCCCATACCGCTGATCAGAGACATATTTGACCAACTTCAAGGCGCCACCGTGTTTTCAACATTGGACTTGAAGTCTGGTTTCCACCAGCTGCCACTCCACCCTGAAGATCAAGAGAAGACGGCGTTTGTGTGTCACAGGGGCCTATTTCACTGGACCAGGCTCCCCATGGGCTTGTGTAACGCCAGTCAGCTTTTTCAAAGGGCCATGGAAGTGGTTTTTAAGGGATTGATTGGCAACATCTGCATGCTGTACATTGACGACATTGTCGTGTACAGCACGAATGAGACTGAGCATGCCGAGCATCTGCAAGTGATGTTCGCTCGCCTGAAGCATTTTAATCTGCGACTCAATCCCAACAAATGCGTGTTTGGGCTGCGAGAGGTGAAGTTGCTGGGCTATGTCGTCAGTGAAGCAGGACTCAGGGCAGACCCCGGGAAAGTGGCAGCCATAGCTCGCATGCATGCGCCTCAGAACCTAGCAGAGGCCCGCAGCTTCCTGGGGATGACGGGCTATTATAGGAACTGCATAAAGGACTATGCCCACATTTCTGAGCCCTTGGTGAACCTAACCCGCAAGAACGTCAAATTTGACTGGACAGGACGACATCAGCTGGCGTTTGACTCACTCAAGGCGTCCCTGACTAGTGACAGCGTCATGGCCCATCCACGCACAGATCAGCCCTATCAGCTTTACACCGATGCGTGCGATTACGCCATTGGCGCCATACTGTGTCAGAAGGATGAGTCAGGAGTAGAACGCCCAATCGTGTACTTATCCAAGCAACTGTCAGACACCCAGAGGCGATGGGCAACAATTGAGAAGGAAGCATATGCCGTCATTCACGCCCTTAAGCAGCTAAGACCTTACCTATGGGGTGCCAGCTACAGGACCTTCACAGACCACAAACCGCTCACCTCGCTGTTCACAAAAGACATGAACAACACAAAGATCCAGCGCTGGGCGGTCCTGTTAGCTGAGTACAATTGCAAGGTCGAGTACCATAAGGGCAAGCTCAACGTGAGGGCGGATATGCTCTCCAGGATACGCCAATATGACACCATCGCCACGTTTGACACGGACTATTGGCACTTGGGAGACAACTTGCCACTCCTGCCTCCCGACGACGCCACTCCAGACATCTACGGCCTCAACCTCCATTTGATTGCACAGCAGCAGCGGCTGATGCCTGAATGGACTGAGCACCACGACGAGGATAGCGAGTTCGAAGTTATCAACGGGCTGCTTTACTCGACCAAGCGCCCCTATCAATATGCTGCTGACCACCCACGACTCGTCATTCCTCCAGAGCAACGTGACTCAATTATAACACGCGCGCATGAAGATGTTGGCCACATGTCTGTGCTCAAGACCATGCGGAAATTGCAGGAGGCTTTCGCTTGGCCAAGAATGAAGTCCGACACCTGGGCCATTGTCACCTTTGCCATCACTGTCACAAGAACCACAAAATTGTTATATGTATATGTTGTATGTATGTCTTATATCCTCTGTTTAGTAAGGGAGCCATTAGCTAATATTGTATTAACATGTCATTTACTGGATAAACTATTGTTTCCAGCCAATTGGGCGCAGTATAGCGCAACATGCAACTTTTATCAAAATGGCCTAGTCATGCGCTCCCTACATCTGCTATTAATCAAAATAGGTGCCTTATAGGGCATTTTGTAATAATGGTGTGTGTTCGCTTTTACATACTCAGCACACTAGCCTGTAATATTGTTTAACTCATGCATGCATATACCCACAAAAATGCTTCCTTCAGCCCAGCCTACCTATCAGTGCACATTATTGTCTTACTATTATGTCATTGTTTCCTGACTGAGGCAGGTATGTTACCATACAGCTTGCTTTGATAGGCTTAGCCAGGCCAGTGGCCTGGAGGAAATACTACTATCAATATCTTTTGGTCACCCTTATTCGCTCCTTGCTGGCTAGCATCAATGAGCTGGAGGAAGGGGGGGAGTGATGTAAAGTCCACTGCCCTGCATTTACTCACTTTCATGAGATAGATGACTGATATGATACATATATCTCTTTATGTTTCATAACTACAGTCACAGAGACTTGCGTAGCATTAATTATCTTAGTTATTAAGTACATTGTTCGTTATGGACATACATTGTTTAAAATGGATATTAAATACATTGTTCATTATGGTCATTATGGACACACATTGTGTAATGTAGTTATTAAATACATTGTTCATTATGGATATACATTGTTTAAACATAGCTATAAAATGGATTGTTCATATAGTCATGCATTGTTTAATATAGTTAGTCATACATGTTATGTTATGTATAATTGAGAGGCATGGTTGTTATGCACCAAACCTAGTAGAATCATTGGTGCACTGATGGGACAGAGAAATGTTAAACATTGAATGTTAAATGCTAAATGCAGGAAGTTGTGTCAGAGTACAGCATGATTGCATGTTGCATTGTATTACCAGCATAATTGCACACTGCATTGTGCTAGTTGTATTTCCCTGTTAAGGCTGCCTCCACACTAAGTCCAGGCAGGCCTTTGATCTGGAGCAATACAGCCTCCTTAATTGCACTTTACTGCACCCCAAGCCAAGCTACCTGCCAATTGCTGACACTGCCATTGTATCCCAGTGTCAGCTTGGGCTAAAAATAGCCACAGTACAATGCAGTGGTACAGAGGGCCCCTTTGTCTCTGCAGGCCTAATCCCTGCCAGCTTAAAGTGGCATTCTACCAGTGCTTGCAGTTAAGGGGGGGAAACCACCCCCCCCCACTTATGTAATTCATGCTCTACTGCTCCAGGGAGAGCAGTCCAGCAGCTAATTGTGTGTTGTTCTAGGATTGGTTAATGAAATTCAGTGCATTGTTTTAGCACTCATGATTGGTTTAAATTAACCCCACCCAGTGCATGCTGGGTGGGGAAGTGAAGAGCCCCATTGTTAATATAAGGCTCTGCAGCAATAAAAAGATCAGTTTTTTACCTAACCAGGAACCAGTACTGAGGAAGCAAACTATTGTCTTACAGAGTTCTTTACTTTATGCCTTGCTTGGAACTTGTACTGAATGCTTGGATGGAAAGCTAGCTGAAGATTGCATGACAGACTTGTACAAGCCTTGGAACTTGTCTTTTGATGCCTGAAGTTGCCACAGCAATTCAGAGAAGTCTGTTATATGCCTCTTGACAGAGCCCTAGAGGACGAATCTTTACAAAATGTGCAGATTTTGGAAGTTACACTGAACACATAAAAAATGTGATTTTATTTATATAAATAAGCTTGTATTGATTTACTGGGTCTTAATATATGTCTAGTCACAGGGGTGGATCCAGGCATTTCTGTTAGGGGGGTGGGGGCGGCCAGTCATATGACATTGACAAAGCTAGTTATTCACTCCATGAATATCAAAATTTTGTGGTCAACTTATGAATACAAAATAAAGCAAGTCTTGTTTGTCACACTCTTGCTCGAAGAATGTTTAGTACTCAGGAAGGATATTAATCATGATCATGACGTCTCATAAGTCACCTAGAATTTAGGATTTTGATGTGGGCCTTGGTCATTGTAATATAATCACCAAAAAAAACTTTAAAATAGAATGAAATTTTTAATTTCCACTGTTGAGCAATGCTTGCAATGCAAATAGGACAATTTCAATGCTTTCTCTAAATAAAATATCTAAGTTTCAGAAAGACTTACGAAACTTGGCCAAAATATGAATATATATTGTCTTTCTTTTCAATATTTATGACTGATCCCGACAATGAAAATGTAAAATCAGATAAAATTCATGAAAATATGGCCACTCCCAATTTGATTAGTATGAAAACAAGACAAGAGCTATTGGTCACATTTTCAATGAAAATCTAATTTATTCAAATTGGCCAATTTTCTGAAGAAAATACAAGAATTTTCTCAAAGTGTCTTAAATCAGTATTTTTTTAAGAATCTCATAAAAACGAATAAACATCCACTTAGTCTTTTTCATTCTTCTTATCAAAGTATTCTGAAAGACACTAGTAGGAAAATAAAACCCAAGTGTAATACAGTGCAATATGGTTTAAGACCTCTGCTCTTCCTGTAAATGTTAAACTTTTAACACAGTTCAATAAATTCAGAAAGTCTTTACATCCCTGTTCTTTATTTAATGAATGCCATTGTGGTTCAGGTATACTTTGTATGATTGATAATTTATAATCTTAAGATTGACCATTCAATTTAGAAATTATTATTGTATATTTCCATTAAATAATGCTGAATATGTAACTTAAACTTATATTAACCAGTATCATCTCACTTCTCATTTGTAAATAATTTCATATTTTCACCTGGTTTTTGTTTGGTTTTACTTTTGCCTGTCAGCTAAAAGCTTCACAGCTTATGATGTTTTTTTAAGCGATTACAATTACTTTAAATTGAGAAATATAACATCATTTTTAAACTGATGGTCTGACCAAGTTCATTGGCCACAGCTCTAGATGGCTGAGTGATAGAAAGAATATAGATAGAGAGATACATAGAGAGAGAGAGATTAGAAAGATAGATTAGATAGATAGATTAGATAGATTAGATAGATTAGATATATGGATATATGGATATATAGATTAGATGGATTAACTAGATTGGAGGGGTAGATATATTAGATAGATTAGATAGATATATATATAGAGAGATAGATAGATATAGAGATAGATAGATAGATAGATAGATAGATAGATAGACAGAGATTTCCTCCCCCCTCTGCCAATCATGGCAAGATTTAGTTATTTATAATGATGTATATATTTTTTTTTTTTTCACGTTTGATATTTCATCCCTCTACAAAAATATATAATCAGCGCCAATACTAATCACAAACAATCTCATTTTAATCAATTGTATTATCGTTAATTCTGTAATTGGACTGACAACAGCAGTGATAATTATGTAATCCATGCTTTATCATGTTTCATATCCGGGAATTTTTATTGTTTTTAAACACTTCCTTGTTTTACTAATTGTGAATCATGAAATGAGCAAATAACAGGTTATACTGAACACTTTGTTCTGGGCAGGAACATTCTATAGCTGTTTAATGCTGTGTTCCATGCACACTTTTTCCTGAAGGCTTACACATTACTGAACTGGAAAGGAGTATTTGAATTTGTTCATGAGAAAAAGTAACCTTGAGAATTACAGTAATTTGCCAAAAAATTGCTCACAACATCCACTGAACAGATTATTCATGAACAACATTATTAATGCACTTGCAGTGACTATTCCTATACATTTTATTGCTGAGCTCAACTTTCTAAAAAGGTATCAACTTCAACTACCCTATTCTACCTTCTAACATTTTGTACGGAATTTCTGTTCACATACATAGGAAAAACTGTAGTGGAAAATAAGAAAATTGTTAAAATGTTAACAATCGGGTGAATTTTAGTTACTTGATTCACATATATTTCTTGCAGTTTTACCTAGACATTTTGGTTCACATTCGTAGTGTGAGAAAATATCAATTGGTGAAAATGTTCACATTCGCTTGGATTTTGGTTACTTTAGCTATACTTCAAACTGAAGGCATCCAAAGAAGTTGGTGCCCAGTGGCATGTGACTGTAAGGGCCCAAAGGATGCCAGCAACTTAACATGTCCTGATGGATATTGGAATAAATTACCAACAATGTATAGAGAAGACCTTGCACCTACTGTGATTAAAATTTCTCTAAAACATGGAGACTTTGGAATGCTCCGCAAACCGGAGTCTTGCTTCATGTACAGGAAACTTGAGGTATTAGCATTAATAGGAAACAGGATAAGGTCCGTGACCAAAGATGCTTTTTCGTGTATGATGGATATGAAAAGCTTGTGCATAACCCGTAACAAAATTATTGAAATTTTGCCGAACACACTGGCAACACTTCACAACCTCGTAACATTGACTTTGGCCTTTAACCAATTGACTCCCAAGGTGTTTCAAGAAATATGCAAGTTGGATTCGATCAGTATGATCAAGATATCTGGCAACAACATGAAAATACAGGCACAGGATGTGAAATGTATAGAAAAATATGCAGTCACTTAGAGCACTTGACATTTCTAACAATATATTCATTCCACCAATTGCGGATGTACTGCACACTTTCAGATTCCTTGACTGTTTGGTTGCATCTGGTTGTAACATTTCTGATCTAAATGAAGAAAGTTTCCATGGATTCAACAATGTTACCACCCTGTTCCTTGGTAACAACTCTATACGTCATATTGAGAAACACACCTTTACCAATTTAACCAAATTGTGGAATTTAAATTTATCCAACAACAGAATTGCCAATGGAGATTGGCTTGCTCCTGTTCCAAAATTACTTTCATACAACCAAATACGTAATAATTTGAAAAAGATTCCTAAGTTGCCACCTTCACTTTTTATAGCTGTTTTAGGTCATAATCATTTTGTGGCAATTCCCAATGGTACATTTGTTGGGCTGCCTCGCTTACAAGTTTTGTCTTTACAGGATTGTCATATTACCAAGATAGAGAAATCAGCATTTCAAGACTTGCCACAGTTGCACACTATTCACTTGGAGAATAACCCATTAGAATCTGACAGTATTAACAATTTGTTTAAAGATTTTTCAAATTCTGCATCACAGCAACTGCACATAAGAACCTGCCACTTGCCTGTAGTGGATTGCAACATTTTTAAAGGTTACAAATTGAATGTTTTGAATAAACTCATTTTGAAAAAATGTAGTATACAAACAATTATTCCGCACGCCTTTGAAGCTCTGGATTATCTTCAAGATCTACAACTCCCGAATAATCTTATCGCTGAGATTGATTCTGACACATTCTTTGGATTAAAGGTGCTAAAGTCACTGGATTTGTCTGTGAATTTCATTTCTAAACTAGAGCATAATGCATTCAATGGACTTCAGAAACTCAAGTACTTGAAGTTAAGTAACAATAGATTAAGTTCTTTTGACTCTAATTTAGCAGGTTTGTTAGGCTGTCCCTTAATGTTACTATATTTGAATAAGAATAATATTGATTCATTTCCTTTTCTCCGAGGTTTGAGTAACTTAAAAATATTGTCATTAGATGGAAACAAGATGACAAATTTACGGAAATCGATATTCAATGGCACACCAAATCTTGAAACCTTGGCTATTTCCAACAACAAAATTGAAACTATTCAACCTGGTGTATTCTTGCCACTTCAAGAAATGAAGAATTTAGGCTTGTCTCATAACGGAATTTCTGGTAGGTATTTTTTTGAAGGGGATTTCAGCAGAATGCAAAAATTATCCTCTTTAGATATATCTTATAATTTGGTGGCATGTCGTAGTGCTTTAAACTTGACTTATTATCTGCACTATCTCAGTGGTCTTAGTAAATTGACATTATCTTACTGTGGACTGGGCGAATTTTTGCCTGACATGTTTGCTTCTTCAAGAAAACTATATAAGCTGTACTGCAATTATAATGACTTAAGTTTTATTGAGCCAAGAGCGTTTAGAGGCACAAGAAATCTGCATTTGCTGTATCTAAGTGGTAACAGGATTCGATATGTGGATCGCACTTCATTTCAATATCTCCCAAATTTACAAGTGCTTTACCTCTCTAACAACCCATTAATATGTACATGTGAGGTATTGTGGATTGTGCAGGCATTTAAGACTCAACTTTTATACATTGGAAATTCTGGTCTCAAAAGTTTAAAATGTGACTCACCGGTGGAACATCGTGGTGCAACAGTCGAATCACTCCATATGAAGTTGACAAACTGTGAGAAACAATGGTTTACAATGTTGTGGCCAATAGTGGGTGGCATAACGTCGTTAATTGCAGCTGCGTTAATGTACATACTCTGGAAGTATCGCTGGCACATGAAATATTTAATATTTCTAATGAGAGCCGGCAGGGGACATTACAGAGAAATTGAAGACACTCAGGAATATGAATATGATGCCTTTATTGCATACAGCCAAGATGACTTACACTGGGTAAAAGACCAAATGCTACCAAACATAGACAAAGATTACCTAGGAGAGGAAGGTTTTAAACTGTGCCTGCACCACAGAGACTGGCTGGTTGGAGCTGACATTGTAGATAATATAGTTGTGAGCATTGAAAACAGTCGCAGGACTATCATGGTGCTATCCAATAACTTTGCAGCAAGTCAGTGGTGCCAGTTTGAACTTGCTACTGCACAACTTAAGCTTGATGCAGATGGAACTTCCAGAGAAATTCTTATTGTTATTTTGTTGAATGATATTAATCCAGAATTGCTCACATCACGCATGAGGTGTATACTTGCATCAAAGACATACCTTCCTTGGTCAAATGATCAGGGAAAGCAAAGACTTTTTTGGAAAGCGTTACGGAAAGCTCTGAAAAAGCCTTTGCATATTCGGCCTCATTTTCATGCAAATTCATAAGTATGTGGTAATATGAAATATCATGTAGGTTACTCTTTTATAACATTTTTGCAATTTATAACACGATCTTCTGAGATACACGACGGAAAATATAAATGCAAAGATTCTGAAATCTGCTTATAAACGTGGATAATCATAGATTACATAAACATATTTTCTCATGGGAAAACGCATTAAAATGCAAAAATTGTTATGAGAAAATTGGTAAAATTCTGGCATATGTAAATCTAAGAAATGAACATATTACTGGAAATGTAGTTAATTTAGAAGATTGTAAGAATCTGCTTCTTGAAAATAAAACTTCTAAATGTGAAGATTGTACGAAAGGCATGCAAAAACTGAGAAGCTATATCATTTTCAAGTGACAAATCAGCATACAAGGCACAGTTTAGATGTGGTATATTGCCCGGTAGGCTTAGTATTGAGATGGGGTGAGAATAAAGACATTCCTATAGAACATAGACTATGTCTAGTATGTGTAATCAATACTTATGAGAATCTAAGACACATTTATATTGTCCATTCTATGTTACAATTAGATCTATGCTTTTGTTTAAGATAACTAGCAACAATCCTCTTTTTAGGTACTTGTATGAGGAAGACAAAATGAATAATCTTTTGTATGATTGTAAAAGACATCACTATCCATATCAAAGAGACCATGAATCTAAGGCATCATGCCATATTTAGTACTGAGTCTTCAAGGGTGACCGATCTTTACCCACTTTGTTAGTTTTACTACTTCTAGGACAGTACAATTCAAATTGTTTAAATTATAGTTAGTAATTCCTTATTATGTATTAGTCAGTGTGCTGCGTCATAACTGTGACAGAATATTAGTGATGTATTGAATTTAATCATAATCTGGTAGCTGATTGCTAATGTTTATACATGGTGTGCTAATGTTTATACATGGTTTGCTTACACTTGTCTTTTTAACCATTATATGGTTTGTTATTTATGGCGTTGTTTCAGCTTATATGTTATGGTTCAATTTATAGGTTACTAGTGCTAGAGTGAATGAATTGTATATAACGCTTGAATATGTGGCAGGCTAGTTGAGAAAGTTAAATTCAATTTAATTATCTATCTGGCCTGAATCGTATGCTAGAATGCTCATATTTATTATATGCGGTCTAACTGAGGTTCAATTACATTTAGATGAGGAAATCCAATTGTGCCAACAGAAACTCAACCAAGTCACAAAATATAGTACAGACAGTTCCATTAAAGGTGGTCAGTCCAATGAAGCCTGTAAAGGAGCTATGCAACTTCTATTCAATTGCTAAACTGATTATTGAAAGTGAAATTCATACAATTATCTTAAACCAAATCAAATGTCCAACATGTGTAAAATTAGTTCGTCCATGGAATCATTGTTTAAAGAAATATTTCGAAAGTAGGTGATAGTAATTGATAGCTTCATTACAAGGGTTTGCCTGTTGCTCAGATACATATCCACATATGTAATTTTTTTTATGAATTCAGCCTTTTTGTTGACAAGTGTGTTATTTGTATTTAATTATATTTCATGATTATATATTATTTGAATATATGAATTACATTGTTGATTAATTTTAATTTTTCCTTTATTCTCAATTTTGATTTAATAATGCAATATTCAATATTTCTTTTATGCATTTTTAGTTTTAAACTATTCATTTATTTAAATGATATGTATTTACCAATTTCGAAAATATGTATGTATTTATTTCATTGGTCTAAATAAATATTACTTACTACATGCTTAAGTTTTCATGTGTATATTTCTGTTCAGTGAAACAGTATATATTTTTTTTGTCTGATGTGCTTAATGTAAGGCAAATTACATTCCTTTTTTGATGTTTTTATACCTTTATTGTTTATAAATTGAAACTATTAATCATCTTTGCTTGAATCAAATTTACATGCAATTGTGCACTTTGGACGAAATCCCTCATTTCATAAGTAAACATAGGCAAGCTTGCTAAGTCTTCTCCTCTTCCGAGTCATAATATCATCATTTTGCTCTGCTATTTTTAAAATAGATGTCCACAACCCTCCACAATTCTGAATATTTTAATTTTAATGTGTAGTAGTTATAATATGATATTATCTATATATTGTTCTCTGTATCATGTGCCCTATGTGGCTCAACAGAACAAATCCATTCCCAAGGACAACCTTGTAAACAACACATTGCTGTGTTGATTGTGGTCAAGCGTAGTTGCATGATTACCACTCAATCCAACATCAACTCCTAGAAAGAGAGTCCAAGTGAACTCAGATTACGAGTATTTAAAGGTAAACCAAGTCAAAGTACCAATGTTACTGCTTCAGTATCTTCTAGTCCATTGGGGCCTTCCACACATGGGGATGTGGCTACTAATACTGCTGAGGTGGACACCAGTGGTTGTTACAATGGCACCCGATTATGCTTCGGCTGGTGATCCTGAATTACCTCAGGCCAATCCGAACCCTCAAGAGTGAAGCAAATTCTCTCCATGTGGTTAATGTTAGTAGAGGTGGTCTTAACAGTGAGATGTCTTACCGTGTCTAATATAAACTTTAGCAAAAAAAAGTATGAAAATAGCCAGATTTAGAGTAAGATATATGCATGAAATCGAAGATAAAAAACATTGTCTCATAGTATGCCCATATAACACACTTAGTCGTGAGGACTTCTTTAAAATAGATAACGATCAGATAGAAAATTTTGAGCAACTAAACAATGAAGACAAATTTAAGACCGTTATGAAATCAAAAGAGCCTGAGTTAAAATCCCATGGAAAATTTCTTGTAAACATTGATGCCTTATGAATGTTTGTATCATCATCCATTGTCAAGCACTAACCATCACTCCCCAAAACAGCACTATAAGCATTTGTACATATTGTGATCTCTGTGCTTTTACTTCCATGTATATACCTGTGGAATATGCCTTGTTGTGTATACTCCTAATTCAAATGTTGTACTTATATTAACAGTGCTATTGTTCAGCAACTGGGACAACGGATGTGTAGCTAATGTATTGATAATGTATACCTTTAACTTTTGTATCATGTATATATAGCGAATATAGGAATAGTGAGCAGAAGTAGACTTAGTACATGTTTGTATCTGTTATTTTTGACAAATGTATCCGGGTGGCTGATGTATCATGTATGATACTACTGTGTCAATAAAAGCATATATAAATATATATATAAATATATATATATATATATATATATATATATATATATATATATATATATATATATATATATATATATATATATATATATATATATATATGTATATATATATAGTGAGGCTGTCTTCATAGTGAAGTGGTTTAATGAAGAAGTGATATTAACAGTACGGTGGTGTTAATATTGAAGTGGCTTGAATAGTGTCAGGGCCTTATGAGTGAGGTGGTCTTGATAGTGAGGTGGTCTTAAGTGTGAGGTGGTCTTACGAGTGACACAGATTTACTAGTGAGGTGGCCTTAATAGTGAGGTGGACTATTGACACAGTAATATCATACATTGAGGTAGTCTTAATAGTGAGGTGGACTTAAAAGTAAGCCAGAATTAACATTGAGGTAGTCTCAATAGTGAGGTTGACTTAACATTGAGGTGTTCTTAATAGTGAAGTGGCCTTAAAAGTGAGGCAGACTTAACATTGAGGTGGTCATAATAGTGAGGTGGACTTAAAAGTGAGGCAAGCATATCATTGAGGTGGTCTTAATAGTGAGGTGGTCTTAAAAGTGAGACATATTTAACATAGAGGTGGACTTAAAAGTGAGGCAGACTTAACATCCGAGGTGGTCTCAATAGTGAAGTGTACTTAAAAGTGAGGTTTTCTGAATAGTGAGGCAGACTTAAAAGGGAGGCAGACTTAACATGGAGGCATACTTAACATTGAGGTGGTCTTAATAGTGAGGTGGACTTAAAAGTAAGCCAGAATTAACATTGAGGTAGTCTTAATAGTGAGGTTGACTTAACATTGAGGTGTTCTTAATAGTGAAGTGGCCTTAAAAGTGAGGCAGACTTAACATTGAGGTGGTCATAATAGTGAGGTGGACTTAAAAGTGAGGCAAGCATATCATTGAGGTGGTCTTAATAGTGAGGTGGTCTTAAAAGTGAGGCATATTTAACATAGAGTTGGACTTAAAAGTGAGGCAGACCTAACATCCGAGGTGGTCTTAATAGTAAAGTGGACTTAAAAGTGAGGTTGTCTTAATAGTGAGTTGGACTTCAAAGTGAGGTGGACTTAAAGGTGAGGTGCGAGACCATGAACCTATATTAAGAACCTGTAAATCACTATGCCATTCATTGCATGACTTAGCAATGTATAAATTGCTTCCCTATGTTGTAGACTCATATAAGCCAGTTCACGGTCTCGCAGTACGCATGCGCCACATATGTGTGTCAGGCCAGGTCAGAGTTCAAGGGGTGCTAGCAGCAGCAGCCTGAGGGGTGCCAGTGCACGGTCTCAGAAGTCTCGCTCTCGTCCCAAATCTCGTGGCTGGGTCAAAGGTCAAGGGGTGCTAGGGTTTGTTTACATTCACAACAGCATGGCTGAAGCGAGTGAGGAGCGTGATTTTGACTACTTTATGAGATGGAATATGACTGCACTGAAAGATTATTTAAGGAAATTTGGATTGTCACTTCAAGGTAAAAAGGTTGATCTTGCAGCTCGTGCATTTGCTGCATGGGAAATGAAATTAGAGCCAAGGAAAACTGATGCAGAACTAGCAGCATCTC
The DNA here is from genome assembly GCA_932294295.1 of Alitta virens. Taxonomy (NCBI): domain Eukaryota; kingdom Metazoa; phylum Annelida; class Polychaeta; order Phyllodocida; family Nereididae; genus Alitta; species Alitta virens. Next base: position 12,253,783 of record OW028576.1, read on the forward strand.
GTGCTGCTTCTTTGGCAGCATGTTTAAAAGTAGGTGACAATACATTGCCAGATCCTGCTACTTTGACCCAGGGATGGATAGGAGAGAAAGATGGTATGAAATTGTGGCCTCCTACCATGTATTTTGATATATGCAATTTCCTTGGAGTAAAAGACATGGACAAAAGACTACTGGCAGATTACAAGGAAGGAAAGGCATATAGCTATTTTCAAGCAGGTAAATATAACACTTTCACATTTATAATTTGGTACTTTTATTGGAAGTATAAAAGCTGTATTAATGTACCATTTTACTATGGACTGATGAGTACAACAATTATCTACCTATGTATTTACCTATTTATTGTGAGGCTCTCATATTTTTCATCATTTTTTATTAAGTTGATTAGATACCCATTAATTTATATCAAGTTAAATGTTATTTGTCACTAATCAGCTGGCCTTCTTAGCCTACTCCCCTATATGTGTGTCCAGTTATAATTCATAACTGCAATTACTAATTTGTATTTACTTTATCATAACAGACTGGCTCAAGGAGGTCTTGTATCATCCAATCAATGATGATAGCTATCTTTGTTTCCTGAGGGCCGACTGCACTCCCTCCCAAAATGTGAGAAACCCAAGCCATGGAGTATGGGTGGCTGTTGACAAGAAGTCAGGGGAAGTCCGTTCTGCATGTTGCAATTGTTTTGCTGGGTAAGTTCCATAACCTTAACTTTGACCATCCGTGGCATTAAATAAGGTCTCAATTTAAAACTTAATAAAGCATTTGGTTTTCTTCAGGCTGGGTCAAACATGCAATCATGTGGCAGCACTGCTGTTCAGGTTGGACCATGCATGGAAGTTGGGATACACCCAGTTGGCTTGCACTGCACAAGAGTGTGAATGGACTAAGCCAAAAAACACATCTGACCTTATTCAACCCAGATTGGCCAGAGAAATTTCATGGACCAAGCCTCAGTATGGAAGTTACAGTAAGTGTATAAAGATTAGTTTATCGCAAACTTCTGTACTTTTCACGAACTTTCACTTATATCAATGTCAGTTCTAATGAAATACTGCTTACTGTCTTGCAGCAAAAGACAAGAAAGGGACAGAAAAAGCTGCTAGGAACCTCTTCAACCCACAGGATGCACAAAAAAGACATCACCCAGCCAGTTTGGAAGCCTTGATGGCTGTCATCCTCTGTTGCAAGGACTGTCTGGCCAGGATCAGATGCGCACAGCATACAGTTCCACTCTGCAACCGATGAAAGTGTTCTGCCATTGACAATCAAGCAAATGGCACAGTGCAGTGACTCTCTGTCAGCCTTCCTGGAGCAGTTGTCTCCCATCCAGCCAGAGATTGCTGGTTTCATTGAACGCGAAACTGTTGGCCAAGGTTCAAACCCAAACTGGAAGGATCAACGAGATGGGAGGATCACTGCATCAGTGTTCCACAATGTGAGCACCAGGATGGCCACTTTGGAAGCGAATGCAAGCATCTCCATGAACAGCATCATTGAGCGCGTGCTCGGTGTGAAGGCACCTCCAGAAAACCTACCTCAACTAAAGTATGGAAGGGAGATGGAAAAGCATGCAATAACAAAGTTCCTGGAGGTTTTCAAGGAAGCAGGTCACAAGAATGTGACTTTGCATGAGTGCGGAGTGTATGTGTGCTGTTCACATCCATATATTGGAGCCTCTCCTGATGCCATCATTGAATGTGCTTGCTGTGGTCTTGCTTGTGTTGAGATCAAATGCCCCATGAGTGTTGCCCACACTACCCCTGCTGCAGGTAATCCAAGGTATCTCATTACTGATTGTGACGGCAAACTTAGATTGTCCAAGTCTCACAAATATTGGACACAAGTGCAAGGTCAGCTGGGAGTAACTAATATGGAGTGGTGCTACTTCTTTGTTTTTTCATTCAAGGGACACTGTCTTGTACAGATCGCCAAAGATGTTGACCAGTGGGAAATAGTTTTGCAGAGGCTTGCCAAATTCTTCTGCAGCTATCTTGCACCAGCAATATATAATGCAAAGTGACTTTGATAATGTACATATATGTTATTTGTGAATAATAGTTTATGTTGTATGAGAGACTTGTTAGATTGTTTATTAAGCATATTTCTCGATAAGTAGTAAATACATAAAACAGAAAAATCTAGTTAGTTTATCTTTATTCATGTGTATTTTACAGTTGCCTGATTAAGACTTAAATCATTAAGGATGACATCTGTGCAAGTAAGACCTGAATCAAACCAGTGACAAAATTACTAAGCATTACATTACAAAACCAATTTTTATTACAAAGGCATATGACTAGAGTACATTGGATATTAATATCAATTAGCGCACATTTATTCAACCAATGGCGGAAGTAAATTGCATAATGCACTGCACACAATGACAATGTCATCGATTCTAGGGACTAGTGTTATTGGCAACGTGCCTTTCAATATGGTGAACCACTTAATTCGATTAATTGCTCGCTCGACATGTATGCGAAGATTTGCCACCATCTTGGTGTGTGCCACATTCTCCTTGGTCATTTGTTCATGACCCCTAGCACCAGGAGGTATGGTCAGTTTGGCTCTTCTCAACATCAAATCTTCTCTTATGGGAAAGCCACGATCAGCCATGACCTCATCTCCAGGATCCATGTGATTCAAAAATCCGGAATGTTGGACAATATATCTGTCGGTGGTACGTCCTCCCCACACATCACTGACATATGCAATATGGCCCTGAGGTGTGATGCCAACCAAGAACTTCACTGTATTGTGTTTCTTGTAGTCAGACCATGTCAGTGCCTGAATTTGAAGATCCCGAGGTCTTTCTATGAATACTTCGGTGCAGTCAATAATTATTCTTGGTTTGCTGCCCTTTTGTCGGAAAGCCTTGGGAAGGGTTTCATGGACAATATCCCTACTTGGGAAAAATACTAGGGGGGAAACCTCTTGTCTCAAGAAAGTGATCCAGGTATTGAAAATACTACTTGTGGTAGCTTGACTGACTCCAAACCTATCAGCCAAATCTTCCATGCACAAATTCAGCCTGAGCTTCGTCAACGTCAACAGAAATTCATCCACCAGAAGCAATTTTCTCGCTGGTCCTGGTTTCTGTGGAGTCTTGTTGAATCTTCTCACTCCTTTTCGCATGGAGACAACACCTTTCCAGTACTTCAGCTTCGCCGCACGGTTCTTGATATGTTCAAATATTGCATAAAATGTGGACTTATTAGGAAGGCCAGTATAAAAACTAACTTTCTTGTCATTTTTAAGCAGGCGCTTGCTCATACTTTTCTTAAGTTTGTCCTCCTTCATCTTGATGGTCATTTCTTCTAGCTGTTCACTTAATTTGGAAATTTCATCTTCTTTGGTTTTGCATCCATGGCAAAGACACATTGAACTACAATTACAGCGGTAATTTTAATCATGGTCATGCCTTATGACCTGTGTTAAGGCTTCCAATTCATTTGGCCCTTGGTTCTGTTGCTCACTCAGATCCAGCATCTCAACATCATGGCTCGCACTTTCCTGAGCATAACTTTCTTCTATCTCCTCTGTTGCTTGAACGATATTGCTGGCTCCATCTGTTGCAGGTGCACTTGGTTGGTAATCACAGCCTTTTCGGACAAGTCTCCGTCTAATTTTAGTACCCGTATCCTTCAATGAGTTATGGCCCATCTTCAAAGATGGCACTGGGTGTGCCATTGTAGGTGCCTTGTCCATAAAATGCTCACTACAAACTCGTGAGTAGGTCCTTGGGGTCCAGGTAACCCATCTTCCATTTTTCAGTTCCTTTCTGTTCACAGCATTTATCCACCTTTGCTTATCATCAGCCTTCGTCGGAAATGGGTATAGGGCAAAAGGAGGTGAACATACACATCTTCCTACTCCATAGTTGATCTCATGAATTTCACAGTAACCAGTTTTCCACTGCTTCAGCTTCTTAGTACTATAACTGCAGTTTAAAACAACAAGGTTGGTGTTGGGCATTCTTGTAGATATCTATGAGGAAAAAAAAAGTATATATATATATAATTAGGCCTGTATATTGTTTATTCAAAGATTTATATATGGTATGAAATCAAAGGAATTTTAATTTTCTCAATATTAGTGCACTCACTGACATGTGGGAGCACATCATATCAGCTAAAACAAAAGCAGAGAACAGTAAAAAAAACTTACCTGCAAATACTTGCAATTGTTGATCAAATATATGCCACTGGCCACACACCTTCTATGGAGACTGGAGCAATTCTTCAGGTAGCAGAGAGTACAGTCTGCCAGAGTTACATGTGGTCTTTGTCTTATAAAATGTGACAAAGTTGGACCTAGCATCCTGCCCAGTTGATTTATGTATGGAAATACCAGAGTGCTATAATTGATGTTAGTGATAGCTTAAGATGCTAATACATGTTCTAGCCTTTGTTCACTATATAACTGTTCTTTAAAAAATTTTCAGTTTATCATTAGAGCCTTTATTGCAAATTGGTGTGTGATAAACATTATGTAATAGTTGTAATTTGTTTATACCATTCTACTGTTGCTCTGATGAGCAGGATCTATGAACACAACTTTAGACTGTGACAGTGCACTGGCACCCCTCAGGCTGCTGCTGCTAGCACCCCTTGAACTCTGACCTGGCCTGACACACATATGTGGCGCATGCGTACTGCGAGACCGTGAACTGGCTTATTCTTGCCATTTGGTCATGCAAGAAAAGTAGGTCACCTGACACACAGTACAGCAGCAACAGCAGCAGACACATATGATCATGGCTCAGAAGCCGGCGTCAGGTTTGTAATTTTCGCACACTCTTATAAGTGGTATGCTATGGTCCGTTTCTTTAATGAAAATATTATTTATGTAGATTAATTTTTTAAGACTACTTCAATATTACAACCACTGAAGATCAACATATACTGACCAAACTACATGGGCTAAACTGCATGCTTGCCAATTGCACTGTACATTTGAACACCAAACACTTATACATACTGGCATCCCATTTCATCAGGACAGGAGCTACAGAGCATGGAATGTCATACATCATGAACACAGATGATTTGGGGGTAGTGCATTGTAGTGTATTGTATTCGCCAATGGAGCTGGTCAGGCAGAGCTTGTTTACATCATTGGTTTTGTTCAGTTCCACAAGGTGGTGTTGGTTGATGCAAGTGCCACCTTGTGAATTTTGTTAAGCTTGTTTTATGTAATAGTGATAAAAAATATTTAAAATGAGAATCTGAATATCAGTCCCATGTTTCCGTAGGTTTAATTCAGCCACATCTAAATAGGGCAAAACCACAAAATGTTTCACTATTATACCTTCTTTCCCTCCATCCATCAGTTATTCTGCATTTTTATAATTTAGCACAATCAGACACTTTTTTGCATGACTTCAGAGAGAAAAAAACGCTGAAATTTTATATATTTTTATATAGTTTGACACTAAATTACTAGAACAAGAAAATTCAAAATTCAAAAGAAGATATCTGGCAATGGTTGATATCAGTAAATATGTAATTGTTAATTTGATGAAAGAAAAAAAAACTTCTATCAGCTGGATTGGAGTGAAGCAGTGGTTAAATGATGATCTGCTCATTCCCCCCATGCCATGGTAGGGTTTGAACCCATGGTAATGCGCATACAAGTCCAACACCTAATCCATTGTACCATGGCACCCACATTATGACGCTCACCATTAGCAACAAAAATGTATTTGGAAATAGCCATAAAAATCATAAATGAGTCTAAAATACAGACACAGCTGATGATTGTGGCTAGCCTTATATTTTGTCTTGACTTTGGCAGCTTATATAGATGTAGGCCAGCAGGTTTCAGGTAACATTCTACTAAAACTATGACACACTGACTCACTCAAGATGAATTGTTCAAGTTCAACTGCATTTACCATTATTATCTTTGACACACTTGACCACGATATATTAATTACGACACAAATTAGAACATTATGGTTTCCAAAACTAATATCTAAATCTACTAAAAAGCTATCTTTCAAACAGACTACATTATATTAAACTATATGAACTATCTTCTGATCTATTACCAATAGCTGCTGGCATTATATGCATTTCTTAATATTTACAATTCACTGGTATATAAACTATGGTTTATTTATATGGTACCTTTCTTAAATGAAATGTCATGTTATTTAGAGTAGATAAATTGACTTCAACTTATCACCATTTTTACACTAATTGCACTCTTTTAACTATTCATATTGACTGCTCAGACATAAGGCTGACTCTGAGTGTAATGATCGACTAAGCCAGCAAACATCAGAGTTTGATTTATGCTGTCTCTGTAATGCCAAATAATATATTGAGTCGACACCAGTTAAATAATTATTTGTCTTCAAACATTTTTTATCAGCCTATTTGAATTATTCAGAATCGTGGAGGGCAGTGGATATCCACTATAATCCAGTTTACAAAAACCAGAACAAAAGGAGGATATTATTTCTCGGAAGAAGAGATGACTTAGCAAGCCTGCCTATTTTTCCTGGAATGACGGAATTCATCTTAAGCGCACCATCCCATGTAAGTTAATTACTTTTGCAGTAGTTCTCTTTCCTAAGCATGGATGGAAGGAGTTGAAAGTATATTTTTCTAACAAACCTGGAAATACTTAGCTGTCATTTTTTTACGAGAAATTGTTGTCATTAGCCATAATACAACTTTAGGCTGTCTTAAACTTGTTAGGCAAGAAATCCGGCCTTGCCGACAGTTCCATTTTGTGAAAATAATGCATTCTGGAAGGAGCCAAGAAAGAAAATGAAGGGCTGGCAATGACGTCATAAACAAAATATGTCACTTCAAGTCTTGTGATGTCATCAGTATATATTCTTCCATAATCTTCAGTGCAAAAATGGCAATGAAGTTTCATTGCCCAACATTGGCACTATAAGAGTTTTTAGAGAACAAGTAAAAAAGTTTAGATTAATGCCTTTGTTTCTACTTATAAATATAAATGGATTAAGTCATAAAGAGTGGATAGGGAAGGTCAGTATACACTGCATTTTGATGTTGTTATTTATATTTTGACTGCAATAAGGTCAATCTGTGACATATATTGTTTAGTTCACACTGACAAATGGGTTACTGTATTCTACAAATAAAGAAGTTGTGTGTTAGGAGAATAACAACCTTGACAGGTCTTATTACTCTGTGGTATAGTAGTAAAAAGTTTAAATCCTTTAATATCTCATTTTCCTGATAGAAAACTAATTAGCAACCAGACTAAGAGGACAAAAAACATTGCCATTTAACAAGGTTAAATGTCAAACCAACTGCCCAGCAGAGCCAATGGATCAAGGTGCCCCACTCTCCCCTACTACAAATAGTGAAGGCTAAAAATCTGTTTTAAAATTGTATCATGGTCCATGAAAAATGGCAATTTGTAATCGGCCATAAGCTACATTGATCCAACAAAAATCATGCATTTCAGTTATTTTCCTGCAGAATATTGATCTGTATGAAATGAAAAAGGGTGACGTTTGTCAGTTATCATGGCCAATTTGTAAATATTGCTGATCAAATTTAAGCTACTAATTCATTTAAACTTTACCTACCCCACCTCATTCTTATGATCACTTTCACTCTATTCTAATCATTCTCCTTGTCTTCATCTGATACAATTGATTAATAAACTTAGTATTTGTTTTAGAGCCTGATACTTCTTTTCCTGTTTTTTTTTTTTTGGTCTCTTGTTGCATTGTATCAACCTGTATCAAGTTTGTAAAAAAAATGTTTAATACTTAATAACATTATTACTACCTAATTTATCTATTCTTTAATTATTATTATTTATTTTTATTAATCAATTAATTTTTTTCATATGGTAACTCACAATAGCGTCTAATCCTGAGACTTTGCGAGTGTCCTGGCCATATTTGTTTGAAGATGTTTTATGTTATAAATTTTGATACTATCGTCTCACACTTACATGTATGCTTGAAGTTAAGGAATGTATATATGTGGAATTTATGGTCAATAAATATCTATCCATCTATATTAATGCACTGATATTTGCTTATTAATTTAGTTTCACATATTGATAAAACACAGAAGACCTGGATCATGTTTTACTACGAAATTTGTAACCGAAATTAACAGAAATTAAAAAATTTACTTTTCTTTTAAATCATATTTACTTATATTTTCTTAAAACAAATATAGTTTCGCCTATTAATTATATTTATAAAAAATTGAAAAAGCAATTAATGATTTCAATCTGTAATATATTTTTAAATTTCAGAAACCTCAAAAATTTGATGAAATTCAACTTGAGGTCATGGAAACGGAAGATAACTTTTGCACCATCAAATTGAAGAATGACTCAAAAAGCATGAATTTACAATTCATGAAACTAAAATACACTGCTTTGCTCCTTGGCAATGGTTGGATTTCTGTCGGCACATCAATTGGATTTAATGATAAATTTGGAACCGATGCAAGGATTGAACGCCAGACGTTTGCAAAACCTTGTCATAGTGGCCACTTCTGACACTAAAAATATGTTTTTGCCAATGTATATAAGGAAGGGTATTAATTTTCCTTACAGTGTGATTTTAATAATACAACTGTGATTACAGCAATTTCTTCTTCTTATCAACTTCATTTAAAACTCTGTTTTCACTACTCCAAGCAGTCTCAACCAACTTTACAATTACATCCTTGGCGGGCCTGTTCAATCATGTGCCTTTTTCAACTCTCTGGGGAGGCAAAAAAGACACATATGAATTAAGTATAAATGTTGTCTCATCACCCAAAGTCAAGATCTGAGCTTGTGAGTATGTGCCATCACATACAATGTCTTATGATCAAAAACTATACCCGGTTATCAGTATGCTGGCAACATCAAGTTTTCCACACCTAATTGCCAAGCACTGCCCCTAAAAGGAGTTCATGGTCTCACTCCCCCCCCCCCCAAAATAAGTTCATGGTCTCACTCCCCCTAAGATAAGTTCATGGTCTCATTTCCCCCTAAAATGAGTTCATGGTCTCACCCAAGCTGCTCGCAGCGCCTCTCTCCTACTGTCATTTCATCGCTGCAGGCATGCCGAAATATATTCAGCTAATTTGCATGAGGCCCACATGGTCAGAGCTTTCAAACTAGTCACAGCAATTAGGAGAGCTTGTCTTCCATGGACAGCTTACGATATTCACTCATATGGAGTGTGAAAACAGTTTGCAATGTTCAGGACAACTTTTAATTGCCTCAATTAATCTTTGCAAACAGATAATTGTGTCAACAAAATCCACGTGTTTATGACCGTTGTAACGCTGACCGTTGGTATTTTACCCTTTTTCAGTTGAAGGCCTGACCTCATTGGCCAGGCGCAGGGATTTGAAAAGAGATTTCACTATGGATGTTAACTCTTTTAATCATGTATCAATGCTTACACCCGTTTCTCTGCCATAACTCTTAATAAGTCACTATAATGTATCGATTTTCATGCCATTACATCAAAAGAGTAGAACGGGTCTCTCAGAACGCCATTAGAGGACACTGGACAGGTGTTTCCTATCAGAATGACCCAGGAACTATATATGGTGAAATCGCTCATGGCCGATCGGGTGACGGCAAGGATGGAAGTGCACCCCGTCTTGCACTCCCCCTTGTGAGCAAGTTGGGTCTCACCTCCCCCCCCCCCCCCTAAAATGAGTTCATGGTCTCACTCCCCCAAAACAAATTCATGTTCTCACTTACCCCAAAATAAGTTCACGGTCTCACTCCCCTAAAATAAGTTCATGGTATCTCTCCCCCTAAAATGAGTTCATGGTCTCACTCCCCCTAAAATAAGTTAATGTTCTCAATCTCTCACTAAATTGTTTATCTTTTCTTTTCCTATTTGACCATGTTTAGCCAACATTTTTGTTTATTTGTAATTGAGAATGTATGTTTTTGAATAGATGTATATGCCACTAGGTATTTTTTCTACTTTTTGAAAGATAAATTATTACTGTTATTATAATAATCCATTGAATCAAATAATATTAATGTAGATGAAATAGATCAATGTGTTCTCGTGTGAATGCTCGATAAATGTCATATATTTTAGAACCTTTTTCATGGTAGGCTCCTGTTCTATATTAGTACCATGGGCATGTTGTTTTACATTGTGTAAGTTTGTAAAGAATTTTTAAAAAGTGTTCCCTTTATTGTTTATAATGTTGAAATCTTTCGTTATATTTTGACTGCAAAATAAACTTATTCTGATAAGAATTAACTTAAGTTCCAATGTTTTTGCTGTAATAACTTGCATATTATAATTTTAACATTCAGTCACAGTTAATTTCATTTGTTTTAACTGTACTCATTGTTTCATTTTAAAATATTATTCTTTTTTTGTCTGTCAAAATTACATTGTGCCTATGTTTGTTGTTTTTATATAAGATGTATTAACGTTAAATAAAGTTCACCTTACCTTACCTTCGATCACTGACCAATAATGTGTTCCTTTTGGAAATAATTATAATACAGGTACAGGATATTTCTATTCTATTGAGAATACCCGCTGTTGTATTTTCTATACTTGCAATTTCACTACGTTAATTATCAGCCCTTGTATTTAAATATATTTGACCGCTCACTTCTCTGTTTGAGATCATTGAATAAGAAAACACAACACCCACTGTTAGGACCCTTTTAGAACTTATGTATCATATAAAACGACTCTTTGACAGTCCCATAATAAAGTTTGTTATAAGTTATAGGCATACAGTTTGTTATAACTTATCAGCATGCAGGCTTCAATATCAATTTCTCAATGCTACTGTCCTCTTCTTATCCTAAACATGTGCATGAGTTTTATTTCTACCTTGGTAATTAGAAGTATCAATTTCAGTCGAGTGTTCTGAAACTTTTGCACAGCAGTGTACAGTACATTTGAGTTAAAAAGAGTTTAAGAATTCACTTCCATTTCCACATTTTTCCCCGCAAATAAAATCACCGTTCACATTCCAATAACAATAAAAGCTTCAATAGGTCTTTCTGCATTGCAGCTATAGGACAGAATTATGCACTAATTGATTTCAGCAGTGAAAAAACGTCTAAAACTTAGTGACTGTAATTTATTTAACATCTTAAAAGACAAAAATACAAGTATTGTTTTTTTTTCATTTTAAGTTTTGACCAAATTTTACATATATCTCAATCTTTGTATATTTCTGTAAAACATGAAAAAAGTGTGTAATAATACTCATGACCTGAATTACTGCTTGTACAAGTTTCATTTCTTTAAGACGGTCAATTGTAGCATGGGGTGAAGTCCTGTAGGTAAATCAAATGTCTGTTGAATATTTCAAGCAGCTGATGGTGCCTGATAGTCCCAAAGGACAGATTTAGTGTAAATATGACGTCAGCATCTTACATAGTTTTCTTTGAATAGCCAATGTAACAACCGCCCCTTGTTACATTTTTCCCCGGTTTCCCCATCATTTTAAATTCAGCTGTCCCCACAGTACATTTTAATTTTTCAAAAGTGAAACATTTTCTGGATCTGCCCCTGCCACTTATGATATTTTGCTCAAATGTTTGTTAAGGTTCTGCCCTGACTGTAATCATTCTTATGATCAATGTGGCTGCATGATATCAAATGCTTGTCATTGTCAAAATAGGTTACAAATTCATTGAGGTCCATAGATTATGATACACCTATGTGGTATATTTGCAACACCAGTTTAGTCATGTTCCGCTGTGTGGTGCTACAAACAGTGATCACACCTCCATCTAGTGGTCATGAATCATTTTCAGTTTGGGAAAATAGTCTCTGAAAACTGGTTATAATTTTCAAAAGGATATTGTGAGATTCATCTTCCTTGCAAACGTTTTTATGAATCTGCAATTTTGCAATTAGTAACCATAAGGCAAGTATGATACATGGATCTTTTTTAGGCTCTTTTTTTCTGCTCCATTTGCTGAATGATTTTAGCATTTTTTTCCCTCTATTTGCAGAATCCAAAATTGTGGAGATCCACTACTATCGTGTCTTAAGAACAACAGTACTGTCTTCAAAGAAATTCTTGCAATTGGTAAAAAGGAAACCATAGCAGATTTGCCGATATTCCCTGGAGGAGTAAGACCTTTTATTCTAAGTGCCAGAAAAGCGGGTGTAAGTAATCATTATATGTGTTAATATATACGGTTAAAATGTCATCTTCAACTGCCCTATACATGCTATATGGAACCGTTAAAGGTTCAAAAGCCCGGTATAGATTTGGCACCTTTATTAGTTCTTTTTATAACCTTTTTAAAGGTTCTTTAAAAGAACCACTGAAGGTTCCATATTAAGGTTCTTGATAGAACCCAATGGATCTTGAACAAAACTTCTGTATGGAACCCAATGGTTCATGAACAAACCCATCAAATGGTTCTGTAAAAAACCCTTGGATTGTTCAACGGTTCTTCAAACAACCTTTATAGGTGCATTGATGGTTCTGTTTAGGGTTCATTTTAGAACCCTGTGGTTCTATTTGGAACCTAACAAGGTTCAATTAAAGGTTCTTATAATCAATAAACTTTAAGGTCATTTTAGATATGAATAAATATACAGCACAACAAAATAAATTTTGATTGATACAATTATTTTCCTTCATGAACAAACATAGTTTTGGTATGGACTGAGCTCCACACAACCTATGGATCAAATTACCTCATACTCAATGTAAAAGTTTACCGAATTAACCATACCACAATCAATGATGCAAAATTCAACATAACACAAGGTGTATTTTTGGTATCCAATAAACAGCAATGAAACATTCAAAAGCCAGTGAAATATCAGGTTCTCTGTCTTGGATGACCATCATGCCATATTCCAACATTTTCCACACAGACTGGACTCTCTTTTGCTTGATCTGAACAAAAATGTGTGTGTTGACTCCTGTCAAAATAAAGCATAGGAAGTACTGTTATAAAAATCATGACATTCGATGGTTGCAACAAAGACATTAATACCATGTGAGACCCTCCTCAACCAATCAGAAGGTAGTATTTGCTGGTGATAAAATCAGTTATCAGCAGGCTGATAATGTTTTCCGCTTCAGTGATCTCCAGGGAGTGATAACTATTCAAACACTGAAGGATTTGTGACAACTAAGGCAAACAATAAAAAATCGTATTAGTAACAGCTATGTAATTGAAAACAAACAGCATTATTTAACACTATTAGAACAGCTTTATTATTACAACATATAAGAACACCTCATTATAAGACCACCTCACAATTAAGCCCACCTCACTATATAGACACCTCACTATTAAGACCACTTCATTATTACTACTAATTAAGACCACTCAAATTTGCATCAAATGGGCAGTTTTTACATTAGTTGAAATTTCCATAACAGCAAGAATTTGATAATTATAGTTAGATTTATTTTTCTATGATTTTGAAAAATAAATTAAATACCTGACCATTCAATAATATTGTGAAAAATAAGATCCATGTGCAGTGGAGTACTATTGCTTCTGATAAACTCATTGCATTATTGATTAATGATAGTAAATTATAGCAATTTTATATTTTTTGTAATGAATACTCACCATGACAAGCGATACATTTGCTGCAAGTGATATTTCTTGAGCAGTTCACTGTCTCTGCTTTCTCAATACTACAGTGTAGTACAGTCCTCTTCATAAAATCCTGAATTATTTCATATTCATTTTGCTTTTTTTCCTCCACAAATATCTGCAAAAACAATACATCTTAAAAATATAACAACATCTTTTTATGTCTTGATTGAACAAAAATATTTACATATTAATTACCATGAAGCATTTGACAAGTGAAATATTTATTACTCACCAGGAACCGAAAATCCAAGTGATTTTTGATGAGTTATACTGTCTAATGTAATGCTTAATTGCTCATTGAGGCTGCAATGTCTGGTTTTATTTGTTGTTCTAATCAATTAAATGACAATCCATTTTAGTGTTGGTAACTAATGTACTTAGCATTGAACCCTTTACGTTTTGAACCTTTGGTGTGTGATTGAACCATATGGTTCTTATATTGAACTTTTAAGAACCATTTGGAACATTTACATTTACTCTAGAACCTTCAGAATCCATATGAAACCCCTAGGTTCCACATTGTACCTTTAAGAACCTTTTTCTTAGAGTGTACCCTTTACAGGTTTTTTGGTTTTATTTACATATCCGTAAAATGTATACTTACTGTATAGACAATGGAACCCACATCTAAGGGGGTAAAGGGTAGTTGAAGTTAACACTTTAACCCAAAGATTCATTAACATCTGGCTACAGTATATAAGCAGCATGGCTAGCAAGTGTACAGGAGAAAAGTAGGCGTAGAGAGTGAACATCAAGAGAATGCCGATGAATGAGGGAGTTTTCTCCATATCTTAACAAGCCCCTTAAGTACCACACTTATTCATTAAGTAAGAAGACCTCCTTACCATTAAAACCGCCCCTCTTTGCACCGAAGTTTGTTCTTGCCATATGATAATATATAACATGTTAATTCACCTATTACAATCATCACACTGTAAAACAAGTGAAATTCTGCCTGCTTCTTTTACCGTTGTACTATTTATTTATTTATTCAGGAAAAGCACCAGGTAGATGGCTACAAATTCAAGGTGATTTCAATACTAGAAGATTACTGCAAGGTCCGTGTAACTTTTGACCATGGATTGCCAGACTGCAACATATTACAAGTCAGGTTTGCTGATCTAATGGTATCACATGGGTGGACTTCTAGTGGATTTACTATTTATATTCAACATGTCTTTGAAAGATGGATGAAATATTGACTGCTATGGCAGATGGGTTACGAAAAAGTGCAACATGTCTTCTCTAGGAATGTTATGCTCAGCTGAGACTCACCAACAAGGACAAAGGTGGGGGCCTAGCTCAGTCTTAGCACGCTGGGCTTCCAACCACTGGGTCCCGGGTTCAATTCCTGGTTGAGCCTATGTTGGATGGCTGTTTCATCCTTCGTCTCATTGCCATGGTCCCTACCTGTCCTAATTAGCCCATCAGGTGCAGAAATACAGGACGTATAGCCCTAATCTACCACCACCACCAACAAGGACAAGACCGGTCACAGAATATATTGAAATTGAGTCCGGTCTGGACTTACAATTGCTGAGATGATTGGCAAAGAGATGTATACCCTTTAGAACTCAATGTCAAATTATAATTGCAATTAACACTTCAGTAATATATATATATACATTTATTCATACACAGTATATCAGAATACAGGTATAGAAAAGAATGAATTATATTAACATGATTACATTATACAGTTAGGCTAAATAGTAATGAAAGGGAAAAAATCCCATTGCAATCAACAGCACTTCAAAAACGACAAGAGGTGACATTCTACAGCCAGCATTGTTAATTGAAATCCTATTTCTGGGGATTTAATTGCATTGTTTTTATTATTTTACTGCTAAATATTCATAAATTGTTACTTCTTTGACTGTCTGCCTGTTTATGTAACTATAGTGTATTTTTTTTTAATGATGTACTCGATATGTTATGGCCAATTAAATGTATCTATCTATCTATCTAAGTAACAAATTATTTACTATTACTCACTAGTATCAAAATTGTGTATGACTCTTTGTCTAAAAACTGCAATGTACAAGCTGCATCTTCATATAATTGACCAAGTTTACAAAATACAACACAGGTTGATCACACCTTTAATTGTCATTTTTATTGCCCAATCGAAAAATGAAACCAAAAACTAAATTTTGTTTCACGTACATAACTTTTTACTGGTTAAACCTAAGAAAATAATTACATTAGAACGAGAATTGCATAAAGTCAGCACATCTTACTATTCTGTAATTTCATCGTTAGACCTTTAATACCATAAGCCAGTCTTTGGATGAGTAAACAAGCAAATACAAATGAAAACATGCAAAACGGTAAGATGTGCTATTGATTTTAAAGTTAATGTTTTTTGTTGGTTTCAGACATACATCTCAATATATCTTTTTGTTTCTATTATATGGGTTCTATAAAGGGTACTATGTTACACACTCAGTCTCCTTGGATTTTGGCAATTCAGCTTTTTTTAGCCTATGCTCTACTGTCTGTTAATCTATTAATGCACAGTGAAAGTTGTTAGAATATCCTGTAGACACATTTCAGTCCATGTAAACATATGCAACAAGTATAACTAATTTTGACCAAAAAAAAGCCATTGACTGAAGTTTTACGCACGACCTGCCCCACTGTCATATTGCATCAATAGAATATAATTAATTTAGTCATATTATCCACCGAAATGAATATAGAGTTTGACCTGACCGGACCAATAACAGTGATATTAGTAGGTGAAACCAATGAACCAGTCAGTCAGTCACCAGTTCTCTGTCACCATTTCAGTCAGTCACCAGTTCAGTCAGTCACCAGTTCAGTCACCAGTGCAGCCAATCAGTCAGTCAGTCGGTCAATCTCCAGTTTAGAAGTCGGTCAGTCATTCTCAAATTTAGTCCCCATCAGTCAAACATTTAACCCATCAGTCAGTCAGTCAGTCAGTCAGCACGTCAGTCAGTCAGTCAGTCAGTTACTGGTTTAGTAAGTCTCCAGTTTAGTCCCCATCAACCAACCATTTAACTCATCAGTCGGTCAGACAGTCAGGCCTCTAACATAACCAACTTTACAAAACATCAGCGTTGCAGCAGTGCAACCTCAGAATCCTAGTTTAGTGCAGCAATGCATAGCACTGCCTGCGGTAGGTTTAGACAGACCAGGTCTTATGTTATGGCCAACACTTAGCCTTGAACCACGTTGGGGAAATCGGCCCAATTGGTGTTTTGCGTATGGTGTGAATGGCCGCAATTCTTGCTCAGTTGCTAAATTGCGACAAGATTAAAAGTTACAGTCTCTACTTTTCTCTCAATCATGTACTTCCCATGTACTTCCCATGCACTTCCCACGTACTCCCCACGTACTTCCCATGCACTTCCCATGTACTTCCCACGTACTCCCTGTGTACTCCCTATGTACTTCCCACGTACTTCCCACATACCTTCCATGTACTTCCCATGGGTAGTTAAATCGATACTAGAAGTACATGTGTGTAATGGTTATATCCCGAATAGGAGGTTAATACTGAACTTATACTTTATTGGACACATTTGCTTATTTGTTTCATTATGCAAGACAAGTTCAGTTTGCACTCAGGAGGGAGTTAACTGACATTTTCGTTGGTTATTCCCGCTCAGAACAATTGGAAAACAGTCTAAGTAGCTCAGTGGAGTATGATCTTTATTATTTACCATAAGACATATGTACAGGCTTATTACTCACAAGTACTGAAGATGGGGCCAGAATATTTTCAAGATAATACATACTCAAATGTGCCATGTGCATTTTCTATGGTTCCATGGTTTCCATGCATTACCATGCGTTTATCCAAACGCATGGAAAATGCACGTGGCACATTTGGCCACATAAATACTGACCTTTACTGCTGGATTTTACCTGCAAATTATAATAAGAAAGACATTTTTGAACTCCCTCCACCTTCAGTATTCACAAAATTCAGATATAAAAAACACAATGGTGTCATATTTTATTTTTAAAAAAACCTACCAAGGAGTTTTCACAAAATATTCAGATACCTTTAATATATGTACAAGTCTGACGGAAACATCATAAAGCTGGAAGCAATAGCCATTCAGATCAGTTAGGAGGATATGGGAATTAATTCATAACAGCATGCTCAGGCAGTTTGTTATATATATAATCTTTATTCAAAATTTGTTTTAAATAAAAATTGTAGAGTTTAAAAACAAAGAAAAAACAATGTAAAAACTTTTTAAATGCTTTACAGTTATGTTTTCTAAAGCAATGCCATTATCTGTTATTTCCTCACATTATGGTCTTGATTAGACTGTTTTCCCTCTTTAATGTCACCTGAAATATTGACCTGTTAAACCAGGCCTTAGTTCAGGAATATGATACATTTGTATAAAATGGCATCAGGCATGGACATTTAGTCGGTTAAAAGTAGAAGCTGGTAATATCAGCTAAGCTTCGGGTGTGGATGGGTGGGTTAGGGCTTTACGGCCTGTATTTCTGTACCTCTTGGGCTAATTAGGACAGGCAGGGACCATGGCAATGAGATGAAGGATGAAACAGCCATCCAACTTAGGCTCGACCGAGAATTGAACCCAGGACCCATTGACACTACCACTGAGCTGGGCCCCCAAACCTATTAACTGAGCTTCAGGCCCAGAAGCATTGAGACATCAACACATTGACATACTATTGCCCTTAAACATTAGTCAAACTTCTTGATTCAGTTATCTTCATGAAATGCTTACTGCTTACAATGTAGGTTGTGGCTCCCAGCTGACAGCTATGCTAAATCATTTACTTTGGTTTGGGGGCGGACAGTTGGATGTTTTCAAAGGACTTGACATAAGATATGAATTGTATGTAAATATGCTATATTTATGATTACAGGACAAACTGTCATAAATAATGTTGAAAGAAAAACACTTTCCTCTGCTGTGTGTTTGTATAGAATATCTTGGGATCTCTTGTCAAACTGCAGTTCATTTCAAGAAAGTTTTCATGACTGAATGAAATAACTTGAGACTAGTTTACATTTATTGAGCTCAAGCCTACAAATAGTTTAGACAGTTTCACATTGAAATGTTACTCAGATGACATAACCACAATTTTAACCATAAAATGTTCTATTCTAACATCGCTTCACATCATTTAAACAACACTGACAGTACATGTATCAACATTTTCTGTCTTACAATTTACAAGGGCTTTCCTGTAGCCCTGTATTATTAAGAAGGTAAGTGTGTTTAGTGGATGATATGCTTCTTGATCTGCCAGTCTTTTTCTGTGGTTCATTATTGTCACATTTATTACATTTATCACACAACTCTTTGTAGAGTTTGAAGACTTTTCTCGTCAACACAAAACCAAGAAATATCCAGACACCTTGGCAGGAATTGAACAGGATAAACACATACCATAATGCTGGAATGTTTGTGGCTGTAGCTAGAAATCCTGAAATCCAAGTTACTCCCATAATGAAAGCTAACTTGACGTAAAGGAAGAACCTTCGATTATTGCATTGGTTGTGGTTGACTCGAGCGATTGCGGTTTCCCTTGACGACTTGCAAATGTTCCGAACAGTCAGTACGAAGAATACGAGATCAACGGAAATCAAAAGTCCAACAGGAATTATGAAAAAATATAATAAACCCATAAAATTGCAAATCCAGCAAAAGTATTCTCCATATCGTGGTGAAAATGGAATGTCAAAAAAGTGCACAATTAGTGATGACATCACAATTATTGTGGGAATTCCCAAACTGAACACACAATAATGACAAAACACTTTGTGGCTATTAGCAGAAGGTAATGAGTTTGAATTCTTCTCAAATGTTTGCCAGATGTCGAAAGCCAATGTTGACATCCAGCAGAAATAAGACAAAAATCCAAAGTGGGTGATAATGGAAATTATCATACATAATATTTGGTTGTCAAAAGCATAAAAACTGCACACGAAAAGTATTTGAGACACAAGTAAAGAAAATGACAGACATAGCAAACATTTTCCAGGTGTATTTCTCAACACAGCAAATAGACTATAAGTCAATATTTGGCCAAATAGTCCCGTGATGGATAAAATTGTACCTAATAAGGTAATGTAACCTTCAGGGGGGTCAAATCTTCCTGTTATGGCAATAGAATAATTAGGAGTTAAATTGTAAAATACACAAATGAAGATGTCACCATTGTGATTGATGTATTCATGCTGTGTTAAAGTTTTATTGTAATCAGAAAGATAAATGGAACTGTCGTTTCTTATAGCTACTCTGTCTTGTGCGATACTCAACTTGGGACACGTTAAAATGTCACCGTCTGACGTATTGTTCTGCAAAGCATGCTCCATGTAGTCGTATCCCGGAAGGGTTTTATGACTCATGTCAGTTGGAGGTATGTGTGTACTAAAATGGGTCCGTAGTGTGTCATTCCTGATAAAGTAGTATGTATCCCTCGTGGGTTGTAACTTGTCGTCTGCGGTACATTTGCCAGCGACCAACGACTGCTTTCCGAAACAAAACAAGTTCACACATTTTTCCTGGAATGGATCGTACACTTGGGATATGTCGCAGGATTTCTGGATGTACTTTAAAGTCAGAGTTTCCATTGTTTTTTCATTCTTGGGCTTTCGCGTTGACACTCGGCCAGAATTGATGTCGAAGAGAAGCGAAAATGATGGCAGCGCCGGAACTGTAGGACCTCCTCCGAAGTAATCGGTTGGATCGAGACAAGTTGTATTACTTTCAGGAACGTAATTACACAGGGCACAGTAAATATTCTTGAAAGGTATGCTCTCCATTCTGTTGTACACATAGGAGGCTGGTTTAGTTGTGCAATTTTTAATAACTTCGATATCGCTGAAGGTCTCGTTGCATTTAGTAACGATGTTCTTGCACGGTCTTGGCATCACTTCAGGATGATAAAAGTGAATTGTAAACCTTGGAAACATTGTGCTTTCCCTCCTTTCATTCAGTATATCATCATATGATAAACTTCTATGAGAATGCATATCAATATTCCAAAACATTGGGTCATTCTCTCCATGACATATGGAGCAATAAACATTCAGGAATGTCAGAGTTGTTTCTCTACTTGATACTGGAATGTATGCAAACACGTCATCTTGCAACTTCTTGTTTGTCATTGGTAAGAAGGACATAAAATTATTACATTTATCTTTTACATAAGTATTGGTGTAACCGTCAGGACATTTGGTTACCATGGAAACTCTTAAGTATGAATGAATGGGACGCATCAAAACGCATGACACATAAGGCTCCATCTTGTGTAAATTCTCTGCACTCATTGACCATGATATTTCTTTCATTCTTTCTTTAATGATGTCATTAATACCACTGGCAGGTGCTGACATCTGGGTGTAATCAGCACAACAATCTCCAATAGCTGGACAAACTCGATCACAAGCACAATTAATTTCGTAAATAGTTGCATTAACATGCATTAAACGACAAAGTGATCTCGCTTCGCACTTTTCAGGAGTATCCAAAGAATTTTTGACAGTTGAAGTTGATGTTTTTGCTCCAGAAATAATAGAGGAAAATAAAAGTAAGATGATCAAGCTTGCAGACAGCATATCCACTTCAAACTTCTTTATAGATCTTGCTGGTTATGATGTATTTCGTTACTATTAACCTGAAATATACAAATATAATAATAAAAAGAAATTGTGACATAACAACTATTAAATATTTTCGTGGCCAAATATGAGTAAGACATGGGAAGCTTTTCTAGTTTCTAATTCATAGCTTTGACTTCAATTAATTTTGCTAAGCTATTGTGTTTACAAACTTGGCTGTGGGTATGAATCTATTATTTTTATCAAAACTGCTGAATTAATATACTAAATGGAAGCAGAAATCTTCCTTAAACAGGCATAATACAACTTAATTCATTTATTCGTCTTCATATTTATACAAATTGATAAACTCTTTAGTCACCTTACTAAAAAAAAGAAGGTTGGTATGTTATCAAGATTACGGAAATCTACACCATGTGATATTAGGCTAAAAATGTAGATATGTCAAGTGTTCAACCATGCATTGATTAGTGTATTGTAACACCACAAATGTTAGTCTAGATAAAGTTCAGAGAGGACAAAAGGATGCTGTTAGAATTGTTACAAATGAGTTTGACTAAAATAATGTTAGAGGTTTGGATCTTCTTAAGAATCTGGGATAAGTGAATGTAAGACAGAGATTTTATTATTTTAATGTTTTACTTATGTTTAAATGTATTCATGGGCTGACTCCCGTATATTTAATATGTAATATTGTTTTAATGGAATGTGAAATGGTTTCTCAGTCACTTTGAAATAATATTAATATGAATGTTTTTATCCCCATTATTTTGATAACTCTTATCAGTCTAAGACATTTATGTATATGCCAGACAGGTACTGGAATAAGTTGCCAAGGGTGCTACAAAATATATGTGATCTATATATGTTTAAAGTCAATTTAATGAAATGTATGTATGCATGGTGCTTCTGTTATTCAAATATGTCTTTAATTTAGCTTATATATATTTCATTGTATAAAGTACTAACAGGACCTGTGTGCAAAACCGCTTTTGCTGAAATTTGTACCTGCTTATATATATTTTTAATAAATAAATAAACACAAGGCTCGATTCGTAGTTTTTATTCCAAGGCTCAAACACTGCATGGTAAAGTTACAGCTGGAACCTTGCAATTAAAGACTACTCTTGGAGGTCATTTTTCTGATCTTTATGGAGAGGTAGTCTTTAATGGGAATACAATGTCCATAATCGAATGGTCTTAATGGTTAGGTGGTCTGAATAGTGAGTTGGGGTTTAACAGTACACTGATCATGATATGGATTGTTATACGAGCATTTTATGAGTGGACGCGAGTGGATGGCAAGTATATACGTAAGGATACCTTTGGCAATGTATGGCTACGTATGGCCACGCATGGCCACGTACGTACATAGAACATACGTAGAACATACGTAGAACAAAGGTAGAACATATGTAGAACATACGTAAAACATACGTACAACATACATACAATATACGTAGGACGCTTGCCGACAGACCCTGAGCAAGTTATGTAACTATTATAAACAATTTACTTGTAGAACGTCCGCCAAATTTTAAGCATGTTTAAAAATTTTCCTCTCTTCACGTAGGTCCGTGAGTGGTCAAGCACGACCAGGAGTGATCTACGAATTGGTGCGAGTATACGTAAAACACTCAGCGAGTGAATCACGTAGGGACAAGGATGACCACGAGCTAACAAATATTTCATTCGTGGTCATACGTAGCTCTTATACGTGATGGTATGAACGCCCTTAACTCCATGTATCATACTAAAATGTTATGTGTGTGTGTGTGTGTGTGTTATTGTTTAACGCCTCATCAGCACCTGATTGGGCTATGTAGAGGCTCTCTAGGTTAAAATTAATTATCTGTATTTGGTAGTAGGAACCAGAAGCATGTAAAAAATCAATAATTGTCTGCGTTGGATATCTTGCAAAGAGATGTTGTAAGGTATTAGCTTGAAACAAAGGTCTTCGTACGCGTTGTAAGTGGATGCATTCTAATAAAATATGTTTGATTGTAAGGGGGCACTGACAACTCTGGCATACTGGTGCCGGTTCATTGACTAGAATATGCGAATGTGTAAGTCTTGAATGTCCTATAAGGCATCTGTGATATATTCCTTGATCTACTTCTGTACGACTGATAAGTAATAAAATAAATAAAAATGCAAGAAAAAATAAAATTAAAATAATCTGAATAAAAATTAAATTCAAAATTGGAAAAGTCTTAAAGAACAATGTATTTCTTCCGTTGATCTTTTGAAGAGGACTTTTCGGAGCCAAAGTTTCGGCCAGTGACAGCTGAAAAATTATAACAAAACTCTGGTGCAGTTTCTATACATTATATCACACCCTCATACATCAGTGGCACTATATCACAAGCGAAATAGCAATGCATAAAATATTCTTTGAAGTCTAACCCTATCTTGGTTACCCGTATGCACCCTGTTGCTAGGCCATACCTAAGAAAAACTGCTGACATAAACAAAAAACGTAAGATAATAAATCAAGTTTCTCAGACATACTATGGTTAACTACTAATTAGTTACGTCACCTGAAGATAAACACATATGCATTGTATGTTCAACAACCATTGCAGCTAGAATGAATAGGTGGTAGTTTTTATAGCCCACAACAACAGATGGAAATGTTGCATCATTGTTGTTTAGCTTGCAGTTATGAGAGAGCAAAGTACACATGTGAATGACACAGGAGTACAGTGGAACCAAGTTCAATGATGCCATCGCTAGACTGCCTCACAGTAAAGAACATCTACTATTGGACAATGTTATAGTCTTGCCCTTGACTTTGCTAACATAAAGTAACTGTTCTCTTCCATTTCCATCCATTGCTCTTCAAGTATATTATCACTATTCTGTACATCACCAATTGAATAACAATCTAACCATTCTCATTTATGTCTATCAAAGGTTTTAAGATAATATCTTTCATCACTTTGGATTATCTTACACACAGCTGTATAATGACATATTACTCTTGAAAGTACCAAGATCTTCTCAATGGTGGCTCCCTCGGCAGGGGCAAACTCTTTGCCTTAGAGGGAGTCTCCTTGCTTCAACATAAAGTAACTAGCTATGCTGGGATAAATGCCTTCTTTTTTTGGAGCATATGAATATCGTGTCATTGTCATTGTCAAACTGAGGCCACATCTGCACCATTGTTGGTATCAACACTGGGGTTTCAATGTACAGTCAGTCCCACAAGTTTACATACACCTGCGCAAGATGACAATAATAAAATTATAATGAAATCATGCGAGAAAGAGAAATAAAAGCTAAAACCTTTCATAGAAATAATTAGATAATATGATAATTTATTCATTTTTAGACAATTAAAAACATGTATATTGTCTTGGTCCATAGAAATAATGTCAGATGGTTTGAGTTATTAGAATGAAGATAATTTTTTATAACTGCATTTCACTCAAGCGTCTGTATACTTTTGAACCCAACTGTAAGTATAATATTTGTACAGAAAACCCTATCATATAAGAAGATAAAGGATTCTTTATGAGCCTTCGTGTTGCATAATTCAAGTATTTCAGGTATCTGGGCATTGGTGTATTTAGTTTGGCATTCATTATCAGAGATGTGGCCCATAAACAGTGCAATGAGTCACATGAAGTTTGAACTGATCATGACACAAAGTCACCCCAACAGGCTCGCCATACTAACCATTAGGCCACCCAGTTCCAAAGGAGTCAATGTGACAAATTTAGTAGCTTTCTTCTAGTCAATATACAATCTCTTCCATTTGTTTGTCTATCATCCACCACCAAATGCGGTTGACCCATTCCATAATAAGCAATAGAGTCTGTCTCCCTTATCAGTATAATTGATAGAGACTGTTATTGACCGTCTCATTAGTCATGTCACTTATCTGTTTGTTCTTGAGGAAAAAATACCAACAAACTTCTTTGGAGTGTAGCTGTCAAGTGAGACACTTAGAGAACAGTTGTTACTGATGTTTGAGACACGTTACAAGCTGATAATGTGCTCTCTAAGCACATAAATCTGACAATGTGCTCATGGTGTGCTCATGATGTGCCCACTCTAAGTACACAGAGTCACCACAAGTGATTAGTTACAAGACCAAGAGCAAACAATGTTATAATTCAGGCTTGATTTTGAGGACTGTCTGATGAGCTCTATGTGGAATCCTGTTGTAAAAATGATTCCTGGAAGGATTGTTATAGCAGAGTGGCATTCAAGGAAAGGTTTGCTGAGTTAAATTAATGACCCTTGAGCTAACAAATGTGCGTGGGTCCACCTTGGTGAGCTAATTTGCTAGAATACTTTGTGAATGAAGCTTATTGTACTCAATGTCCATCCATTATTAAAAGGCATGTCACCTCATGTATGCATTGGTTGGGCATTTGGTTATGTATCTTGCCCACCTGAATTATCTATTTTACAATAGGAAGTCACTTGGGTAAAATTTTATCTGCACAAGGCATGCACCCACAGCCACTGCCATTGATGAGGGACAGGGACTGAGATGTGGCTCATAAACAGTGCAAGTAATGGGCTGTGAATCCAAGCACCCACATTCACTACGATGGATGAGATAATGATGAGTACATTCCACTTGATGGGACAGGGACTGCGATGTGGCTCATAAACAATGCAGGGAGTGGACTTTGAACCCATGCACCCACAGTTACTTCCATGGATGCGATGATGATGAGTACATTCCATGTGATGGGACAGGGACTGAGATGTGGCTCATAATCAGTGCAGAGAGTGGGCTTTACACAACTTTCCCAAATTATCTTCAATTATAACTCAAGGTTATGCATTTTCTTTCACCAATCATGAATTAACCTGATATATTTAATCCCATGATACGATGCAAAATAAGTCCCTGGATTTACTCAATATGTTAATGTCTTAAAAGATTGATAATTAAGCAACGTTTTCAGAGTGATATTTCATAATGACATACACATCCATCATTCTATCTCTCTAGCCTGGCAGCAGTCCTGTTATTTTTCGTGGTATTTTACAACATGATGATTATATATTGTCTGGACAGTATACATGCATTAGTACCAACTATCAACATTTCACATCATTGAAAATGAGTAATAATGCTTTATCCGCGATGATAAGTTATTCAGTGATAGCATCCCAGACAGCATCTGACATCGTTTTGACGTCGGCCCTATCTCGGCGACGTCAAAACGATGTAGAAATGACGCTGGCCCGATTTGGAATGCTATGGGATTAACCATTTTTAAGAAACAGAAGTATATATTGCCGATTCACTGCATACTAATTATGATTCTGGAAAAATAACAGCATGTCAAGATTAGTAATAGTGTGTGTACTCATTATATTTCAGTATTAAATAGATTCAGGTATGTAGGAAGGCTGTAAAACCACGTGCACATTTAATCCCACATAGAATATATAGACTGCTGCATGGCCCTCATTCTGCAAACTCGGATGCAATTGGGGGCCATGCTTGCTTGGCTACTATCTCTCCGTCTATCTTCCACTTTACATCTATCTTCATGATGAATTTTGTGCTGACACAGGATATATTTCTGTACCCTTGGCTAACCTTGCCCACTTCACAAACTACTTACATTTGTCAAAATGTTTACCCTCATATCCACTTCCGCCTTTCAGTTAGCAAACAAGACACTTTGATACATTCAGAGATAACTTAGATTTGTTGAAGGTAGAATAGTTACAGAGACCCTATATCATCTGAATTGTATAATGGGTGAAAAGTATCATGCTTAGCATTCATTTACATTAAAGAATTATGATGTTAACTGACAGCCACTAAACATGGGGTATCTTTATTAATGTTAAAAAATAAAATAAAAACAGTTGCAATGGAGAGTAAAGCTAAGAAGCTTGAAGTAACTTAAATCCCATGCGCTTAAAGCCACCAAAACGATAGTCATAATTCAACATGTCAAAAACGATAGTCATAATTCCAAATGTTGAAAGCGATAGTCATAATTCCACATGTCAAAAGCGATAGTCATAATTCCACATGTCGAAAGCGATAGTCATAATTCCACATGTCAAAAACGATAGTCATAATTCCACATGTATAAAGCGATAGTCATAATTCAACATGTCAAAAGCAATAGTCATAATTCAACATATCAAAAAAGCGATAGTCATAATTCCACATGTCGGAAAGCAATAGTCATAATTCAACATGTCAAAAGCAATAGTCATAATTCAACATATCAAAAAAGCGATAGTCATAATTCCACATGTCGAAAGCGATAGTCTTAATTCCACATGTCAAAAACGATAGTCATAATTCCACATGTATAAAGCGATAGTCATAATTCAACATGTCAAAAAGCGATAGTCATAATTCAACATGTCAAAAGCGATAGTCATAATTCAACATATCAAAAAAGCGATAGTCATAATTCCACATGTCGAAAGCGATAGTCATAATTCCACATGTCAAAAACGATAGTCATAATTCCACATGTATAAAGCAATAGTCATAATTCAACATGTCAAAAGCGATAGTCATAATTCAACATGTCAAAAGCGATAGTCATAATTTAACATGTCAAAAAAGCGATAGTCATAATTCGAAATGTTGAAAGCGATAGTCATAATTCCAAATGTTGAAAGCGATAGTCATAATTCCACATGTCAAAAAAGATAGTCATAATTCAACATGTCAAAAGCGATAGTAATAATTCCACATGTCAAAAGCGATAGTCATAACTCCACATGTCATCTATAGGCCTTAATTGCAGCATTAAGGAAAATATAACTCATGAAGTAAATGATGAGAATACACAAAACTTAACCAACTGGGGTTTTTCAGTTGGATGAATCTGCAAGACAGGTTGTCCTACACAGCTTGCATTTTTCCAATACCTTGGCTTAAAATGTCTAAATCTACCACTTGAAGACAGATAGCTTCTATGTTTAGATCCATATTACACACCTAAACAGGTCTAAAGTACCCATAAACTCGCATCAAGGCAATATGACGAGAGAAGGCCAGTCTCCCGGTGGGCACTAGCATCCCGCTCCTGAATTTGTATGGGGCTCATTTTCCCTATTCTATACAAAACAGGTGATAGGTTCAATGTTTCAGCTATAGGCTTTAGTCTAGAGCCCTATGGTAGTAATAAGTTGTGATCAACGTTACCACCAAGTGGTCATTCACGTCAGGATTGCTAAGAGGACAGGATGGTTAGAAAATAACCGTATAGGGCACAAGTAAGTTCCTATAGGAGCATATATACATGTTGATAACATTCAAGAGTACATCATGTATATATATATATATCTATATATCTTATGCTTAGTGTTTAGTATTGTTATTGAACCTGAATTGTTGTGCTAAAACTATTTGTTGGTGCTTTTTTAAACAGTATTATTACTATTATTTGTTTAGTTCCAGGTGCTTTAGAATTTCTTAGACAGACTATGTAGTGTTGATTATTATTAGTCATAACATAGCTCTACTTATTTAATTATTTTAACTGTTGATCCATGTATTTCTATTATCTTTTTATTTTTTGCCATTTATTATCTTTTCATGCTGACACATGTATCAATTTGATATTTAGCTGTCAATAAAAATCTATATATAATCAAGATATGTTAGGAACATGAAAGAGAATGTCAGATCTTGTGCTGATATTGATCGCCTTTAAAACTGTACAATTACAGCAGGGTCTACCTTGTCAAAAAGATCACTCATGGCGTCCCCTCCACAATATTTTTCAGTAAGAATCTGAACATACAAGGTATCTGCAAACCAGTGGCTTTGTCTAGACACAAGCTGGCTATCAACAAAGCATTGAAATATTAAACATCTAGAGAACTTTACAGCCAAACTCAGACTTCTAAACATAACATCAGGGGACGTTTGTGAATCCCATTTGCTGAGCGACTGCATTAGCTAGTGAGGGTCCTGAATATTAATCATTAATAATGCACACATTAAGCAACACTACTTATGGTTAATTTCCAAATTGTTTTCTCTATTGAAATGTTTGCACATTGACAAGGTAATAAATTCACCGTAGTAACAATTTCAGCAAATAATCCCATTACTGATTCATCTTATCATAGTGCCTGGTTTTGTTATAGGTTGTGCCATCCGGCTGATTGTTTTTAATAAAAGCAAGAAAATAAATGCTTTTGTGCATGTTCTTCCTTAACATCATACAATTCAATGCCTCAGAATTTAGTCTTAA
This sequence comes from Alitta virens, assembly GCA_932294295.1. NCBI lineage: Eukaryota > Metazoa > Annelida > Polychaeta > Phyllodocida > Nereididae > Alitta > Alitta virens. Next base: position 12,283,168 of record OW028576.1, read on the forward strand.
CCTTAAGATAGATAGATATGGGAGTGCAGCCCTCTAAAGCCACTGTCACACGGGCCGGTTTTGCCGTAGTGAACCCGTAGTATTACGTAATAGTTATGTAACAACTCTTTCCGCCGGTTTGGCGGCAGCAAAAAGGGGCGGGGCAGCACCCGCCGGGCGCTACGGGTTACCCGCCGGGTCACCCGCCGGCTTACCCGCCGGCTTCCACGGGTGCCTCGGCGGGTTCCACGGGTGCCTCGGCGGGTTCCACGGGTGCCTCGGCGGGTTCTACGGGTGACTCGGCGGGTTCTACGGGTTACTCGGCGGGTTCTACGGGTTACTCGGCGGGTTGTAGGAGTAAGCCGGCGAGTAGTAGGAGTAACTCACAGCTTCCAGGAGTATACTTTAAAAGACTGCTGCTCCCCTAATATTAGACCGATTTTCGTTAAATAAGAACTAAATTGTAGGATAATTTATACTGATTCCATACCGGTTTTCGGATCGAAAATATACCAAATATTAAGCGTGATATTCGTCTGAGAAGGCAGCATGGTGCTCTGTGTATGTTCATGACTTGAATGGTATGGTCAATATTTTTTACCATTATATATACATTGTTTGGATGAGCTTTATTGCAATTAATTTCTACTCATTCTGCCAACTGGCCAATGGGAAGGACTTTTCCTTTGGTTTTGTAAAGTCAATTAACCTATATATGTCAATTGCTATTAGCATTTTGAATAATACAAAGAATGGGGTAAGTCATGCTTTTTCATCATTGATCACAAGTATTAATTGAAATTCTGAATTTCAACTGATTCCTGTTTATTATGCATATTAAAGAGGGAGACTGTTTTGATCATGGATGGAACATGCAATATCAATATTAATTCCAGTTGGATTATTTTCAGAAACAACAACGAAATATTGATAATTTATATAAAATGAAATAAATATCTAAAATGATTACTCTAAACTAGAGTATATCTATCTATAGATAGTTGTTATAGCTCCATAGACATCTTTATTAAGTCGGAATTTTATTGGCAACAAGCAAACAAACATTGTTTTATTATCGTTTTTTATTGATACTAATCAATGAATTATTGATAGTAACATATTATTAGGTTAAGATCTTATAACTATCTGTCTATCTACATATCTATACTCTATAAGGTATTGCTAACTTTATTAACAAGAATATTCTTGTTTGTGCCTAGTATACTCCATTAATTTTCCCCACCTTTAACTATTATATAAATTCTACACATTTCCCTGAATAATTCAGTCTTTATTTCACGAAAATCGGATATGTAGATAGACAGATAGTTTAGAGAGACAGATAGATTTATATGCTTATTATATAATATAGAATATCTAGCTTAATATTTGGTACATATAAGTACATAAAAGATAGCAAATAAAATCACAGATCAAATCACAAATACTAATTACAATATTAATATTAGATTTAAATTTTACAAAAATATACACAAATACTGATCAAAATAATAATTTATTATCACAATAAGATTCAAATTAACACAAAAAGATAAGAATGTTCACATGTATAAAAAAAAACCAATATACAAATATAATCATTGCCTGGTAATTACAATAGAATACAATGTTTTTAATTAATGAAAGCAATTACATCTTTTTGTAATTGTGAATGACAATCAAGACAATGTCATATTACTGTGTCATCTTTGAACAAACTATGAAATGACAGGTCAAAGAACCCCAATTTAGGCAATTAGGCAATTGACACATGTATTGAGCATTTGCTGTATTCTCTACACCCATTCTTTATATCATTCAAAATGCTAATAGCAATTACTGTGTCATCTTTGAACAATCCATGAAATGACAGGTCAAATAACCCCAATTTAGGCAATTGACACATGTATTGAGCATTTGCTGTATTCTTTGTATCATTCAACATGCTAATAGCAATTGACATAACGGTCATGGCAGTTGGCAGAATGAGTAGAAATGAATTGCAATAAAGCCCATCCAAACAATGTATATATATCATGGTCAAAAATATTGACCACACCATTCAAGTCATGACCATACACAGAGCACCTGGCCGCCGCCAGAGAACTGCATTCTCAGATGAATATTTTGCTTAATATTTGGTCTATTTTCAATCCGAAAACATGATGGAATCAATATGAACTATGCTACAATACAGTTTTAATTTGACGAAAATCGGACTAATATTAGGGGAGCAGCAGCTTTTTAAAGAAGGGCTCAGCCCTGCATTGATACAGTCAGGGCGCGGACGTCTGCGAGAGCACCACTGTTTGCCTCCGCCAACCCAGCTACCTTCTCAGACGAATATCTCGCTTAATATTTGGTCTATTTTCAATCCGAAAACGCGTATGGAATCAGTATGATTTATACTACAATTCAGTCCTGATTTGACGAAAATCGGATTAATATAAATGGAGCAGCAGCCACCGCAAGACAACTGCCTTCTCAGACAAATATCTCGCTTAATATTCGGGTTTTTTTAAATCCGAAAATACGTATGGAATCAGTATGAGCTATACTGCCATGCAGTCTTTATTTGAGGAAAATCGGACTAATATTAGAGGAGCAGCAGCCTTTTAAAGTATATACCTCCCTGCCTACGCTGACGCTGGTAGCAAAAAGTCGGCGGGTTTCCCGTGAAAGCCGGCGGGTTACCCGTGAAAGCCGGCGGGTTACCCGTGAAAGCCGCCGGGTTACCCGTAGAACCCCTCAACAAGCCGCCGGGGTGAAATTAGGGACGAATAATTCGCCGGCTACTACGGGTCGCCCGCCGGCTTCTACGGGTCACCCGCCGGCTTCTACGGGTCACCCGCCGGCTTCTACGGGTCACCCGCCGGCTTTCACGGGTATTTTTTTTTTTTTTTTCAACCGTGAGATTTCTACGGTTGTGCCATGCAAGCATGGCACAACCGGCTACCGGGGCCGGGTTTCGCGGCTTGGCCAAGGGTCCCACGGGTGCTTGACGGGTATCCACGGGTATCCACGGGTGGCCGTATTGGGGCCGCCGGCTTCGAGCCGGGTAGCGATTTTCGCAACTATTACGTAATACTACGGGTTCACTACGGCACAACCGGCCCGTGTGACAGTGGCTTAAGGCAAGTTCTTGCCGCTATCGAGGGTTGATTGATGAGGTGAGAGAGAGGAGTCCACCCATATTACACATTTACCACATGGGTGGGATCTTTTTACTTGCCTCAGCATAGACACTGAGTACAAGGGACCACAAATCTAACGTCTCATCCGAATGACATCCAGCTGCTGGGATGCTGCTCATGAAGGTTGCCCGGGCCTGGGATTGAACCAGGGTCCTTCAGAGGAGCAGGCGAGCGTCTTCCCACTAGACCACCCAGCTGCCTAAGCAGAAACCAATACCTAAAAAACTATCAATCATCCATCTAACACCTTACCAACTAGGCCACCCATCTAACCCACAACTTATTTATTGAAACTGCAATTTTTTATCTCCCCATGAGGCTCCCACGTGGTAGACACATCAGAGAACTCTCTAGTAATGAATTACACATACATATCTAACTCTGTAGTAAGTCTGCCTGGATGTTGTGCTTGCTTAGACAGTTTTATCTCCCCCTCGGAAAAGGTTAATCGTTTTTTGTGTTTAAGGAATGATTGACAAATTACTCAGAAGAAAAATGATAGTGAGAAAAAGAAAGATAACTACTTTGCAACCACTCTAGATGACCATTACACTACTAAGACTCACTGATAATAACTATTAAGACCACTGCACATGAATATTCTTTTATTTAGTAAAACTGGATACCTGACCTTTGAATTTACTTGTAATTACTGGGAATTCCTTTAGTAAGTCATTATTGGATTGACAATATTTTTCGTTATATTTTTTTATACTCAAATTAGCAACAATGTTTTTCATTAAGTTTAAGCATAAATATTTTTTTTATAATACCTTACGTTTATGAGCTTTGCTGAAAGTTGAAAAGATAAAAAGGAAGATCTATGTGCTCAACAAAACAATTTTATGATCAGACTCCTTCCATATACTTCTCAAGGCAAGGTCACAGAGTGAGAATATCTCACAAGGATACATGGAAGTTCAAATAAACTACACAAGTGGGTAACACTTTTATTTTATTTTAGTGCTAAATTTAGATTCAATGTTAGAAGTTGATCAAGCATAAGTTAATATGTACTGCTCTTTGTTTTTGTGACTACACAACCCCGGTAGCATTCCAAATTGTTTCAACATCGGCACGATGTTGGCGATGGTAATACGATGTTGTTATGACAGTCCTACATGGAAACGATGCTGGGCTGATTTGGAATGTTATCTGGGAAAGGCTTTGTTTAAGTATTTGTGGAATAGTTACATTAATGAGTATGTGAAGGTAACTTTGTAAAATTTTCGTTTTGGTAACTATTTCTCTTATTTATTTTTTTATTAAATATGTTCTACATTTATTTCTCTTCATATGTAACATAGGATTTCCCAAACATACCGTAGGTATCAGGGAGCAGTTGTGATGCTTGTTCTGAGTATGAGAGTTCGAGTTTGAATGCACTTGACTTAGGTAGATTATTGCATGCCTCATTGTTGTTCCAAAACAAGTACTGCTTAAAATAACAAGCCTTATGTATACCCAGATAGCATTCCAAATCGTTTCAATGTCGGCGCAATGCCGGCGATGTTAATACGATGTTGTAATGACAGTGGCCTATATGGAAACAATGCTGGGCCAGCCAATTTGGAATGCTATCTGGGTATGTCCCAGCAAAGATATTGAAATTGAACACGAGGCACCAGCAGGTCAAAATATGCCAATGACTTCCTACTGAGATGAACCCCACACAATGTTCACAGACAGGAATGGAACCCGAGACCTTCATCAGAGCTGGCGATGGCATTACAACAGATTTCATAGACTTGGCATTACAACCGATTTCATAGACTTGGCATTACAACAGATTTCATAGACTTGACATTACAACAAATTTCATAGACTTGGCATTACAACAGATTTCATAGACTTGGCATTACAACAGATTTCATAGACTTGGCATTACAACAGATTTCATCATAGACTTGGCATTACAAAAGATTTCATAGACTTGACATTACAACAAATTTCATAGACTTGGCATTACAACCGATTTCATAAACTTGGCATTACAACAGATTTCATAGACTTGGCAACCAGGACTCTGATTGGCTAAGGCAGTTCCTCAACCAATGTGAGTCCTAGACTTGTATGACATCATCTGGAATTTAGTTTCCAAGTCTATGCTCCCTGCTGCAAACACAAAATTACGCAGCTGAGGTTGAATGTTTCAGACAATATAAACACAACCTGCTGCAAACATTGTGCATTGAAATAAAATATTCAAAGTAACAGTAATTGGAAATAAAATGAGCTAAGGAACGAGCCAAAAACCGGTGTCCTACCGACGTCTTGAGCATCAGAAGTGGACAGGAAACCGGTGACTACAGACGTCAGCAGCTTCCAAAAATGGAACATTTGCCGCCTGTCGGCATGCTTTAAAATATTGGGTTGCTACTGATGTCGGTGGACTACTAGAGTGTCAGTGGTGGTTCATATAGCTTCCCACTTCCGACATCTGCAATTTTCAAAAGTCTAGCATTTATTGATCTTTAATAATTACATGTTACCAAAGTCAGTCAGTAGTAGGCAAAATTTTAACCCACTGCTGACAGTTGTTGTGGGCCTGACCTATCCTACATCTTTCCGACATCAGTTGTTGGCCAATTAATGTATTATCCCCAAGTCAGTAAGTGGTAGCTCTGTGTTCCTTACAAAATCATTTACTGGTGTCAATTAAAAAAGCAATATCCCCTGAAGACTATGAAGAGATGGTCAGGAGTTCCATAGCACTGTGTACTGAATATGGCTGATAACCCCTGTCATTAAAAAATCCCCTCTTGCTGGAAATGTAGCTGTCATTAGGTTGCACAAATACAGCAAAAACCGACAGGCAGCAGTTCAGGCACCTGGTACCTGGGGTATTAGGTGAGCTGCTGACACTTCCAATGTCAGTAGTAGGCCTAAAACAGACCCTTTTTTATATATATATATAATAAAATTAGAAACATGATCAAGCCCAGATAGCATTCCAAATCATTTTAACATCGGCGTAATGGCGGCGATGTAAATATATTATGTTGCAACGACAGTGGCCTAAATGGAAATGATGCTGGGCCGATTTGGAAAATAGCTACATAATGTTACACCGCTTGTCTTTGGCTAGAATATTATGGGCTGAGATATCAGGCAACCAAGATATTCCTATGACAAAAGCCATAATGCAAAACAAAAGACACACGGCAGTTCATAAACAGACACTGACACTCTTTTGTATTTACCCAACACTTTCATGGACACCAGAACCAAATGGATGCAGTTGTCATAGCAACACAGTGACGTCACAATACTCTTTATGACATCATAATGTCCCTTGTGACATCAAGTGGGACAGTGGCCAGCTCCTCAAGGTTTATTGCATACTGCAATGGCAGTATTTTCTGATTACATATGGCGATAAAGCACATTCATTACACTAATGCCATTTTCTTGTTTTTCGTTCAGTCATATGCAACAATATTCATGTAATTGAAATACAATAGAACGTCACGTTTAATATCCCGCAATAGAGTGTGAGGTTCATACAATGAGGTTAAATGTGACACATAAAATAAATTATCCCTTATACAGAAAACAACCTGGCTAATCACAGGACAGCATTTAGACTCAGTGAACATCATGAACGTCATCAGTAGAATTAGATAACGCTTCACAAAACCCATAAAATTAACAAATTAGCTAAGAAATCCTGTTAACCTCATATTCCTTCAATCTTTTGAGACCGACAAAGCTTCCGTTTGTTGACTGTCTGCTTGTTTAAATGTTTTGAAATGGTGACGTCATCACCATGGCAACTTGTTCAGAGTGAGGCAGAGCAGATATAATAATAGATAAATGAAAGTTCCCTACTCAGTGCTGCAAAATAGTTCTCACAAAAAAATAAAATAGAAGGGTTATTGCGGGATATAATACGGGACGAGTGAGTTCTCCAGTCCAACCTCATCACTCATGAAGCTCAAGGCTCTGAACCATCCACTTGTTATTAAGTTTTATTATAATATCATCACTAATGTAAGATTTACTTGTCTTAATAGCGAGGTAAGAAAAAAAGTGAATTAAATTTTAATGATGACGAATGAATAGAGATGAGTGCCAAAATCCAGTTACCTTACTGGTAGGATGGTAATGGTGGTACGTTAGGTCTTACAGCTGATTTCATAGATTTCAAAAAACTCCAGAGAACGTCATGTGAATGCTGAACTCCCATTGGCTAGAGTAACTCCCCAACCGATGAGATCCGACATTCACATTATATAATAACACATTTCTGTAACAGACATCTGCAACAGAAGTAGGGATAGCTAACCTCTTTCGATTCCTGGGCAAAATAAATGAGATGTGGATCATAAACAATGTAGGGAGTGGGATTAGAATCCAGGCACCTAGAGTAATTGTCATACAGGTTTACTACTTGACACTGCCAACCACTTGCATCACAAACTACCTTATCAGTTTGTCTTACTTATGAGAAAAGTAATTGGGAATGTCCCATGATTTATTGTCTCCACATAGCACCACCCCATTTTATTGGCTCATTATCCAGATGATGAAAAATAGGGGATGGCGAACCCCTATTGATTAGGTAACCCTGGAAGGATTGAGATTCACATGGCATTCACAAAAATGATTTACTACACACAAGTCTTGGGATAATCGAGTCAGCTGAGATGTATTACAAAAGAATAGTCTGGAAACTGCTTTGAGAACACCTACTTTCAACACCATCTAGAGACTATGATCACCATCATTTGCATCAATCTATGTTCTTTCCATTGTATTTTATTTCGCAATGAAGACTATATAACCATAGAGGCTACAACAATTTCACCATAAATGGTATCAATGGTGAGATAAAGTGCCTTGCAGAAGTAGATAGATAGATAGATAGATAGATAGATAGATAGATAGATAGATATGGAAGTGCAGCCCTCTAAGGCAAATTCTTGCCGTTATCGAGGGTTGATTAATGAGGTGAGAGAGAGAGGAAGAGTCCACCCATGTTACACATTTACCCCATTAGTGGGATCTTTTACTTGCCCTAGCATTGACAACAAGTACAAGGGACCACCAATTTAACGTCTCATCCTGAATGACATCCAGCTTGGATGTTGCTCATGAAGGGTGCCCAGTCCTGGGATTGAACCTGGGTCCTTTAGAGGAGCAGGCGAGCACCACTAGACCACCCAGCTGCTAACTGAAGAATTGATACCCCATGGACTTTTCAAGCAAATATGCCATTTTTAATTCTGCACAGGACATAAACAGCACATGTAACCATCAAAAAAATTTTCAGAGGAATAGTTTAGGGTATTGATAAAAGATACAGACAATCAAATCATTATATAACATTTTATGTAATCATATCCATGCTAAATCCTTTTAATCAGGCAATCTGAGTATATGGCTTAAATTTGGTGTATATATCCTCATAGCTTTTTTTCAACCAAGCATTATTTTTGTCCAGATATAATTTTGTAGTCATAAAGTAGTTATGTTAGAGAAATTCATTCATGATAATTATTATCATGGCACTTCTCTGATTTATTTCACGCCAGGTCCTGATTGTCAGAAAAGGCTAAATTTTACACTTATCATATGTGGATAGTGATTTTTGGCTGTGTCCATTTGAAACCTTTCATTTCTGTTTACTCAATGACTAATCATTAGCAATACAATATTGAGTAACGTGCAATACAAAGCGATTTGTGAAAATAATAATTAAAAATATTCATGTATTTTCACCAATAATTATTACTTGTGGTACTAAAATTCTCCCTAACCTTTAATTGGCTGCTTATTATAACAGCTGAAAATCAGCTTAAAACTTTACTACCCACTCTAAATTATCACATCTGAAATATTTGTGCTGGTTGCTTGTGCCATTTATCTCCTGTGCATAATAGTAGTTGACATACTTGCTAGCAAAATTCAAGTGATGCCAATACTTTTGCAAGGCAGTTTAACACTGTGTCCAGGTCTGCCATGCTGCAGTAATGTCATTGTGTACAGTAAATGTATTACCTAATGTAATGTAACATTTTTTACCACAAGAAACCATCCAAGTATGCAAACTAATTGACCATCCAACTCATCCAACTTTCCTCTCTCTATCGTGTGGTTTTTTATTAGAAAATACAGGGAAGTAGATGCCTTTGTTTCCAGTCATGGAACTCTTACACATAACTTAAGCTTTGGATTTGTTAAACATACCAAAGCCACAGTGTGTTGGGTGCCACTTTATCGCTTTAATTTTGTCAGCCAGTGTACTTTTTTTTTGTATTTCACACTGTGTGGTTAAATGTTCTGGTGGCTCCATGGTTAAATACACTCTATTCACAGAGCAGCCATGTTGTCAATTTTGACTCATTGACCTCTCTTTGCACCCAACTTTAGTATTATGATGTCATTAGTAGGCAATAGCCATGGTGAGGTCACATAGTGCAAGAACAATAGAGAAGTAATGATGTCATAATTACAAGACGTATCAAAAAGAGGTCAATGAGGCAAAATTGCCAACATGGCTGCCGCATAAAAATTTGTATATGGCTTCCTGTTAGAAGCAATGTCTGCTTTACTGTGCTTTCATGACAATTTATTCACCAACATAAATGTAAGTTCTTTATTATCTTTTGTATATCAATTGCAGTGATATGGCGTTTGTCTTAATTCTTATTCAAATTCATATTCATCAAAATGTAAGCTCACAATTATCTTTTCAGTCAATGGATTTTCAATGTAGTAATTACTGTAATTCATGTTTGTGTAGCTCCTCAAACTAAAGTGTTTCTGCACATCTGATGTTGAGAGAGCAATCTGCAAATTTATCTGGCATTTGCCATATCTCGGTAGAGATTGAAAGTGATATTTTCATTTGATATTCTCATTTTATTTCTCATTTATATGCATCACTTATGTTCAATCTTCAACATTGCTGTAAATACTTCCAAACTTGAGTACTTGACTGTAAATGTCTCAAACCTGCAACATAACTGGACAATTATTTGTTTATTTAGTGCCATAATAGTTATACATTATTGTTTCAGGTAATAGATTATTTATTGAACTATTTATTATTATTTGCATGGTGTTATGTTGTATTTGTGTGCATATTATTGCTGTTGCTCCAGTGTGACTATTTTTAATGTTTCCTGATTTATGGAACCTATCTAGACTAGACTTATGGATTAAGTGATGAAACGCCGAAAAGTCTGTTCTGAAATATGAGTCTCAAATTGACAAGAATATTAATCCTGGTGATAACTTTCGGTTTCAATATAACTGCACGCTTAAGCTATACTACCAGATTATTGTGTTGGTATTATATCTTCATTTCACGTGCTTGTTATTAATGTCATCCTTATTTATGCAAATTACATATAACTGATGAAAATTTGAATTATATCCAGCAATAGCCAATTGAAACACATGTACATTTAACCATGAGTTTGTCATACCATGGAACTATAAAATAAAACTAAGACTATAACTACTTACCCACTACTTCTATAGATACTATATCCACTCCTGTCAAAAAGTACTTGAAAAGTAGCAACGTAAACTGCGGGAGTTCCTCTGGGATCAGTTGTCTATCTCGCACTACTAGTGTAAATGCCAGGGCAAAACTGAGTTCACAAGCCTGCTGCCTGTGCTATAGCCACCTGCTTGGATATTATAATGCGAAGCCTGATGGGGGTGGGACAGTAAAAATGTAATAAACTTCAAATATGTTATGGCTACAGTTCATATGATATAACAATCAATATCATCCAGATTCCAAAGTACTATTTTAGACAATAATGAGCCCATATTTTAATAATATATATTATACACCATGTAATTATATTACAGATATCAGTAGTGACTTGCTTTCCATACATTGTACTCTTTACTGTATAGTACACATGCGAGTCACTGTAAAGCTGGATTGTCACTCAATATGACAGTGGCCAAAATCTATTGCATTCATTTCTTAATACTGATTACTTACCACCCAGAGCCTTGCTGGGTTCACTATCTCTCTATAAAATAAATAAACTTCACCCTAGTATTTGTTTTTTCATGCCATCAAAAATCCAATTTGTAAACAAACCAAGTGATGAGGTCACAATACTGAACTATGGGTGATGATGCCATTTCCATTGTATTTCCAATGTTTTGGTCTTGATTTCTTTCAATGTATCATTTGATTAATGCCTGATAGATTCATAACCTTACACATATTTAGTTTGCCTTGATCAAATAAGGCAATTTTCAATCATTTGATGAAGTTATTGAAAATAGTAATTTTGACAGACAGTGGAGCTTTAATGAATAAAGAAAAAAAAAAGTGTATATCCGGCATCTAGTAGGCCTATACTTTGCAGATTGAAATGTCAATGATCGTGAGAACTTAAAACTAACCCTGGGAGTGTTACAGCCAATTTCATTTACCTAGAAGTGGGTTGAAATAATATAATAATATGGAGTTAGTTTGCCAAATTCCGTGAGGACTTAATTCTGTGAAATCTGCAACTTTAATACCCAGCTGGTTGAATTTAAATTTTCAGTCACTACATAACTGCACATCATTGCTTTTTTGTTTGTTTTTTTAGCATCATATGCCCATTACGTAATCAGGTACACCTACTCCAGTTGAAATTGATACAGGAGTATCCAATTTTAATACCATTTTGAAAAGACACATTCAAGGCTATAATTAGGACTACGTTATATAGCATTTCAACATTTAGGAATATAATTTAAATTGCTATTAACAATCCAATATATAAAATACCATTCTTTATGGGAACATACATTAAGTTTCTGCAGAACCAATAGAGTCCTTTCACTGAACAGCTCTGAATTCAGCAGGACATAAGTCTTTCCTCTCTTCTTATTACTCATTTTGCTTTTCAGACACAGTAGGTAATAACTAACTGATTCCATAAATATAACTTTCTCAGAAAAATAACAAACATTATCTAAATGATAAAGTGTCAAATATACATTAAAATGCACTAAAAATACTGCTGCTAGGATGCACTTTGCTTCAGCTAATCACAGCCAAGGGCGGGAACTTTTTCAGCCAATAGAATTGCAGTATTATGTTTTAGCCACCTGGTGGAAATACAGAGAACCTTCCGTGAAAATCCATTATTGATATGGAACCCTTTAAAAGTACGAAATCAAATGAGCTAGCGAAGAAATCTGCTATTAACCCATGCATATTGCAAATATGTGCAGCCAGCTAGGGTGTGCATGAAGTATTGAGAAACACTCACTTCAATTTAGTAAAGCAAACATTTCATTTCCTTTAAGCGAATCACCGAATAGGATCTAATAATCAAAGAAAAATGCCATGTCACAACAGAGGTCCCAGTAGTCTTGATAAAAATATACTCTCATCCAACCCAAAGCAGCACAACCATCATGGCTACCAGACCCACAATAAACAATTTAATCAGATCAATCTGACACGATCTGGGCTGGAGCTTTGCACTCAATTAGGAACAATAGGTTTGTGGTGAGATAAAAACACGATCAACGAAATGAGATAAACATTATAAATTGCTTTGTTTAAAACCTGTTTTTTCTGCAGAAGGCAGTTTTGTTCCAGGTACTGAAAAGGTCTGAAGAAAACAATTTAGTCAATAAGGATTCATATCACTGGAAATTGGGTCTCCTATTGGTTCTTTGTACAGGCCCTACTACTACAAAGAAAACGAACCCAATACATGGCCAAATGTGCCACTTGCATTTTCCATGAGAAGGATAAACGCATGGAAAACGCATGGTTTTTAGCTTATTATAATGAGGCAAAAACCATGCATTTTCCATGCGTTTATCAAAATGCATATGTAGGTTTAAGAAATATTTTGATGTAGCAGTATTACAGTTTATACGTGTCATGTAAAATTAGTTTCTTATCTTTTAATTATCAATTAATTATTTTTTTTTATTATGCAGTTTTTTACATTTGTCCATGTGTAATACAGTTAGTTTCATTAAAAATGGCCTGTCAAATTAAACCTAGACAAAGCTAGATAACTTCTGCTATACGATGCTACCTGCCACTAAACGACACTATTTGGCTATAGCTGACTACTTCAAACCAGATCTAAAAGTACATGCAGCACCATCTATGGTTTAAGTTGGGTTAACCATATTTGTATTTTTGTGTTGAAGAGATTTCAATTGCACATACATATTTGATATATTAGATAAATTTCTTACATTTACCATACAAGGTTTATATATTTTTTTAGATTTGGTAGATGTGAGCCGGCTATAAGCTAGGAGTAAACAGAAGCGGCTGGATATAGCCAGTTATAACTACAGCCAGGAATAGGTCACTACAGCTGTCTGGAGTCTACTATATTTATGAAACTAACTGTACTTGTTGAATTGCTGGTTTCTAGTTTTCTATGCTTAGCATCTATGGTTTAGGGGGTATTTTAGGGTTTGAGGATTGGGTTTTAGATAAGTTTTGTGTGGGTGGGTGGATTAGGGCTTTATGTCCTGTATTTCTGCACCTGATGGGCTAATTAGGACAGGCAGGGACCATGGCAATGAGATGAAGGATGAAACAGCCATCTAATTTAGGCTCGACCGGAATCGAACCAGGGACCCAGTGGTTGAAAGCCCAGCACGCTACCACTGAACTAGGCCCCCCACCTGATAAGTTTTGCGTAGAGGCAGTTATATTCTGGTGTTATTTTGTTTTCTATTTTCACGCTGCCGGTAATTCGTTCATAACATCACCCAAAGTTTCCATGAGGAGGTTGATAATTGTCAGTGTTAGCTGCTCATCATTGGCGATTGGACCAAAGGATTGGATGAAGTCAGGGCAGAGCCAGTCGATCCTACCGGTCATATGGGCGGCCCCCGAGAGACCCGTGGCCATCCGATGGGGAAGGCGAAAGATGCAGCCCAGGGGAGGAAAAGCACAGCCTGGATGACAGCTCCAGATCACATTGGGGGGTCATCCAGAAGACAAGCAGCTGGAAATAAAGGAAGAAGCTACCAGAAAGAGAAAGACGCAGGAATCAGGGACGAGGTGGTGGTGACAGGAGGAGGGGAGGAGAGCAGAACGGGGAGATCCAGGCAGGGGGTAGACAATAGTGCAGGAGAAGGGGGGTAGGCAGGACAGGAGGAGGAGGAGGGTTAGGTTAGTGGCTTAGTGTTAGGTTATAGGACAAGGTTGCTCATTGACTAATTTTTAGTCTGTTATAATTGGAATTGGGATGCTCCATGTGACTTGTCATGCCACTAACTCAAGCTTGTGGTTAACAGATAGCAAGGTCCTCAGGTGGTCAGTGTCCAGCTATTGTTTTTGCAGCTCAAGAACTGGTGTTATACTCCACCACGTGGCCTTTTCTATTGTTTTTTTTTGCAGGATATAACCAATGAAATCTTAGTTAACTCCCTCCTGAGTGAGGGATGGGGGCCTAGCTCAGTGGTAGCGCATTGGGCTTTCAACCACTGGGTCCCAGGTTCATTGCCCGGTCGAGCCTATGTTTGATGGCTGTTTCATCCTTTATCTCATTGCCATGGTCCCTGCCTGTCCTAATTAGCCCATCAGGTGCAGAAATACAGAACGTAAAGCCCTAATGCACCATCACCACTTTCCTGAGTGAAAATTGAACTGTTTTGCATAATAAAGGCATTAAAACAAAACAAACAATAAAACAATATATATAGTAAATATGCCTTATGAAGTTAAGTTATATCCCTTGTAGTCGGGAGTTAACTAATACTTGATGTAGCTGGGTGCTTCTTCGATCCCCCTGGTTGAATATGTTGACTCATTTTGGCTCTTACTAAAAAATTTTGATAGTTTGTGTTGCTGCTATTGTCCTGCATGATCCTTACCTGATTATTTTCCATTCAAGCAGGATTTATAAGGTGACCCATATTTTCTTCCACGAGGTAGTTGACTAATCAAGTTAAGTCCCTGGATTCACTCGAATTCTTCATTTAAAGGAGACTAACATCTCCAGCATCTCCAGCATATCCAGCAGTACCTGCATCTGAATTTAACCCTTCCTCGCTAGAGACATTCATTCCAAGGGAAGCAGGCATCTGGTCCTTGCCTCACAAAAGCAACTTAACACCTTGAGTTGCGCAAAGCATTGGTTTATGGATGCAACGTTGAAAATTCATATGACATTGTAAAGCTTGTCAGCATTCATTCTACTCAAAACGGACATTACCTTTTTTTTGTTTACAACACAGAGCAACTCACACAGAGCAAACAGAGACAAAATTAACCATCCTAACTATTTCACTAGTTGGTTTATTATTTCTGTATTTACGTGATCTAATGTATCTTACAAGACACAGAAAATGTCTATATAATGTTATGGCACATGAAAATGCATCTAAATGATTTTCAGGTGACAGAGCTACTCGCTATATAAGTCACTTGGATAATAATTACATTTTACAAAACTATAATATCATTACATATTACATCGTAAAAATAATACAATAAATAAAGGAGAGAATTAAAAAACAAAACAAAGGAAAACTAAATAAACAAAGGGAATATGTAATTTATGTATATATATTATTTTTTATGATTGACTTCATAATTACATCAAAGTACATCTCGTGTGCAATTAAATATAACATCTAATGGAGAATATTTGACAATCTCAACAGAGGGTTGATATATGAATTTTACATCATGGTGCCAGTATATAAATGACCCACCATGGTGCCAGTATATAAATGTTACATCATGGTGCCAGTATAGAAATGTTACATAATGGTGTCAGTATGTAGATGTTACATCATGGAGCCAGTATGTAAATGTAACACCATTGTGCCAGTATATAAATGTTACATCATGGTGCCAGTATAGAAATGTTACATCATGTCATGGTGCCAGTATATAAATGTCCCACCATGGTGCCAGTATATAAATGTTACATCATGGTGCCAGTATAGAAATGTTACATCATGGTGCCAGAATATAAATGTTACATCATGGTGCCAGTATATAAATGTAATACCATCGTGCCAGTATATAAATGTTACACCAATGTGACAGTATATAAATGTTACATCATGGTGCCAGTATGTAGATGTCACATAATGGTGTCAGTATGTAGATATTACATCATGGAGCCAGTATGTAAATGTAACACCATTGTGCCAGTATATAAATTTTACATCATGGTGCCAGTATATAAATGTTACATCATGGTGCCAGTATATAAATGTTACATCATGGTCCCAGTATAGAAATGTTACATAATGGTGTCAGTATGTAGATGTTACATCATGGAGCCAGTATATAAATGTAATACCATCGTGCCAGTATATAAATGTTACACCAATGTGACAGTATATAAATGTTACATCATGGAGCCAGTATATAAATGTAATACCATCGTGCCAGTATATAAATGTTACACCAATGTGACAGTATATAAATGTTACATCATGGTGCCAGTATAGAAATGTTACATAATGGTGTCAGTATGTAGATGTTACATCATGGAGCCAGTATGTAAATGTAACACCATCGTGCCAGTATATAAATGTTACATCACGGTGCCAGTATAGAAATGTTACATCATGTCATGGTGCCAGTATATAAATGTCCCACCATGGTGCCAGTATATAAATGTTACATCATGGTGCCAGTATAGAAATGTTACATAATGGTGTCAGTATGTAGATGTTACATCATGGAGCCAGTATGTAAATGTAACACCATTGTGCCAGTATATAAATGTTACATCATGGTGCCAGTATAGAAATGTTACATCATGTCATGGTTCCAGTATATAAATGTCCCACCATGGTGCCAGTATATAAATGTTACATCATGGTGCCAGTATAGAAATGTTACATCATGGTGCCAGAATATAAATGTTACATCATGGTGCCAGTATATAAATGTAATACCATCGTGCCAGTATATAAATGTTACACCAATGTGACAGTATATAAATGTTACATCATGGTGCCAGTATGTAGATGTCACATAATGGTGTCAGTATGTAGATATTACATCATGGAGCCAGTATGTAAATGTAACACCATTGTGCCAGTATATAAATTTTACATCATGGTGCCAGTATATAAATGTTACATCATGGTGCCAGTATATAAATGTTACATCATGGTCCCAGTATAGAAATGTTACATAATGGTGTCAGTATGTAGATGTTACATCATGGAGCCAGTATATAAATGTAATACCATCGTGCCAGTATATAAATGTTACACCAATGTGACAGTATATAAATGTTACATCCTGGAGCCAGTATATAAATGTAATACCATCGTGCCAGTATATAAATGTTACACCAATGTGACAGTATATAAATGTTACATCATGGTGCCAGTATAGAAATGTTACATAATGGTGTCAGTATGTAGATGTTACATCATGGAGCCAGTATGTAAATGTAACACCAT
Organism: Alitta virens; assembly: GCA_932294295.1. Lineage (NCBI taxonomy): Eukaryota > Metazoa > Annelida > Polychaeta > Phyllodocida > Nereididae > Alitta > Alitta virens. The sequence goes on from OW028576.1 coordinate 12,300,735, forward strand.
CGTGCCAGTATATAAATGTTACATCATGGTGCCAGTATAGAAATGTTACATCATGTCATGGTGCCAGTATATAAATGTCCCACCATGGTGCCAGTATATAAATGTTACATCATGGTGCCAGTATAGAAATGTTACATAATGGTGTCAGTATGTAGATGTTACATCATGGAGCCAGTATGTAAATGTAACACCATCGTGCCAGTATATAAATGTTACATCATGGTGCAAGTATAGAAATGTTACATCATGTCATGGTGCCAGTATATAAATGTCCCACCATGGTGCTAGTATATAAATGTTACATCATGGTGCCAGTATAGAAATGTTACATCATGGTGCCAGAATATAAATGTTACATCATGGTGCCAGTATATAAATGTAATACCATCGTGCCAGTATATAAATGTTACACCAATGTGACAGTATATAAATGTTACATCATGGTGCCAGTATGTAGATGTCACATAATGGTGTCAGTATGTAGATATTACATCATGGAGCCAGTATGTAAATGTAACACCATTGTGCCAGTATATAAATTTTACATCATGGTGCCAGTATATAAATGTTACATCATGGTGCCAGTATATAAATGTTACATCATGGTGCCAGTATAGAAATGTTACATAATGGTGTCAGTATGTAGATGTTACATCATGGTGCCAGTATATAAATGTAATACCATCGTGCCAGTATATAAATGTTACACCAATGTGACAGTATATAAATGTTACATCATGGTGCCAGTATGTAGATGTCACATAATGGTGTCAGTATGTAGATGGTACATCATGGAGCCAGTATGTAAATGTAACACCATTGTGCCAGTATATAAATGTGACATCATGGTGCCAATATAGAAATGTTACATCATGGTGCCAGTATATAAATGTTACATCATGGTGCCAATATAGAAATGTTACATCATGGTGCCAGTATATAAATGTTACATAATGGTGTCAGTATGTAGATGTTACATCATGGAGCCAGTATGTAAATGTAACACCATTGTGCCAGTATATAAATGTTACATCATGGTGCCAGTAGAAAAATGTAACACCATTGTGCCAGTACATAAATCTTACATAATGGTGCCAGTATATAAATGTTACATCATGTTGCGAGTGTTTAAATGTTACATCATGGTGTCAGTATTTGACTGATGATGAATACTTAGGACTGTCATCTGAAAATCACTATTAAAACACAAGAAGGGATTATTACTTAAAGAATACGTCAACAAATATCAAATGGAACAAAGCTGTTATTGACTACTTATTAGCAGACAAAACGTCAGTCAGTGCTACTATCAATGATTCAGAGGTGCAGGCATGAGCACTACTGCTTGAGCATGCAAATCAATAATAGTTGAAGGCCCAGACCAACTATGGATCCAGCAGCAGGTGGCAGAATATAAATGTTACATCATGGTGCCAGTATGTAGATGTCACATAATGGTGTCAGTATGTAGATATTACATCATGGAGCCAGTATGTAAATGTAACACCATTGTGCCAGTATATAAATTTTACATCATGGTGCCAGTATATAAATGTTACATCATGGTGCCAGTATATAAATGTTACATCATGGTGCCAGTATAGAAATGTTACATAATGGTGTCAGTATGTAGATGTTACATCATGGTGCCAGTATATAAATGTAATACCATCGTGCCAGTATATAAATGTTACACCAATGTGACAGTATATAAATGTTACATCATGGTGCCAGTATGTAGATGTCACATAATGGTGTCAGTATGTGAATGGTACATCATGGAGCCAGTATGTAAATGTAACACCATTGTGCCAGTATATAAATGTGACATCATGGTGCCAATATAGAAATGTTACATCATGGTGCCAGTATATAAATGTTACATCATGGTGCCAATATAGAAATGTTACATCATGGTGCCAGTATATAAATGTTACATAATGGTGTCAGTATGTAGATGTTACATCATGGAGCCAGTATGTAAATGTAACACCATTGTGCCAGTATATAAATGTTACATCATGGTGCCAGTAGAAAAATGTAACACCATTGTGCCAGTACATAAATCTTACATAATGGTGCCAGTATATAAATGTTACATCATGTTGCGAGTGTTTAAATGTTACATCATGGTGTCAGTATTTGACTGATGATGAATACTTAGGACTGTCATCTGAAAATCACTATTAAAACACAAGAAGGGATTATTACTTAAAGAATACGTCAACAAATATCAAATGGAACAAAGCTGTTATTGACTACTTATTAGCAGACAAAACGTCAGTCAGTGCTACTATCAATGATTCAGAGGTGCAGGCATGAGCACTACTGCTTGAGCATGCAAATCAATAATAGTTGAAGGCCCAGACCAACTATGGATCCAGCAGCAGGTGGCAGCATCCGCATGATTTGTAAATGCCGTATCTTTGCTGGCTGTATAGGGCAGTTAATGAGTTGACCAACAAGCTATAGGAGTGTTTGAGCCACCGGCTAATTCCTTTTTATTCCGTGTAGTCAACTAGTCTTGTAATAATTAGCCATGTTGTGACACTGAAATTTATATAATAATACAAGTAAATGGCTATACTATATAAATAGCATGACATATAAATCTATAAATAGAAATGACAGTATGACTGTAAATACCATATTGCCCTCGAAGGTCCTGGGCCTCCACGCGGCGAGGGTGGAAACACTTGGGGTGAACTCCTCTATCCCCAGTGGCTAAAACAGGACAGTGCGCATTGCACAAGCTGCTCCAGCTATCCAACGCAGACAATTATTGATTTTTTACATGCTTCTGGTTTCTACTACCAACTATAGATAATCAATCTTACCCTAGAGAGCCTCTACATAGCCCACTCAGGTGCTGATGAGGCGTTAAACAATAACACTAACTAACTAACTAAGTAAATACCTTATTAGACTCTGTTAGCAGTAAAGTTAAGCTTGCTCTTGCACTGGTGGTGGCAAGTGGTCAACGGACTATAAGTTTTTATTTTGTGCCAAAGGTGTGAAACGCAGCTAGCCACCTTTTGGCGACTAGAAACAACACCTAGTGTTAATAACCTGAACTATATCTCAGACAAACTCTTCCTCACGTTTGATAACGAGTTTTGGTGTAAATTTAATGTATTATTTATCCATTTATCAGTTACTTTGGTTATCTTATTAACTTATTTAAATCAAGTATTAGTCAACTACCTTTATTATTTGGTGAATGAAAAAAAAAAACCACTGTTTATGAATATTATACGTAATATATATTAAAGCAATTGTTCAATCAATAGTTAATTTGAGTGGGACCTATGATTTTGGGAGAGGTAAAGATGGTCATATAATTTACCATCATCAACTCAATGAACCAAGGAGTGGCTGTCTCTGCCTCGGGAGGGTCCCTGAAAACTCATTGTATTGTGAACAACTCTCATGTGGTTTTGCACAACTAACTCAGCCACTTTTGACCTTTGGTCCTCATTCAATGAACAAAAAATTTTTTTGTGTGGCTGGCAATACGTTGCTTGTGTGTAGCGATAACGTAAATATACAATAATAGGCCACGTGAATTTTGGTAGACTGCGAGCTATTGCTCAAAATAGTTGTAGACAGCACGAGTGGGTTGTCAGCGGAGAACTCACTTGTGTAAGTGGAGTTAGGAGTTAAAACTATCCTCCCAGCATTTTGGAGTTTGCTCCAAAAATCAAAATAAGAAGATTTGAACCACTTGTCAGTTTTTTCTGCTTGGTGTTTGCCTACCTGTCATTGCTCCAGGAGGATCACTTATGAGGATCGTATTTTACTCTGAACGGATGGTAAATGCCAGGAGTAATTTAAATGGATCCATGGTGTCAACTAGTGCTTTTCCCCCAGGAGACTATGCAGTGACAAAGAGACTATAATGTGATGATGTGACTGAATGGAGACTGGGATTACAGAGCTATTAAATCAAGAATAATCCAGCATTAAAATGTATATAATGTTCTCTGGTGGGACTTGAACTAGGGAAGTATTGATCTGAAGCAGAGCACACTACCAATCACTAGAAGGCACTCAAAACTCAAGTGGCACTGGTTGAGACTGAAGCGGGCCTACCATGTGACTGAAGGGTGACTATGAGACCAAAGTGTGACTGAGTGACAATACAAATGTTGGTCTCCATGAATGTGAAATACAGTCTATCACATGGAGAGGCTGCCTGCATAAACTGGCTGCAAGCATAAACTGGCTTAACATTTAGTTAGACTGCCACACAAATTTGCTGCACACAATTTACTGACTCTGTACTGAGTAAGTCATAATTCATCCAAGGGCTTGATTGAATAAGAATAAGATTTTAACGTCATGATTACAGATACAAAAACAAATCATTAGCTCAAGAGCTATTACATAACGTAAAAATGACAAAATAAAAACAAGAATGATGATAACAGTTTAAAAGAAGGATGATAAACATGGCTAACCAGGATGATTATGTACAGATATTAATGAAATGACTTAATGACATGAACTTGCTCTACCAAGTCATTTAAATATTCATATAGATATGTGATATATGATAAATTACAGAAATCCGCTGTAATATATTCATATATAATATAATTTATTACATAACATGAAAATTCATGAAGTGATATAATGATATATAGAGTGAAATAAATCATGTTTAACTTGATATAATTTATAATTTGATCAAAATTTAATAATGTGATGTATATCATATGATAAATAACTGACTAACAATTTTCAAGTGCACAATGAGGAGACCAAAGAAAGAAGCTGATGATCCAAGGTATATATATGCATCTGTGAAGCATGGGGGAGGTAGAGTGATGGCCTGGACATTTGTAAAGGCCAAAGGACCTGGTCACCTGGTCTTCATTGATGACATAGCAAAAGATAAAACCTCATGGTAGTAATGCATACATACAGTCTTTGATTTAGAAAATTTGAATCCATTTTATTGTGATCATTTATGTAATTAGTTTAAGTTCGGTTGCAGAAAATCATCTACATAGACAATGTTTTCTAATATAGACTTTACAATGCTGTTTATCTTTATGTTAAAACATGTAGGGTTACCAAATAATACCCTGTGGGACTCCCATTTCTTGTAAGTTGCTGTTTGACATTTTAGATCCTATTCGCACCTTGAACCAGTGGTCTTTTAGAAAAGAACTGATGAAGTTTGGAAGCCTTCCCCTGATGCCAAGATCATAAAGGTCTTTCATTATTACAAATTTCTATGTAGTATCATAAGCTTTTTCTAGATCAAAAAATATTGCAACAACATGTTCTCTGGAAACGAAAGCATCTCTGATATTGGTTTCTAATCGGTCCAAGTGATCCAGAGTGCTCTGTTGGTGTCTAAATCCGCACGGAAAGTCTGTGATCAGCTGATTTGATTCTAAAATCCAAACCAGTCGATTATTTATAATTTTCCATTGCTTTATATTGTCAGAGCAATAGGTTTATAATTATTTGGATCACTATGATCCCTGTTTGGTTTAGTAATTGGAATAATTGTTGCCATTTTCCAAGCAGGTGGGAATATTCCATAGCCCCTAATTTTATTGAAGAGCGGAAGTAGGATTTCAAGGCATGCCTTAGGAAGATGAACATTTTAAGAGTTGGTGATGGACTTCATCTGGTCCTGTGGATGAGTCAGTTGCCATTTGTAGGGCTTTCTGAAGTTCTTAAAGAGTAAGTGGGGTGTTGTACTCCTCCAAGTCTTTTAATTGGATGTTATAGGTCAGTTGTTCTGCTCGGGCTTTGAATCTTGCAAATTCTGGTGTAAAGTTTTCAGATGAAGAATTAAAGGAGAACTTTTGTCCTAGTTTGTTTGCTATTTGTTCTGGTGTGGTGAGAATTTAATCATTAACTGCAAGATTTTGAATATGAGATGATTGGTCTTTACTATTTATTCTTCCCACCTTTTGCCATACTTTGGAGCTGGTGGTTACGGTATGGGTATTAAGTTTTGAGACCTAATTTCCCCATGTAGTTCTTTTCTTTTGTCTGACTAGTCGGCTGGCCTTTGTTTGCAGGATTTTAAAGTTTTTCATATTAGGGATCGTTGAGTGCGTTTTGAATTTTCTAAGGGCCTTTTTTCGCTCTTTAATTGCCTCTTTTACTTCTTCATTGTACGAAGTTTGAGGGCTATGTTGATGACTTGTTTTAGATCTTGGTATTGTTTATTTGATATTGAAATAAGATCATTTGTAAAAGTTTCTATTGGCAGAGTTCTCATATTTAATTAATGTTATGGTTTCCAGGCACAGGTCAGTGAAAATGTTCCAGTATGCTTGTGTAGTTTCCATTTTGACTACAAATTCTTCTATTAATTTCCCTCTGCTGTTAGTATGTGTTCTACCCCATAGTGGGTGAAGACTATTTGAATCACCTAGAAAGGGACATGGTGGGGGTAGTTGATTATATAAGTCATTCAAATCGCTGTTGCCTGGAGATTAGTGTTTAAGTTGATATTGGCATGGATTATTCTGTGTTTAATATATAATTAAAATGGTTGTTCCAGCACTTACTCTATCATGGACAATATTTCAATATGTATTATACATACGATAGTTTCTAAATCTTAGACTGTCTGTAGGTTCTAGATAGTTTGTTGTAGAAAAGACACTTGCCGTCATGTCTAAGGCCATTATTCCTATTTCATCAAAATTGGCTATGAAACCTCAAAAGTTCCACTGAATGACATTGTCCATGTTATTGATTTATTTTGTTTCAGAAGGAATAACATGTCTGTCATGTCATCTACTTAAGTTTTAAATTTCTAATCGAGTCTTCTAATATTCTTTGATTTGTTTTTGTGTACTTTTTCGCTTGACGATTTTGATGGCTTAGTATTAGTAGAAGGTTTAGGGGGTTTTACTTTTTTTTTGTGAGCCCTTCCGCAAATTTGCTTTTGTGCCTTACTGCTCACTGTTGGGTTGTGATTCTAGTTTTTTTTCACTTTCGGTGGGCTGTTAGATACTGTTAGATACTGGAGTACCAGTCTCCATGGACTGGTTCATTGTATCTGATTCATGATCAATATTTTGTGCGAAATTGGTCCTGTGAGACAGAAGATGCAATGAGGGCATTGTACCTTGGATGTTGGATTTCTTGGATGAATTCATTTAAAATACCAAAGTGGCCCATTGAAGGAGAGCTTTGGACTTGTGATGAGGAATGGTGTGTTTTTGAATACTTTAAATTTGGATCTAGGTGAATCTTGGACAAGGTGAAGTTCTCAGTTTTGGTGATATTGACGTAGCTGCTGCATATGTGACTGGTCCTTTGGTTTGCTCAGCTATCCTACCAGCCTGAGGGAAACTGATGTTCTGTGTTGCCTTTATTCTCTGTACTTCATTTTCAAGGATACACGAATGCTGGATATTTTTGGCCACAGTTCACACATCTTAGGCTCCGTTTGCAGGGAGTTTCTCTGGTGTGGATGGGATCACCAGACCAACAGTTGGCACCTTTTTTTCTTGAACAATTACGGTTCAAATGGTCATAATTTTGGCATTTAGAAAATCTGAGGATTGGGAATATGTGGGCGGACTTTACACAATTTCAATCTGACTGTACTTTGTCGGGTAAGTAATTCCCTTGGAAGGTCAACATGAGAAGTTCCAGGGGTTTTCTTCTCAGTTTGATTCGTTGGATATTCTGCACCTCCCTGTCTGACATCAACTTCATTGATCGTATCATGTATGAGCGGCAGATGTAATAATGAGAAGAATAATTCAAAATAGATTTAAAAGCATAAATTATGGTTATAATTCTTTTAAGTACTATGGAGCTAAAGTATGGAATGAGTTACCATCAGATGTTAAAAGTTGTACCACCCTCAGGGAATTCAAACAAAGATTTCAAGAATATGTGAAGTTAACCCACTAAGCTTTTCTGTGCATCCTGTACATAGACATTAGTCATTGTTCTTTCATCTGTATATATATTCTCATCTTCCATTGTCATGTAATAGCCCATGGGCTAATGTTTTATTGTTATTTTACAAACCATGACTTTAAATAAAGCTTATTCTTATTCTATTCTTATTCTTATTCTTATTCTTAATTCCCATCTGAGCATAGATGACTTTCACGAGACAATACTATTCCCTTGATTGTATTTAGGTTCTGTGTGGCTCTACCTTTGCTCTTGCAAATTCCTATAATTTCAGCAGTGTCTCTGTATGATGTCTTGTGCTAGTCCGGACTAACATTGGATAAACAAAGAGATTCAGAACCATCTTGTGATTTGAGACTTAGACTACACCAAGTTTGATTGTTTCTTTTCATCAGTGTGACTCAAGGTATTCAAATTGTACTTCACAACACCTTGTGTACAGAAAGACTTGGTTGATGCAGTGTCAAGTAAAGCATGAGTATGAAACACATCATTTACAACTACAGGCACAATTGGCACCAACACTTCATTTACTACATCACTCTTTAGTCTGACTGGATTTGCCACAACTGAATTGCCTGCTTCAGTGTTAACACTATAATTTGAATTGACATAATTTATGTGTTAAATTTGGTGTGCCTTCTACTGCGCCCCGGTACACTACAAACAGTGTTTTTTCCTACAGTTTGACACATGATGATTAGAAAGAAGACAGTTTTCACAAAGATTGTACTTTCTTACCATAGTGAGCCGATCAGCTGGTTTCATTCTCTTGAAATCATCCCACTAGAAGAGACGATGGTCAGCATGGCATAATACACAAGAATTCTTGATGGGTGTACGTTTACTGTTGTTCGCAGCAGTCACAAATGATGAATGTTTCATTATAAATTAATGTAATTATTATCTCATTATCAAAATGTATTTATGTATATTCTCTATCTTTAATTTGTACTAGCTCGATAAGCATATATGCTTCTCTGGTAAATAAACATACAAACAAACGAAAAACGTCTCTTCGTGGAGTCAAATGACCGAGAGTCAGATGATGGAGGATCAGACGGACGAGAATGGGATCCAAACTGTTTAACTATCCATACAAAGGATCATTGGCTTCACTTGCCTCCTTTCATACGAATTCCACCAGGTCCTTGAAGTCAGGATATTTTCGCTTCTGTTCTTTCATGTCGAGAGCAAACATTTTCCACCGGCTCTGATATACAATTGCATTCGGTTGACAATTTCAATGATCATATTTTGAGTGTCGATTTCTTGCAGCCGATCTATCTTCCTGAGAGTTTCCAGACTGTTGCTTAGTTCTTTTGCCAGTTGTTTTATTTCTGGGGTGATTTCACAGGTCTCCCCTTCCTAAGACTACTGACTAGACACTGACGAGGGCGCCAAACTGGATCGCTTCATTGGCTTTGCCTGTAGTATACTGAAGCAGCCTTGTAAGTTTTGCAGTATCCTCTTGAATCACTTGATCTACATTCTCATTAAAAATTACAAAGAATCGATTGAATTTCATGGGGTCACCATCATTGGCCTGGGTTCAATTGGTAAATTCATTAATTTCAACAGTCTTTCATTTGCTGTCTCTTCTTTAGTCTTTACTGGCACTACATTGACATCTGGCTTTGTGGTCTTGCTTTCAAGCCATGATTTATGCTCTTTGAGAGCCTTGACATATGAATTCTGCACATCATCAAAATAGGTTTCACTTCCATCCATTTCATTTTCAATAGTGAAAGTAGAATGGTACTTATCATGAGCTGAGTGAAAGTCTTTGAATTTCTTCTTTAAGATTTTGAGATGTTCTTGTACGTCTTTAACTTCAAATTCTTCAGGGAGGCAATCAATTGCTTTTATTTCCTTAGTGATGACTGACTTGTAGGCTTTTCTTGAGGCTTTCAGGTCTACTGCCATTATGTCTTTATTTACTGTTGTGTATGATGTGGACAAATAAGGGTGCTATTGAAGATTTTACACATTTATTTACATCAGACTCAGATTAGGGTACTGTGTACTGGTAAATCTACAAAAATACAACTTGAATTTACAAATGTGTTGAGCAATTATAATTATTATATTGCTGCTATAATGCAATAAGCTACAGCATTGACTGATGCATAATAGTGTTAAATAATTACAAATAAATATAACCATTAAGGCAAATAAAAACAATGAAATTGTAACTTACAAAAACATGTGAGGTTATCCAAATAAATTGTATAGGTGACTTATTATCACACGAAAGTTGACATTAATGTGTTCATTTAACAAATGACTTGGCTAGCAAATAATTCTGAAGTGCTTAGAGCAGGAAACATATGGGACTGACTAAATTTAGCCAACTGCAAACAAACATTTTCACACCTTATTAAGCTCATGTTTTATATTAGACTAACCTCTGTTCAATAACTTCCATTGATGAGGATAACTACATTATCAAAATTAAATAAAAATACTTCTAAAATGTATTTGTATATTTCATGTTTTTTTATTTATACATCAATAAGGCTCCCATTTATAAATAAAACAATTCAATTCTGGATTGCATTGTCAAGAACATAACTTTTTTTATTTAAGTGGATTTTCACGGAAGGTTCTCTGCAATTATATTGGCTGAAAAAGTTCCTGCCCTTGGCTGTGATTGGCTGAAGCAAAGTGCATCCTAGCAGCAGTATTTTTTAGTGCATTTTAATGTATATTTGACACTTTATCATTAAGTTGACGTTTGTTATTTTTCTGAGAAAGTTATATTTATTTGAATCAGTTAGTTATTACCTACTGTGTCTGAGGAGCAAAATGAGTAATATAAGGCGAGGAAAGACTTATGTCTTGCTGAATTCAGGGCTGTATAGTTAAAAGACTCACATGCAGCGAATGGTCTCAACTGTCAGCCTTTACTGTATCTCACTTCCTGAAAACTGACATCATAGATAAGTTAGGTTTCCTTGTGCATCACCAATATATTTAATCCGGATAACCACGGCACATGCAAGTACGGAGCTCATTTGGTGGTCCACAATCTTCAGAGGAGGTGAAAGTGTAATAGCACAGTATGTTTTGAATTTTTATTAATATATATATATATAGGCATATGCGAATTTGATAATTTTTTGTCTATTTTTTATTATAAATTATTGAGTAGTTTGACAGGGCATGTAGGTCAATAATTAATCATTTTCCAATGTCAAATAACATTTTGTTTTATCATATTTTGTTATTCACAATTTCACGTAGACTTAAGCCACTGTCACACGGGCCGGTTTTGCCGTAGTGAACCCGTAGTATTACGTAACAGTTATGTAACAGCTCTTTCCGCCGGTTTGGCGACAGGTTCTGGGAGGAAAAAGGGGGCGGGGCAGCACCCGCCGGGCGCTACGGGTTACCCGCCGGGTCACCCGCCGGCTCACACGGGTGCCTCGGCGGGTTCCACGGGTGCCTCGGCGGGTTCTACGGGTGACTCGGCGGGTTCTACGGGTTACTCGGCGGGTTGTAGGAGTAAGCCGGCGAGTAGTAGAGGTAACTCACAGCTTCCAGGACTATACTATAAAAGGCTGCTGCTCCCCTAATATTTTCGTTAAATAGAACTAAATTGTAGGATAATTTATACTGATTCCATACCTGTTTTCGGATCGAAAAAATATACCAAATATTAAGCGAGTTATTCGTCTGAGAAGGTAACTAGGTTGGCGGAGGCAAACAGTGGTGCTCTCGCAGACGTCCGCGCCGGGACTGTATCAATGCTGAGCGCTTATTTAAAAGGCTGCTGCTCCCCTAATATTAGTCCGATTTTCGTCAAATAATACTGGATTGTAGTATAATTCATACTGACTCCATAGGTGTTTTCGGATTGAAAATAGACCAAATATTAAGCGAGATATTCGTCTGAGAAGGCGGTTGTCTGGAGGCGGCTGCTGCTCCTTTAATATTAATCCGATTTGCGTCAAATAAATATTGAATTATAGAAGAGTTTATACTTATTCCACACAGAATTTCAGATTGAAAATAGACCAAATATTAAGTGTGATATTCGTATGAGAAGGCAACAAGGTGTTCTGTGTATGTTCATGACTTGAATGGTGTGGTCAATATTTTTTACCATTATATATACATTGTTTGGATGAGCTTTATTGCAATTAATTTCTACTCATTCTGCCAACTGGCCAATGGGAAGGACTTTTCCTTTGGTTTTGTAAAGTCAATTAACCTATATATGTAATAACAATCTGGCGTGACCGTTATGTCAATTGCAATTAACATTTTGAATAATACAAAGAATGGGGTAAGTCATGCTTTTTCATCATTGATCACAAGCATTAATTGAAATTCTGAATTTCAACTGATTCCTGTTTATTATGCATATTAAAGAGGGAGATTGTTTTGATCATGGATGGAACATGCAATATCAATATTAATTCCAGTTGGATTATTTTCAGAAACAACAACAAGACCGAAATATTGATAATTTATATAAAATGAAATAAATATCTAAAATGATTACTCTAAACTAGAGTATATCTATCTATAGATAGTTGTTATAGCTCCATAGACATCTTTATCAAGTCGGAATTTTATTGGCAACAAGCAAACAAACATTGTTTTATTTTCGTTTTTTATTGATTACGAATCAATGAATTATTGATAGTAACATATTATTAGGTGAAGATCTTATAACTATCTGTCTATCTACATATCTATACTCTATGAGGTATTACTAACTTTATTAACAAGAATATTCTTGTTTGTGCCTAGTATACTCCATTAATTTTCCCCACCTTAACTATTATATAAATTCTACACATTTCCCTGAATAATTCAGTCTTTATTTGACGAAAATCGGATATGTAGATAGACAGATAGTTTAGAGAGACAGATAGATTTATATGCTTATTATATAATATAGAATATCTAGCTTAATATTTGGGCATATAAGTACATAAAAGATAGCAAATAAAATCACAGATCAAATCACAAATACTAATTACAATATCAATATTAGATTTAAATTTTACAAAAATATACACAAATACTGATCAAAATATCACAATAAGATTCAAATTAACACAAAAAGATAAGAATGTTCACATGTATAAAAAAAAATACCAATATACAAATATAATCATTGCCTGGTAATTACAATAGAATACATTGTTTTTAATTAATGAAAGCAATTACATCTGTTTGTAATTGTGAATGACAATCAAGACAATGTCATATTACTGTGTCATCTTTGAACAAACTATGAAATGACAGGTCAAAGAACCCCAATTTAGGCAATTAGGCAATTGACACATGTATTGAGCATTTGCTGTTGACATAACGGTCATGGCAGTTGGCAGAATGAGTAGAAATGAATTGCAATAAAGCTCATCCAAACAATGTATATATATTATGGTAAAAATTATTGACCACACCATTCAAGTCATGACAATACACAGAGCACCTGGCCGCCGCCAGAGAACTGCATTCTCAGATGAATATCTCGTTTAATATTTGGTCTATTTTCAATCCTAAAAAATGATGGAATCAGTATGAACTATGCTACAATACAGTTTTAATTTGACGAAAATTGGACTAATATTAGGGGATCAGCAGCCTTTTAAAGAAGCGCTCAGCCCTTCCTGCATTGATACAGTCAGGGCGCGGACGTCTGCGAGAGCACCACTGTTTGCCTCCGCCAACCTAGCTACCTTCTCAGACGAATATCTCGCTTAATATTTGGTCTATTTTCAATCCGAAAACACGTATGGAATCAGTATGATTTATACTACAATTCAGTCCTGATTTGACGAAAATCGGATTAATATAAATAGAGCAGCAGCCGCCGCAAGACAACTGCCTTCTCAGACAAATATCTCGCTTAATATTCGGGTTGTTTTTAATCCGAAAACAGGTATGGAATCAGTATGAGCTATACTGCCATTCAGTCTTTATTTGAGGAAAATCGGACTAATATTAGGGGAGCAGCAGCCTTTTAAAAAGTATATACAACCCCCCTCCCTGCCTACGCTGACGCTGGTAGCAAAAAGCCGGCGGGTTACCCGTGAAAGCCGGCGGGTTACCCGTGAAAGCCGGCGGGTTACCCGTGAAAGCCGCCGGGTTACCCGTAGAACCCCTCAACAAGCCGCCGGGGTGAAATTAGGGCCGGATAATTCGTCGGCTTCCACGTGTCACCCGCCGGCTTCTACGTGTCACCCGCCGGCTTCTACGGGTCACCCGCCGGCTTCCACGGGTATTTTATTTATTTTTTACACCCGTGAGATTTCTACGGTTGTGCCATGCAAGCCGGGTTTCGCGGCTTGGCCAAGGGTCCCACGGGTGCTTGCCGGGTATCCCCGGGTATCCACGGGTGGCCGTATTGGGGCCGCCGGGTTGGAGCCGGGTAGCGATTTCCGCAACTATTACGTAATACTACGGGTTCACTATGGCAAAACCGGCTCGTGTGACAGTGGCTTAACTTTTATTTTTTTCTTTTTTAGCAGGTAATATTTTGAAGGTTTTAGCTATTTTATTGAAGAGAGTATCTATTCTCTGTAGTGGATATATATATATATATATATATTATATATATATTATACATTTGCTTGTGCTATTTTTACATAATACATGTAGCTACATTTAAATGTGGTGTGTTTTCCAAATGTATACTAACTTTGTATATTATTGTTCATGATAAAGTCTCCCACATATTTCCTCATCTTCTTTTCAGAAATATTGCCCCAAATTATCGAAAATCCGCAGCAGATATCAAATTAAAACATAGATATGGTGAACGCACAACAAAATGTGGTGATTACAGGCATCATAATTTTCCTCATTGGTTTCATTTTCATAATTGTAAATTCCATGAAATATGTCAATATTCACCAGAATTACAGAGAAGTAGAAACAGGAACTTGCAGGAGTGTGAAATCCTACTACACGAACAAGTAAGTGACCTTGAAAAGTTATACATTGTAGTTTAGTTATTACATACACATATATTGCATTTAACAGTTGTATGTACCACAATCAGTGGAACTCCGAATTAAGGTCATTTAATTATACTCTAAATTAAGGTAATTTAATTATACTATTGATTGGCACTAATAGCTCGTTAAACTAATTAGTCCAAATCCGGGATCTTACATTAGGCGACCGAAGTCTTATCAAAAGTATGACAATTCTGAACGCGGCCAAAAGCCTAATCTGTCAGAAATTCTTTCTTTTATTTATCTGTCTATATATACTGCTGATTTGGCATCAAATTCAATTTAGATATGTTTCAACTCAGTATGTAATTGTTGAGTCTGGTTTAATCTTTTGTGTTTTTCAGAAATTTTTCTAGTCTTTCCATTATAGGTCACTATATAGATTCTGATTGCAGTAATTAACTAGAATACTAGGAGAAATAAATTTCAAACCTTTAATCTATTTAAAATTCACACAATTGTCAAACATAGCAATAAAAGACATATGATTACACATACTAAACAAAAATCAAATTCACATACCTTAACCAAATGTGCACATCATTCCTTGGTCATACACTTGTCGTATAACCTGACAAATCTATTCAAATGATTTAACTTTTATATCTACTATAATTTCTCTCTGCCAACTTGATAGCACAGCTCCTTCCAGCTGGCTGCTCTATGCTCAATCTCTCTTTGGATCCCTCTCAATGCTCTCGATCTCTCTCTTCTCTCTCTGTCTCTGGCTAACCCCAGCCCCTTACCTTGATTATATACCCACTACCTGTTCCCCCCCCCCCTCTCAACTTCATGCTAGAGGTAGGCCTGCAGGAGATTTGCTTTCTCAATGTAGCTGCAGTTATGTAGGTTTGGGTCTGTTCTAAGTTTTACCCTCTGTGAATTACTGACCAAAGAATGTGTGCTTATACTCCAACAAGTTAACTAGTAATTCTACAACAATCAATTCAAATTCGTTATAGATTATCAGGTGTACATTGGTAAATCATTAAAAATCATTTTCCCTTTATATGGGAGATATACATTAATATTACAGCAAAGCCCCTACAGTGGGGATGTGTACAATAATACATATATTAAGACAATAAAATACATTAATAAATGGGAGATGTCTGATATCTCACAAATCCTCACAAGTGTCATCTTCATCAAACTTCAAACATTAGGTATATTACATATCTTATAATCCTCCTACTAATTATTACATAACTAATACATTCACATATATTACATACAAAAAGGACTATATACTACTGTATTTGCATTAATGATCTTCAAGACGAATCACTCAAACATTAAATAAGTGGCATAATTGGGTCAATGGCAAGATGTCAAATAAATTCTAGATATTATTAGGTTATGGAGGTCGTAGGATGCACTTCCTGGCATCATACGATAATACTCCGAATTAAGGTCATTTAATTATACTTCGAATTAAGGTCATTTAATTATACTCCGAATTTAGGTCATTTAATTATACTCCGAATTAAGGTCATTTAATTATAGTAATCATTAAAATGTTATCTGGACTATCAATAACTTTAGTATTAATGCAGTTAGAAAATGGACTTTTGATATCACATATACATAAATATATAAACTTTTATTGACTAATCCATATCATAAAGATACATGTGTCAAGTTAAAACATACAAAACATCAAGTATGTACAATAGAATAGCAAAAAGAAAACTAAAGAAAGCAATGCAAGAATGATACAACATGAAGTTATAATAAATATACACAATGAATATTTTAATATGCACCATAATGTAAAAATCACATGTTAAAATAGTACTGATTGTTAAAGAGCTATGTATGTAGTCTCCAAAATATTGTAATGTTTCTACACATAAATACACATTGAACTCAGTCACTATATAGTACGATAATTAAAAACAATCATCTCCTATAATATATACAAATGTACAATATAGATGGAAAAAATAAAACATAAGAACGAGCACCTGTCATCGTACATTAATTACAAAGTACAAGACATAGCACCAACCATAAAAGCCATACAACACAAACATATATATAGATACAGACATGCACACACAAGCAGTGACATTCAGGGGGCCACTCGTCACCCAGGACCAGAGGTCATAGTCTCTTATATTATGTCACATATATGTTCAAATTAATGAAATAATGCATATGTGTCTATATGGGTAAAAATAGACAAAATTGACCGTGTGACATTGCCCGTCGTAACCAGGGACAAAGTGACACTGAAGCTCTTAAATAATGACAGACAAAATACATTGCTTCCTATTTTTGGGACCATATAGACTCAAGGCATGCCATGAAGCCATGCAAAAAATTTTTTTAAATCTTCAAAAAAAAAAAAAAAAAAACACAAAATAGCAAATTTTAGATTGATAATTACAATAAATATCTTAGCATTTCCTTATTTTACCTAATCATGCTAATGGTCCTGGGTTAGACTATAGAGCATTGATTAGGTGATGCTTTGCACTTGGCCTCTATGCTTGGGCAAGTATAGAACCCCACCCACGGCATGGTATAATCATTTGTTGGAGCATTGGTTTCGAGTTTCTGTATATATGGTGGAGAATCCAGGTTGCATCAGGGGGAAAACGGTTTGTGTCTGTCCCAGCCAACACCATCTGTGGTAAACTCCCCATTCATGGGCAACAGCAAACGGGGTGCCTTACCTTAACTTTTTGGTTACTAGGCATCCTTGCCAATTTTTATTATATCAAGTTTATACCTTTTTTTGTTTTTGAAATCATGTATATGTATGTCTTATGGTAAAAATAAACTATCTATCTATCTATCCGTGGCCAGTGAAACAGCTCAGCCTGCTTCATGAACAACTGTTAGCTTCTCACAAACCAACTGAACTAAAAGGGAATTTCCCTTTGGTGGGGTGGACAGGAAGCGAGGTAGTTGCTTCAGAAATATCTACCACATATGCAGGGGCGTCGATTCAGGGGGTGATGTGGGGATATATACCCCCCACTGTTTGGGAAGGGGGAGATGATCAATGCAATCATCCCCCCCCCCCTGAAATTCACATATGAAAATTACCCCTTTTCACACACATTTGTTTTGAATCATTTATGCTTTGTTAAATAGTTTTACACTTGATATCACATATCAGTTCAATTTTATAGTTTGGCATCAATGATCCACAATTATTTTACTGCTTGGCTAGTGTCCGCACATTAACTGCGGCAACCTGTATGAGCGAGGGAAAGTCACGGGAGAGACAAAGCAGGCCTACATCACCCTCACCCATCAAGAGAAATTGACGCCCCTGCACATATGGCACGTCCATGTTCAGTTATCATGGTCATCCAGATTGGCCAGGGTCATCAAAATTGACCACTCCCAAGTTAACTACAAACACTTTTAAGATGCCAGTCGAAGTGTTACAATATGAATATTGCCAATAAAGTGAACAATTAGTTTCATAAAAATTATGAAATTGCATGGTGTAAAATTGTGTTTGTTAGGATGGCCAATTTCGAGGACCCTGGCCAATCAGGATGACCTAGAGTGTAACCACACAACCTTAATTATTGCACAGGCCAGTGCAGATCGCAGTTAACCACAGGTGGTGTTGGCCAGGGCAATGGATTCCAGGGTCCTGGTTAGTTTTGGTACAGCTGAATGTGAAATAAACAGATCTGTCTTAACCACTGGGCCACTTAGTTAATTTCTACTTATATGACATGTATTTTTCAAACAGGTATTTAACAAGGTGTAAATGTGGCAGGAACTGCAGAGGGCGTTTCAACTGCCTCATTATTGAAGTTAACTTGATAGAAACTGAACCTTCTGATCAAACAACTCTGGCGCCCTCTGGTGAAAATGGAACAAAAGTTTTGGAAGGACCTCTGGTGTTGTACGAAAATACTGATGCCCTTCACAGCAAGACTGTGAGTGAATGATGAGCATTTTGGTGTTAGAGAGAATATAATTGCATTTTCTTAAAAAAGCTGTTTTGTTATAATCAACAGGTAGGTATATATGTAGGTAGGTTCTTGCTGCTATCGAGGGTTGATTGATGAGGTGAGAGAGAGGAATCCACCCATGTTACACATTTACCCCTTGGGTGCGATCTTTTACTTGCCTCAGCTTAGAATACAGGTATTACTAGTGTAAAACTAGAGTTAAAGAACTTTGGATACCTCACATCATAAGCGACACCTATGCATTTTGTATATAATAAATTTTGAATTTCGAAAATCTGACCAAAATTAAAGGTGCTGTGTAAAAAAATGTGCTACGAAGCGACAACGTTAATGACGTTTTTTTTGTGCCTCGTTTTCGTATTCAGTAGTTTTTGCCAGCCAATTTACTGACCGTGATATGTGTCAGTGATATTTGATATTGAAAAATTAAATGATGATATTACTTTATTTGCCATAAGTACCATTGGATGCAGCATAAGTCATTTATTTATATTTCAGTGCACTTATCATCCAAGATGTTCTGCCTGGAGGAAACGTGCAGATGCCCGAGTGGCGCAATACAACAAAACTTTCGGAGTCCCTGGAGCGACTTTTCGATGTTACTTTTCGTCCAATCGGCCGCAGGATATCTTCAGAGTCCCAACGAACACTTCAACATTTGTTCATTTATTCTTGTGGCCAGCGTTGGCTATTGTTGTTGGTTTAGCAATGTTGATAGGTGTGATGGTGTGTGACCCTGAGGGTGTGAGACAGCTCTGTTCTGTATGCTGTCCATGTTGTCGAGATGATGATGAGGACAGCGAGATGACAAAATTAAAAGAAAAAGACAATACTGCATCGGAGTATAGTAATTAATGCATGCGTATCACCATGTTTGACCAATTAAACTGTATTTATATAATGCTCTTCTATCCTACTATTGTCACTAAAGTTACCCGATCACAGAATGGCTGACCAGAGTGAACATATTTCAATAAACCACTTTTCAAGCTGACTATAAAAAGCATTACTTTACATTATTTTCTGTTGATACGCTCATTTAATCGCATTTGAAAGCTGGTACAGTTTTCAGGAAAACCACTGGATTTGGAGAAAATATTGGAGATCGAGCAGATCTGGTGAATACTTTTTGTGGATTCTTCCTTCTTCTTTTTTTTTAATTAATAAAATTGAAAAATAGTTACCTGATCTTGACAGAAACTGCCCTGCTCCAATCCGCACCCAGAGTAATTTTCTGGTGAGGGGCTCGATTTGAAAGGGTTATCTAAAAGCTTGTGAAGAAATTTAAGAAAAAAAGGCAGCACGAACTTTGAGAAATTAGACAAAATTCAGCTGAATTCCATTGCATATTGCAGGAGATCACGTAATTTGATCTTATCCAGGGTAACTGCAGTTACCTGTGCAGCTTCACTCAGTGATTGTGATTATGGTTCCTATATATGGTACATTAAATGCACTAAATATACTACTGTTAGGAAGCCATTTGCTTCAGCCAATCACAATCAAGGGTGGGAAATTTTTCAGCCGATAGAATTGCAATATTCTGTCCTAGCCACCTGGCGGAAATATAGCGAACCATGAAAATCCACTATTAATATGCAGTTTTACCAATCATTTACTATATGTTACATCTTACCATTCAATTGATTCTCGCTTTTTCCCTGAGAAAATTATATTTATGGAATCAGTTAGTTAAGACCTACTATGTCTGAAAAGCAAAACGACTAATGAGAACTTCAGTGGCGTAGCTAGGGTTAGCAGAGTGGGGGGGGGGGGCACTCAGGGGGGCACAATGTTTTTTGGGAGGGCCCACATAGATCATTTCGACGTGACTGTGTTAAGAGGCTGAAATTTTGTGAGCCAATCTGGGGGGGGGGGGGCACCTGGGGGGCACAGCCTTTGAGTGGGGAGGGGGGGGGGGGCACGTGCCCCCCCCCCCCCAGCACCCCCCCCCCCCATAGCTACGCCACTGCATTGAGAAGAGATGAATGACTTATGCCCTGCTGAATTCATGGCTGCTCAGTGAAAAGACTCCATTGAATAATTGCTTGACTTTCCCACCATTTGTTTAGTACATATGTGTGTCCTGACTGGCTGTTACAATTTAGGTATACAATATTATGATCTTATTTATTATGAAGAAATTTGCTTAGACC
The DNA here is from genome assembly GCA_932294295.1 of Alitta virens. Classification (NCBI taxonomy): domain Eukaryota; kingdom Metazoa; phylum Annelida; class Polychaeta; order Phyllodocida; family Nereididae; genus Alitta; species Alitta virens. The sequence continues at coordinate 12,321,729 of OW028576.1, forward strand.
ATGCAGTTCATATGTATTACAATTTTGCAAACAGTGCTATTGATTAAATAAACACATCGGTCGTTAGAGTTTGTTTCTTCTTCTTCTCAGTATATTATTATTATTTTTCAATAAGGTTTTGTGTCTTAATGCTAAAGTTAAAATGTAAAAATACATCTATTTATCAAAACTAGGCTGCTGTGTTCTGCCTCAATTGGTCAAATACAATTTCACTTTAAGTCGTAAGGACATTCTGTATTGCACTGAACCGATGACAGACAGCAGCAGGCTTCTTTCACAAGAAGGCTCTCTGGTTTAAGGGACATTCCATACATGGAAAGATTGTTTTTCCTAAATTTAAACACACTTGAATGTCGAAGAATCCAAGGTGACCTGATTCTATACCATAAAATGTTTACTCATCTCACTGATATGAATATTCAAAACTTCTTTTAGATACAGTAGTAACCACAGAGGTCATGGTAAAAATTTATTTCACTTGTATAGCTGGACTGATTGAAGAAAATATTCTTTGCTAATATAATTGTCAATGTATGGAACAGTCTTGACCCTGATATTGTCAATTTCAGTTTAAAAAAACTTAAAGGTGCTATTAATAGTCAAAGCTTTGTTGGTAGGGGGAGTGTGTATGTCACCTGACCTTTATACCCCTATGTTTTTATGTTGTTGATTTTATGTAAATTTTATTTTATAATAAATAAAATAAAATATAATAAATTTTTTGTCTGATTCACAGTCTGAACTAAGTAAAAATACCCAATACTTAAAAAAAAGCTTCCTCAATCCTCTCAATTAAGTTCTTTCATTGAGGAAAAATAATGTAGGTCTATGGAAGGAGAGTTCTTAAGACTGTGTATTCTGTAAGTATAAATTATTTGTAAAGCTTTGAATATGCTTGCCAATTTTGTACAGACTTCTTAAACGTTTATGGTTTATGAGGCATACCATAATAAAATGTGTTCTTAATTATAATTTTTTTTTAAAGATAAAAAAAAAAAAAAAAAAAAATGTAGTGATTGATAGAAGGAAAAGATGTACTTAACTTTTTATTTAAAAAATAAAATAAATAATAAGATAAAACTGTACTGAAGAAGTTGCTTTGAGCTATAACAGGTGACGGACGCCGGTCTCAATTGTTAGGTGATGACGCCATGTTGATAAATATTTAATATATTATGACGGCTACTAACTCATTGAGACGGGTACGTGTCCATGTAACATACAAATTTGAGTAGCATATTGAGTTAATGAAGTAAAAAATATTATGAAAAGTTTAACTTGAATTATGACTAATTATAAGTACTTATAAATTAAATAATTTTATGTGCAAAAAAAAAAAAAAAAAACTGATTTTGTTAAAAAAAATATAGGCATATTTGTTAATGAGCGGAAGTCGATAAATTTGGAATAGAGGCCTACTTTGTAAAGGTTAAAGAAATTGCTGAAGCATTTAACTGACGAAAACGCTGTACACAAATATCGCCGGTACGCTGAGGGAAAATAATGCGAATATCTTCTTTGCGGAGGGTTCGCTGCTGAGCAGTCTATATTTTTTAGGAAACCGTGGGGTGGTGCACGACTTAGCTGCCCTCTAACGGAGTTTGCAGAACTACTTAACAAGAAATTGAAGTTGACAGATGTGAGGTGAGTGCGTGAATTGCGGCAATTATATTGAATTTCTGAATAAATTTCAAACACATGGTGTTTAGTTTGTAATATGGAACTGCTAGAGAAAACTGATGGACTGTCAGGCTTATATTTGGGGTAGTTTTGTCATAATATGCGATGAACTGCGGCACATTCTAGAAACATGAGAAACGTTCACATGGCGCGTGGGATGATGCGGCACTAGATACCTATAGAGCAAAACTGATTGAATAATTACAATTACTAGTTCACAAAATGGCAGACTGCATTATGAACTTTTATTATTTTAGTAAGGGTATCTTCAGTGAATCTTGTTCTCATGGTTAAAATATGTAGAGCTCTGTCGTTGTCAATGCCAGCATTGCTAGGAGGGAATTTAGCGAAGTTATATGACATATTGTAATACATTATGTATAGTAGCATATCTAGCCCGGATGGGAGAGAAAAGATACAGAAGTGGAGAATATACATTGCTCAATGAAAGTATTAATTAATATGTATGCCTAATTCACCAGCATGTAATTTCACAAAAATATTTGGACAACAGTTTTCTTCTAATATAAAGTTATATGCAGTAGTAACCGTGATGGAGGGTATTATCAACAGGGCGGGTATTATCGACACTCACATTAGGATGTTAATTTTGTTAAACTAATTTAAGTGTCAATAATACCCGCCCTGTCCATAATACCCTCCGTTACGGTATGCACTATAATTTCAATGCAAAGTGGGTGTCTCTAGACTCCTACACCTAAATACAATTGCATCACAATAACATTTTGAATCTTATCTATAAGTGTCTTAGCAGTTGTTGAATTCATGTTCAATGGTGGTAAAATACATGCAGGTGAATCACTGGCAGATCCAGGGGGGGGGGGGGGGGGGGGCATTGGCGCCATGGCCCCCTAAACCAGTCTTAATGTCTATATTTGACCTATGAAATGACTGACAGGGCAGGGGAGCCTTTGAAAAACGGCTACAGCCATGTCCAAACGGCTACACGTTCATACACCAAAACTTTTCTTGATGACAAAAAGGGGCAGATCAATACAACAGTTATTTTACAAGGTCTGTAGACAATTTTGTATCATTGTTAATGGGGGAAAAGCACTGTAGACGTTATGGTTAAGTACTGAAGAAGGGTGACAGGTGAATTCGGCTCGTATCAACTTCGGCGCCGCCGAATTCACTCTAATCGACGAGTGGAGTTAAGTGAATTCAGCGATCGCTATTGGTGAATTCGGTGCGTAAATTTGGTAAATTCGGGGCGTACTTTAACCAATAGGCAGTGGACTTCATTTTCCCAAATTCCTGAAAAAGCATGTTGACGTTTCGTTAATGTCCCGAATATTGGGTGTAGACGTTTTGGTTATAGTCATGTAGCCGTATTGGGTGTTGAAGTTTTTGCGTGTAGCCGTTTCGTCCGCCACCTCCCTCCGCCTACTCCCTGGCACCATGTAATTAGCAAGGAATGCATAGGTTTATTGAAAAAAAATATGTAAAGAATTATCCAAGATGTAACATTGTTGACTCAAGGGATGCCCAGAACTGCCAGAACAAATAGCACTAAAAAAAGAAATGTGGGAAAAAGTGCAGTATAGCGGACCCAGATTTATGACCATATTTAACAAGCCTCATTGCCAACCTATGACGTAAAATGCTTGAAATGTAATTATGACGTCACAAAAATAATGTAGTTGTGACGGCGGTTTCATCTTCACGGCAAAGACAGCTGCCGCCCCCAAACCCCTGCTTATCTACACCAAATGTTATTTTAATTGTGCTAGAACTTAAAACTTGTGAAATATTTGATAAAATTTAATTTTTAATGGCCGCCAAATATGGGCATAAATTTGGGTCCGCTATACTGCACTAAACCCGAAATGTGCAGAATTTTTTGTGGAATAAGGGCCAGAACATAAACTTTCAGGCCGGTGTTTACACTGCTGCTGCTGCCTGTCATATGACACCGTGACCTACATAATGCATGCAGCTCTCTTACAGAGTTTGTACATCGTGTGGATAGGCCTCATTTAAAATCATTAAATAAAGGAGGAAAACTTTGTTAGTTAGCCACCAAATGTATATTCATGATTCTACTGGGACCCAAACTATGCATTGGTTATGTTTAAAAGGTCCAAAACCCCATGGTTTATGAGCCTTTCGTGACAAAACATTCAGCAGTTCCTCCACCCTTACGCTATTATATATCGTAGATGACGGACCTTCATGACAACTTAAATGAGTCCCCGTTACTCTATATCTTTATCTGGGCTGGAACCATATATATTATGCTCTAAATTGTCTTCGTCCATACGTATACGTAAATATTATGTTGATGCTACATATATGTAGATAGTGGTTATCTTTGGAATGTGTAATTGGATTTGTATATTATTTTGTTTTCTTTGTGACACATGTATCCTCTGACTATGTCGTAATGGCAGGAGTGCGGGAGAAAATTTCTAAATAATGTCACTTAAGTCAGTAGATGGTGTAAAGCAAATGTTCCCGATTCGCCAAATTCTGTAAGAATCTAACTGGATTCTGACAAAATTGCACGATCTGCCAAAATAGATTCTCGCAAATTTTATCTTGAGTACACCATCCACCATTGCCCGCCTATGCCCATAACGGGACGGAACTTTAAAGTGGAATGGCTCAAAAATAGAATGGTAAATCTCGAAAAAGACCAGTGGAATTACGTAGCGACTTCTCTGAAGTCCAACCTCGTGACCGCCATCGCAAAATTGACAGCCCCAGAGCCCTTTAAGGAATTTTCCTATGTTGCCTTTGCTAATAATTTTTGTGCTATTTTCCGCGAAATCTACAAAATCGTGGAAATTTACAGAATTGTGCAAATTTACGTTACACTATCTACTGTTTGTGTGACTTGATTTATGTAAATTATTAATCAGCTGGTCTTCATTTTGCAGGAGGGTTTCTTTACAACATGGATGTACGGACTGACAAAGACCGAGTGAAAGTATTGTTGGCTGACACGATATTGGCGTTATGTCGAAATACTCTCGGGTTCAGACAAGAAATCAGCGTTGAAGGTCTAATAGGCATTACTTTGGACAAAGAAGATGTATTCCTTGTTAGCGTTAATCAAATTGTCAGTAATGAAACTTCCGTGAGCCAGACTTGTGATAATATTGGTCGCAAAAGATCATTTAGTGACGATGCAAGCTACTCAAGTCGAGATCACAAAACTAAAATTCAGAAAAAAAGACACAAGCGGAATAAACTTTTAAAAAGTAGCCGGGAAGTTAGCGATTCCTGCAGTTGTGATGAGTCTAGCAATTTGGAAAGTGATACTGATTTGGTGAACTCTTCTAGTGCGAATAAAGATAATGTCAGTCCGAAGTCTTGTGATGTTTCACAAGGATCTTGTGAAGATGTTGATAATACAACACAATACTCATCCATAAAACAAGAAATTGAAATAAACAGTTCCTCTGTTTCGGAAGTAATCATTGTCAAACAAGAAAGCCCAGACTCGAAGCAAGATTGTTCACTTCAAAACAAAAATGGTCCTCCTGTATTGCAAAATTTTTGTGGTAAGTGTGCTGAATATATTGTCTTATTAATTGATATTATCACTGTCATGCCTTGATCTTCTATTCTATTCAAATTATCTTCATTTGAAGAATGTGTGAAAAAACTTATTGTACAGGGTTCCCGCGGGTTATTACAAAAACCGATAAAGTCTGTATTTTGTAAAAAGTAAGACCCGTATAAAGTTTTAATTTTGCGTGCGTATGACGTCATCGTTGGAATCCCCCAGTGGGGGGAAGCCCACATTCAACGAGGTTCCAGTTTGTGCCTGATCCATTACTGTCCCTACTGCAATGCTAATGAGCAGAGCTCTGCACATCCCATGTGCATTCTAGTTTGATGCAAATTTACTTGGAAAACAAACACAGGCAATTCTGGTCTGCGTTGGCAAAAGGAAGTACTATCGCCCTATTGTGGACTTTCAGCTGCATTATGTACTTTCTTTAAATACACAAAAACTGTGTTTATTTTATGACAAAAATACACAACGATGAAAGTATTCAAAACATGGAATAAAATAATAGGTAATTTCACTGCCATTTAGCCAATAAGACATGGAGATTCATGAAAATAAGCCTGCTGAACGGCACGAAGGCATTGCAACCACCTTTATTCCAACCATATGTTTTCTTAGTGTGAAGTTGAGTTTTTGCTGCAGTTCTGTAATTAGAGGTGCTCTAAACTTATACATTGCAGAAAATGGCCATTGGACCACAACAGGAAAAGGACAAGTGGTTTCCTGTAGTATCAGCAGTCCGGGAGTGACACCGCATCTCGGCCTGTCTCCTATATCGACATCAAATGGTGATAGAACTACCTCGAGTGATGCCAATCTTGTCGCAGTGTCTTCTTACAGCGATACTGCATCAGCGTATCCTTTGTTATCTCATATGCATCAAAATGAAGTTGGTAATTTACGAAAAGACTTTAGCAAAATATCGGTATTATCCGAATCTCCTCGCAAGAGGTACACTTGCCAATTATGTGGATTACTAGCAACATCTCAAGCATCATTGCATGCTCATATAAGAGTCCACACTGGTGAAAAACCTTATTCTTGCCCAGTTTGTTTTAAATCTTTTTCACGAAAAGAAAATTTGAAAAGGCATCTTGTTGCATTGCATCCCGATATTGTGCCTGGGTACTCGGAAAATTATTTTAGTTTTAGTGAATCTGTTACACAAGTATGATGTAATTTAAAATGTCGGCGATGGGTACTATGGCTCAAGCGACAAGGCCACTAATCTTGGACAATGTGACGTCCATTACCTTGCATAGCAGAGACTACGTCCGCATTAGTAGTTGTACATTCAGAATTAGCACATTGGCGAACAGCTTATCTTGGAGACTGGGGCCTTAACACTGCTGTCAATTCGTATCTTGCATTGTGTGACATTGAGAACTTATGCAAGTTTGTCGGACAGAGGTTCCCATTTCTGTTCTTTGGCTTGGAAACTGCCAGCCAGGTCTGCAAGAACTTGTTCGAAGTTTTCAGAGTTGGCGGATGAAGCTGCATTAGTGACGATGGCAGTCAGCTGATCGAGCTCATCTGCTTCCACCTCCTCAAAGAGCATTCACCGTCATCGGTCGTTGTGCGGAACGTCTTGGATCACCATAAAAAAACCCGAAAAATTTGGACAAAGTTGGTACAGTTCCGTCTGGTTTCCTGCTCTTCTCGTGTTAATGGTTGCGATGAGAATTTTCCAGTTGTTGCTGGTGATCCATCACGCTAGTGTGGAACTGCGTTTGCTCTGGAAAATGTCATCCTGATTGCCACATTTGCGCCTTGTGTCCGCCGCTTCGTGCGGTAGTCTCAGCACATTGGGTAAACATGGCGCACTAACGACGTCATCTCATGGTATTCCGCAGTGATACAATTAAGTGCGAAATGAAATTATTGTTTACTGTGCTGCTGCTTACTCAGTCCAAATCTGTTATTCAGTGTTATCACTTCCATTTATATGATTTCACATAATCAAAAAAAGGCTATAACTTTAATTTACATGATGGTTAATTTAGGGGCTGATGAGGCATTAAACAATAACACACACATGATGGTTAATTTAAAGTAAGTGTGGATTAACTGTAATTCTAGTCATGTCTGTTGATGGGGGGGAGCGTTTCTTGTATTATGGAGTTAGTTTGGAGGCATCAATCAATATTAATCAGTATTGAATTATTGTTTGTTTTACGTTGAAGTCACTCTGACATATCGTCTCACATTTACCAATGCTCTCGTCATGTGAATAAGTTACAAGAAAAGGATCTTGTGAATTTGGTGTGTGAATCATAAGTGTTGTCGAAGGTTTTCTCAGATACCTGACATTGTCTCTGACATAGAATTGTTTCATGTCAATCTATGTTCAAATATTTTTAAAAGATCATGCCATTATGGTCTGTGAATGTCATCAAAGGTATCTCAGATATTATTTGAATATTGTGTCTGACATGTAACTGCATTGTTGTCATATAAATATTGAAGATCATCTAAATATTGAAAATTTTTAAAAGATTATGTAATTATGGTCTGTGAATTTCATCAAATTTTTTCCCAGAAATCTGACTTTGTGTTGGGCACAGAACTATAGTGGTTCAGATAGATTGATGGCGAGCATGTAATTTTCTGCTCTCTTGAGCCACTCGTCCCGAAAGGCATCAGCACTACTGCGATTGTCTCCCCAAGTATTTTGTCCTGATATGCCGGAATGTTAACAGCCATATTTCTGGGTTTTTTGTTGCATCAAAGTTAAAATTTACTGTTTGGATGTCATCTTTTCTCAGACACCTACATTGTCTCGGGGCAGGGGCCTAGCTCAGAGGTAGCGCTCTGGGCTTCCAACCACTGGGTCCCGGGTTCGATATCCGGTCAAGCCTAAGTTGGATGGCTGTTTCATCCTTCATCTCATTGCCATGGTCCCTGCCTGTCCTAATTAGCCCATCAGGTGCAGAAATACAGGACCTTAAGCTCTAATCACCCACCCACCCACCTACATGGTCTCCGACACACAATTGTTCAAATTATTTCAAAAGATCATGCAACCATGTTCTGTGAATGTCATCAAATTATCATTTATATATATATAGTAGTATCGAACATTGTGTCTTACCTGTAATTAAATAAGTGTCTTATGAATGTTATACATTTTCTGAAAAGATCACACTCCTATGGTCTGTGAATATCATCATAGCTTATATATCTCAGAATTTCGAGAAGTTTGAAATAATGTCTTACACAGAACTATGTTGGTTCACTTAAATTACCATCTATTTCTAAAAGATCATGTAACTATGGTCTGTGAATGTCATCGAAGTGGTATTCGGACATTGTCTCTAAGTTCTAGCCTCAGACATTGTCTCTTTTAAGTTCCAGCCGGGCTGGCATTTATGTATTCATCTGAATAATTATCAGGTTTCACTGGTCTGTTGGTCCTCGCTTTTCGATTGCTCGTCGTCTTCAAGCTCTGTGTCAATTTTTTTTTCATAGGCATTGAACCAAATCATCTGGAGACTGGTCTTTAGTATATATCTAGGTAACTTTTCTAACATGAAAAAGGTTTATGTGAAGGACTGACAAATTATGAAAGATCACGTGATGATGGTAAAATAGAATGGTCCCTACCTGTCCTAATTAGCCCATCAGGTGCAGAAATACAGGACGTAAAGCCCTAATCCACCTCCACCATGGTAAAATAGAATAGACGTATACTTAACTTGATGACTGGCTAGCATTTCCTGTGGGTTCAAATTTTCCTACTATCTTTAATCTTGTGACAGTTTTGGCTGTCTAGGTTTTACAAATTTGTTTGATGTGTCCCATGAGCTTTTGATCCTTGTCAGATGTCTTATTTATCTATGATCTTTATTCACGGTTAATAACAGTACATATAAAATTCACACCCTCAATAGGGGCGGGGGCCTAGCTCAGAGGTAGCGCTCTGGGCTTCCAACCGCTGGGTCCCGGGTTCGATTCCCGGTCGAGCCTAAGTTGGATGGCTGTTTCATCCTTCGTCTCATTGCCATGGTCCCTGCCTGTCCTAATTAGCCCAACTGGTGCAGAAACACAGGACGTAAAGCCCTAATCCCACCATCACACCCTCAATAACGTTTCTCATGTCACAAGATGGCAAAAAACTGGAAAGATTTTGCAAATATGTTCTGTGAATGTCATCTAGGTTGTCTCTAATATTAATTATCGGACTGGGTGTCAAAGAAATCATTGTTTCCTGCAAGTTAAATTGTTTTGAAAAGATCACGCTAATATGGTCTGAATATCATCAAATTGTTTCCCAGATGCCTGACAATTTGTTTTGCATGTGACTACATCGTGTTGTCATTTAAAAATATTTGTAAAAGAAAGTAAGGTAATGATCCAGGTCAGATATAGCCATATCACATCGCCTAATCAGCTCACGTAAGATGCGCATATTGGCCCCCATCCAGGCCAGGGGGGTGACATCGAGTTTTGGTTTGCTGGCTTCCCCACCACGAATCAGAATTTGCACACTATCATCTGAAGCTGCCAGGACTCTCTCATCCACTGCTGTGAAGCACCTGACAAATTCTGTTACATCAAGGTGCTTCCGACTGTAGCAAAGGGGGTAATATAAGTAACATTACTCTCACCGTCATCTGATGAGCTGTAACGATGTCCCAGCAGGTTGCCCAGAGAGGACATGACAGGATCCTGTCCACTCCCCTGATCAGGCTTCCGACCTTCTGGAAGTAGCTAAGGGCCTTTACCCCGCGCATCAGATCCTCTAGCAGGCGTCAATGTCCCAGTGGCTGGATAGCCAAAACGTGAATATCCACCTTAGTGAGTAGAGATAAAGTCCTTTTATCCTTGACCCCATTCGCAATTAAAGTCTTGGCACATGATGCCAGTCACCAGTACAGCCACAAACAGCAGAATCCCCAGGATTGTAAATGTTATGATTGCACCTGCAATAGTAATATGACCATTACTTATCTGCAGTGTTATATATTTTTCAAATTTACCTTGGCATTTCGTGACCCAGCTCATTATGATCAATATAATCATATTCAAGAACATCCGTGTGTTGGCATTTGTCGCTGATCTGCCAAATGTTCTTCTACCAAGAATGTATATTATACAATTATCTTCAGTAAGATTCATAGTGTCTTTTCACTATTATTGTATAGCTGGTGTTCCGGATCAGTTGTAGCATACTATTTTGCATTAATCATGCATGTACATTTTGATAATAAACTTCATATTTAATGATTGATAAATACTATATAATATCAATACAGATCTGGCTAAAAGTAATGCCTGCACATGATTCCAGTCACCAGTACAGCCACATACAGCAAAATCCCTAGGATTGTAAATGTTATGATTGCACCTGCAATAGTAATATGACCATTACTTATTTGCAGTGTTATATATTTTTCAAATTTACCTTGGCATTTCGTGACCCAGCTCATTGTGATCAATATAATCATATTCAAGAACATCCGTGTGTTGGCATTTGTCGCTGCTCTGCCAAATGTTCTTCTACCAAGAATGTATATTATACAATTATCTTCAGTAAGATTCATAGTGTCTTTTCAATATTATTGTATAGCTGATGTTCCGGATCAGTTGTAGCATACTATTTTGCATTAATCATGCATGTACATTTTGATAATAAACTTCATATTTAATGATTGATAAATACTATATAATATCAATACAGATCTGGCTAAAAGTAATGCCTGCACATGATTCCAGTCACCAGTACAGCCACAAACAGCAAAATCCCTAGGATTGTAAATGTTATGATTGCACCTGCAATAGTAATATGACCATTACTTATTTGCAGTGTTATATATTTTTCAAATTTACCTTGGCATTTCGTGACCCAGCTCATTATGATCAATATAATCATATTCAAGAACATCCGTGTGTTGGCATTTGTCGCTGCTCTGCCAAATGTTCTTCTACCAAGAATGTATATTATACAATTATCTTCAGTAAGATTCATAGTGTCTTTTCACTTTTATTGTATAGCTGATGTTCCGGATCAGTTGAAGCATACTATTTTGCATTAATCATGCATGTACATTTTGATAATAAACTTCATATTTAATGATTGATAAATACTATATAATATCAATACAGATCTGGCTAAAAGTAATGCCTGCACATGATTCCAGTCACCAGTACAGCCACAAACAGCAAAATCCCTAGGATTGTAAATGTTATGATTGCACCTGCAATAGTAATATGACCATTACTTATTTGCAGTGTTATATATTTTTCAAATTTACCTTTCGTATTTCGGGGGCGGGGGCCTAGCTCAGAGGTAGCGCTCTGGGCTTCCAACCGCTGGGTCCCGGGTTCGATTCCCGGTCGAGCCTAAGTTGGATGGCTGTTTCATCCTTCGTCTCATTGCCATGGTCTCTGCCTGTCCTAGTTAGCCCAACTGGTGCAGAAATACAGGATGTAAAGCCCTAATCACCCACCCACCACCTTCGTATTTCGTAACCCAGCTGGTTATGATTGAAATAATCATATTCATACACATCACCTGTCATGGTTTGTGTGTTTGATCTGCCAAATTTTCTGTTCCTAAGAATGGTCTCTGCCTGTCCTAATAAGCCCAACTGGTGCAGAAATACAGGACGTAAAGCCCTAATCACACACACATACACACACACACACACACACACACACTGTTCCTAAGAATGTATATTATGCAATAATCCTTAGTCTTTTCACTATTATTGCATATGTGATGTTCCATATAAGTTGTAGCGTACTATTTTACATATAGTGATTCATAGAACATTAAGCAAGCATGTACATTTTGATAATGAACTCGTTATATAATGATACAGTAACAATCCGTAAGGTCCCTCTGGGATTGACTCAGACCAAGACAAGGATTCAAGTTCACATAGTTATTGCCCTTGCCCCGGCCCCACGTCCTATCTGGGCGGGGGCCTAGCTCAGCGGTAGCGCTCTGGGCTTCCAACCGCTGGGTCCCGGGTTCGATTCCCGGTCGAGCCTAAGTTGGATGGCTGTTTCATCCTTCGTCTCATTGCCATGGTCTCTGCCTGTCCTAATTAGCCCAACTGGTGCAGAAATGCAGGACGTAAAGCCCAAATCACCCACCCACCCCACGTCCTATCTGAAACACTGCTTAGACTTTACTGAATGTGCTACTGCGCTACGCCTTACACATCTCATTATATAATGATTGTTACTGTACTGTATATATATCAATACAGATCTGGCTGAAAGTAATACCTGCACATGATGCCAATCACTAGTACAGCATCAAACAGCAGAATCCCTAGGACTATTGCTATGACTGCACTTGCGATAGTAATGTGATCATTTCAACTTATTTGTAGTGTTATATACCTTGACATGTCGTTACCTAGCTGGTTATGATCAATATAATCATATTCATGAACATCCTGTGTGTTGGCATTTGTCGTGGCATTTGTCGCTGATCCCCAGGTCTGCAAATGCTATGATTGCACCTGCAATAGTAAAGCCTCTACATAGCCCACTCAGGTGCTGATGAGGCGTTAAACAATAACTCTCACACACTCACACCTGCAATAGTAATATGACCATTACTTATTTGTAGTGTTATATACTTTTCTAATTTACCTTCGTATTTTGTGCTTCCAACCGCTGGGTCCCGGGTTCGATTCCTGGTCGAGCCTATGTTTGATGGCTGTTTCATCCTTGGTCTCATTGCCATGGTCTCTGCCTGTCCTAATTAGCCCAATTGGTGCAGAAATACAGGACGTAAAGCCCTAATCACCCACCCACCCTCCCTTAAACCTTCCAAACTGAGTGTTCCAAAAATTAACAATACAATCTCTTAATGTTAATGTTTCTGTGGAGGTTTTTTCTTCAATCCAATGGTCACTGTGCTCACATTTGTCAAGTATGTACAGGGCCCATCTCATCCTGATATGTGGAGGGAGATTTGTGGTTGCTTCTAGTCGACTTGCAAAACTGCATTTTCTAACAGATTGAAAGGGATGACTTTTAAATAAAATATCATGAGCTATTTCTTTACACAGTTTTTGGCCTAATATTGCCCTATGTATAATAATCATTTCCGTAGCTTTTGGTATTCTTCAAGGCTATAGAAACAATTATAACATACAATTATTAGTGTATTGCATTATTCAATTCCAATATGACATGTCATATATTTCTCAATTTTTTGAAGAAGCCAACAGTCTTCAGGGTCGGTTTCTATATATTTATTGATAACCTTATAAATTCTTTCCTCTAAGGTCACAGAACGGCTTAACACATCACTACAGAATAAAAAATGTTTACATTGGCAGTTATGTGAGTGCTCCAAAGTGGGGCAATTAATACCCAAATATATCTCAACATCGTTCAAAAGTTTGTAGTACCTTTTGGCTAAAGCCTGGGGGTCAACATTCTCGTGGTCTAATTAATTTTCAACAAAGTCGAGATCTTTGAAAAGCCCTGACTGCCCTCTTGCATTGGGGTCTAGTCTTTGTTTTAGGATGAAAATTTTTTTCAAACAGTCTGTCAACCAGCAATCATCCTCTTAAGAAATCACATTAAGACCTATCTTGTGATATACACCATTTCCATTTGCAATAACCCACTTTAGAGTGCTGTTGAGTAGCCATGCTTTACATTGGCATGACTTATCCTGGTGATCATATGAAGGTTCTTGTACATAAGATATGTATAATACTTACATTACAATGTGCAGGCTTAGCAGTGATCAATTTAAAATTTGTGTTATGCAAACATCATTTTGGGGCATCAATTAAGGGAGCTGATACGCATTTCAACATCACAGAATCTTAAATCAATCACAGCGTCTGATGTCAATATAATTAACTTTCCATTTTGAATGCAGTGTGGGGGGTATAATGTGACACCCATCCCATCGCATATAATTTCCATGTTATATCTTATGCACTTTGCGCAATGCAATTCCAATGGTGTAGTGCATAACACAATCAAAATAATGATAAGAATACACATTTCGAAACAATTTCTTCTTGTCCAAGTAAGTGATAGGTGTCTCTCTCTTCTACCTGTTTCATGCAGGATGTATATTTATCAGTCATTTGTATCACATCAACAGCAAACTCATGCCAATGACTTTGTTTTTTGGGAACTATGAAACACTGGAAATAAAACACAAACCTGACATCATTTAAAGTGTTATTTAATTTTATTTTATCAATAACTTATTTATCCAATTATATTAATAATACAAACTATGTTAAACCTTAACAGGGCGGGGGCTAGCTCAGGGGTAGCGCTCTGGGCTTCCAACCGCTGGGTCCCAGGTTCGATTCCCGGTCGAGCCTAAGTTAGGTGGCTGTTTCATCCTTCGTCTCATTGCCATGGTCTCTGCCTGTCCTAATTAGCCCAACTGGTGCAGAAATGCAGGACGTAAAGCCCTAATCACACACACACACACACACGTTAAACTTTAACAATTGCAATCCATATGATGTATCCAGCGTATATGAAGTTAATTGATGACCTGTAACAATGAATAATTAATATTATGTATAAATAATGTTGTATATCCGGATCAACTAATTAATACTATTAACTTACCTTATTAGATAATAGTGGCTTCCAAGATATTGTAGGTGTCTATTGTGGCCATTAGCCAACAAGAAGGCAGTCGTTCATGCTGGGCATCAATTATCTTTTGGAGTGTCCTATCACCGACGATCTGGGTTGTGTCCACCATTGCAAACAATTCTTCCATTTGAAAGAGCCAACTGAAGTTTGCATCAGTAAGATACTCCTTACAAACAACCCGGATATTCATGATCAATAGCAGGTGCTTCGAGATTGAGAAGTGCTTATACACCATGTAGCACTTCAACATAATATGATGCGACCAATGTTCAATGATGGTTTTCCCAATTCATAATTCACAAAATACCTAAACAAGTCAATATGCTCAAGAGCTTCCTGACTAAGAGTGAAATCCGTCGATATCCTAGCAAAGAAATTTGGAGTCTAATGGTAAACTCTCGTCTTCTAGGCTGATTTAAACATCTGGCCAAAATTTCCCCCGTTACAAACCAGAGGGAGAATTTGCTCTATAGCTAGAGAGAAAGACAGCAGGCTCCCTCTGGTAGGAACCTTGGTAAAGAAAAAAAATTATAATTAAAATTTTATTGACGATTTCGGCGGGAATTTTGACCGATTTAGGTCATCGCTGACAGCAGCGCTGATTAGGTACTACTTAACAACATTTAGCTTTATCAAAATCTATGAAGTAGTCAATACAGTGCTCCTGAATAAACTTCATTTTAGACTTGGTTTATGACACCCCAGAAAGTTCATGACAATCAAAGAATCATTAAAGGTGAAGACATCATCACAGAAATAGTGAGGTATGACAAATAAAAGGTATTGGTTTATCAGACTCATGTTGTACCACATTCCGTGCAATAATATTACTATGGTTAATTTTTTCTTGGGATCCGTTAGCTCCATATCTTACAAAACTGCAGAACTTTGTGTTATATAGAGCATTCAATCAAACTGACTACATTTCACACATGAGATTATATGGAAGTGTTAAGTTTGTTGCTTGCCCAAATAATTGTTGATTCCGAGAGTGTCTTTGCCCTCGAAGGTCCTGGGCCTCCACGCGGCGAGGGTGAAAACACTTGGGGTGAAGTCCTCTATCCCCAGTGGGCGGAGGCCTAGCTCAGAGGTAGCGCTCTGGGCTTCCAACCGCTGGGTCCCGGGTTCGATTCCCGGTCGAGCCTATGTTGGATGGCTGTTTCATCCTTCGTCTCATTGCCATGGTCTCTGCCTGTCCTAATTAGCCCTAATCACCCACCCACCCACCTCTATCCCCAGTGGCTAAAACAGGACAGTGCCCAAAGCACAAGCTGCTCCAGCTATCCAACGGTTTTTTCTCTTAAGGAAATTTCAAGCTCCTTCTTCGGTATTGTTGATACACCGTCCTCCCAGTTGACTTTTAAGTGGCCTCCTTTGATCGTTTTAGCTGAGCCTGTGAGTAGAGACAAAAGATGATAAAAGGCAAATTCTTATTTATCTGTCACCTTGCATAATTCCATTACAAACACGTCATACCATCAGACACCTATACCAAGCGCGTCCCAAAATGCCAATGCATGCACACTATCTCATAGAAGCCCACTGGATAAGATAATTAACAGAACTAGGACCCCCCATCAATATTTTGAGGAAAGGGATCACTACCCAGCCAGAACCAGATGTTCACAAACAAATGAAACATACAAAAAACATTTTTCTGAGGTACACACTTTAGAAAAATTATTTTTTAATGTTCCATTTATGTTCGTGAACGTATGGTTCTGGCTGGGTAAGCTCATTTGCGGAGAGATACAGTTCATATAATTTTATTTCAATGACTGACATTGACAATTTAAAGGCTATCTCTCTTAAAATATTCTGGTGTCGATGTTCCATTTTAAGTGTTGGGATGGAGGCAAACCCTCCTTGGTGCCCTACTCTTGCACTCTTTTGAATGAAACATCCCTGTCCAAAAACATAAAAAGATTGTTTTGGAGCTTACCTTTAAAACATTTCCTAGACCCATCGTTCATTTCCTATAGTTTCTTAACAAGTTGGAATCCTCTTTCAGTAGCTTGAAAAAAAAAAGAAAGAAAATAAATAAATATACTTGTACAACAAATAAAAGACATATATAGGTTCAGCTATATATAACGGCTTTTATAGTTCATTGGTTATATATTCAGTATTATTTACTAGGGCGGGGGCCAAGGTCAGATGTAGCGCTCTGGGCTTCCAACCGCTGGATCCCGGGTTCGATTCCCGGTCAAGCCTACGTTGGATGGCTGTTTCATCCTTCATCTCATTGCCATGGTCTCTGCCTGTCCTAATTAGCCCAACTGGTGCAGAACTACAGGACGTAAAGCCCTAATCACCCACCCACCCAACTGGTGCAGAAATACAGGACGTAAAGCCCTAATCACCCACCACCTGTAATGCAACTACATTCTCATCTCCGTCATCTTCCATGTTTTCGTCAACATCTTGAATCTATAAGCATTTATATATATATATATATATATATATAGCAATTCACAAGTTGTATACCAATCATAGAAACACTGCTGAGCCATAAAAAAATTGGTCAAGTTAGTACTCCTGCGAGGATTCCCGGTCGAGCCTAAGTTGGATGGCTGTTTCATCCTTCATCTCATTGCCATGGTCTCTGCCTGTCCTAATTAGCCCAACTGGTGCAGAATTACAGGACGTAAAGCCCTAATCACACACACACACACAGTACTCCCGTGAGAGAACAATAACAATAAATAAGTTTAACTAGGTTAAATATTCGTGAAAAAGGGCTAACATATCTGCAACAAAATGCAAAAAAAAAAGGGATAGCACACTGCAGACGACATGCAAACATTTACAGCTTTACAAAATCATTGCAATTGCATGTAGATTGTAGAATGTTATGTTTTCACATTAAAAGTTTCATTTCGTACCTGCAAGTGATCCACAAGCTTTCTCTTGCTCCTGTAACAAAAAGACACATGGGGATAAAATGAATAATGGATTGAGAACATCAAACTGGAATTATTAGTTATTCTGCAAAGGTAAGATTAGATTTAGATCAATTTATTTTCATAATTTATAAATAATACATTTAAGAATATATAAATGAAATGAGAAGATGCAACTATGATGGAGACCCCTCAAGCCAGCAGCGCTAGACTTATGAGGGGCCACCAATGAAATGGGAGATGAGATGAGTGATATGAAATGGGATGAGGGTGATTATGTGCTGGTGCTCAAATATCTATAGAATATGTTAAGGACAAATTATGTTTGGCAGATAAAGCAATTTCTTATGATACATATATCACTGTATGACTCCAGGAAATGGTTTTTAGTAATTTTGGAAAATTGTCTGAAGCTGTGGGTGAGAATTTTGTCTTTTAAAAAGTTTAGTGTAGTATTGAAAGTTTGTGGAATTCTATATCTAATTAACTTTTTAATGAAGGAATGTTTAAATACAGGTAATTGATAGTTATTTGTTCCTCGAGTTAGATAATTATGGGTCTCAGAATTTTTAATAAAAATATTGTTGTAGAAATAGATCGGTAACATATTATGTTCTAACCTGTGACAAAACTTCAACTCACTCAGTGTACATAGATCCTGTAATTTAAGAAACCTTAAATGTTTAAATATAGGATTGGTATGGGCACTGTATTTTGATATGCTAATTGTTCTTACTACCCTTTTCTGTAATTTAAATATCGATTCACTGCAAGATCCCCACAAAAGAAGCCCGTAATTCAAGTAAGGTAAAAACATTGTATTGTAAAGGGTAATTAATGTATATTTTGGTAGTATGTGTCTTAATTTATTTAATACTGCTGTGACTTTAGATAATTTGTTTCGAATGTGATTGATATGTGACTTCCAAGAGAGATGCTTGTCTATAATAATTCCTAAAAAATTAAATTCACTGAGGTACTCAACATTAGTATTTTCAATTCTTATAACAGGAGGTTGTACTATTCTCTGATGAGTATGGAAGACCATGGCCTTAGTCTTGTTTATGTTAAGAGATAATTTGTTAAGTTTAAGCCAATTACTAACTTTATTTAGTTCTTCATTTATGTTATTTTCTTGCATGGGGCCAGTGCCAAATGTGCCCAAGGTTGCAGAGAGGGTAGTGTCGTCAGCATATACTATTGGATAAAAAAGATTACTAACAAGTGAAATATCATTAAAATAGATAAGAGAAGTGGACCTAGAATTGAACCTTGTGGAACACCTGTAGTTATCAATAGGGGCTCAGATGTAGTGTTAGCTATCTCTGTGTATTGGGTTCTATTATGTAAATAACTTTCAAACAATTTCAAAGAGCTATTGCGAATTCCATAATAATTTAACTTATACAATAGTATTTCATGATCTAAAGTATCAAAGGCTTTTGATAAATCTAGATATATGTTAATCGGAACTTCGTTATTATCCATTTTAGTTGCAATTTTATCAATTAATTCTAGAGCTGCTAATTCTGTTGAATGCATGGATCTGAATCCATACTGACTATTATAATATAACTTTAATTGGGAGAAATACTTATGTAGCTGATTGTGCATCACCCTCTCAAAAACCTTGGACACACTTGGTAGAATTGAGATTGGTCGATAATTATTAAAAGTGTGGCTGTCACCCTTTTATGCACAGGGATAACTTTGGCTATTTTCAGTTTATGTGGGAAGACACCAGAGCTGAAAGTTTGATTAATTATAACAGTTAATGGTTCGGCAATATCATCTTTAATTAGTTTAAGTAGTTTGTTAGAGAGTTTATCACAACCCGAAGTAGATTTATTTTTAAGTTTGTTGATAATTTCTTTACTATCACTGTTGACCATACTAAATGAAAAATTATGAGGAGTAGGTGTTAGTAAATAGTCTTTAAATAATTAACCTACAGGGTAATTAATTTGTGATGCTAGGCTAGGTCCAATATTTGTAAAATACTTGTTAAATTCATTAGCTATTGTGGTTTGGTCAGATACAGGGGTGCCATTAATTATGAAATAGTTTGGAAAACATTTATCTTTTTGGTTTTTGGTTAAGATATCTTTTATTGTGCTCCATGTTTTCTTAATATCACTTTTGAATTTATCAAAGCATTGGTGATAATATAACTTTTTTGCATTTCTAATATTCTGCTTTAGGATACGGTTATACGTTTGGAGGTTGATCTTCATGTTATTGTATTGATTACTGGTTGTAGGAGTTTTGTGTAATTTAGCATAGAGTTTATCACGATATTTAATCGAATTAAGTATACCAGTGGTTATCCATTTACTTCTTTTATGTTTATGCCTGTTATATCTAACTAATTTTACTGGGAGGTACTTGTCAACTGACTGTGTGATGTGTTTATCAATTAAATAACATAGCACAAATTACCATGCTAGTTCCAGGAACTGCACCGACATCTTCGCTGCTCCCTAATCCTGTTTCCCCATCCCCTATTCCCCTGTTGGAATATAAATGTTATTTGTCTCAAATCACCTCTCAATCCAGATTAAGATACACTGTTAGCTGGCATGTCTATCAGATAAGTGAAATGCAAATTAAGTTGTGTGCTTGGCGATTTTACGCGCAACTATTATTTTGATATTATTCCTTGATTATCTATGCTCTTTGGAGTATAGGAACACTAAAGGGGCGTTCACACTGTCACGTGCAAAACCTACAAGTAACCATGTACGTCAAAAAAGGGCCATACGTTGCTATACATGCTCACTCGTGGGTCTGTTAATCACGTCTAAATGCTTTCCACGAACATAAATATATATCAAGAAAGACTATTAGCATTGATGTAGGGTTAAACATAATAGATAACTAGAAATCTGTAACTGTAAAACAGTTACTAGGCTTCACCTATTGCCTGAGTTATATTGTAGGTCATAGAAAATTGACAGCATATTCCGAAACAGCAAGTTTAAGCTTTAAGGTTATAATGTAATAGTTTTGTGAAAAATAAATAAAATTTGATGAAAGTCACATACTGTATTGGCTAGTATTTTCATGACTGTTCAAAATTGATGAAATTCACATACTCTTTGAGCAAAGTATTTTCAGTGCTATCAATAAAGAGCGATATTGCCCTAGTCTCATAGGTTGTCGAGGACATGCATTAGGTTATTATCTCATGTAGTGCTGATGGGCTGATCTCAATGGGTTTTCTATTCTTTTGTACATATATATAAAATGTTCAATTTAATTCCCACAGAAGAACTATGTTGAACAAACACAAAAATTTCTGATGTTACATTTAATTTAGAACTAGAGGTATTAATATACTTTGTTTTTATAATACTGATTGAATAGGCATATGAAGTGTGTGCAGAGCTTAAAGCATTATTAACAGGACCTTCATTTAATAATGTAGGGATAATGTAAACAGAACATTTTTGATGTTTTACACCTTAATTTTGAGTGAACTCAGTGACTTTGATTCAGTTATCGGCAAACATAAGATGATCGAGGTATGTATTTAATTTTTGAACAGTTTGCAATATGATGCCACAGCTCAATCTACTTGTCTGTATACCAGAATATAAGCATGTGAAGATGATGAAGGTGGAGTGCTATGTTTTTGATTGACTGGTTGATGGGTTGATTGACAGACAGGTTGGCTGACTGACTGGTTGATTGACTGACAGACCGGTTGACTAAAAGACATACTGGTTGACTGAATGACAAACCGGTTGACTGAATGACTGACTGGTGAACTGTTTAATTGACTTTGACTGACTGACTGGTTGATTGACAGACTGGCTGACAGACTGGTTGACTGACAAACTGTCTGCCTGACTGACTGGTTGACTGACTGACTGGTTAGCTGACTGACTGACTGGTTTACTGTTTGATTGACTGACAGACTAGTCGACTGACTGTTTGATTGACTGGTTGACGGATTGATTGACAGACTGGTTGACTGATAGGTTGGCTGACTGACTGGTTGATTGACTGACAGACCGGTTGACTAAAAGACATACTGGTTGACTGAATGACAAACCGGTTGACTGAATGACTGACTGGTGAACTGTTTAATTGACTTTGACTGACTGACTGGTTGATTGACAGACTGGCTGACAGACTGGTTGACTGACAAACTGTCTGCCTGACTGACTGGTTGACTGACTGACTGGTTAGCTGACTGACTGACTGGTTTACTGTTTGATTGACTGACAGACTAGTCGACTGACTGTTTGATTGACTGGTTGACGGATTGATTGACAGACTGGTTGACTGATAGGTTGGCTGACTGACTGGTTGACTGAATGACAAACTGGTTGACTGACTGACTGGTGAACTGTTTAATTGACTGTTTGACTGACTGACTGGTTGACAGACTTGTTGACTGACAGACTGGTTGACTGACTGACTTGTCGACTGGCTGTTTGATTGACTGACTGGTTGACTGACAGACTGGCTGACAGACTGGTTGACTGACAGACTGGTTGACTGAATGACAGACTGGTTGGCTGACTGACTGGTTGACTGTTGACTGATTGATTGACTGTTAGAATAATTGACTGTTTGATTGATTGACTGACTGGTTGATGTGCTGGCTGGTTGACTGGTTGACAGTTGGTCAACTTTTAGGTTTGATACAGAATCGTTTATTTTATTAAAACACTTTTCCGGTTTTTTACAGTCCATAGGTTACTGAGATCTAGTTCATTTAGGATGTCTTTCACTTTGTTACACCAGCTCTTTTTCCTGCATTAGCATTACATTTTAGGCTTGTCTTACTGTGTGAGCAACCCCTCTTCTCCAGGTCAACACTGATTACATCCCTTCAGGTTACATACTTCAGTGGGGTGCAAATTAAGAGGGAGGAGGATGATAGCAGAGAAACAAACTTAAATAGTACTATGTATAATGTACAGTGCTCCAGCTCATTCATTCATTCATTCATACAGTAACTACTAAATGTAGGATTATGCATCATGTTTATTTAAATCTTTCAGTGGTTGTGTATATATTTTAACTTATCAATTTCAGCTTTTTACATTGATTTGATCTATATACAAGTAATTACAAGGCTGTCAAATAGTCTTTATATGTGCAGTCTTTGTCTTAATCTAGCATCCTTAGAACATGAACTGCATGTCAACGTTGATTATTTTGCCTATTTCTTTACAAAATAAATTTCCATCAAATTAAAACGTCTTTTTTTCACTTGCTTTGGTGTCTTTGGTCATCACTTATCTCTATGGTTTAGAGGTAGCAGTCATCAAAAGGTCAATCCAGGTGTATAATATTAACAAAGAAACTGGAATTCATCTTTTCCTTGACATAGATGTCCCATACCTTCTTTGCTTATACTCTAAGGGTAGTTTTTAACAATTTAATATGTGGGTGTTAAATCAAGATATTGCAAATTGAACTTTAATAGAACTTCCATAATTATTGTGCTTTTAGTATTATTAATACGTTTCTCCCAATTGGCAACCAGGCTGCCATTCAATTATATAATAATCAAACAGTTAATTAGTTATTCGAATGGGGTGGGGGCTTAGCTCAGTGGTAGCGCGCTGGGCTTCCAACCACTGGGTCCCGGGTTCAATTCCTGGTCGAGCCTATGTTGGATGGCTGTTTCATCCTTCGTCTCATTGCCATGGTCCCTACCTGTTCTAATTAGCCCATCATGTGCAGAAATACAGGACGTAAAGCCCTAATCCACCACCACCACCACCAGTTATTCAAATACAGTGTAGTCAGTCATGTGCATATAAATGAATATGTTACAATTTTACTTTTACAATTAAAATGGGGTAAAAATTAAGGAAATGGGTCATTTGCCACCCTTAAAAAAGCAACTGATTGCTTATGTCACCTAGATGGATCAAAAGGTGTCAATTAAGCTTGTAATTTTGGCAAGATTCAATTGAATTAATAAAAATGTATTTTAACATATATTCATCCAGTACCTACACATTCCTAATGGCAAACATTCCAGAAACTAGTCTTAATTAGTTTAACTTTTTTTGCATACACATGATTGACTGATTGACTGACTGGTTGACTGACTGGTTGACTGACAAACTGTCTGCCTGACTGACTGGTTGACTGACTGACTGGTTGACTGACTGGTTAGCTGACTGACTGACTGACTGGTTTACTGTTTGATTGACTGACAGACTAGTTGACTGTTTGATTGACTGGTTGACAGGTGGATAGACAGACTAGTTGACTGACTGGTTGATTGACTGACAGACTGGTTGACTGAATGACAGACTGGTTGACTGAATGACAAACTGGTTGACTGACTGGTGAACTGTTTAATTGACTGTTTGACTGACTCACTGGTTGACTGACTCTTTGACTGACAGACTTGATAACTGACAGACTGGTTGACTGACAGACTTGTCAACTGGCTGTTTGATTGACTGACTGGTTGACTGACAGACTGGTTGACTGAATGACAGACTGGTTGGCTGACTGACTGGTTGGCTGACTGACTGTTGACTGATTGATTGAATATTAGATTGCCCTCTCCACGAATGGACATGAGTGATCAAGCATGACCAGAAGTGTTCTACGAATAAGGGCGAGTATATGAAAACGCTCGGCGAGTGAATCACGTATGGACAAGGATGAGCAAGAGTAAAAAAAAATTACGTAGGTCGTCATGCAAGTTTAGCTGCAACTGTAACACATGACTTTAGAAACCTGAACAGATTTCAGAAATTCCACTGTTATTTTTTTTAGGATAATTTATATTTACTTAACACTACCAATCATGAAGGGCAGGGGCCTAGCTCAGAGTTAGTGCTCTGGGCTTCCAACCACTGGATCCCGGGTTGGATTCCCGGTCGAGCCTAAGTTGGATGGCTGTTTCATCCTTTGTCTCATTGTCATGGTTCCTGCCTGTCCTAATTAGCCCAACTGGTGCAGAAATACAGGATGTGAAGCCCTAATCCACCCAACCATCCAACACTACCAATCATACCGCATTCAGCTGCATATTACCTTGGAATGAATGTAATGGTGTGCTTCCCATTTAGTATTGCCTGCAGAATCGTCATGGTATATTCGCTGGGTTTTTGTTTTTCAATTTTATTCCGTCAGGCAGTGTCACCTTGTAGCCCAGGTAGTTCTAAGCTGCCATTTTATAGGGAAGGGCCCCATTTTCCTTTCCAGAGGGTACAGGACATAAAGCCCTAAAATCCAAATCCTTTCCAGAAGCAGCCACTGAAGGTATTATACACCTTCAAAGTCATTACATAACTAATAATTAAAAGGTTCCACCAGGCAGGAGGGGTCCTGGAGGAATCAGAACACTGAATGTTGCATCTAGGTTCTGGGCCTCCACGTGGCAAGGGTGGAAACACTTGGGGTGAAGTCCTCTATCCCCAGTGGCTAAAACAGGACAGTGCGCATTGCACAAGCTGCTCCAGCTTTACAGGAGGGTGTGTCCCCTACCATACAGGGGAAACAAAAGTGGAAATGTCTTCAGAGAATAGTCCAAACGGCCTCGCACGTCGCCCAGGTGAACAAGGTGCGCGTCCCTCAGCGGTAAACCAGGCTGAGGTCGAAAAATTGGCTTCTGGTTCCAGACAAGGTAAACATTTTCGCTCATCTTTAGATGATGCAAATCCAAGTACCACTTATGATGTTATATCTACGCCATGGCCTTGTTGTTACTGGCAGTGACCATGGGTTTTCCCGTCTCTCAGCCATAACAATTTGTCGAACGTTAAAAGAAAGCATTGGTTTTGTAGAAAATACGAGAAGGCTCAGGAGTTCATCCTTGCTGGTGCAGGTTGCCCACAAGGACCAATCATTAAAATTGCTGGAGCTGAGGGCCACTGCGGGTACCCCTGTAAAGGTGGAGCCCCATCGGTTCTTCAACTCCTGCAAGGGAGTTGTAACATCTCATGAGAGCAGTCTCTGCTCCGATGACAAACTGAGGGACTGGCTGAATAACTACAATGTCATCCACATTCATCGCCAGCCCCCCAGATATTCACGACAGCTACTCACCCTGACCTTTGATGGCACAGTGTTGCCTGACAAGGTCAGCATAGGGTTCGAGTGATGTAGGGTACGTCCCTACATCCCGAACCCTAAGAGATGTTACAACTGCCAACGATATGGCCATTTCAGCGGCTCCTGCCGTTCGAAGGCAACCTGTGCCAATTGTGGATCACGGGAACCCACCCATTCCCGTGACTCACCATGTACGAATACATCTTATTGTGTTAATTGTGGAGGTGATGGGCCAGCCTATCACCGTGGCTGTCCCAAATGGCAGCTAGAGAAAGAGATCCTGAAATTAAAGACCACCAAGGATATCTCCTTTCCCCAAGCACGCCGTATAGCTAAACAGGCTGCTGGGGCAAGCTATGCCTCGACCTAGATCTCCTTCACCCAGATCATCGCCCAGGCGAAGGATTAACCTAGATCACTACGTAAGCGGCGTTTTACCGCCAAAGAGATCGCCGACCCCTGGGGCTATGAGATCAAAGGATTCATGGAATAGCCTCAGGGGGTGAAAGCCTTGGATCAGACTCTAGTTCAATGTTTGACCACAAGACAGTGCCCCCTGGCGTAATCCTCTACATAGCCCACTCAGTATACTAGAGTGAAACACTTCATAATAATGATACCTAGGCATATGTATTTTATAATGATAATTCCTCTTCATTATATTTTTTGCCCAAAAGGTGGTTTAAATGAGCCATTCATGTTGATATACTACCATCGTTTTTGAACAGAATGACACGGAATGTAAGATGAGCTATTCATGTTGATAGACTATCATCTTTGAACAGAATGACACCTAATGAAAGCTGAGCTTTCAGCATCAAGCGTCTCAGATCATCAATGACAAGCTGTTCTTGTCATTGGTCAATTTTTGTCGTATGCCTGGGAGCAATGACTATTGTGAATTGAACACTTCTTGTCATTGGTCAACTTTTGTCGTATGCCTCCGAGCACTGGCTATAGTGAACTGACCACCTGGTGGCAATCAGGCTCATTGCTGTGTCTTCACTGTTTTTTTAATATTTTTTCCTTACTATTTAACTAAAAGAAAGTGCAATAAATACTCTTAGACAGGTATAAACATTTATTTCTGGTAATCTCTGTCAATCTCTGTATTTACAACAAAATTATATATATATATATACATATAAAAAATTGAAAAAAAACAGTTTGATCATCTTTAATTTACTGTAGTAATAATGGGCGGAGGCCTAGCTCAGAGGTAGCGCTCTGGGCTTCCAACCGCTGGGTCCCGGGTTCGATTCCCGGTCGAGCCTAAGTTGGATGGCTGTTTCATCCTTCGTCTCATTGCCATGGTCTCTGCCTGTCCTAATTAGCCCAATTGGTGCAGAAATACAGGACGTAAAGCCCTAATCACCCACCCACCCACTGTAGTAATAATAATAATAATAAAGATAATAATAATAATAAAATTACCAGCCAAATGTAATAAAGTACAAAAATATTAATACAAAAGATAATTTAAATCAGAAAACTCCACTAAAAGCACTATGAAATATAAAGTGACTATATACATACAAAACATTAAATTTTAGCATCCAAAGTACAAAATATGAATAAAAAAAAGAGAAGTTAAAATTAGAAAACACACTAAAATTTCTTTACACACACACGCATTAAATTTAATCACCGAAGTACAAAAAATAAAATATATCAATACAAAAGAGAAGTTAAAATATAAAACACAGGAAAAGTACTATATACATATATATACAAGCAAAACATTAAATTCTAGTTACCAAAATACAAAAATATATGAATACAGAAGAGAAGCTAAATAAGAAAACACACTAAAAGTACTATATACACAAAAAATTAAAATCTAGCAGCCAAAGTACAAAAAAATATGAATTAAAAAGATAATTTTACAATTTTGAATAGTCATACCCCTAGTCTAAAATCTTACATAAAACAAACCAGCAAACAAACAGTCAAGTAACAGGTATAAAGAAAGAAGAATAAAAAAATAAATCAAATAAAAAAATTTAAAAAAAAACCCCTTAGCAGCAAAAGAAAACCCCATTCTATCTTACCCCCTAAAAAACCCTCAGCAGCAAAAGAAAACCCCATTCTATCTTATCCCCTAAATAATTACTGTAGTGGTAGGTTTGGAACACGCAATCTCATGGGTAAAATATTATTTACATTTAGGCCTGCAAGGTGTCTTTGGGGACGCACACCGCGACGTCTTCGGGGGCCATCTACACGTTTGGCAGCTGGGTCCCGGGTTCGATTCCCGGTCGAGCCTAAGTTGGATGGCTGTTTCATCCTTCGTCTCATTGCCATGGTCTCTGCCTGTCCTAATTAGCCCATCAGGTGCAGAAATACAGGACGTAAAGCCCTAATCACCCACCCACCCACCTTCGGCAGCAGCAGCAGCAGCAAGACCGCCTAAGGGTTGGCCTGCTTCACCCCTCACCCTCTCATCATCATTGTTATTGTTGTCGTTGTCGTTATGCCGGCGGTCTATTGCTCTAATTAGCCATCGGTTCAGTCTTCGTAACATTACTAGTAACAAATTGCCTTCATCGGCATTCTCAAACGCCATCACCATATCAACATTCCATATGTAAATCAGCATCATGCGTGCCATTACGCGTAATGCTAAAGACACCAGGATCTCCTTGATCTTACTAAAAGCATAATCCCTTGTCTGGAAAAAAAGAAAATAATAAAGCCATTAGCGGTTG
Source organism: Alitta virens (assembly GCA_932294295.1). Lineage (NCBI taxonomy): Eukaryota > Metazoa > Annelida > Polychaeta > Phyllodocida > Nereididae > Alitta > Alitta virens. The sequence continues at coordinate 12,350,207 of OW028576.1, forward strand.
CCAATTACATGATTTATAACATAGCACTGGTACTCCTTATTCAGTGCAAAGAATCTATAACTACTCCATTAACATTACAGCTGCAGCTGCAACTAGCCGTCAAAAAACTTATGTATTAAGTACAATGTAAAAAAGTGACAGCTAATGTACTATCATTGGGTAGGGGGACTAGTGGAACTTCTTAAAGTCAACTAAAAGAATTGATAACTAGTTCATCTACATAACAGAAACATAATACATAAGTTATGTACTATCAAATACTTTACAAAAGTACCAGCTAAATGTACATTGGTGAGGGAAATGTCTATAAGTTACATGCAATAAAGTACACTTCAAAACTGACATGTAGGGTACATTAGCATTACTAAAGATTGTACTACATCAAAATGAACTGTATCATACGTTTATACAGGCATAATTAATATTATTATTATTATGCTATTAGCACTTTGAGAATACTTTATATAAGCAGTTGATTGAAACTTGAAATAATCAAAGAACTAACCTAATTACAGGGTAGTTGTAGATGTAGCTGAAGACAAAGTACTGGTGCCTTCTTCAAGATTGTACAGAATACAATTAGTGCAGCTGAAGCACTTGGCGCAAAGGTGAAAGGGACACAGCAATGCAGCCATACACCTAAGGCAGAAGTACACAGCGAAGAGAGGAGGATCATTACTCCTTGCGTGAGTGTTAATTCTTGCATGAAGATTGACCAGACTCACCAAAATACACGCCGTGAAAATTGCTCCTATAATCCCCGATACGAAGGCCCACACTATCATGCCATTGAGAGTTTGAAATGTTCATCATGTTCATCGTCATCTTGAGTTTCCGGGTCATGCTTCATTAGTCGTGGGGGGCAGGGCCTTGGTCGATGGGGCAGCGTATGCAGCGGACTCAGCCACGTAGAGGATCCACGGGAAATCTTGCTCAACCCTGGAGTAGGGCGGGGGCCTAGCTCAGAGGTAGCGCTCTGGGCTTCCAACCGCTGGGTCCCGGGTTCGATTCCCGGTCGAGCCTAGGTTGGATGGCTGTTTCATCCTTCGTCTCATTGTCATGGTACCTGCCTGTCCTAATTAGCCCAACTGGTGCAGAAATACAGGACGTAAAGCCCTAATCCACCCCCCCCCCCCCTCAACCCTGGAGCATTGCGGATCAGATAAGCCCATGATCATAACTCGCACAAATCCTGATGTATCAGCCAGAGTCTCCAAGTCAAAGTTTCTGGTTGTCTTCATTGTCAATCTCTTGTCCAGTTGACTATGCACTACGAAATAGGGAGCGGCCCTAATCGCATTGCATACAACTTACCCTGAAGAAGTACAGCGGCACTGCCCTTAATTGCCGCATAGCCAGCCCCCACTTGTACATATGCCCAATGCGAAAAGCAGTAGAATCCGATACATATTTTGCTTTTTTTCTCTCTTTCTCTCAATCTGTGATGTTCCGAGCGTCTTCTCTCTCCAAAATCTCAAGGCTTTATGAGGCAATAAATGGTCAAAACATCCTGCACAGAGGGGGGTACAACCCTGACCATTGTGTAATAAAACATAAGACTTGACCTCCTGGTAGCAATTAGACAATAGAGGGTGTATAATCTAATTGAATTGTAAGTTATATTCACTTGCAATTGTCTTGACACAAGAGGGTTGAGAGTGTGATCAAACATGTGAATATCATTAGACCAACATATAATAGACCTCATAAGTGTTTGCTGATTACATGAGTATATCAAAAATTCATTGAATACATGTAAATGAGTAAAAAAAAGATACAAAATACTCCTAATCTAATTTAAATAGTGAGTTATATTCACTGGTAATATTTTATTGAAACGTGTGCCTTGTAGAACATATATGCATTATAAGTCAAAAAATAAAAAACAAAACAAAGTAATTTTTTCAGTCTGATTCCTGTCAACTCTTGTCTTAGTACAGCCCTTGAAGGTCCTGGGCCTCCACGCGGCGAGGGTGGAAACACTTGGGTGAAGTCCTCTATCCCCAGTGGCTAAAACCAGACAGTGCGCATTGTACAAGCTGCTCCAGCTATCCAACGCAGACACTTATTGATTTTTTGCATGCTTCTGGTTTCTACTACCAACTATGGATGATCAATCTTACCCTAGAGAGCCTCTACATAGCCCACTCAGGTGCTGATGAGGCGTTAAACAATAACACTACCTACCTACCTTGTCTTAGTACAGTATTGGTATTAGTTGTATCAGTTGTCTCAGTAGTAGCAGCAGCAGTAGTTTATGTTGTAGATGTATAGCATTATATTTCGTGTATAAGATATTGTTTTATAAAATACATCTCATCATGTTTCATAATTCGAAAATACAATGATAGTAAAATGACCCATTATAGACATAGCCCTCAGGCAAACAAAATGTTCATGTAGTCAGTCAGTTGAGACAAAGCTCTTTGACACCTCAATTTTAACCGTTTTTTAATGATTACAGTATCAGTCAGTCAGTCAGTTAGTCAGTATCAGTCAGTCAGTCAGTCAGTTAGTCGGTTAGTTGGTTAGTTGGTTAGTTAAGCTACTAGTTAATTGCCAATCTACCTATCTGTCTTATCTCTATATATCGTCATACAATGTTCTTTTACATCTCCAATGTCTTTAAATATAATCAAAACATTCAATCTTTTAAATTGTCTACAGCGATAATAAGCGTATACTAGAGAGTAAAAACCACATTTTTCATTAGAAATCATCGAATAATTCCTTGAACAGTTCTCGAATTGTCTAATAAACACCTCCATTTCTCTATTGTAGGTCGTCTCACCCTGGGCATCAAAAATTTCCAGATTATTCTTGACCTCATTACGTCTGCCATCACTATGAATCCTCAGGAAAATCCAATGAACGACGTCTCCGCGTAAGTACGAGTTTTCATTGCAATTTACGTTATTAGCAGCCTGTCATTTTGACGGGAACGTATTTCAGCGCATTACAGGGTATAACTGCCATAATTTCTGCTGATTCTATTAAGTCATTCCACAGTAGCTCGTATATTTGATCGGTGTTCATGTCAGATAGATATTGTGAGCGTAGTCTATCCGGAATAGGCCTGGATAGGTCACTTTTGTTATCATAACAGCCGATTCAGGTAGAGGTGACTTAAATCTAAGTTCTATTCTTACGCTGCCATCTCTCGTCACTGGTTAAAAGCCCTCGTAGTTCTGAGGTGACAGGTCTATGACGAATAAGCTGTAGCCCTCCTTGTACTCCTCTCTAGTGATCCTCGCACTCCCATTGAAATTTGGTTTTCTCTTGTAAAGTTCAGAATAGCAGTTTATGTACTTGTCCTCTGAGAAGTCGATGCTTAGATTCCTTACAGACTGACATTGCTAGGTATTCTACCATTGTACGCGTCTTCTATGTAATACGACGAGGTGTCCTTGGCTAAATTAAATTTTCTCAATTCTTCTCTAGTGTAGAAATATTGAGCTAAAGATATCTCCTCTTCCATGACTTTTTGATGCCCCAGCAATACGAGATTCGAAGGCGTCACGTGTTTCAGAATAAGAGTGATGTCTTTAATTTCGAGAATGTAGTCTTTCTTGCTAGTGTTTGAGCTCAGTAACCTGAAGGCGCTGGAAGTTGGCGTGAGAGTCATGTCGATAGAGACGCCGTTTAAAAGCAGTTTGGTCACTTTAAAAACATCGACGTCTACCTTGCACAATAGTTCAACTGTTTTGCTCGATCTCATGCGGGCCGATCTCTTTAAATCCCTCATTTCCACCAGACATCAGACTCACATCGTCCATGCATCTTGCCGTATCTTTATGGAACAATGCGCATTCCAGCTGGGCTTCATTTAAATCACTCTCTCCTAGTAATGTATTTATTAAAGCCTTGTTCCTGTAACCAGTCTGACCACCAGTGACCACTCTGTCATTAAGTCTCACTTCTACCCGATCCCAGAGTGCGTGGCTGAGGTTATTGATCACTCCTACACTCCACCCCCCTTCATCCTCAGCAGCAGCAGCAGCAGCAGTGCCTTTATTATTCTTTTTAGCCTTTTCATTAATGGGAGAGCCGTCCTCGGTGACTATCCTCACCCTTGTCTTTAGATAGACACTAGACATGTCTATGTAAGCTGTACCTGCTCCTGGTACATGAAATTTCACATCCCCCTCAGACGAAAATTGGTTGATAGGCTTATGAGTTAAATACTTAACGTCCGTCACTCCCAGGTTGCTCAGAGGGAGGTTGAACAAATTAAGAGTGTCATCATAGGCTAGTTCTATCGATTGCAGAACCTTTTCACCCGATGCCATGTTGACTGAAAATATCCTTGGTTTTAGTTAATTTTTTCTTCTTCTTCTTCTTATCGCTGATAGTCAGGTGCTGATGAGGCGTTAAACAATAACTCACACACACACACTTATCGCTGATAGTAGCTTTGCTGGTGCTAGGCCTCTGCTTTCGTTTCCTGCTTGCCTGTACACTCGCCGTGTTGGTCTTAACAACTGAGGCAGCCGATGTCGCAGCAGACCTTTTATCATTTTCCATGCGTAAATCGGCCTGTGCCATTTCATTAGACTGCCCAACAGGGGACACTATGGTTAGGGGTAAACTCTCATTTACTTTCGATCCATTGACATCTGTAAGGCGTCTTTTTTCGATCACCACAGGTAGCGGACGAGTAGACAGTATGGCCGTGGTTCCAACAGTTTTTTTAAAATGTTCTATCCACGGAGAGGGGTCCATAGCGGCTAGCGATTTGTATCTCGCTTCCATATTAGTTCTAAAGTACACTTAGTCGAATGTCTAGTTTCTCTTACTAGTTCTGTCAGCACGTTCCAGCTCGAATCTCGCAGTTCTATGGAAATATGGCTCACGTCCTTCACTCTCAGGGGTGTGTAGAGTACTGATCGAAAGCGTGCATAGTTATGGCGTCTTATTTCACCCAGCACCATGGATCTCAGCACAGCTCTGTACGTGTCACCCAATGTAACTCCCTCTACTTCGGGGCACACCACGTATACCACATCCCATTTATTAGCACCTGCTCCCACGGCAGGTATAGCTATCTTGACAAGGCCCAAGTACCACTGACCTCTGGACGTTGCGTTGACAGGCTTAGTGAATGACTGGTAGCTGCACAGCAAATTTACCAGCTGTGTTACTCCGATTTATGTCCAATGACTGGTGACTGTCCAGATAAATAAACATTTCAGTCTTTCAGGCCCTCGCCTTAGTCTTAAGTCTTAAGCCTTAGATGTAGTCTTAGTCTTAGTCTTAGCCTTCAACGTCTTGATGTTAGAGCTGAGTAGCCACTGGTTGTATTTAGCAGGCCAGAACTGATACTTAACTAGACTTTCTTCTACTCCGTCACGCCTCAGGCGTTTCTTGATCACTTTTTTGATCTTGAAGAAAGTGTCTGGGTCGAATTTCACCGACGTCAGCTCATTAGCGTAGAAAGGCCCGGGTACGTCTTCCCCCTCGTAGTCTTTGAGGTAATAAATAGCAACTCGGTCGGAGAATTTCCTGCTCCTGACAGTAAATACTTCACCTGTAAACTGTTCGTCGTAAGAACGAAAAAAATTCCCTTTACGCTTGTACGACGCTCTCACTCTCTGATTTATGGCGAATTTGTATCGATGTAGTCTCTTGCTTCCAGAAGTAGAAATGGTCAGCTTGAACGCTCGGATCAAGTCTTTGCTATTTCACTGAGTGACATATTGGTAGTCCCATATTTCCTGCTCGTTTTCCTCATCGACGCTTTGAGGACTCACTCCAATACTAGAGTGAATAGTGGCATTGTACAAGTCGGCAATTCCTCCTATTTCCTCCAGATACCCGTAGCTGTTGGCGTATTGGAAGTTTTGGAATAGTCTTTTTTTCAGTCCTTTAAAAGCTGCTTCGGCGTAGTTGGCCTTGGTTTCTGTATTGCTTAAGACGTGTCTTACTCCCTTCTCTTTAAGTAAATCCCTCACCTGGGAGTTTGTGAATTCGGTCCCCTGTCAGACCTTATGAATTTCGGTGTCCTCGAGTCTCCGGCTTCCGCGAATATTTCTTCGAAAGCTATTTTCATGTGCCTAGCGCTTTTGCTCTTGACAGCTCCAAGCCTGCAGTATCTAGAGAAGACGTCTTGAACCTTTCGCCAGTCAAGACCAGAAGATCGCAGTCCCACATGATTCATGCCAGGCGCTATGACTCTTCTATACTTCACAGGCTTTTCTCTAGAGGACTTGTGTAAAGTGACAATGTCTTATGGCGTATCGACCTTCGCTCTTTATAACGGCGTATAACTTGGCAGCACTGGTGAAGCCGCCTGGAGACTTATAATTGTAAAATCTGCATCTATGTCTTTGGGTAGAGGCATGATTATTTAGTAGTCAACTTGATCCACTGTCTAGGGATCCTCTTATTTTTTTTTAGTGTTTTTTTTTCGCCTCTGATATCCGCAGAGGTTTTTGTCTCAGTCTCAGACTCCTCAAACCTTTTCCTGTCGCTATAGCTCTCGCTCCCCCTCTTCCTCTTCATCGACCTCAGAACTTCTTCTTCCTCTTCTACGCTATATTTGTTCTTTATATAATGCAATATTCTCCGTAATTTAACGTTGGAAATTAAATTCAGAGGAACTCCGCGTCCCAGCAGCAGCCAGTACAACTTGTGGTGCTTGTAGGGAGGAGGAAAAGAGCTAGACTGAGTGTGCAAGAGCAGATCGACGTAATACTTTTTATAGTTGATGGCGTCCTCGGTTGGTAATAAATACGAGATCTTCAGTGCTTTATTTCTCAGCGATTCGTCCCGTAACTGGGTGCAGATTTTATGGCGTATATCCTTCAGTAGGTCTCCTCTGGCTGACGTGACGATGACCGTGATGATCCGCTGGTCGCTGTATTTAAGTGTCGAGCGGGCGGCCCCCCTTCCTCGAGGTGCACTTCTGCTGCACTAGAAGCCGCTACCTTCGGTACCTCACCCGACAGTGGAAGAGGGGGCGACGGGGTTCCGTGCCGCTGCCTATGGCAGTGGTTGCGGTACATCACCCCTGCGCATCCGTCGCAATTTTCTTGTTTCTCTCCATCATACAGTCGTATTTTTCCTGAGGAATAACGTAAACCTTTCTGTTAAATTTCATCATCGGCGTCATGCTCCTCTTCTATCAGCAGACTTTTTAAACTAGGTAAGCAATGTCTCAGAAAAGCTACTAGCGTCTTGTAGCGAGCGACGTAGAGGTCTCTCAGCAGCTTTCTAGAGACAACTGTGGTCCTGCGGTTGGAGTATCTTTTAATTTTAGTCGAGGCACCGGGTTTCCTCAAGGAGGTGATGCCTGTGGTGGTGGAGGAGGAGGAGGGCGTCTGAGACTATTTTAGCCACTTTCCTCAGCATTAATTTGAACTCTGCCAACAAGCTAATACCTTACAACATCTCTTTACCAGATATCCAACCCAGACAAGTATTGATTTTTTATATGCTTCTGGTTTCTACTACCAAATATAGTTAATCAATCTTAACCTAGAGAGCCTCTACATAGCCCACTCAGGTGCTGATGAGGCGTTAAACAATAACTCACACACACACACACACTGAACTCTGCCAACTCTAAGTGGGGGCTGTTAGATCCAGTCAAGTTCCCCTCTAGCGTATTAAGGATCACCTCGGTTAAGCATAGAAGTTGATCCCTAGACGCTTCTCTCAGTAGTGAGCGCGTAGAGCGAGGAGTCAGCTTGTAGGCGCTCAGAAGAAGGTATAGAAACCCGATGCACTTTTTCACTTGGTCAGACATTATCGTTTCCTAGTATACAACACCAGGGTCTCTCCCGGGAGGATATAAGTACTCAGCCTGATGTCCTCGTCGCCCGAACTAGTCAAGTTGTTCACCACTAAGTACCCTCGGGGTTGTCTAGTAGCGTCTTCGTGAGCCTCGACTAGTCTCTTGGGAGTGTCGGGCGCTCTGGGCTTCCCACCGCTGGGTCCCGGGTTCGATTCCCGGTCGAGCCTAAGTTGGATGGCTGTTTCATCCTTCATCTCATTGCCATGGTCTCTGCCTGTCCTAATTAGCCCATCAGGTGCAGAAATACAGGACGTAAAGCCCTAATCACACACACACTTGGGAGTGTCGGGGAACATCTGACGAGAAAGGAAGTGTATCTGCTGTAGGTCTCTGCAAGTCTTCATCAATATCAAGTAACTCGTATTGAGACTGATCGTCTGAGAATAGCGCGACTGATGATAGACGTTTTGAGATATCATTATTACCGAGATGCGTCCGTGGTGTACTTCTCGAGTAAAGAGTGAGCACATATCGCTGGACTTGCATATTTCGTCCATAAGATCGTCCAGAATAACCAGATTGTTGCCCTCTTCGCTTTTCAACTCTTCTATGAGCTCCCTAGGAGGCAAACCATGGTGAAGAGTTAGGTCGGGAACTAGATCTTCGAGGTCCTGGAATTTTTTCTGATAAACGCCCGGTAAGCGTACAGAATCTTTGTCGGTGGTATAGTGTACATGAGCTTCGAGTTTTTCATTATAGACAGAGCCAAAACCGTCTTACCGACCATCGATGGTCCGACTATTACTGTCGAGGAGGGAGAATGAAATTGAAAAAGAATCCTTCTCTTTTTCAAGTTGTTCTCCTTTTTCTTCGACATCCTCCTCCTCCATAACCACCACCTCCTTTGCAGCCTCAAAGTTGTTATTCTCTGAGCACTCCTGGTTCATCATTTATCGCTATAAATAAATAATTAAGTAAATAAATCTGTGTATATATATCTTTAAAAATTTTAATTTTTATTTTTTGTACTGGCTGCAGCTACGATAACCTACTCGTGCGTAGCTCTTCGTCGATGTGACCCCCTGTCGTACTAGCTCTCACTCTTGTACTCTTGTACCCACGAAAAGGACCTAGAGAGCCTCTACATAGCCCACTCAGGTGCTGATGAGGCGTTAAACAATAACTCACACACACACATCCCCACGAAAAGGGCATTTTTATAGCTGAAAATATATTTGTGTATTTATTATTATTATTATGATTATATATTATATTTATATTTATATATATATATATATATATATATATATTGTTTTTATTTTTTTTTAGTCTAGCAAAACAAACCGTGATAGAAATAAGGCAGCTTAATTGACTGGCCAATGCTCCTAGAGGCCCTGTCTTGAGGTCTGCATCGCGAAAGGAGGAATCCATGGAAGTCGGTCAAGAACCAAGAGTCTCTTCAATCAAACCGCCTACACCTATAATGACATCAACTCCCAAGAAGACTATCTCCACTAATGATCATAGTCATTCCCCACCCCCACCACCACCACCTCCGCAGTCTTCACCATCATCTCCTAATGGAACGCGGTCTAAATCACCTCTCTCTCCTCCATCACCACCTCCTCCACCACCTCCCAGCCCAGCATCGCCTAGCTCCTCTTCTAATTCAGCCCCTCAACATAGCTGTTCTGCTAGTATTAAGAAGAGTAAAGAGCGAGAGGAAGAGGAAATGGAATGGAAAGAGACTGATGAGGTCATCCTTTCGGCCGAATCCGACATGTTAATGGTATAAACTAGAGTAATAAATATATATATATATATTGTATTGTGTCATTCGTGTCACACGCATAATCCGTTCATGTTTTTTATTTTTATTTTTTTGCAGAGATTTAATCAGCATCTGACTTACCATAGGAAGCGAGTCATGAAGCTAGAAGGTTTTATTGCGTGTTTTAATGGAGAAGTCGATCAGGATTCAGGACGGTGAATCTCAACTAAAAAAGGGGAAGATGACCGATAGATTATGGGAAAAGAAGGCTGATGAGTACAGGACACCTACTGGGTATGTCTAATCTACATCTATTGACATTGTAATTGTATTTTTTAATTATATTTTTAATTAATTTTATTTATTTTTTGTACTCAGGCGAGGTTATAACTATTTGTTTTTTAATGCTCAGGTGAGGTTATAACTATTTATTTTTAATGACAGTTTTGTTTGTTTTTTTCTTTTCTTAGACAAACTCAAAATGTAAACTGCCACTCCTCCGCAGCGACCGAGAGTCAAGAGGACTCTCAATTTCTCTAATGATGACAATGAGACTCCTAACACTCGAGTGCCACACCATCACGGTTACAGAGTTGTGAATGGGTAAGTTAGCCTTTTCGTCGTGTACTATAGTTTCCAGTACTTTCTTTACGCATATATATATATATATATATTTTTTTTTTTTTTTTTTTGTGCTTATTTTTTTCACTTTAAACTTTTATTATATTTACAGCATTGTTGAAGATGGAGAGGTCGCGGGGACATGAAGCAGCATGCTACAGATGTCGGTAAAGGACATCTCGTAGCTCCATTAGTTGCTGCTTCACAGCTTAGTGTACCCTCACAGGGTGCACCTTCCGGCGATGAGTCGGAAGAGATACACCAGCCGATGGAAGAGGAGGCAGGGACTACCACCATCCCTAGGCCTCAACGGGAGGGGGCAATTGATAAAAGATCAATTGTTCCCAAAAGACCCCCCCTCATCAGAAAAGCACTAGATAAATCTAGTGCACTGGGCATCATAATCTTAACACCAAAAGAGGCAGTGTTACGACTCAGCAGAAATGAACGTCAAACCCAAAATTTTACAATTAAACACTTTAATGGTTACTAAACAGTAATACACTCAACAGGAAGTAATATGTACAAATACTTCAATATTCTGCGCTCACAGTCTATCAATGTCAACATCGTCCTTATTTTGGCACAGTTATGTGTGGTGTCCCTCCTGGTGTGGTCCTGCGGTTGTTCCATAGTTGAGAAAGTCTCCTGATAGTCCTGATGTTACGTTGATGTCTTCCTGTACTTGGACTAATGTCTCTTCACTCACAGTTTCACGGACGCCCTACTCTTATGATGATGAATTCCAACAAGGCAATACGATGGCACAAACTCCACACTAATGTATAGCAATAGGCTCTTGTGGTGACATAAGTTCTCCAGGGCTTCTGATGAAATCTCCCCTCCTCTTGCCTGTCACTCACCCCCTTTTATACTTGGCCACTAATCTGCATATTTCTAGAAAAGTCTAGAGAAGTTCAGAAAAGTGTAGAGTGTTCTAGAGTGTTGCAGAATCTTCCAGAACTGCTTCCACTAAGTTCCATTCAAAACCAGGTCAGCCAAATTAGGCCAGCTAAATATAGGTCATCTTGCACACCACACAATAGAACAGTTGATTAGATGATTCTGTGCTAGCTTAAAGAACTAAAGGGAACAATGAGTATATTTTACAGCCTGTCACACCTCCCCTCTTTAAAGGAAATTTTGATCCAAAAGAGCAAAATTTTCATAAAATGTTTTTCTTGTACGATAGAAATCAAATATACTCGGCAATATACATATAACCACAAAATACACCAAACAATATATACAAAACCACAAGGAGTTTACAACATTTTTAACATCGCGATAAGCAATCAGCAATAACATTATCTTTACCTTTATTATGTTTAATTTCAATATCAATTTCTTGCAAAATTAAACTCCAGTTTAACAATCGTCTGTTCTTTTTCTTCATCTTGCACAAGAACACCAACGGGTTGTGATCAGTATGTACAATGAGGGGTTTCTGACCTGTACAAATGTAAACTTCAAAATGTTGAAGGGCCAAAATTAAAGCCAAAAGCTCCTTTTCAATGGTTGAATAATTCCTTTGATGTTGATTGAACTTTTTAGAGAAGTATGCGATAGGATGCTCAACATCATCTCCATAATTTTGTTGTAAAAGCACAGCACCAGCCGCATCGTCACTAGCATCTACAGCTATGGAAAAAGGACGGCCAAAATCGGGTGACCTGAGCACAGGGAAGTGACATAACATGGTCTTTAATCTGTCAAATGCTTTTTGACAGGGTTCATCCCATACAAACTTCTCATTCTTCTTCAGAAGATTAGTAAGAGGCAAAGTCACATCTGCATAGTTCTTGCAGAATTTACGGTAGTATCCAACCATTCCCAAAAAGCGCCTCAAGGCTTTCTTGCCTGTGGGAACAGGAAAAGACAATATGGTCTGTACCTTGGCATCTACTGGGGCAACTTTTCCTTGGCCAATGACATAACCCAAGTATGTCACCTTTGCTTAGCCAAACTCACTCTTTGCGAGGTTAACTGTTAAGTTGGCCTCAGATAACCGTTGAAACAATCGTTCCACAGCCTCAAGATGAGCATTCCATGAATCACTTCCTGTGACCAAGTCATCAATATAAGCATTGGTATTTGGCAAGTTCTTAGTCACTGAATGGATCATTCTCTGAAATGTGGCTGGAGCATTTTTCATCACAAAGGGAAGGACGTTATATTCATACAGGCCTGATGGTGTAACGAAGGCAGATATTTCTCTGCCCCTATCAGTTAGTGGGACACACCAGTAACCTTTTAACAAGGCAATCTTTGTGAGAAACTTTGCTCGTTCCACTTTATCAATACAATCATCCACTCTAGGGATTGGAAAAGCATCTGTTTTACGAACAGCATTAACCTTTCTATAATCTGTACAGAACCTAATGCTGCCATTAGGCTTTGGCTATAGCCCACTCAGGTGCTGATGAGACGTTAAACAATAACTCACACACACACACACATTAGGCTTTGGCACTAAAACACAGGGTGAACTCCATTTGGAGTTGGATGGCTGAATAATTTTATGCTCTAACATATAAGCAATTTCATCTTCAGCAAGTTTACCCTTCTCTGGATTCATGCGATAAGGATGCTGTTTGATCGGTTTGGCATCACCAACATCAACATCATGTACAGCTACTGAGGTTTTCTTTGGAACATCAGGAAACAAATCTTTATATTTGAATATCAACTCCTTCATTTGAATTGTTGACAAGATTCTAAATGAGACACTTTCACATCAATATTATAAAATCTCAGAATTTGACAATTTACAAGGAATAATTTCCGGTTTTATGGTAGGTTCACCATCTTGAAACGCATCTTCAACCACAGATTCCTTGTTAACAGCTTGACTCTCAACAACTGCTACTACATTGACTGATCTGTCATGATAAGGTTTTAACACGTTGATGTGGCATAATTGCCTAGGCTTTCTCCTGTCCGTAGTTTTTACCACATAATTGAGGTCATTGACCTTTGAATAAATCTCGTATGGACCATGAAATCTCGCCGGCAGTGGATTTGACCGCAGTGGAAACAACACAAGCACTCTATCACCTGGCTTAAATATTCTGGCCCTGGCCTTGCGGTCATACCAAGTTTTCATCTTCCTTTGACTTGACTCGAGATTTTCTTTAGCTAGTGTACAGGCCTTATGAAGTCTATCCTTAAACTTAAATACATAATCCAACAAACTGATATGGGAGTCCCGATTAGACCACTGGTCACTCAACAGTGACAAAGGCCCCCGCACCTGGTGTCCAAAAACTAATTCAAACGGACTGAATCTAGTAGACTCCTGAACTGACTCTCTAGCAGCAAAAAACAACAAATGAACATCCTCATCCCAATCTCTCTCTTTTTCAAGACAAAATGTCCTTATCATGGTCTTAAGAGTAGAATGGAACCTTTCTAATGCACCTTGACTCTCAGGATGGTATGCACTTGACCGGATCTGCTTAACACCAAGCTCATAGATAACCTGCTGAAACAGTCCTGACATAAAGTTCCTACCCTGATCTGACTGAACCTCCTTAGGCAAACCAAACAAAGTGAAAAACTTAATCAAAGCCTTAGAAACTGTAGCAGCTTTGATGTTCCTCAGAGAAACTGCTTTAGGAAACCTAGTAGCAGCACACATGATAGTCAGCATGTACTGATTACCTAACCTTGTCTTTGGAAGAGGACCAACACAATCCACAATGACCTTAGAGAAAGGTTCACCAAAAGCTGGAATTGGCTGTAAAGGAGCCGCAGGAGGATCTAACTTATGTTTACCAACCACCTGACAAGTATGACAAGTTCTACAAAAGCTTGAAACCTCCTTTTGCAAACCAGGCCAAAAGAACTGCTTGAGAATTTTGTTAACTGTTTTGTTAACACCAAGATGACCTCCTAATGGTAGGCCATGTGCCATAGACAAAATCTCATTCCTATAGACTTTAGGAACTACTACCTGGTTAATAACTGCCCAATCTTCATTGGCAGGAATTTCAGGGGGTCGCCATTTTCTCATTAACACCCCATCTTTCAAGTAATAACCAACTGGCACCTTGGCGATTTCCTCATCTGGGAGAGCTTTGTCTCTCAACCCAGACAACTCTGGATCACTGACCTGTTCCTTGATCAGCTGATTTCTAGATAAGGAGACATCATCAAACACTTGTGAACTTTTTCCTGACTCTAGGGTAACAGAGTTCTGAGAACTACCTAGGTCCTGACCAAACACTGCATTTAGAAATGTGTCCGACAAATCATCAAAACAAGAACTCTTAATAGAGCCACTCATTGAATCATGATGTGAAACACTGTCATGTTCCTCCTCTGCTTTAGCCTTTTTGGCCATAGCTCGAGTCACTGCACATGAAGGAAAGACATCTGAGTCAACATTAATTTCCTCAGGGCTCGGCTTAATAGTCAATTGAACAAAGGGAACTATTTTCAGTCGAGTGAATTATCACGAAATAGTAGCGCTGCAGCGCTACCATTTAATTGGTAATGATAGGCAGGCAGGCAGCAACAGCTACACTGCTGTGGTAACGCTCTGAGGCCCATTTTCACCTTTAAAATTTTTTTTGAATATGTTATAGTTGCCCTATCGACTTGAAACCTTCACTAAGACTTGACCCAGGGTCTCTAGTTTACTCATGATTTTTTTCATCAAAAGTGATTGTAAGGGGAAAAAAGTGCTAGTAAGAGTTTGTTTTCATAAATTCTAGCGTTCCCGACAAAATGGTAATGATAGAATTTTACCCCTCTTAAAAGCATATCATAGTTTATCATTTTCACCCCAGAGGTCAGGCAGACCCACACCTCTTATCTGATAGCCAATTAACACGCCCCCCCCCCCCCATTTTGACTGCCCCCTCAACTATCAGCTGTGCACCCCTTGACCTGGTGTCTACTGTATTCAGATAGCAGTGTACATTATGATGATAACTATCTCCTTTGATAAGTCAGCCTCATTAACTCAGTTTCTTGTCTTAATAATAATGTTCACAAGTAAATGGCTAGATATCTGTCACAATTTAAGGAACTTTTCAACAATGTTCACTTAAAAAAAATTCTTTAAAATGTAAATCAGTATTAATAAGTATATAATGCATATTAATAATGTATAAGTTGGTGTGAAGGGTAAAAACGTATTAGAGAAAAGCAAAATAAAAAAAAGAAATATAAAAAGAAATAAAGATAGAAAGAAAGAAAGATGGAAAGAAAGAAAGATGGAAAGAAAGATAGATAGAAAGATCGATTTAAAGATAGAAAGAAAGAAAAAATGAAAGGTAGAAAGATAGATGGATAGAAAGAAAGATGGAAAGAAAGAAAGATGGAAAGAAAGATAGATAGAAAGATAGATTTAAAGATAGAAAGAAAAAAATGAAAGGTAGAAAGATAGAATTTAATAAGAAAGAAAAAGAGATAGAAATAAAGACAAAGAAAGAAAAAGAAAGACAGATAGTTAGATAGATAAATGGGTGGATGGATTCATGTACTGAGTTACTGATTGATTGATTGATTGATTGAAAGATTGATCATATTTAATCTCAGTATATACATTGTATTAGCTAATCCGAAAACTGGAATCTGTTCATTATTGTAGTCTATACGAAGGGGAATGTACAGTCCCCCCCCCCCTTCCTTCCACGGGCCTCTTGGGAAATGTGTGCTGATATTTCCCCATAATTTCTCTCACCCTATCATGATATTTCTCCAAATATTAATTTACGCATTATTAGGACCTCCTCATTAGTTTGCGATTCCCGGTCGAGCCTAAGTTGGATGGCTGTACCATCCTTTGTCTCATTGCCATGGTCTCTGCCTGTCCTAATTAGCCCAACTGGTGCAGAAATACAGGACGTAAAGCCCTAATCACACACACACACACACACACCTCTTTAGTTTGAACACATCACCAATAAGCCATTTTAAGACCACATCACCTAACTATCACTGATACAAAAGACCACCTCACTGTTAAGATCACATTATTCTTAAGATCTATCTATCTAACTATCTGTCTATCTATTTATCTGTCTGTCTATCTGTCTATATATATATATGTCTGTCTATGTGTCTATCTGAATGTCTATTTATCTATCTGTCTATCTATCTATCTACCAATCTGTCTGAGGCAGCGACTTGGAAGAAAAAGTAAATATTTATACTAATTCATACCATGCATTATAGATTTTACTATGATAGTATTAAACTCTTTTAAGTAACTCATGGACAGTATCATCCAGTGGAACTGTCGTGGTTTCAGAGCCAACTTTGACGAAGTAGGTTGCATGGTCCTAGACTTAAACCCTAGTGTTTTCTGTCTACAGGAAACTTTTCTGAAACCCCTGAATAGTTTGAAACTGAGAAACTATCATATGTATCACACATATGGCAATATTGACCATGATAGAGCCACTGGTGGCTCATCTATTTTAGTTAAAAATGGCATCATTCATTCTCATATTCCTCTTAACACAAACCTTCAGGCTACAGCAGTTCGTCTGAACCTGAATAAAACATTCACTATATGTTCTTTATATATTCCTCCACCCTTTCACCTTACAGCCAGTGAGTTGCATAACCTTTACAATCAACTTCCTGAACCGCGTCTTATCCTAGGATTCGATTCCCGGTCGAGCCTAAGTTGGATGGCTGTTTCATCCTTCGTCTCATTGCCATGGTCTCTGCCTGTCCTAATTAGCCCAACTGGTGCAGAAATACAGGACGTAAAGCCATAATCACCCACCCACCCTTATCCTAGGAGATTTGCCCTCGAAGGTCCTGGGCCTCCACGCGGCGAGGGTGGAAACACTTGGGGTGAAGTCCTCTATCCCCAGTGGCTAAAACAGGACCGTGCGCATTGCACAAGCTGCTCCAGCTTTAGGAGGGTGTGTCCCCTACCATACAGGGGAAACAAAAATGAATATGTCCGAATCGACAATTTCAGACCGGCTCGCACGTCCCCCGGGTGAACAAGGTGCGCGTCCCTCAGCGGTAAACCAGGCTGAGGTCGAAAAATTGGCTACTGGTTCCAGACAAAGTAAACGTTTCCGCTCATCTACAGATGATGCCAATCCAAGTACAACTTATGATGTTATATCTACGCCATGGCCTAAGTTTCTTGTTGTTACTGGCAGTGACGATGGGTTTTCCCGTCTCTCAGCCATAACAATTTGTCGAACGTTGAAAGAAAGTATTGGTTTCGTTGAAAATACGAGAAGGCTCAGGAGTTCATCCTTGCTGGTGCAGGTTGCCCACAAGGACCAATCGTTAAAATTGCTGGAGCTGAGGGCCTTTGCGGGTACCCCTGTAAAGGTGGAGCCCCATCGGTTCTTCAACTCTTGCAAGGGGGTTGTGACATCTCATGAGAGCAGTCTCTGCTCCGATGACGAACTGAGGGACTGGCTGAATGACTACAATGTCATCCACATTCACCGCCAGCCCCCCAGATATTCACGACAGCTACTGACTCTGACCTTTGATGGCACAGTGTTGCCTGATAGGGTCAGCATAGGGTTCGAGTGGTGTAGGGTACGTCCCTACATCCCGAACCCAAAACGATGTTATAATTGCCAGCGATTTGGCCATTTTAGCGGCTCCTGCCGCGCCAAAGCAACCTGCGCCAATTGTGGGTCACGGGAACACGTTCATTCCCGTGACTCACCATGTCAGAAACAGTCATATTGTGTTAATTGTGGAGGTGATGGGCCAGCCTATCACCGTGGCTGTCCCAAATGGCAGCTAGAGAAAGAGATCCTGAAGTTAAAGACCACCAAGGATATCTCCTTTGCCCAAGCACGCCGTATAGCTGAACAGGCTGCTGGGGCAAGCTATGCCTCAGTCCTGTCTCCGATGGCTGGACCTAGATCTCCTTCACCCAGATCATCGCCCAGGCGAAGGATTGACCTAGATCCTAATTATAAATATTCAAAGGCAGGCCAAAGCACGCAGAAAGAGAAACCAGAATCTAAGACTTCACAGGCAGACGATCACCTCACACGAATAAAGCAGCATGCTATAGATGTCGGAAAAGGACATCTTGTAGCTCCATCAGTTAGTGCGTCGCAACTTAGTGTACCCTCACAGGGTGCACCTTCCGGCGTTGAGTCGGAAGAGATACACCAGCCGATGGAAGAGGAGGCAGGGACTACCACCATCCCTAGGCCTCAACGGGAGGGGGCAATTGATAAAAGATCAATTGTTCCCAAAAGACCCCCTCTCATCAGAAAAACTCTAGAAAAATCTAGTGCACTGAGTATCATAAGACCACCATCTAAGCATGGTGGGGTCCCCAAAAAGATCTTAACACCAAAAGAGGCAGCGACTTTGAAGAAAAAGTGAATATTCATACAAATTCATACCATGCACTACAGATTTTACTATGATAATATTAAACTCTTTTAACTAATTCATGGACAGTATCATTCAGTGGAACTGTCGAGGTTTCAGAGCCAACTTCGATGAAATAGGTTGCATGGTCCAAGACTTAAACCCTAGTGTTTTCTGTCTACAGGAAACATTTCTGAAACCTCCAAATAGTTTTAAACTGAGAAACTATCATATGTATAATACATATGGCAATATTGCCCACGATAGAGCCACTGGTGGCTCATCAATTTTAGTTAAAAATGGCATCATTCATACCCATATTGCTCTTAACACTAACCTTCAGGCTACAGCAGTTCGTCTGAACCTGAATAAAACATTCACCATATGTTCCTTATATATTCTTCCACCCTTTCACCTTACAGCCAGTGATTTGTATAACCTTTACAATCAACTTCCTGAACCGCGTCTTATCCTAGGAGATTTTAACAGCCATAACCAATTGTGGGGAAGCACTTCCCACAACAACAAAGGAAAAACCATTGAAGATTTTCTCAATGACCACACCCTTTGCTTGTTCAATGATGGTTCACCTACATATCTTCACCCAGGTCATGGAACATTTTCAGCGATAGACCTTAGTATATGTGATCCAGCGTTATTTCTGGAATTTGAATGGAGAGTATTAGAGGACACTCACGGCAGTGATCACTTTCCTATTGTCCTACAAAACGTAGAAGGTACAAGAGAAGTGGGTCAACTCCGATGGAAGGTGCATAAAGCGGATTGGACCTCCTTCGAAAAGCACTGCTTAGAAACAATTACTATGTCTCATTATAGGAATTGTAATAATCTCGTTGAAGATTTTACTGATGATATTACTGATATAGCCAATAAAACAATACCGATGACAAAAAATAATTCTAAACGTAGTGCAAGACCTTGGTTTGATGACGAAGTAAGAGAAGCTATTAAAAACCGTAAGAAAGCCCTCAGAATTTTTAAATCACAGCCGACCATCAACAATCTGAATAATTTTAAGTGCCTGAAAGCCAAAGCGCGTAGAATTGTCAGGCAAAAAAAACGTAGTTGCTGGAGAGACTATGTCTCCAGACTCACTGAAAGAACTCCTAGCAATAAAGTCTGGAAAATGATTAAGAAGATTGAAGGAAAGAACTTAGCTTCGCATGTAAGCATTCTAGAAGTGAATGGAGAACATCTCTCCTCACCAGAACAAATATCAAACGGGTTAGGAGAACAGTTTGCATACAACTCCTCATCGGAGAACTATACGAGAGAATTTCAATGTTATAAGGCTCAAGCTGAGAGATTAACCCTAAATATACAGTCTGATAACAGCGAAGATTATAACTCCTACATCACCTTAGAAGAACTTCAGAAGGTCATCTTAAAAGCGACTGACTCTGCAACAGGCCCTGATAATATACATTATCAAATCTTAAAACACCTACCTCAATCCTCTTTAAAAACATTACTGTATATCTTTAATCAAATTTGGGAGAAGGGATGTCTTCCATCCCTGTGGAAACAAGCCACGGTCATCCCAATTCCCAAGCCGGGGAAGGATCATAGTGATCCTATGAATTATCGACCAATAGCCTTAACCAGTTGTCTATGTAAGACAATGGAGCGAATTGTTACTGATAGACTGGTTTGGTTCCTGGAGTCGAACCAGCTTATTACAGAGTTCCAATCTGGATTTCGCCGTCACAGGAGCACATTAGATCATTTAGTCAGACTGGAAACTTATGTTAGAGATGCTTTCATTAACAGAGAACACGTAGTAGCCATATTCTTTGACCTAGAAAAAGCTTATGACACTACATGGAAATATGGAATAATGAAAGATCTCCACGACTTAGGGCTTCGAGGTCGCCTTCCAGTTTTCATCGGATCCTTCCTACAGGATCGCTTCTTTAAGGTCCGAGTGGGATCAACGATGTCAAGCCCCTACTCTCAGGAGAATGGAGTCCCTCAGGGTAGTATTCTCTCACCCACCCTCTTTAACGTCAAAATCAACAGTATAGTAAATTCCATCTCAGAAAATCTCATGTCGTCCCTATATGTTGACGATTTCCTCATTGCATATCGTTCCAGATATATGCCAACCATAGAACGACAACTGCAATTAAATTTGAATAGGATTCACAAATGGTCACTCGAAAATGGCTTCAAGTTCTCTAAACAGAAGACAGTTTGTCTGCCTTTCTATTACTTACGATCAAACCATCCAGATCCATCACTAATAATTGACAACTGTCAAATAAAAGTGGTGAATGAAACAAAATTTTTGGGTGTACTCTTTGACTCCAAATTGTCTTTCATTCCGCATATCAAAGCACTGAAAGCAAAGTGCCTGAAATCAATGAACCTCCTTAAAGTAGTGAGCAAATATAATTGGGGTGGGGACACAACGGTCCTCCTTCGTCTCTATCGAGCAATTACTCGTTCTCGACTTGATTATGGTTCTGTGGTATATGGCTCCGCCAGACCATCTTATCTAAAATGCCTGAATTCTGTACATCATCAAGGGTTGCGACTAAGCTTAAGAGCTTTTCGTACATCTCCTGTAGAGAGCTTATATGTACTGGCAGGGGAACCTCCACTTTCCCTTCGTCGTATCAAGTTATCCATGCAATACATACTAAAAGTAGCTTCAACTCCAACAAATCCAACATATGATGTAATATTTCATCCAAAATACATGCATCATTATGAATCTCGTTCAAACGCCATTCGACCACTGGGATTACGCATGAAATTCTATCTTGAGGCTGCAAAAATTGATACTACAATCATTGCCGAGACGGAAGTACCACCCATTCCGCCATGGATTCTCCCAGTCCCGAAAGTTATACTGGATTTGGCAGAGCTTAAGAAAAGCGAAACCAATCCGGTAGACTATCAAAACCTATTTTATAGTATAAGGTTTAAATACGAATCGTACAAATTTCTATACACAGATGGCTCAAAAATGGAAAGACGAGTAGGCTGTGCTGTCACTTCTTATAAAACCGTTATAGCTGAATGTCGTCTTCCAGACCACTGCTCAATATACACTGCAGAATTAACAGCTATTTACCTTGCCTTAAAGAACATCGAGGACTCAGAATCAGATCGTTATGTTATCTGTTCTGATTCCAAATCTGCTCTTCAAGCAATCCAAAATAAACAACTTGATAACCCTGGGATCTTAGATGTTCTTATTAAGTATTTCTATCTTCACGAATACAAAGACATAGTATTCTGCTGGATTCCTGGACACGCTGGCATTGAAGGGAATGAAAAAGCAGACCTGGCAGCAAAAAGGGCTCTTACAAAAGAGATAACTGATTTTACCATTCCATACACTGATTTTAAAATGACTATAAAATCTTTTATCATGTCTTGCTGGCAAAGACAATGGAATGAATGTAATAACAACAAGTTGCATTCAATCTTACCTTGCATTCAAAATAAAATACCGAGTAGGTTCAATACTCGCAAAGATCAAGGAATATATCACAGATGCCTCATAGGACATTCAAGACTTACACATTTACACCTTTTAGTCAATGAACCGGCACCGGTATGCCAGAGTTGTCGGCGCCCCCTAACAATCAAACATATTTTATTAGATTGCATCCACTTACAACGCATTAGAAGACCTCTGTTTCAAGCTACTACCTTACAACATCTCTTTACTAGATATCCAACCCAGACAATTATTGATTTTTTATATGCTTCTGGTTTCTACTACCAAATATAGATAATCAATCTTAACCTAGAGAGCCTCTACATAGCCCACTCAGGTGCTGATGAGGCGTTAAACAATAACTCACACACACACGCACACGGCAGTGATCACTTTCCCATTGTCCTACAAAATGTAGAAGGTACTAGAGAAGTGGGTCAACCACGATGGAAGTTGCATAATGCGGATTGGACCTCTTTCGAAAAGCACTGCTTAGAAACAATTACTATGTCTCATTATAGGAATTGTAATAGTCTCATTGAAGATTTTACTGATGCTATTACTGATATAGCCAATAAAACAATACCGATGACAAAAAATAATTCTAAACGAAGTGCAAGACCCTGGTTTGACGATGAAGTAAGAGAAGCTATTAAAAACCGTAAGAGAGCCCTCAGAATTTTTAAATCACAGCCGACCATCAACAATTTGAATAATTTTAAGTGCCTGAAAACCAAAGCGCGTAGAATTGTCAGGCAAAAAAAACGTAGTTGCTGGAGAGACTATGTCTCCAGACTTACTGAAAGAACTCCTAGCAATAAAGTCTGGAAAATGATTAAGAAGATTGAAGGAAAGAACCTAGCTTCACATGTAAGCATTCTAGAAGTGAATGGAGAACATCTCTCCTCATCAGAACAAATATCAAACGGGTTAGGAGAACAGTTTGCATACAACTCCTCGTCAGAGAACTATACGAGAGAATTTCAATGTTATAAGGCTCAAGCTGAGAGATTAACCCTAAATATACAGTCTGATAACAGCGAAGATTATAACTCCTACATCACCTTAGAAGAACTTCAGAAGGCCATCTTAAAAGTGACTGACTCTGCAACAGGCCCTGATAATATACATTATCAAATCTTAAAACACTTACCTCAATCCTCTTTAAAAACATTACTGTATATCTTTAATCAAATTTGGGACAAGCCACGGTCATCCCAATTCCCAAGCCGGGGAAGGATCATAGTGATCCTATGAATTATCGACCAATAGCCCTAACCAGTTGTCTATGTAAGACAATGGAACGAATTGTTACTGATAGACTGGTTTGGTTCCTGGAGTCGAACCAACTTATTACAGAGTTCCAATCTGGATTTCGCCGTCACAGGAGCACATTAGATCATTTAGTCAGACTGGAAACTTATGTTAGAGATGCTTTCATTGACAGAGAACACGTAGTAGCCATATTCTTTGACCTAGAAAAAGCTTATGACACTACATGGAAATATGGAATAATGAAGGATCTCCATGACTTAGGGCTTCGAGGTCGCCTTCCAGTTTTCATCGGATCCTTCCTACAGGATCGCTTCTTTAAGGTCCGAGTGGGGTCAACGATGTCAAGCCCCTACTCTCAGGAGAATGGAGTCCCTCAGGGTAGTATTCTCTCGCCCACCCTCTTTAACGTCAAAATCAACAGTATAGTAAATTCCATCTCAGAAAATCTCATGTCGTCCCTATATGTTGACGATTTCCTCATTGCATACCGTTCCAGATATATGCCAACCATAGAACGACAACTGCAATTAAATTTGAATAGGATTCACAAATGGTCACTTGAAAAAGGCTTCAAGTTCTCTAAACAGAAGACAGTTTGTATGCCTTTCTATTATTTACGATCAAACCATCCAGATCCATCACTAATAATTGACAACTGTCAAATAAAAGTGGTGAATGAAACAAAATTTTTGGGTGTACTCCTTGACTCCAAATTGTCTTTCATTCCGCATATCAAAGCACTGAAAGCAAAGTGCCTGAAATCAATGAACCTCCTTAAAGTAGTGAGCAAATATAATTGGGGTGAGGACACAACGGTCCTCCTTCGTCTCTATCATGCAATTACTTGTTCTCGACTTGATTATGGTTCTGGACCATCTTATCTAAAATGCTTAAATTCTGTCCATCATCAAGGGTTGCGACTTAGCTTAAGAGCTTTTTGTACATCTCCTGTAGAGAGCTTGTATGTACTGGCAGGGGAACCTCCACTTTCCCTTTGTTGTATCAAGTTGTCCATGCAATACCTACTTAAAGTCCTGGTCGTGCCTAAGTTGGATGGCTGTTTCATCCTTTGTCTCATTGCCATGGTCCCTGCCTGTCCTAATTAGCACACCAGGTGCAGAAATACAGGGCGTAAAGCCCTAATCACCCACCCACCCACCTACTTAAAGTAGCTTCAACTCCAACCAATCCTACATATGATGTAATATTTCATCCAAAATACATGCATCATTATGATTCTCGTTCAAATGCCATTCGACCACTGGGATTACGCATGAAATTCTTTCTTGATGCTGCAAAAATTGATACTACAATCATTGCCAGACAGAAGTACCACCCATTCCGCCATGGATTCTCCCAGTCCCGAAAGTTATACTGGATTTGGCAGAGCTTAAGAAAAGTGAAACCAATCCGGTATACTATCAAAAACTATTTTATAGTATAAGGTTTAAATACGAATCGTACAAATTTCTATACACAGATGGCTCAAAAATGGAAAGACGAGTAGGCTGTGCAGTCCTTTCTTATAAAACCGTTATAGTTGAATGTCGTCTTCCAGACCACTGCTCAGGGCGGGGGCCTAGCTCAGAGGTAGCGCTCTGGGCTTCCAACCGCTGGGTCCCGGGTTCGATTCCCGGTCGAGCCTAAGTTGGATAGCTGTTTCATCCTTCGTCTCATTGCCATGGTCTCTGCCTGTCCTAATTAGCCCAACTGGTGCAGGAATACAGGACGTAAAGCCCTAATCACCCACCTACCCACCCACCCAGACCACTGCTCAATATACACTGCAGAATTAACAGCTATTTACCTTGCCTTAAAGAACATCGAGGACTCAGAATCAGATCGTTATGTTATCTGTTCTGATTCCAAATATGCTCTTCAAGCAATCCAAAATAAACAACTTGACAACCCTGGGATCTTAGATGTTCTTATTAAGTATTTCTATCTTCACGAATACAAAGACATAGTATTCTGCTGGATTCCTGGACATGCTGGCATTGAAGGCAATGAAAAAGCAGACCTGGCAGCAAAAAGGGCTCTTACAAAAGAGATAACTGATTTTACCATTCCATACACTGATTTTAACATGACTATAAAATCTTTTATCATGTCTTGCTGGCAAAGACAATGGAATGAATGTAATAACAAGAAGTTGCATTCAATCTTACCTTGCATTCAAAATAAAATACCTAGTAGGTTCAATACTCGCAAAGATCAAGGAATATATCACAGATGCCTCATAAGACATTCAAGACTTACACATTTACACCTTTTAGTCAATGAACCGACACCGGTATGCCAGAGTTGTCGGTGCCCCCTAACAATCAAACATATTTTATTAGATTGCACCCACTTACAACGCTTTAGAAGACCTTTGTTTCAAGCTAATACCTTACAACATCTCTTTACCAGATATCCAACCCAGACAATTATTGATTTTTTATATGCTTCTGGTTTCTACTACCAAATATAGATAATCAATCTTAACCTAGAGAGCCTCTACATAGCCCACTCAGGTGCTGATGAGGCGTTAAACAATAACACACACACACACACACAGCGCGCCCTCGAAGGTCCTGAGCCTCCACGCGGCGAGGGTGGAAACACTTGGGGTGAAGTCCTCTATCCCCAGTGGCTAAAACAGGACCGTGCGCATTGCACAAGCTGCTCCAGCTTTACAGGAGGGTGTGTCCCCTACCATACAGGGGAAACAAAAATGAATATGTCCGAATCGACAATTTCAGACCGGCTCGCACGTCCCCCGGGTGAACAAGGTGCGCGTCCCTCAGCGGTAAACCAGGCTGAGGTCGAAAAATTGGCTACTGGTTCCAGACAAAGTAAACGTTTCCGCTCATCTACAGATGATGCCAATCCAAGTACAACTTATGATGTTATATCTACGCCATGGCCTAAGTTTCTTGTTGTTACTGGCAGTGACGATGGGTTTTCCCGTCTCTCAGCCATAACAATTTGTCGAACGTTGAAAGAAAGTATTGGTTTCGTTGAAAATACGAGAAGGCTCAGGAGTTCATCCTTGCTGGTGCAGGTTGCCCACAAGGACCAATCGTTAAAATTGCTGGAGCTGAGGGCCTTTGCGGGTACCCCTGTAAAGGTGGAGCCCCATCGGTTCTTCAACTCTTGCAAGGGGGTTGTGACATCTCATGAGAGCAGTCTCTGCTCCGATGACGAACTGAGGGACTGGCTGAATGACTACAATGTCATCCACATTCACCGCCAGCCCCCCAGATATTCACGACAGCTACTGACTCTGACCTTTGATGGCACAGTGTTGCCTGATAGGGTCAGCATAGGGTTCGAGTGGTGTAGGGTACGTCCCTACATCCCGAACCCAAAACGATGTTATAATTGCCAGCGATTTGGCCATTTTAGCGGCTCCTGCCGCGCCAAAGCAACCTGCGCCAATTGTGGGTCACGGGAACACGTTCATTCCCGTGACTCACCATGTCAGAAACAGTCATATTGTGTTAATTGTGGAGGTGATGGGCCAGCCTATCACCGTGGCTGTCCCAAATGGCAGCTAGAGAAAGAGATCCTGAAGTTAAAGACCACCAAGGATATCTCCTTTCCCCAAGCACGCCGTATAGCTGAACAGGCTGCTGGGGCAAGCTATGCCTCAGTCCTGTCTCAGATGGCTGGACCTAGATCTCCTTCACCCAGATCATCGCCCAGGCGAAGGATTGACCTAGATCCTAATTATAAATATTCAAAGGCAGGGCAAAGCACGCAGAAAGAGAAACCAGAATCTAAGACTTCACAGGCAGACGATCACCTCGCAAGAATAAAGCAGCATGCTATAGATGTCGGAAAAGGACATCTTGTAGCTCCATCAGTTAGTGCGTCGCAACTTAGTGTACCCTCACAGGGTGCACCTTCCGGCGTTGAGTCGGAAGAGATACACCAGCCGATGGAAGAGGAGGCAGGGACTACCACCATCCCTAGGCCTCAACGGGAGGGGGCAATTGATAAAAGATCAATTGTTCCCAAAAGACCCCCCCTCATCAGAAAAACACTAGAAAAATCTAGTGCACTGAGCTTCATATCACCACCATCTAAGCATGGTGGGGCCCTCAAAAAGATCTTAACACCAAAAGAGGCAGCGACTTTGAAGAAAAAGTGAATATTCATACAAATTCATACCATGCACTACAGATTTTACTATGATAATATTAAACTCTTTTAACTAATTCATGGACAGTATCATTCAGTGGAACTGTCGAGGTTTCAGAGCCAACTTCGATGAAATAGGTTGCATGGTCCAAGACTTAAACCCTAGTGTTTTCTGTCTACAGGAAACATTTCTGAAACCTCCAAATAGTTTTAAACTGAGAAACTATCATATGTATAATACATATGGCAATATTGCCCACGATAGAGCCACTGGTGGCTCATCAATTTTAGTTAAAAATGGCATCATTCATACCCATATTGCTCTTAACACTAACCTTCAGGCTACAGCAGTTCGTCTGAACCTGAATAAAACATTCACCATATGTTCCATATATATTCCTCCACCCTTTCACCTTACAGCCAGTGATTTGCATAACCTTTACAATCAACTGCCTGAACCGCGTCTTATCCTAGGAGATTTTAACAGCCATAACCAATTGTGGGGAAGCACTTCCCACAACAACAAAGGAAAAACCATTGAAGATTTTCTCAATGACCACACCCTTTGCTTGTTCAATGATGGTTCACCTACATATCTTCACCCAGGTCATGGAACATTTTCAGCGATAGACCTTAGTATATGTGATCCAGCGTTATTTCTGGAATTAGAATGGAGAGTATTAGAGGACACTCACGGCAGTGATCACTTTCCTATTGTCCTACAAAACGTAGAAGGTACAAGAGAAGTGGGTCAACTCCGATGGAAGTTGCATAAAGCGGATTGGACCTCCTTCGAAAAGCACTGCTTAGAAACAATTACTATGTCTCATTATAGGAATTGTAATAATCTCGTTGAAGATTTTACTGATGATATTACTGATATAGCCAATAAAACAATACCGATGAAAAAAAATAATTCTAAACGTAGTGCAAGACCTTGGTTTGATGACGAAGTAAGAGAAGCTATTAAAAACCGTAAGAAAGCCCTCAGAATTTTTAAATCACAGCCGACCATCAACAATCTGAATAATTTTAAGTGCCTGAAAGCCAAAGCGCGTAGAATTGTCAGGCAAAAAAAACGTAGTTGCTGGAGAGACTATGTCTCCAGACTCACTGAAAGAACTCCTAGCAATAAAGTCTGGAAAATGATTAAGAAGATTGAAGGAAAGAACCTAGCTTCGCATGTAAGCATTCTAGAAGTGAATGGAGAACATCTCTCCTCACCAGAACAAATATCAAACGGGTTAGGAGAACAGTTTGCATACAACTCCTCATCGAACTGATTTTAAAATGACTATAAAATCTTTTATCATATCTTGCTGGCAAAGACAATGGAATGAATGTAATAACAACAAGTTGCATTCAATCTTACCTTGCATTCAAAATAAAATACCGAGTAGGTTCAATACTCGCAAAGATCAAGGAATATATCACAGATGCCTCATAGGACATTCAAGACTTACACATTTACACCTTTTAGTCAATGAACCGGCACCGGTATGCCAGAGTTGTCGGTGCCCCCTAACAATCAAACATATTTTATTAGATTGCAGCCACTTACAACGCTTTAGAAGACCTTTGTTTCAAGCTAATACCTTACAACATCTCTTTACCAGATATCCAACCCAGACAATTATTGATTTTTTATATGCTTCTGGTTTCTACTACCAAATATAGTTAATCAATCTTAACCTAGAGAGCCTCTACATAGCCCACTCAGGTGCTGATGAGGCGTTAAACAATAACTCACACACACACACACACAACTCCTCATCGGAGAACTATACGAGAGAATTTCAATGTTATAAGGCTCAAGCTGAGAGATTAACCCTAAATATACAGTCTGATAACAGCGAAGATTATAACTCCTACATCAACTTAGAAGAACTTCAGAAGGTCATCTTAAAAGCGACTGACTCTGCAACAGGCCCTGATAATATACATTATCAAATCTTAAAACACCTACCTCAATCCTCTTTAAAAACATTACTGTATATCTTTAATCAAATTTGGGAGAAGGGATGTCTTCCATCCCTGTGGAAACAAGCCACGGTCATCCCAATTCCCAAGCCGGGGAAGGATCATAGTGATCCTATGAATTATCGACCAATAGCCTTAACCAGTTGTCTATGTAAGACAATGGAGCGAATTGTTACTGATAGACTGGTTTGGTTCCTGGAGTCGAACCAGCTTATTACAGAGTTCCAATCTGGATTTCGCCGTCACAGGAGCACATTAGATCATTTAGTCAGACTGGAAACTTATGTTAGAGATGCTTTCATTAACAGAGAACACGTAGTAGCCATATTCTTTGACCTAGAAAAAGCTTATGACACTACATGGAAATATGGAATAATGAAAGATCTCCACGACTTAGGGCTTCGAGGTCGCCTTCCAGTTTTCATCGGATCCTTCCTACAGGATCGCTTCTTTAAGGTCCGAGTGGGATCAACGATGTCAAGCCCCTACTCTCAGGAGAATGGAGTCCCTCAGGGTAGTATTCTCTCGCCCACCCTCTTTAACGTCAAAATCAACAGTATAGTAAATTCCATCTCAGAAAATCTCATGTCGTCCCTATATGTTGACGATTTCCTCATTGCATATCGTTCCAGATATATGCCAACCATAGAACGACAACTGCAATTAAATTTGAATAGGATTCACAAATGGTCACTCGAAAATGGCTTCAAGTTCTCTAAACAGAAGACAGTTTGTCTGCCTTTCTATTACTTACGATCAAACCATCCAGATCCATCACTAATAATTGACAACTGTCAAATAAAAGTGGTGAATGAAACAAAATTTTTGGGTGTACTCTTTGACTCCAAATTGTCTTTCATTCCGCATATCAAAGCACTGAAAGCAAAGTGCCTGAAATCAATGAACCTCCTTAAAGTAGTGA
Organism: Alitta virens; assembly: GCA_932294295.1. NCBI lineage: Eukaryota > Metazoa > Annelida > Polychaeta > Phyllodocida > Nereididae > Alitta > Alitta virens. Next base: position 12,380,439 of record OW028576.1, read on the forward strand.
GCAAATATAATTGGGGTGGGGACACAACGGTCCTCCTTCGTCTCTATCGAGCAATTACTCGTTCTCGACTTGATTATGGTTCTGTGGTATATGGCTCCGCCAGACCATCTTATCTAAAATGCCTGAATTCTGTACATCATCAAGGGTTGCGACTAAGCTTAAGAGCTTTTCGTACATCTCCTGTAGAGAGCTTATATGTACTGGCAGGGGAACCTCCACTTTCCCTTCGTCGTATCAAGTTATCCATGCAATACATACTAAAGGTAGCTTCAACTCCAACAAATCCAACATATGATGTAATATTTCATCCAAAATACATGCATCATTATGAATCTCGTTCAAACGCCATTCGACCACTGGGATTACGCATGAAATTCTATCTTGAGGCTGCAAAAATTGATACTACAATCATTGCCGAGACGGAAGTACCACCCATTCCGCCATGGATTCTCCCAGTCCCGAAAGTTATACTGGATTTGGCAGAGCTTAAGAAAAGCGAAACCAATCCGGTAGACTATCAAAATCTATTTTCTAGTATAAGGTTTAAATACGAATCGTACAAATTTCTATACACAGATGGCTCAAAAATGGAAAGACGAGTAGGCTGTGCTGTCACTTCTTATAAAACCGTTATAGCTGAATGTCGTCTTCCAGACCACTGCTCAATATACACTGCAGAATTAACAGCTATTTACCTTGCCTTAAAGAACATCGAGGACTCAGAATCAGATCGTTATGTTATCTGTTCTGATTCCAAATCTGCTCTTCAAGCAATCCAAAATAAACAACTTGATAACCCTGGGATCTTAGATGTTCTTATTAAGTATTTCTATCTTCACGAATACAAAGACATAGTATTCTGCTGGATTCCTGGACACGCTGGCATTGAAGGGAATGAAAAAGCAGACCTGGCAGCAAAAAGGGCTCTTACAAAAGAGATAACTGATTTTACCATTCCATACACTGATTTTAAAATGACTATAAAATCTTTTATCATGTCTTGCTGGCAAAGACAATGGAATGAATGTAATAACAACAAGTTGCATTCAATCTTACCTTGCATTCAAAATAAAATACCGAGTAGGTTCAATACTCGCAAAGATCAAGGAATATATCACAGATGCCTCATAGGACATTCAAGACTTACACATTTACACCTTTTAGTCAATGAACCGGCACCGGTATGCCAGAGTTGTCGGCGCTCCCTAACAATCAAACATATTTTATTAGATTGCATCCACTTACAACGCATTAGAAGACCTCTGTTTCAAGCTACTACCTTACAACATCTCTTTACTAGATATCCAACCCAGACAATTATTGATTTTTTATATGCTTCTGGTTTCTACTACCAAATATAGATAATCAATCTTAACCTAGAGAGCCTCTACATAGCCCACTCAGGTGCTGATGAGGCGTTAAACAATAACTCACACACACACACACTGGCAGGGGAACCTCCACTTTCCCTTCGTCGTATCAAGTTATCCATGCAATACATACTAAAAGTAGCTTCAACTCCAACAAACCCAACATATGATGTTATATTTCATCCAAAATACATGCATCATTATGAATCTCGTTCAAACGCCATTCGACCACTGGGATTACGCATGAAATTCTATCTTGAGGCTGCAAAAATTGATACTACAATCATTGCCGAGACGGAAGTACCACCCATTCCGCCATGGATTCTCCCAGTCCCGAAAGTTATACTGGATTTGGCAGAGCTTAAGAAAAGCGAAACCAATCCGGTAGACTATCAAAACCTATTTTATAGTATAAGGTTTAAATACGATTCGTACAAATTTCTATACACAGATGGCTCAAAAATGGAAAGACGAGTAGGCTGTGCAGTCACTTCTTATAAAACCGTTATAGCTGAATGTCGTCTTCCAGACCACTGCTCAATATACACTGCAGAATTAACAGCTATTTACCTTGCCTTAAAGAACATCGAGGACTCAGAATCAGATCGTTATGTTATCTGTTCTGATTCAAAATCTGCTCTTCAAGCAATCCAAAATAAACAACTTGATAACCCTGGGATCTTAGATGTTCTGATTAAGTATTTCTATCTTCACGAATACAAAGACATAGTATTCTGCTGGATTCCTGGACACGCTGGCATTGAAGGGAATGAAAAAGCAGACCTGGCAGCAAAAAGGGCTCTTACAAAAGAGATAACTGATTTTACCATTCCATACACTGATTTTAAAATGACTATAAAATCTTTTATCATGTCTTGCTGGCAAAGACAATGGAATGAATGTAATAACAACAAGCTGCATTCAATCTTACCTTGCATTCAAAATAAAATACCGAGTAGGTTCAATACTCGCAAAGATCAAGGAATATATCACAGATGCCTCATAGGACATTCAAGACTTACACATTTACACCTTTTAGTCAATGAACCGGCACCGGTATGCCAGAGTTGTCGGTGCCCCCTAACAATCAAACATATTTTATTAGATTGCAGCCACTTACAACGCTTTAGAAGACCTTTGTTTCAAGCTAATACCTTACAACATCTCTTTACCAGATATCCAACCCAGACAATTATTGATTTTTTATATGCTTCTGGTTTCTACTACCAAATATAGTTAATCAATCTTAACCTAGAGAGCCTCTACATAGCCCACTCAGGTGCTGATGAGGCGTTAAACAATAACTCACACACACACACACATACCAAATGATAGCTCAAAGGCTCTACTTTAGGTATATAGCTAATGATGCTCTGAGTATTATTTTGGACAAATTGGGGAACATCATAAAAAGGTCAGTTTTTCTAGAAAACACGCATGGTGACCCCTCTTTTTTATTGTCTCATATAGATTATTATAATAAGTTACAGTCGGGTACAATGTTATATTAAATTCATATGGCTGGACATTTTTTAATTGCAAGATTTGTAAAAAAAAATTCCCTTAAAAAATTAGACTTTTTGAATTGGCTTGCATTTTCTTTGGATCCCCTGAAATTATTGTTCTCTTTTGAGTTTCTAATGAAAATGGTCTCAAAATGTTCCTGAAAGTCCACTGCATGCAATAACATCACCTGCTTTTATAGTTATAGCATTGCAATTAAATTATTAATTATTAGGCTGGATATGAGTCGGAATGAGTGGGGAAAAGCACAAGAATAGAAAACATCCAATAATTTGAAAATTAGCATGCTGACACTGTTGACTTTCTGTATATATACTCCATTAACAAGTTATATATGTAGTGTGTGTGCAGGTGGATTTGTCACACTTAATTTCTGAAGCAGAACTCCAACGCTATTGTATATACATTGATATAATTTGGTATCTTATTAGTCTGTATGGCCAAGTTGTGACTTTTGATAGTCTCATTGACATGTCTCAACTTTGTTTGAAGGATTTGGGAAAACATTTTTACAGATTATTTTGCTTTTCCAAAGCAGTACTCGAATACTACTGCACCTACATGCTTTGTTATTATATGTCTAAAATATTTTATTTGTGCCTTTTGGTGTCCTTATGGCCATAAATACTATAGAATATTGTGAAAAATTCATGTTTTCTAAAGCCTGTATCAACGGGGTCTCACCTACTAGTGTACCTAAACACATGTTATTTGTCTTCTAAAATGTCTATATCGTAATACTTTAAATTTCGAAGCTTCATTTTGACATATATTGCCCTTTCTTTTTTATAATTGTGGAAATTATGCAAAAATTGCTGAACTTGTGTTGTTTGCTACATTTCATAACCCCTGGTACTCTATGATACACTGATATCACAAACCTTTGGAGAATTAAGCGTACAGTGCCTTACAGAGGTATCCTGGACCATGCATGCTAGCAAATATGCCCCCCATTATAATTCTTCTCATGACATAAAAGACACATGCATTAATCACACAAGTTTTTTCAGATGAATATTTAATGATATCAATAAAAAGATGCAGAAAATCAACTATTATATACAGCTGTAACATTATGCAATCACATGCATGCTAAATCCCTTTAATCAGGCAATTTGATAAGATGCTATTGTTGAACCCAGAATTCTTTTTTTTTTTGTTCAGACATACCCTACTAGTCATATAGTGGTTATACTGGGGAACTTTCATTTGATATTTTCGGCACTTATCAGGTGAATGCAGGAATCTGATAGCAGCTGTTGATAACTTCTTCTTTCGGCCCCACCCAGGTTGATTAGCCACTGTACCTTTAGCTTTGAATTTGCGAAATAATGCATCCAACTGTGTCTTTTGCAATATTCAGTATCTTAGCTATTTTTGTATCATTTTCCTTGCTTGTGCAATGCCAAAATCTCTTCTCTGATGTTTTTGTGAGTATTCTCTTGTTTGAGCCATGTCTCCAGTTGACAATGACATGAATCTAATGATTTAAGGCAGTGATTAAAACTGGAACACCAGCACTCAATAACCCAATTAAAGCTGCTTGTTTTCAGTTTTTGTTATTCACTATTTGAACTGTTTGAACAACCCCAGATTTGCTAATCTGCTCTTTTATGAGTGATTGCATGTAGGGGTTGAATAATTTTAAGAAGACAGCTATAATTAAAAGTAGTATATCGTGATTCATCAGAAAAAAAAAACCTTGTCTCGTATTTGTTTAGTTGGTATATTTAAAGCAAAACAAAAACAGCTAATATGCAAAAAAATCACACAAAATCAGGTCATGCCTGCCATTTGAGTGCACGGTCTGACTAAACTTTAGCCATTATTTTACTCCCTGGGTAATATACTTGAAATAAAAAAATCTAATATTGTAAAAAAAAAAAAGATAACAAGAAAGGTGTGGTGTCCTGTATGTGCTGAGGTAAAATACCCCACCCTTAAGGAAAATGTGTACCATAGTGTGGACACCTAGCCTATATCATCTCATCATTACATCTACCCCTGCCAGTTGGTCATGTAAGCTGACTAAGCTTCAGTAGCATTGAGGCATTTAACAAAAAAAGGATAATGCATGCCTGTTATAATGAGTGAATGAAAAGATTAGAATAATTATGAAAATAAATCATCATTTTCCAATTTCTGACTGAACTGATATCTTTGAGGTCAATTTATGATTATTATGAATAAATATATTCAAGAAACACATGTGATAGGTCAAGTCAAGTGCAATCCCAGCAAAATTTTGAGACATTGTTTATGTCTGGGCCATTATTTCTTGATACATTTTGTATTGTTGCTATTTTTTGTTACATGGTAGACTATTTACAACAAAAAATGTCACAAAATAATATTTTGTCAATCATTGAGATCATTGAAATAAAAAAAGCCTGATTGTATCCAGGTCAGCAGGTGCTTTCTAGGCCAGAACAGTCTTCAGGCTTAAGACTGGCCCAAATTTGTTTTATAATTACGCACGCACGCGTGGCTTGCTTGCATTTTCCCGCCAATTTCGCAGTTACGACGTCACCACCCGTAAGCCCCCTTTTCCCGTGGCGCGCCACATGTCTTGCTGGCAAAGACAATGGAATGAATGTAATAACAAGAAGTTGCATTCAATCTTACCTTGCATTCAAGCCCTCGAAGGTCCTGGGCCTCCACGCGGCGAGGGTGGAAACACTTGGGGTGAAGTCCTCTATCCCCAGTGGCTAAAACAGGACCGTGCGCATTGCACAAGCTGCTCCAGCTTTGCAGGAGGGTGTGTCCCCTACCATACAGGGGAAACAAAAATGAATATGTCCGAATCGACAATTTCAGACCGGCTCGCACGTCCCCCGGGTGAACAAGGTGCGCGTCCCTCAGCGGTAAACCAGGCTGAGGTCGAAAAATTGGCTACTGGTTCCAGACAAAGTAAACGTTTCCGCTCATCTACAGATGATGCCAATCCAAGTACAACTTATGATGTTATATCTACGCCATGGCCTAAGTTTCTTGTTGTTACTGGCAGTGACGATGGGTTTTCCCGTCTCTCAGCCATAACAATTTGTCGAACGTTGAAAGAAAGTATTGGTTTCGTTGAAAATACGAGAAGGCTCAGGAGTTCATCCTTGCTGGTGCAGGTTGCCCACAAGGACCAATCGTTAAAATTGCTGGAGCTGAGGGCCTTTGCGGGTACCCCTGTAAAGGTGGAGCCCCATCGGTTCTTCAACTCTTGCAAGGGGGTTGTGACATCTCATGAGAGCAGTCTCTGCTCCGATGACGAACTGAGGGACTGGCTGAATGACTACAATGTCATCCACATTCACCGCCAGCCCCCCAGATATTCACGACAGCTACTGACTCTGACCTTTGATGGCACAGTGTTGCCTGATAGGGTCAGCATAGGGTTCGAGTGGTGTAGGGTACGTCCCTACATCCCGAACCCAAAACGATGTTATAATTGCCAGCGATTTGGCCATTTTAGCGGCTCCTGCCGTGCCAAAGCAACCTGCGCCAATTGTGGGTCACGGGAACACGTTCATTCCCGTGACTCACCATGTCAGAAACAGTCATATTGTGTTAATTGTGGAGGTGATGGGCCAGCCTATCACCGTGGCTGTCCCAAATGGCAGCTAGAGAAAGAGATCCTGAAGTTAAAGACCACCAAGGATATCTCCTTTCCCCAAGCGCGCCGTATAGCTGAACAGGCTGCTGGGGCAAGTTATGCCTCAGTCCTGTCTCAGATGGCTGGACCTAGATCTCCTTCACCCAGATCATCGCCCAGGCGAAGGATTGACCTAGATCCTAATTATAATTATTCCAAGGCAGGGCAAAGCTTGCAGAAACATAAACCAGAATCTAAGACTTCACAGGCAGACGATCACCTCGCAAGAATAAAGCAGCATGCTATAGATGTCGGAAAAGGACATCTTGTAGCTCCATCGGTTAGTGCGTCACAACTTAGTGTACCCTCACAGGGTGCACCTTCCGGCGTTGAGTCGGAAGAGATACACCAGCCGATGGAAGAGGAGGCAGGGACTACCACCATCCCTAGGCCTCAACGGGAGGGGGCAATTGATAAAAGATCAATTGTTCCCAAAAGACCCCCCCTCATCAGAAAAACACTAGAAAAATCTAGTGCATTGAGCTTCATAACACCACCATCTAAGCATGGTGGGGCCCTCAAAAAGATCTTAACACCAAAAGAGGCAGCGACTTTGAAGAAAAAGTGAATATTCATACAAATTCATACCATGCACTACAGATTTTACTATGATAATATTAAACTCTTTTAACTAATTCATGGACAGTATCATTCAGTGGAACTGTCGAGGTTTCAGAGCCAACTTCGATGAAATAGGTTGCATGGTCCAAGACTTAAACCCTAGTGTTTTCTGTCTACAGGAAACATTTCTGAAACCTCCAAATAGTTTTAAACTGAGAAACTATCATATGTATAATACATATGGCAATATTGCCCACGATAGAGCCACTGGTGGCTCATCAATTTTAGTTAAAAATGGCATCATTCATACCCATATTGCTCTTAACACTAACCTTCAGGCTACAGCAGTTCGTCTGAACCTGAATAAAACATTCACCATATGTTCCTTATATATTCCTCCACCCTTTCACCTTACAGCCAGTGATTTGCATAACCTTTACAATCAACTGCCTGAACCGCGTCTTATCCTAGGAGATTTTAACAGCCATAACCAATTGTGGGGAAGCACTTCCCACAACAACAAAGGAAAAACCATTGAAGATTTTCTCAATGACCACACCCTTTGCTTGTTCAATGATGGTTCACCTACATATCTTCACCCAGGTCATGGAACATTTTCAGCGATAGACCTTAGTATATGTGATCCAGCGTTATTTCTGGAATTTGAATGGAGAGTATTAGAGGACACTCACGGCAGTGATCACTTTCCTATTGTCCTACAAAACGTAGAAGGTACAAGAGAAGTGGATCAACTCCGATGGAAGTTGCATAAAGCGGATTGGACCTCCTTCGAAAAGCACTGCTTAGAAACAATTACTATGTCTCATTATAGGAATTGTAATAATCTCGTTGAAGATTTTACTGATGATATTACTGATATAGCCAATAAAACAATACCGATGACAAAAAATAATTCTAAACGTAGTGCAAGACCTTGGTTTGATGACGAAGTAAGAGAAGCTATTAAAAACCGTAAGAAAGCCCTCAGAATTTTTAAATCACAGCCGACCATCAACAATCTGAATAATTTTAAGTGCCTGAAAGCCAAAGCGCGTAGAATTGTCAGGCAAAAAAAAACGTAGTTGCTGGAGAGACTATGTCTCCAGACTCACTGAAAGAACTCCTAGCAATAAAGTCTGGAAAATGATTAAGAAGATTGAAGGAAAGAACCTAGCTTCGCATGTAAGCATTCTAGAAGTGAATGGAGAACATCTCTCCTCACCAGAACAAATATCAAACGGGTTAGGAGAACAGTTTGCATACAACTCCTCATCGGAGAACTATACGAGAGAATTTCAATGTTATAAGGCTCAAGCTGAGAGATTAACCCTAAATATACAGTCTGATAACAGCGAAGATTATAACTCCTACATCACCTTAGAAGAACTTCAGAAGGTCATCTTAAAAGCGACTGACTCTGCAACAGGCCCTGATAATATACATTATCAAATCTTAAAACACCTACCTCAATCCTCTTTAAAAACATTACTGTATATCTTTAATCAAATTTGGGAGAAGGGATGTCTTCCATCCCTGTGGAAACAAGCCACGGTCATCCCAATTCCCAAGCCGGGGAAGGATCATAGTGATCCTATGAATTATCGACCAATAGCCTTAACCAGTTGTCTATGTAAGACAATGGAGCGAATTGTTACTGATAGACTGGTCTGGTTCCTGGAGTCGAACCAGCTTATTACAGAGTTCCAATCTGGATTTCGCCGTCACAGGAGCACATTAGATCATTTAGTCAGACTGGAAACTTATGTTAGAGATGCTTTCATTAACAGAGAACACGTAGTAGCCATATTCTTTGACCTAGAAAAAGCTTATGACACTACATGGAAATATGGAATAATGAAAGATCTCCACGACTTAGGGCTTCGAGGTCGCCTTCCAGTTTTCATCGGATCCTTCCTACAGGATCGCTTCTTTAAGGTCCGAGTGGGATCAACGATGTCAAGCCCCTACTCTCAGGAGAATGGAGTCCCTCAGGGTAGTATTCTCTCGCCCACCCTCTTTAACGTCAAAATCAACAGTATAGTAAATTCCATCTCAGAAAATCTCATGTCGTCCTTATATGTTGACGATTTCCTCATTGCATATCGTTCCAGATATATGCCAACCATAGAACGACAACTGCAATTAAATTTGAATAGGATTCACAAATGGTCACTCGAAAATGGCTTCAAGTTCTCTAAACAGAAGACAGTTTGTCTGCCTTTCTATTATTTACGATCAAACCATCCAGATCCATCACTAATAATTGACAACTGTCAAATAAAAGTGGTGAATGAAACAAAATTTTTGGGTGTACTCTTTGACTCCAAATTGTCTTTCATTCCGCATATCAAAGCACTGAAAGCAAAGTGCCTGAAATCAATGAACCTCCTTAAAGTAGTGAGCAAATATAATTGGGGTGGGGACACAACGGTCCTCCTTCGTCTCTATCGAGCAATTACTCGTTCTCGACTTGATTATGGTTCTGTGGTATATGGCTCCGCCAGACCATCTTATCTAAAATGCCTGAATTCTGTACATCATCAAGGGTTGCGACTAAGCTTAAGAGCTTTTCGTACATCTCCTGTAGAGAGCTTATATGTACTGGCAGGGGAACCTCCACTTTCCCTTCGTCGTATCAAGTTATCCATGCAATACATACTAAAAGTAGCTTCAACTCCAACAAATCCAACATATGATGTTATATTTCATCCAAAATACATGCATCATTATGAATCTCGTTCAAACGCCATTCGACCACTGGGATTACGCATGAAATTCTATCTTGAGGCTGCAAAAATTGATACTACAATCATTGCCGAGACGGAAGTACCACCTATTCCGCCATGGATTCTCCCAGTCCCGAAAGTTATACTGGATTTGGCAGAGCTTAAGAAAAGCGAAACCAATCCGGTAGACTATCAAAACCTATTTTATAGTATAAGGTTTAAATACGAATCGTACATATTTCTATACACAGATGGCTCAAAAATGGAAAGACGAGTCGGCTGTGCAGTCACTTCTTATAAAACCGTTATAGCTGAATGTCGTCTTCCAGACCACTGCTCAATATACACTGCAGAATTAACAGCTATTTACCTTGCCTTAAAGAACATCGAGGACTCAGAATCAGATCGTTATGTTATCTGTTCTGATTCCAAATATGCTCTTCAAGCAATCCAAAATAAACAACTTGACAACCCTGGGATCTTAGATGTTCTTATTAAGTATTTCTATCTTCACGAATACAAAGACATAGTATTCTGCTGGATTCCTGGACATGCTGGCATTGAAGGCAATGAAAAAGCAGACCTGGCAGCAAAAAGGGCTCTTACAAAAGAGATAACTGATTTTACCATTCCATACACTGATTTTAACATGACTATAAAATCTTTTATCATGTCTTGCTGGCAAAGACAATGGAATGAATGTAATAACAAGAAGTTGCATTCAATCTTACCTTGCATTCAAAATAAAATACCTAGTAGGTTCAATACTCGCAAAGATCAAGGAATATATCACAGATGCCTCATAAGACATTCAAGACTTACACATTTACACCTTTTAGTCAATGAACCGACACCGGTATGCCAGAGTTGTCGGTGCCCCCTAACAATCAAACATATTTTATTAGATTGCACCCACTTACAACGCTTTAGAAGACCTTTGTTTCAAGCTAATACCTTACAACATCTCTTTACCAGATATCCAACCCAGACAATTATTGATTTTTTATATGCTTCTGGTTTCTACTACCAAATATAGATAATCAATCTTAACCTAGAGAGCCTCTACATAGCCCACTCAGGTGCTGATGAGGCGTTAAACAATAACTCACACACACACACACAGGTTCAATACACGCAAAGATCAAGGAATATATCACAGATGCCTCATAGGACATTCAAGACTTACACATTTACACCTTTTAGTCAATGAACCGGCACCGGTATGCCAGAGTTGTCGGTGCCCCCTAACAATCAAACATATTTTATTAGATTGCAGCCACTTACAACGCTTTAGAAGACCTTTGTTTCAAGCTAATACCTTACAACATCTCTTTACCAGATATCCAACCCAGACAATTATTGATTTTTTATATGCTTCTGGTTTCTACTACCAAATATAGTTAATCAATCTTAACCTAGAGAGCCTCTACATAGCCCACTCAGGTGCTGATGAGGCGTTAAACAATAACTCACACACACACACACTCCACGCGGCGAGGGTGGAAACACTTGGGATGAAGTCCTCTATCCCCAGTGGCTAAAACAGGACAGTGTGCATTGCACAAGCTGCCCCAGCTATCCAACGCAGACAATTATTGATTTTTTACATGCTTCTGGTTTCTACTACCAACTATAGATAATCAATCTTACCCTAGAGAGCCTCTACATAGCCCACTCAGGTGCTGATGAGGCGTTAAACAATAACACTAACTAACTAACTAACTAAGCTCAGTGGTAGCACGCTGGGCTTCCAACCACTGGGTCCCGGGTTCAATTCCCGGTCGAGCCTATGTTGGATGGCTGTTTCATCCTTCGTCTCATTGCCATGGTCCCTACCTGTCCTAATTAGCCCATCAGGTGCAGAAATACAGGACGTAAAGCCCTAATCCACTACCATTTCTTTTGATGGCCTTACCTTCAAAATAGTTCGCCCCAAAAAATTTTTGTCTGAAAAGCAGATGACTGGTTGCTAGTTCTGTGCAAAAACACCAGATGGCAACCTGTGACATGATTTCTCTTGGAAAACTCAGGGGTGCTCATATTAAAGGACTGCTCATATTAGGCAACTCTCCACTATACATCCTAATTAATGTGTATGAAATTCTACAATAATCAAACTAATTCATTCATGTAGGCCAGAATCATTTAAAATTATCATGAAATGTTTTTGATTAATATTAGGAAATCATCAGGACGACTATTGTTAATATTTATAGATTTTTTTCCTTACCTTGTGGCATGACAGCTTCAATATTATCTGAAATATGGTATTGAAACTGTGAGAGGGCAGTGTTAAACATCACATGAAATGAAAATATGTATTTTCGATTCTTTTATAGAACTGCACATACACTAGTATACATTTTAATCTATAAATATTCAAGAAATCCATGCAATATATGATAATGATGGTAAAAATTAACTAATAAATACTTTAATAGACCAAGCATTTCTTTTTTTTTTTACTAATTCAATTCGTTGTAAAGTGTAATTATTTATTAAAAATTATATTTATGATTTCACCCAATCTTTACTTAAAATCATGTCAGAATAAATTCATAAAAGATAATTTTTAAGTAAAATGCTTACCACTAATAAGGGCAGCAACCTCCGAAATTGGGGCATTGGTGATGCCTAATAAAAAAAAATTAGGAAAGCACATGACTCATTTTGTCTCATGATCAAAAGGACTGATGGTTGCAATGTTTATTAAATACAATTTTGTCAAATTTTAGCGATAAGGCGATCCTGTGTTAGCTAGAGCTAATGCCCAGCCCCTTCTGACTGACCCAAGTCCATTTTATGAGGATGTTCTTGAAAAGATTCATAAAATTATCAATTCAATCATCACTTACATTAGGGTGAGGCTGTAGCCCCCCTAAACCTTAAATATCAACCATGTGGTTTAAGCCATTAACTTATTAACAGATAATTTATGATAAAACTTGCACAAGTATAAGGTGATGTTTCAATGAAAGACGTCTTACATTTTAATATCACTTTCACATACCACATAAATTTTCTTGGCCGATTAAAGCAATGATCCTCTTTTCCATTTGGGTCAGGGGAGCCAATCTGGACACCCCTCCTCCCGTTTTTCTGCAATCATTCATGATTTTGGATGCCTGAAAATTAACAGAACAATTTGTCAATTGTTTATTTCACACAGCCATATAATATATAATATATATTTATGTGGGCTTCACCATTAACATAGTGATTACCTTAGTTTTTGTTAGTATTATTGGTAAGTACAAGCTGTATAATATATATTTCTAAAAATAGATGCAAATTTCAGTTGTCTAAATATCAGATAAAGCTGTTTATCCAAATCGAAACAGAAATTTATTTTCAATTGTGGTTGAAATCATATGCTCACTTTGGCCTTGACGTCGCTGAACCACCTTGTTTTTTTTTCCTTGCAATCACGCCAACCCCTGGCCACTCCTACAACCGAGACCTGGCAGGCCACTTTCTCCAATTCTTTTCGTTTGTCCTCAAATGTCAACTTTGTGAAACATTTCCCATGTAGTTTTTCATACGATGCTTCGACGCAATTGACCAGCACCTCCATCTCAATGTGGGAGAATCTGACCTATAAAGGGAATGATAATTATATATGTATAGTTTTTGTAAAAAAATTTAGTATACAAGTGCCATAATATATTTGATATATATTTATGTTCATTTTTGCAGAACATCAATGTCAATTTCTAAATGCTACTGGGTCTCAAGTTCTAGAACTTAATCAGCTTATATCACCAAATGCCAGAGGCATACGCATGTACATATGTTATTCATTTACCTCATTAGTGGGGTATTTTACTTACCTGGTGTATTATTTTTTGAACATATGCAATCGGACGTTTCGGCAATTTTTCAGACAGACATGAATTTTTCATTGATAAAAATAACCCTGTTCCAACTTTTTTTGCTGAGGGTAAAAAAAGGAGGTAACAAAGGGTTCTTCCAGACAAGAAAAAACTTGCTCTATATAAGTAAATTATTTGTATTTTATTAATTAATGCACCCAAACTCAGTACACTCTTTGTGCATGAATTTTGGGATATCAAGGCACTAACTGTGTCTGATCTAGCAGAGATCTGATAGGGGGCTGTAAATGTTAGTGATAATTAAGTACCACTTATTTAATTATTTAACTGCTGATCCATGTATTTAGTTATGCCATTTCTTATTATTCTACTTGGTGGCAACAACTCAGTTTGCTTGCATTCCTTTAACTAATCATGCATGCATTTCATTTTGATGGTGGTTTGTCTTTTTATGTGCTATATGCTTTGTTGCCAAAACGACAAAATTTACTGTTTTAAGTTTGTTAAACTTTTACACTGAAAATCAAGAGTAAAATCAAATTGGCATAATATATATGTTTATTGTCTTCCAAGATAATGCTGCATTGTAAGAAATATTACAGCATAATAATTACATATTATAATATTGTTGCCAATTATTTAAGTACATTTTTCATACCATGACAAAGTTTACTGTTAAATAAATATAAGAATGTCTTATAATATACAAAGATTATATGGATGCCATTGTAAACATAGTGTACCAGTGTTTAGGGAGTGTAGCATTTAACAATGAGCATTTTTTACAAATTTTCCATTTGTATGAAATAAAGTCAAATATAATGTAGGAAAATATATAAATTTCTCCTTGTTATTGGTCTTATAAACAGAATATGACAATATAACCAAACACACTTCAATTCTCCAATTAAGTTACAATTTCAACATTGATGTATGATAATAATTTGTTTTTAACATTGTTGCCTAGTCTAGGTTGATGAATTAAGCACATATTTCTAGAAGTACTGGCCAACAATACATTTCTTGAAATTAACAATTCCTCCTCCGAAACATTATCTTGAAGTTCAGCATCCTCAGCTGGGTTGCTACTAGCATGATTAGGCATTTCCAAACATCGTCTTTTGTACCTTCGCTGGCGCTTTGATGTTTCTTTGCTCACTTTGAAGTGAGGGACCGCAGCTTTCTTCCAGACTTAGCTTTCACCTTTATGAAAAGAAAAAAATAGTAAAGTACATGTTCTTTATAACTTCTGCTGCAGACTGCGTAAATTCCAGGTTGGGTTGCAAGACGATGTCATCCTGTCCTATTCCTCACATGTATAAGTATTTGCAATTCTATGAAATTTTACTCTGAGATTTTTTTGGGATAGTTATTCCCCTAATACAGGTCTTCTGGAAATATTGCTTAAATTTGCAATGACCACAGACTTGAAAAAGCCAAATACCTTTATGGAGATCTTATGCTTCTTACCTAAAAATGTTTCAACATAATCGTCTCCAGTGAAATGCTCACTGTATATGTGACTATGACTTGATGGTCCCCAGTTTCTCTTGCCATCCTCACTAAAGCGCTTAATGGCAGCAATCCATTTTTTCCTTCTCTCTGGAGTCCTTGGGAATGTGTGGCCACCTTTCTTGTTTGAACACATGGGTACACAACAGTAAGATATCCTGTAAAAAAAAAATTACACATAAATGTTATTAAAAATACTGAAAATGGGAAATTTTAACCATAGCATTGCACGCTATAAGGAAAAAAACCCATATGGCATCAGCTGTAGCGTATGCACACTGAAAGGTCGAAAGCCCAGCTACACTGGCGGACACCATCACCCCCTTACATCCATAGCAGCCAATATGTTGACATATGGCCTATGAAATGACAGTTTTCAGTCATGATTTCCCCACATTCCCCCCCCCCCCCCGCTCCCTCACCCCCATCAGGACTGGTCCGCCAGTCATTGAGCTCAATCGTTATATGTTTTATTGCATAAATTTGTTTATGATCAGGTAAGCAATAAAATCAGCAGTCATTTGTCAATCTATGCCTTGTACCAGCTGTGGGGTTGTCAAGATTTCTACGAAACGCAGACCATCAATGCATTGCTGACTGACAAGAGTATTTTATTACACAGCAACAACAATAAACTCTAATTACAGATCATCAAATTATAGCACTTACCTAGGATTGATATTCGATCCCCGGTCGAGCCTAAGTTGGATGGCTGTTTCATCCTTCATCTCATTGCCATGGTCCCTGCCTGTCCTAATTAGCCCATCAGGTGCAGAAATACAGGACGTAAAGCCCTAATCACCCACCCACCCACCTAGGATTGATAGGAGTGATGACCATTCATGATTCCACACACTTTGACAATGTGACCAGGGGCAGTGCTGGCAGTGGTGACAACCCACCAGAATGTGGCACTGTGCCAGAAATCTTCCAGCCAACGTAAAAACTCCACACATGACAAACATTAAAAAATATTTAGGTCAAAGCAGCAGCAGCGTAGGCAGGAGGGGGGGATGCGGAGGGACAGGGTTGTTAATATTAGTCCTATTTTTGTCAAATAAAGACTGAATTTTTTAGGAATTGCATACAATTTCTGCACATGCGCGCACCATTCATTCATTCATGGCATGTAAACATTGACGTAGTGTGTTTGATCGTCTTAAAATAAATTGTTGTATACCTTTCTATCTTCCGATGACGATGGAGTCCTTGCATCCTCTGATGAAATACAGTTGGCTGATGCCATGGTGATGTAAGTTTTATCGAGAAAGCTGGTGCTGCGGTTTATTCAGTCAATACAAATTTAATCATGCAGACGACAGGAAAACTCCACGGTCACGTGAGACTAAGTGTGTCACGAAATGTGCACCGCACTGATAAATTTATGACGGATCCGTCCATATCGTTTCTGATCCGTGGCAGCTGTGTTAGTGAGATGCTAACCTCGTCCAATCACTGCTGATCGGATTACAATAGGAAATTTCGGGATATCGGAAAATTTCTGATCCTTTTTTAGTGAGACGGCCCCCAGGTGCAGAAATACAGGACATAAAGACATAAAGCCCTAATCACACACACACACACACAAACCATTCAAAACAACTTGGACATGGACCATAATTAGTTACATTGAAATTGTCCCAAGTTCCTCTCTTTGCCAAAATAATTTGACCTTTCTGGTCTTGTATGGCGTTTTTGTTGTTCATGTGATCCGCTTTTCTCCTCAAACTGTCAATAAGGAACTTCCTTTGTCTGCTTTTTTGTTCTTTGATTTCATTACTGTCTTGACTATCTGGTTTGATCTTGTTAATGGCTTTAACTTGTGGCTCATATTTGTGTCTTTCTGAGGTTATGTGTTGAGAGAAATAGGTGAATAATCTTGTACCACTAAATGGGCATGTGTGTGTGGCATTGTGAACTCTCATGTTTTTTCCTCTACCCCGTTTTTGTAGTTCCACTAGCCATTACCTTCCTGATGTTTATTGCAGGGCATTTCACGTCCTTCACAACATTTTCTGGATCATCAATATCACTTTCCTTGCTATCTGAATGAGTATCACATGAATTGTTGCTGATCAGTGTATGTGTAGCTTCCTCAAACTGTGTGGCGGCTTGTGACTTAGGTATATAAATTGGTAAAACATCTGATAATGCATCATCCTCTGTGTCACTTGGTTGAATAACTTCCTTTAGTTTTATTTTTCAGAACATCCAATCTTGGCCTCCACTCCATCTTGTCTTGTCTTTGTTTGGGGGCGAGGGCCTAGCTCAGAGGTAGCGCTCTTCTAACCCCTGGGTCCCGGGTTCGATTCCTGGTCGAGCCTAAGTTGGATGGCTGTTTCAGCCTTCGTCTCATTGCCATGGTCCCTGCCTGTCCTAATTAGCCCAGCAGGTGCAGAAATACAGGACGTTAAGCCCTAATCACACACACACACATGTGGATTCCTATGATAAATTAACACCTTTTGCCTTATGCATCAATGGATGTGTGGATGGATTCTCCAGGAAGGTTGTGTGGCTGAATGTTTATACTACAAATAGTGACCCCAAAGTCATAGGAGGGTATTACATTGAAGCTGTGGAAAGATCTGGGATATGCCCCACAATAATGAGAATGGATGCTGGTACTGAAAATGGCCACGTTGCTCAGTTCCAGAAGTTTTTTAGAAAAAATCACAGAGATGTATTTGTTGCAGACAGAAGTGTCCATCAAGGGAACAGTAAACTGAATCAACGCATTGAAAGTTGGTGGGGCTTTCTTCGAAAGGAATGCATTGAATTCTGGCTGACAGTGTTTCATGATTTGAAGGATCATTGCATCTACAGCAGCTAAAAAACATGCCAGAAATGGTGGCCTTACAGACGTCTGCAGGGTCAGTGGCAGACAAATTATTGCTCATCTGGACGTCTAGTAGGCTTATTTATTTTGTACATACTGACAGTCTGGAGCTTACATTTTTCAACTGCTCCCTGACATTTATAGGATTTCAGTAGCCAACTAGAAATGACCTGTAGCCAGCTAGAAATCACTAGCAACAAAGGTGCCGCCCAGTGAAAAGCCCTTCGGCTACAGACGTCCAGCTACCTCTGAAATGAGGGCTCTCCAGACCGTCTGTTGCTCTCATAAAACAACCAGATACTGACATTTCAATTGTCAAGGATATCACTCATTGTTAGACATGCAGACGTCCACAAGTCCATAGATATGGATATACCCAGACTGTCTGTTAGTTATTAAAAACTATTAGATACTGACAGTCAAGAAATCCACTAATTAATACCTTTGCAAACGTCCATAAGTCCACTGAGATGGACATATCCAGACCATCAACAGTGGGTAAAAGATGGCCAGATATATATATCTGCAAAGACAGCTTTAACATATTTTTTCAGCCCTCGAAGGTCCTGGGCCTCCACGCGGCGAGGGTGGAAACACTTAGGGTGAAGTCCTCTATCCACAGTGGCTAAAACCGCACAGTGCGCATTGCACGAGCTGCTCCAGCTATCCAACGCAGACAATTATTGATTTTTTACATGCTTCTGGTTTCTACTAACAACTATAGATAATCAATCTTACCCTAGAGAGCCTCTACATAGCCCACTCAGCTGCTGATGAGGCGTTAAACAATAACACTAACTAACTAACATATTTTTTCAAAGCAAAAAAAAAAATCAAAAAATGTCAAATCTTAGTATTTAGATATTTTAAATTCTATAATTAATATTTTTACACTTGCGCCTAGCTTTTCTAATAGCTAAGCATGGACTTTGAATAGCCGTTTCGGGAAGTTTTTTCCTTTTTTAAGGGACCTGTAATGATAAAAAAAAGTGCTGGTTATCAGAAATGAAGTGCACACAAGTCATACCACTATTTTTATTGTTAATGACAATGCTCATTAATGACTGATATCAACATTTCTTAGGAGATCTGAATCTTTGTCTTTTGCATCAACATGTCACACCTTCATTCAAGTAATATGTACACTTACTAGTGTCATAATGTCTATCTTTAGCATTTGTGTTATGATACTATGTTTAGTGATGGCTGTAATCACTGCTTTCTGACGTAATGATTATTAATAGAAATTATAGCTAAGCATGTGACTTGATGCAAGCCAGTGTGTCATGAGGCCTTAATAGTGTGTAAATAGAATAGGCAGGCCAGACAGTGGCCACCAGCAGACTTGTAAGCAGAAGTGTTGTGCAGACTGGCATAAGATGTGACTTAGAATATCTCTCAAATGTCAAGAGAGATAAAAGGTATGTTTATTCAATTGTTATTTCATAAGATTCATTAATATGTGAGAACTGTTGTGCACTGCTATATTGCGTTTCGTGACTATATTAATTGACAATATTAAGATATATTTGTTTAATGATAATAAAACATTTTAATTTAACAATGATTGTCGAGTCTTCAATCAGAGGAACCGATCCCGTCGCATGGTGGACAATCCGGGTATCCGGATGCATTCGTCCGGATGTGTCACAAAATGTACATAGGCAGTTGCACTAATCTAATACCTTTTTCTTTCTGTTCTTTTGTCATTATCAAACGTCGGGAGTGCCAGGTCATAAGTGGAATGTTCATTTAGAGTAGACTATGCCGCTCAGAGCTTTTGGTACCTTCTTGCAAACATTAGCAACCGAAATTACTATCTTAAGAGATGCTCAGAGAGTTTCTGATGAATTAGTAGACCAATTACAAAATGCTACTGAAGCTGAATTGCGACGGGATCGGTTCCTCTGATTGAAGACTCGACAATCATTGTTAAATTAAAATGTTTTATTATCATTAAACAAATATATCTTAATATTGTCAATTAATATAGTCACGAAACGCAATATAGCAGTGCACAACAGTTCTCACATATTAATGAATCTTATGAAATAACAATTGAATAAACATACCTTTTATCTCTCTTGACATTTGAGAGATATTCTAAGTCACATCTTATGCCAGTCTGCACAACACTTCTGCTTACAAGTCTGCTGGTGGCCACTGTCTGGCCTGCCTATTCTATTTACACACTATTAAGGCCTCATGACACACTGGCTTGCATCAAGTCACATGCTTAGCTATAATTTCTATTAATAATCATTACGTCAGAAAGCAGTGATTACAGCCATCACTAAACATAGTATCATAACACAAATGCTAAAGATAGACATTATGACATCACCGTTGGAACATAAGTCACTCGGCAAAGTGATATAATCTAGAAGACGAAGAAGAATATGAAGATAATGACAAATCTTGTTCCATCTAGAAGATGAAGAAGATGAAGTAGAAGAAATGATCCGAGAACATTCCACTTCATCTCGTCTTGTTATTTTGCCTTCGTTCGTGGAATGTTCTCGGATCATTTCTTCTACTTCATCTTCTTCATCTTCCAGATGGAACAAGATTTGTCATTATCTTCATATTCTTCTTCGTCTTCTAGATTATATCACTTTGCCGAGTGACTTTCAACCACACCTCTTTTGCAATCCATGTTCGTACTCTTTATTTGCAAAACTCTGAGGTTGTAAATCGTGCGATATTTGACTCGTTATAATAAGTGGTTATTCATGGAACTGTAGTTATAGTTCGCTCAAACTTTATGACTTTAATTGACCATTTGACTTTTATTGACAGTTGTTTCATCGTTTCAATATGAATGTTTGTGTGTCATTGGGTTGTGTGGGGAAGCTTGGTGGCCCTGTGGTCCTTCTTGCCAGGCTCTGATTACTTTAATATTAATTGTTAATCATTAATTACTTTGTATTTGTGTTTATTACACTTGTATATTATTATTTAACCTATTTTCGCTACGCACAAATGCTTATGCCGTTTGTATCAAACGTCACATGTTCCAACGGTGATGTCATAATGTCTATCTTTAGCATTTGTGTTATGATACTATGTTTAGTGATGGCTGTAATCACTGCTTTCTGACGTAATGATTATTAATAGAAATTATAGCTAAGCATGTGACTTGATGCAAGCCAGTGTGTCATGAGGCCTTAATAGTGTGTAAATAGAATAGGCAGGCCAGACAGTGGCCACCAGCAGACTTGTAAGCAGAAGTGTTGTGCAGACTGGCATAAGATGTGACTTAGAATATCTCTCAAATGTCAAGAGAGATAAAAGGTATGTTTATTCAATTGTTATTTCATAAGATTCATTAATATGTGAGAACTGTTGTGCACTGCTATATTGCGTTTCGTGACTATATTAATTGACAATATTAAGATATATTTGTTTAATGATAATAAAACATTTTAATTTAACAATGATTGTCGAGTCTTCAATCAGAGGAACCGATCCCGTCGCACTAGGTTGGTTTGTGGTACCTGCAGTCTGTCCAACAAGTCTTGGTGTCTTTCGCGTCTCCTTGCTGTTACTCCTTTTCCCTCTGTGACTTGACCGTTTGTCTGGAAGAATGCACATAAATTATACATAGAACTATCAAACTGACCTTTCTTTTCAAAACACATTTAATCTCTAATTCAGGTAGATGGGACACATTTTGTAGAATAACTGTACATTTCTAATGACAAATAATTTAATAATTAGGACTAGATTTGTAACCCTAATTGCCATTATGTAGCACAAAACTTTCATTTTGAAACAAGTTTAGTTAAAGTGACTTACAATTTGAGAATTCCTTGTATGTTCACCTTCAATTGATGATAATGTTGTCAACGATTGAACAGAGCTACGGGGGGCATGATGGACTGCAGCAGGGCTGACAGCATCAATGCTCTCTGAAGATGGGCACACATAGGCTTGGCTGACTTGAAGGGGGTTGTCAAGGGCGGGTTTGGTATGGATTGGAGCTGGAATCTCTGTGACGTGTGTCTCTTGGACGTCCTCATTGTCGGCAAATGGGGTGGACTGAAAAAAAAAAGAACGAAGCAGTTGTTAAACTATCACAGCTCTGATTCTTTATGTGTTATTCAATCAATGTTATTTATGTTATTGTCAGTAAACCACTTCATATATATATCGTACCTTGTTATCTTTGAAATTCTGTCTTCCAGCTTCATACGTATCTCTTATGGCTTCTGCATGCATGACATCAGAGATGCCCTCAAATTTTACATGTACAGGCCACCAGGTGGGTGGGGCTATCCTCTCACCATTTTTGCAGTAAACAATTCGTTTGGCGGCATAACCTTAAACAGAACAGTAGGGTTTTGCCACAATTTTGCAAAAGGAAATGCTGTAGAAACTTGCTTTTATCAATATCTAAAGAATTGAGGTTTCTTTGCGATGACATAATAACTTTTTATGATTATGTTAATGCCTGTAGAGAAAAACTCAATTCAAGATGGACTCTCAGATCATATAAAACCACTACCAGAAATGCTTATAATTTATAATTCATATAATTTTGTGTCAAACTATTTTTCAAGAATATATGCAAATTAAGATTTAGAAATGATCACATGACATACCTTTACTTTGTGACACTCTGACCATTTCAACTGCCCTCGAAGGTCCTGGGCCTCCACACAGCGAGGGTGGAAACACTTGGGGTGAAGTCCTCTATCCCCAGTGGCTAAAACAGGACAGTACGCATTGCACAAGCTGCTCCAGCTATCCAATGCAGACACTTATTGATTTTTTTACATGCTTCTGGTTTCTACTACCAACTATAGATAATCAATCTTACCCTAGAGAGCCTCTACATAGCCCACTCAGGTGCTGATGAGGCGTTAAACACTAACTAACTAACTAAGAAATACTTTGGCCTCATTATAACCTTTCAGAAGTATTCTTCCGACCGCTTTCCACTCCTCCATGCCCCACTCAGGGCAAATTGATGGAATCCAGGCCTCTTCACCATTTGCGAGGCGAGCCATCAAATGTTTCCAAAATTCCGTGTATACTTCTCTTGATACTCCGATGGGATCAGCCCCAGCCTCATCTACAAATTCATACTTCACTTTGGTCGTTAAAATATCATCCATCATGAAATAGGAAACCAACTCTTCCATAATCTTTATCCGACGAAGTCTTGATTGTACTGAATGAATCATTATCATTTTCTAAATCCAAAACAATGACTTCATCTAAGTTGATCATCATTGGCCCATTCAGACCATCCATGTCACTACATTCAGTTACGTTGCCTCTTGTCTGATGGTCCATCTTCATTTCTCTTGTGGTCTGATGGTCCAGCTTCATTTCTCTTGTTTTCTGCTAGTCCAGCTTCATTTATGTTCTAAATGTGACACAGTCTCCAAATTTTGGGAGATATGTCTTCAACTTATTGTCACTTAATTCTGACAAGTCAATCTGAAAGAAGAAAAAAAATTCACGAATGAAATTACCTGTCTACTTGGCCATCATCAAACTTGATTCAATACTGTTATAGATCAAAGCAACAAATTCGCACAATATAGCCTAATAAAGGGCCAATTCACATAGTCAGAAAGGTTGACATGAAACCCCATAAGGGCCACGGAAGCAAAGACAATGGTCAAGGAGTTGCCAAGAAAAAAAGTGTAAAAACCGGGCGTGGCTAGGCGTTGACATATGGCTACGTATGCGTTGGCATATGCAACGGATATCCGGTGAATCATAAGTGGCTTATGTCACAAGAGACATGGAACCAGTATGGACGAACGACGTATATGACTTGTGATCCATGGAAATCTATGAAGGGCGGGGTCCTAGCTCAGACGTAGCACTCTGGGCTTCCAACCGCTGGGTCCCGGGCACGGAAATCTTAAACATGTTTAAAATTTTCTCTGCTACAGCCGGAAAGTGACGGAACAATGACGAAATTGACGTAAAGCCCACGGAATCTCACGGAAAGTTCACGTAAACTGATGGAACGTTATCAGTGACCTTTCCGGCTATGTGAGATCCTTGCTTAAGCCACATGCCAGCACCAAAATTTAAACTGACTTAATTGGCTGTCACTTCTACAGCAAATTATACTCAAGTGCAAATTGTGCAACTGTGTCTGGGTAATTTATCTGCTCTTGACCATTTTACCTATATTCAGGTAGCAAGCAAAACCATGAACAGAAAACTATTGCTGAGGCTGAATCTAATCTAAATCAGTGACCCCTGGTGTTAACACAAAAAAAAGATCCGCTCTTACACCATGCAGTTTAATGTATTATATCCTGGCCTTTAGTAAGCGAAAGTGCGAGTTACAGCACCGATAGGCCTAAATACCTTATTTTCGGACGTTAGCTAGGCCTGCTTCTCTCTTACTGTTGTATGAGGAGGTATTTTTAAGCAATTGTGATACTAATTCTGGCTATTTCCCATATAGTATTCCAAATCGGGCCAGCGTCGCCGGGGCAGAGGCCTTGCTCAGAGGTAGCACTCTGGGCTTCCAACCGCTGGGTCCCGGGTCGAGCCTAAGTTGGATGGCTGTTTCATCCTTCGTCTCATTGCCATGGTATCTGCCTGTCCTAATTAGCCCAACAGGTGCAGAAATACAGGACGTAAAGCCCTAATCACCCACCCAGCATCGTAGAATTGTCAGGCAAAAAAAACGTAGTTGCTGGAGAGACTATGTCTCCAGACTCACTGAAAGAACTCCTAGCAATAAAGTCTGGAAAATGATTAAGAAGATTGAAGGAAAGAACCTAGCTTCGCATGTAAGCATTCTAGAAGTGAATGGAGAACATCTCTCCTCACCAGAACAAATATCAAACGGGTTAGGAGAACAGTTTGCATACAACTCCTCATCGGAGAACTATACGAGAGAATTTCAATGTTATAAGGCTCAAGCTGAGAGATTAACCCTAAATATACAGTCTGATAACAGCGAAGATTATAACTCCTACATCACCTTAGAAGAACTTCAGAAGGTCATCTTAAAAGCGACTGACTCTGCAACAGGCCCTGATAATATACATTATCTAATCTTAAAACACCTACCTCAATCCTCTTTAAAAACATTACTGTATATCTTTAATCAAATTTGGGAGAAGGGATGTCTTCCATCCCTGTGGAAACAAGCCACGGTCATCCCAATTCCCAAGCCGGGGAAGGATCATAGTGATCCTATGAATTATCGACCAATAGCCTTAACCAGTTGTCTATGTAAGACAATGGAGCGAATTGTTACTGATAGACTGGTTTGGTTCCTGGAGTCGAACCAGCTTATTACAGAGTTCCAATCTGGATTTCGCCGTCACAGGAGCACATTAGATCATTTAGTCAGACTGGAAACTTATGTTAGAGATGCTTTCATTAACAGAGAACACGTAGTAGCCATATTCTTTGACCTAGAAAAAGCTTATGACACTACATGGAAATATGGAATAATGAAAGATCTCCACGACTTAGGGCTTCCCGGTCGAGCCTAAGTTGGATGGCTGTTTCATCCTTCGTCTCATTGCCATGGTCCCTGCCTGTCCTAATTAGCCCAACTGGTGCAGAAACACAGGACGTAAAGCCCTAATCCCACCCACCACCCACGACTTAGGGCTTCGAGGTCGCCTTCCAGTTTTCATCGGATCCTTCCTACAGGATCGCTTCTTTAAGGTCCGAGTGGGATCAACGATGTCAAGCCCCTACTCTCAGGAGAATGGAGTCCCTCAGGGTAGTATTCTCTCGCCCACCCTCTTTAACGTCAAAATCAACAGTATAGTAAATTCCATCTCAGAAAATCTCATGTCGTCCCTATATGTTGACGATTTCCTCATTGCATATCGTTCCAGATATATGCCAACCATAGAACGACAACTGCAATTAAATTTGAATAGGATTCACAAATGGTCACTCGAAAATGGCTTCAAGTTCTCTAAACAGAAGACAGTTTGTCTGCCTTTCTATTACTTACGATCAAACCATCCAGATCCATCACTAATAATTGACAACTGTCAAATAAAAGTGGTGAATGAAACAAAATTTTTGGGTGTACTCTTTGACTCCAAATTGTCTTTCATTCCGCATATCAAAGCACTGAAAGCAAAGTGCCTGAAATCAATGAACCTCCTTAAAGTAGTGAGCAAATATAATTGGGGTGGGGACACAACGGTCCTCCTTCGTCTCTATCGAGCAATTACTCGTTCTCGACTTGATTATGGTTCTGTGGTATATGGCTCCGCCAGACCATCTTATCTAAAATGCCTGAATTCTGTACATCATCAAGGGTTGCGACTAAGCTTAAGAGCTTTTCGTACATCTCCTGTAGAGAGCTTATATGTACTGGCAGGGGAACCTCCACTTTCCCTTCGTCGTATCAAGTTATCCATGCAATACATACTAAAGGTAGCTTCAACTCCAACAAATCCAACATATGATGTAATATTTCATCCAAAATACATGCATCATTATGAATCTCGTTCAAACGCCATTCGACCACTGGGATTACGCATGAAATTCTATCTTGAGGCTGCAAAAATTGATACTACAATCATTGCCGAGACGGAAGTACCACCCATTCCGCCATGGATTCTCCCAGTCCCGAAAGTTATACTGGATTTGGCAGAGCTTAAGAAAAGCAAAACCAATCCGGTAGACTATCAAAACCTATTTTATAGTATAAGGTTTAAATACGAATCGTACAAATTTCTATACACAGATGGCTCAAAAATGGAAAGACGAGTAGGCTGTGCTGTCACTTCTTATAAAACCGTTATAGCTGAATGTCGTCTTCCAGACCACTGCTCAATATACACTGCAGAATTAACAGCTATTTACCTTGCCTTAAAGAATATCGAGGACTCAGAATCAGATCGTTATGTTATCTGTTCTGATTCCAAATCTGCTCTTCAAGCAATCCACAATAAACAACTTGATAACCCTGGGATCTTAGATGTTCTTATTAAGTATTTCTATCTTCACGAATACAAAGACATAGTATTCTGCTGGATTCCTGGACACGCTGGCATTGAAGGGAATGAAAAAGCAGACCTGGCAGCAAAAAGGGCTCTTACAAAAGAGATAACTGATTTTACCATTCCATACACTGATTTTAAAATGACTATAAAATCGTTTATCATGTCTTGCTGGCAAAGACAATGGAATGAATGTAATAACAACAAGTTGCATTCAATCTTACCTTGCATTCAAAATAAAATACCGAGTAGGTTCAATACTCGCAAAGATCAAGGAATATATCACAGATGCCTCATAGGACATTCAAGACTTACACATTTACACCTTTTAGTCAATGAACCGGCACCGGTATGCCAGAGTTGTCGGCGCCCCCTAACAATCAAACATATTTTATTAGATTGCATCCACTTACAACGCATTAGAAGACCTCTGTTTCAAGCTACTACCTTACAACATCTCTTTACTAGATATCCAACCCAGACAATTATTGATTTTTTATATGCTTCTGGTTTCTACTACCAAATATAGATAATCTTAACCTAGAGAGCCTCTACATAGCCCACTCAGGTGCTGATGAGGCGTTAAACAATAACTCACACACACACACACATCCTCCATCATGATAGTTTTTGGTGTGTTGGTAAGGTTGCAGATGGCCCCAAAGACCAATAATTTACCCCTATCAAAATATGTTTAAGAATGTTTCAGCCTTCAGTCTTAAATCATCCAGACTTCCTCATGGAACTGGGCAGGGGCCTAGCTCAGAGGTAGCGCTCTGGGCTTCCAACCGCTGGGTCCCGGGTTCGATTCCCGGTCGAGCCTAAGTTGGATGGCTGTTTCATCCTTCGTCTCATTGCCATGGTCTCTGCCTGTCCTAATTAGCCCAACTGGTGCAGAAATACAGGACGTAAAACCCTAATCACCCACCTCACCCAATCCTCATGGAACTACTATCTTCGCTATAGTCGGATGTTCCGGAAAACGAGCACCCCTACTGTCTGTGACCAGAAAGTTCACAGAGGACATCTTCAAACTGCAAAATATATTCTTACTACTAATTGTTCAACTGACTAATGTCTATTACAATTTATTGTAATAGGGCAGATATTTCATCTGTGAACTCGCCTAGATAGAATCCAGGGCGGGGGCCTAGCTCAGTGGTAGCGCTCTGGGCTTCCAACCGCTGGGTCCCGGGTTCAATTCCCGGTCGTGCCTAAATACAGGACGTAAAGCCCAAATCACCTACCCACCCACCCACCGCCTAGATAGAATGCTCCAGGAAAGGCTCTTGGAAATGGAACGCCAAAGTGTGTGTGTGTGTTATTGTTTAACGCCTCATCAGCACCTGAGTGGGCTATGTAGAGGCTCTCTAGGTTAAGATTCATCTTATCTGTATTCGGTAGTAGAAACCAGAAGCATGTAAAAAATCTATTATTGTCTGTGTTGGATATCTGGTAAAGAGATGTAAGGTAGTAGCTGGAAACAAAGGTCTTCTAATGCTTTGTCAGCAGCAGCTTGTGCAATGCGCACTGTCCTGTTTTAGCCACTGGGGATAGAGGACTTCACCCCAAGTGTTTCCACCCTCGCCGCGTGGAGGCCCAGGACCTTCGAGGGCTGCTGGGCAGGCCAAAGTACAGCTACAAAGTAACAAATTTACCATACTATTACACAGGGGCGGGGGCCTAGCTCAGAGGTAGTGCTCTGGGCTTCCAACCGCTGGGTCCCGGGTTCGATTCCCGGTCGAGCCTAAGTTGGATGGCTGTTTCATCCTTCGTCTCATTGCCATGGTCCCTGCCTGTCCTAATTAGCCCAACTGGTGCAGAAACACAGGACGTAAAGCCCTAATCCCACCCACCCACCATACTATTACATTTGAATTGTTATAGTACCTAATTCATGAATATAGAGCAGTATGCATGACCACTTTTCAATTATAGTGATCTCTTGGTTTCGCCACTTCTATAGTTTGAGTGATGCGTTGTATAGGCCCCAGCTTTTAGCTAGGTAGGTTACATAATAAAGGTCTATAGATGCACTAGATAAAGATATCTATCTCTACTGAAGGCCCTCGACTTTTTCACCAGCCAGCTGCTATTTCATGATTTCTGGCTAAAATGTTTTTCTGGATAAATTTCAGGAAATTCAGAGAAAATCTGCTGAAAATCTGACACAATGAAGAAAATATTAACCATATCAAAACCTATGCCCTAAAATACGAATGTACGAGACTTTGTGTGTGCATTGGTCATGTAATATTCCAAAACAGATGAAAAACAGCTTTACAATTTGCAAAATATCATGAATTGTCACTTCCAAGAATATATAGATGATGGCATGTGTCATTCTTGTCCTGTGCAGCATTATAGTTGAAATATTTTGATCCAAAATTCTAGGGGGTTGAATAATTCTGCTTCCAACTGTATACCACTCTGGAACATTCCAACCCCCACAGTTAATATGGATTTGGATAAGCTAAAGAAAGCAGAAACCAATCCAGTGGAATATTAAAGAAGATTTAACATCATCAGATACCACTATGAATCACACAAATTTCTATATACTGATGGTTCCGAAGATGATAAATACACTGCTTATGCAGTCTTTTCTATTAAATCAAAATACTGCAGTGAACACCTTCCATTGCATTGACACAAGAAATCACTGACTACAATGTACAATACACAGATTTTAGACCAATCATAAATGATTTTATCATGTCTTGCTGGCAAACACAATGGAATGAATGTGAAAGTAACAAACTAAGGATAAATTATAAATTAACACAATTACACGAAAAGATGAGATTCTTATCAAACATACTAGACTAACTCATTCACATCTTTTAAACAAACCAGCCCCAGTATGTGAAAGATGTCAACACCCCCTTACAGTAAAACATTTTATTAGAATGTAACAATTTACAGCAAAGACAAAGATCATTATATCAGTCAAATTCTCTGAAACACCTCTTTACATCATTTCCTCCTAATGGTATCTTACAAATTTGCGTACCAATGTATATTACCAATTGTAATATTAAAATCCGGAAACAAGCTTAAAAATCCTTAACCAACAATCTAGCCTCTACATAGCCCACAGGTGCTGATGAGGCACACACACACACATACGTGTAGTGGGTGGCAAGTCCCTACCTTTGACTTTCTACAGGCAAGTCACTACCACACTTTACATAGCTGATAAACAAACAATAATTGATGAATCTTTTTTTCTAGACCTATAATTGCCATTTGTTCATTCCAGATATTTGGAATAATTCCTTTTTCCTAGTTTGAAATAGTCACTACCTCACAAATGACGTCATAAACACACTAACAAATTACAATGAAGTCACTACACATACTATTTACTAAACAGATGATTACATAATCTTCTCTATCACTTCTGAAAATGTAAATGATTGATGGAATATACAGAGATTTAAGCAATTATTGGTTCACAATGTTCAATGTCGATGTCTCAGCTTATATGACCAGCTGCCAGAGGCAGATATAATGATGAGATGATAAAGCTTTGAGTCCACACCTTGTTACACATTTACCCTATGGGTTGGGTCTTTTACTTGCCTCAGCATAGACACCGAGTACAAGCCACCTCCAATTTAATGTCTGTGTTTGTGAAGAGTGCACAGACTAGGACCTGCAGCAGAGCTGATCAATATGGAATTGGCGGATGCCTTAACCATCTGCTGATGGCAATAATTGTTTATTACAATCAGCAGTGCATACACTTAGCCATCTCACTAACTAAAATTGTTCTTGATATGAATACTTCCAAGTTTAGGACCAAAGGAAAAAAAATTTATATGCACATTAACACATGTATGACATATACAGTGACGTTACAACAAGTTGTACGAACATCTTATTCTGCAGGGGCTTAGCTCAGTGGTAGCGCGCTAGGCTTCCAACCGCTGGGTCCTGGGTTCAATTCCCGGTCGAGCCTAAGTTGGATGGCTGTTTCCTCATTCATCTCATTGCCATGGTCCCTACCTGTCCTAATTAGCCCATCAGGTGCAGAAATACAGGACGTAAAGCCCTAATGCACCCACCCCACCCACCACCATATCTTATTCAGCACAGTATAATATTTTAAATACAACAGACAAATTATTTACTGTATACATTTTTGTCTTTACAAACAGCCAGTGGTAGATTTAATGTATAGTGTTTATTCAGCAATTTAAGTCCTAAAATTACAGCTGTAAATCCCTCTATACACTGTGGTGCATGCAACTGACTACATTGACAACACTCCTACAACCCACTACCGTGAAATCACACCACCAAGTCACTACCTCAATATACTATATTGACTTATGCCATGAACCTGAACACACACAGGCAACTGACTACATTGAAAACACTCCTACAACCCACTACCTTGAAATCACACCACCAAGTCACTACTGCAATATATTATATTGACTTATGCCATGAACCTGAACACACACAGGCAACTGACTACATTGACAACACTCCTACAACCCACTATCTTTGGTTATGACTGAGTTTGCTGCAAGAGACTTGAACAACAATTTGTCTTAGTGAACCCTAATACTTTATTTATTATTGCACCTTATATCACTATTACTCAGACGTATACATTCCATTGAGTAAAACATGAGTGGTGCACCAATGAATTTCCAGAGATAGGATATATAATAACCTTATAAGCTTGTTTTAACTCATGGTTAAGCAAATAAATATTGCTGTCTTCTGCATTACTCTCCACCAGAATTATCATTGTATAACTACAAGCTAGAAAAACTGGGCGAAGCCACAACCAAAACTTCCAAACAAAGCTTCCTTGAGAATGATGGAGTAACGCTGTCAAGCAATGGTGTAAAAATTCTGTGCAAATTGATGAACTCCAAAATCAAACAATTCGATCTGCAGGACCTGAAACCAAAAGAGGCAGAGAAACCAAAGGAGGAAGAGATACCCGTAGCTGTAGGGAAATGTGATTGGAAAGGGCGGACACGTGATCAACAAAATTACGAAAACCCATCTCGTCAAGATAACCATTGTAAAGTGGTCTGAAAAGGACAGAGGCTTAATTTTGTTATTGTTATTTTATCAGTCGGCTAAAAGCTTTATAGCTTATGTTCTATTGTTTTTTTTACACCGACTATAAATAAAGTTTTATCTTATCTTATCCAAGGAGGTTACAGACGGAGTAATAGTTTCAGGAGACATTAAATATCACCCGTCAGAAAAGACCTCCACTGGCTCCCAATTCATGCAAGGTCCCAATTTAAAATACCATCAGTAACATGGAAAGCTATTAACAATCAGGCACCAGGTTACACAAGCAATCTATTAATGCTTAGACAAAGTACTTAGAACCTAAAGAACACCCATAAACTCATCTTAGAAACACCAGATGGCAACAACCAAAACAACATATCAGACAGGCCCTTCTGCAGATCAGCACCCAGGCTTTGGAACAAGCTACTAGATGATATAAGAAGTAAAAAAAACAATCAAGACTTTTAAAAGTTTAAGGACATATTTAGTCCGTAAATTTTATTGAATCTACAGCTATACAAATAACCTATTAACTTTCAGTCATCCGATACAATATTTTAAACATTAAGAGCCAGTTTTTCTAAGATTCATGCACTTAACCATTAGGGTGTGATATACTACATCTCAGATTTTTCCCAAAATATTTATTTTGGTGAATATTTGCTAAAAAGTGGGAAAAATCTCATTTTTAGCCCCCCATACGTTTTAGGTAATTTTTGGGGGCTCTTTGAAATATTAGGGCTAAAAATGTTTCCTGTGAAAATCGGAATTTCAAATGCATTTTTTTCAGTGCGCCTTTAGTGAACCTCTCTGATATTTGAATGGCTAAATATATGGGGTCAAGGGTTTCATTTGGTATCAAATTAATGGGGGTTGACTTAGGGCGCAGACAATAGGGGGCTCTCAAAGTTACTACTTGCGACCATTTTATGCCACATTGCCAGGGCAATTGTGGTTGCGCCCTATGTGTACCTCAATGTTTTGTGCATGCATATGAAGGAAGGGTCCTATACTATAACTTTAGATGAAAATTAGGATGGTACACTGAGGGCGCATGCCCACAGGGAGCGCTGTTCCCTGTAAAAAAGTGAAACAGACCCTTTTTCAGGGCTTCCTCTCTCATTGCGCCCTAAGTCAAATTCAATGTAATCAACCAATTTATGTTCCAAAAC
This sequence comes from Alitta virens, assembly GCA_932294295.1. Classification (NCBI taxonomy): domain Eukaryota; kingdom Metazoa; phylum Annelida; class Polychaeta; order Phyllodocida; family Nereididae; genus Alitta; species Alitta virens. The sequence continues at coordinate 12,413,628 of OW028576.1, forward strand.
ATTTCTGGTTTCTGTGGTATAAGAATCACTGAGGTACTCCTGTCCATTACCTCTCTATAATTTTGTATATGTACCATTGATGACGATTTTGCCGTTTTTCTGAAAATCCCCAGGATGCTTTCAGAATGTGTCCTAAAAGTCTTGCAAGTTGTGTTTCTACAGGTTTTTAATTGTGAAGAATACATTTGTTTGGAATGCCAAAAGTGCAACAAGATTCAAGCACTAGGGCTGCTCTGAAAATGAGGCTGGTTTTAATCATACAAATTGTATCTCTTGTTATAATGATTTCTGGAAAAGTGAATTGCTGTATAATGGAAAAATGATTTTAAATGAATTGTAGAACTAGCTACCAGGCAAGAAAAAATTAAAGAATAAATTAATTAGTTTTTTCAAAGGATAAGCTTAATGATCACAGACAGATGCTACAGCTAAAAAAAAATAATTTAGCAACAGCTATGGGTTGAAAATCAAGTTTCTTTTCTAGTATACTATATTTGACATACCTTCCTTGCGTTTCTTTCACCAGCCTTCTTTGCATTCCTTTTGCCACCCTTTTTTGCGTTCTTTTTGCATCCTGTTTTTTCTATTCTCTTTTTCTCCTGTGTCAAAGAATAACAAAAATCACACATTTACATTGCTCCATGAACCAAAATTTTGGAAACTGACAGAATTTAGGTGTTGCTTAAGTTTGGCAATATTATGCAAGCCCGCATCTTATATCAAATTGATGCATTTCCACATAATCTATAGTTTCATTCCTTTTTTCCCAAAAGGAAAACATCCAACTATTCTGACAAAAAATTTCAATATCTTCACAAACATTTACCAAAATATAGACCACAGGTCATCTCCCATTTCGTTCCATATATATTTTAGGAATATGAAGAAATATCATAGATCCATGAGGTAGTACACTATATCAGTCTTGACAAGGAATTGAGTGGGTAGTAGGAGTAACTCGACGGCTTCCAGGAGTAACCCGCCGAGTTGTAGGAGTAACTCGCCGACTGCTACCAGCATCAGCATGGGCAGGGGCCTAGCTCAGAGGTAGCGCTCTGGGCTTCCAACCGCTGGCTCCCGGGTTCGATTCCCGGTCGAGCCTAAGTTGGATGGCTGTTTCATCCTTCGTCTCATTGCCATGGTCTCTGCCTGTCCTAATTAGCCCAACTGGTGCAGAAATACATGACATGAAGCCCTAATCACCCACCCACCCACCAGCATCAGCATCAGCGTAGGCAGGGAGGGGGGTTGTATATACTTTAAAAGGCTGCTGCTCCCCTAATATTAGTCTGATTTTCGTCAAATAAAGACTGGATTGTAGTGTATTTCAAATATTAAGCGAGATATTCTATATTATATAATAAGCATATAAATCTATCTGTCTCTCTAAAACGTAGTTGCTGGAAAGACTATGTCTCCAGACTCACTGAAAGAACTCCCAGCAATAAAGTCTGGAAAATGATTAAGAAGATTGAAGGAAAGAACCTATCTTCACATGTAAGCATTCTAGAAGTGAATGGAGAACATCTCTCCTCACCAGAACAAATATCAAATGGGTTAGGAGAACAGTTTGCGTACAACTCCTCTTCAGAGAACTATACAAGAAAATTCCAATGTTATAAGGCTCAAGCTGAGAGATTAACCCTAAATACACAGTCTGATAACAGCGAAGATTATAACTCCTACTTCACCTTAGAAGAACTTCAGAAGGCCATCTCAAAAGCGACTGACTCTGCAACAGGTCCTGATAATATACATTATCAAATCTTAAAACATCTACCTCAATCCTCTTTAAAAACATTACTGTATATCTTTAATCAAATTTGGGAGAAGGGATGTCTTCCATCCCTGTGGAAACAAGCCACGGTCATCCCAATTCCAACGCCGAGGAAGGATCATAGTGATCCTATGAATTAACGACTAATAGCTTTAACCAGTTGTCTATGTAAGACAATGGAAGGAATTGTAACTGATAGACTGGTTCGGTTCCTGGAGTCGAACCAGCTTATTACAGAGTTCCAATCTGGATTTCGCCATCACAGGAGCACTTTAGATCATTTAGTCAGACTAGAAACTTATGTTAGAGATGCTTTCATTAACAGAGAACACGTAGTAGCCATATTCTTTGACCTAGAAAAAGCTTATGACACTACATGGAAATATGGATTATGACACTACATGGAAATATGGAATAATGAAAGATCTCCACGACTTAGGGCTTCGAGGTCGCCTTCCAGTTTTCATCGGATCCTTCCTACAGGATCGCTTCTTTAAGGTCCGAGTGGGATCAACGATGTCAAGCCCCTACTCTCAGGAGAATGGAGTCCCTCAGGGTAGTATTCTCTCGCCCACCCTCTTTAACGTCAAAATCAACAGTATAGTAAATTCCATCTCAGAAAATCTCATGTCGTCCCTATATGTTGACGATTTCCTCATTGCATATCGTTCCAGATATATGCCAACCATAGAACGACAACTGCAATTAAATTTGAATAGGATTCACAAATGGTCACTCGAAAATGGCTTCAAGTTCTCTAAGCAGAAGACAGTTTGTCTGCCTTTCTATTACTTACGATCAAACCATCCAGATCCATCACTAATAATTGACAACTGTCAAATAAAAGTGGTGAATGAAACAAAATTTTTGGGTGTACTCTTTGACTCCAAATTGTCTTTCATTCCGCATATCAAAGCACTGAAAGCAAAGTGCCTGAAATCAATGAACCTCCTTAAAGTAGTGAGCAAATATAATTGGGGTGGGGACACAACGGTCCTCCTTCGTCTCTATCGAGCAATTACTCGTTCTCGACTTGATTATGGTTCTGTGGTATATGGCTCCGCCAGACCATCTTATCTAAAATGCCTGAATTCTGTACATCATCAAGGGTTGCGACTAAGCTTAAGAGCTTTTCGTACATCTCCTGTAGAGAGCTTATATGTACTGGCAGGGGAACCTCCACTTTCCCTTCGTCGTATCAAGTTATCCATGCAATACATACTAAAAGTAGCTTCAACTCCAACAAATCCAACATATGATTTTATATTTCATCCAAAATACATGCATCATTATGAATCTCGTTCAAACGCCATTCGACCACTGGGATTACGCATGAAATTCTATCTTGAGGCTGCAAAAATTGATACTACAATCATTGCCGAGACGGAAGTACCACCCATTCCGCCATGGATTCTCCCAGTCCCGAAAGTTATACTGGATTTGGCAGAACTTAAGAAAAGCGAAACCAATCCGGTAGACTATCAAAACCTATTTTATAGTATAAGGTTTAAATACGAATCGTACAAATTTCTATACACAGATGGCTCAAAAATGGAAAGACGAGTAGGCTGTGCTGTCACTTCTTATAAAACCGTTATAGCTGAATGTCGTCTTCCAGACCACTGCTCAATATACACTGCAGAATTAACAGCTATTTACCTAGCCTTAAAGAACATCGAGGACTCAGAATCAGATCGTTATGTTATCTGTTCTGATTCCAAATCTGCTCTTCAAGCAATCCAAAATAAACAACTTGATAACCCTGGGATCTTAGATGTTCTTATTAAGTATTTCTATCTTCACGAATACAAAGACATAGTATTCTGCTGGATTCCTGGACACGCTGGCATTGAAGGGAATGAAAAAGCAGACCTGGCAGCAAAAAGGGCTCTTACAAAAGAGATAACTGATTTTACCATTCCATACACTGATTTTAAAATGACTATAAAATCTTTTATCATGTCTTGCTGGCAAAGACAATGGAATGAATGTAATAACAACAAGTTGCATTCAATCTTACCTTGCATTCAAAATAAAATACCGAGTAGGTTCAATACTCGCAAAGATCAAGGAATATATCACAGATGCCTCATAGGACATTCAAGACTTACACATTTACACCTTTTAGTCAATGAACCGGCACCGGTATGCCAGAGTTGTCGGTGCCCCCTAACAATCAAACCTATTTTATTAGATTGCAGCCACTTACAACGCATTAGAAGACCTCTGTTTCAAGCTACTACCTTACAACATCTCTTTACTAGATATCCAACCCAGACAATTATTGATTTTTTATATGCTTCTGGTTTCTACTACCAAATATAGATAATCAATCTTAACCTAGAGAGCCTCTACATAGCCCACTCAGGTGCTGATGAGGCGTTAAACAATAACTCACACACACACACACATGGAAATATGGAATAATGAAAGATCTCCACGACTTGTATGCCTTTCTATCATTTACGATCAAACCATCCAGATCCATCACTAATAATTGACAACTGTCAAATAAAAGTGGTGAATGAAACAAAATTTTTGGGTGTACTCCTTGACTCCAAATTGTCTTTCATTCCGCATATCAAAGCACTGAAAGCAAAGTGCCTGAAATCAATGAACCTCCTCAAAGTAGTGAGCAAATATAATTGGGGTGGGGACACAACGGTCCTCCTTCGTCTCTATCGAGCAATTACTCGTTCTCGACTTGATTATGGTTCTGTGGTATATGGCTCCGCCAGACCATCTTATCTAAAATGCCTGAATTCTGTACATCATCAAGGGTTGCGACTAAGCTTAAGAGCTTTTCGTACATCTCCTGTAGAGAGCTTTTATGTACTGGCAGGGGAACCTCCACTTTCCCTTCGTCGTATCAAGTTATCCATGCAATACATACTAAAAGTAGCTTCAACTCCAACAAATCCAACATATGATGTAATATTTCATCCAAAGTACATGCATCATTATGAATCTCGTTCAAACGCCATTCGACCACTGGGATTACGCATGAAATTCTATCTTGAGGCTGCAAAAATTGATACTGCAATCATTGCCGAGACAGAAGCACCACCCATTCCGCCATGGATTCTCCCAGTCCCGAAAGTTATACTGGATTTGGCAGAGCTTAAGAAAAGCGAAACCAATCCGGTAGACTATCAAAACCTATTTTATAGTATAAGGTTTAAATATGATTCGTACAAATTTCTACACACAGATGGCTCAAAAATGGAAAGACGAGTAGGCTGTGCAGTCACTTCTTATAAAACCGTTATAGCTGAATGTCTTCAAGCAATCCAAAATAAACAACTTGACAATTTTGGGATCTTAGATGTTCTTATTAAGTATTTCTATCTTCACGAATACAAAGACATAGTATTCTGCTGGATTCCTGGACATGCTGGCATTGAAGGGAATGAAAAAGCAGACCTGGCAGCAAAAAGGGCTCTTACAAAAGAGATAACTGATTTTACCATTCCATACACTGATTTTAAAATGACTATAAAATATTTTATCATGTCTTGCTGGCAAAGAAAATGGAATGAATGTAATAACAACAAGTTGCATTCAATCTTACCTTGCATTCAAAATAAAATACCTAGTAGGTTCAATACTCGCAAAGATCAAGGAATATATCACAGATGCCTCATAGGACATTCAAGACTTACACATTTACACCTTTTAGTCAATGAACCGGCACCGGTATGCCAGAGTTGTCGGTGCCCCCTAACAATCAAACATATTTTATTAGATTGCACCCACTTACAACGCATTAGAAGACCTGTTTCAAGCTACTTCCTTACAACATCTCCTTACTAGATATCCAACCCAGACAATTATTGATTTTTTATATGCTTCTGGTTTCTACTACCAAATATAGATAATCAATCTTAACCTAGAGAGCCTCTACATAGCCCACTCAGGTGCTGATGAGGCGGTAAACAATAACACACACACACACACATTGCAATTTAGTTAATTTTTCTAAAGGAATACAGAAATAAATGTGGTTAAGAATTGGAAATTATATTTACTTCAAGTTAAAATAAGATTTTAAAACAAGAGGATTTAGAGCCATGGTCTGTGTGAGGTTAGAAGAGCCAGGGTATATGGAGTATATATATATAGTCTATGGGTCGCCAGTGCCCAAAAACTATTTTAACAGTCCTTGGATAAAGTGGAATTTGCATTGTGTACTTTCTTCCAAGGACTGTTCTACAAACATTGGAAAAATTAAAAAAAATATTAAATCGGACGTTTCGGAAATATTTCGGACGTTTCGGGAATCGGACGTTTCGGTTTTTAGACGTTTTGGAACATTTTCGGACGTTTCGGTTTTCGGACGTTTTGACTTGTATTCTGTTTCTTGCAGCATTCCAGTATAATCTTTCACTTTCAAGTATGGACAAAAACACAGATGGCGCTCCAGTCGCCTCTGCTGTTTTTAGTTTTTTTGGGGTCAAGTTCCAGAACTAGCACATATAGTCTACTTTTATGTTTTATTTATGAAACTAAGTGTTATACCCAGTAAAAATGTCCCATATATCATTTATATGCAAGAACTAACCATCAAATCAATTTCGTTTTTCCTACCAGGGGGGCAAAAGCAGTGGTACAAACATTTAATGTCCTGCAGCTTCATTATATTGATGGTGACCTATACTTCTTTTTTTCTTAAAAGATGTTGGGATAACTTAACTTAGTATTCACACAATAGTGGGAAAAAATCAGTGGTGAAAATGCATTTAAACCTATTCTTACGCCTGGAAACATTATTTTTAATTTTCTCATTGAATTAACATGCAATTGGTATTTGTCAGACACATTTTTTTATACTAAGGTGACCCCCCCCCCCCTCCCCCATTTTTCTTTCATTATTTTTAACAACAACACTTGCTTTAACTTTGTACACAATTTCATGGCATTCTCAGTGGTAGATCTGAATACCCACAATTGTCTTTAAGTGGATGTCCTCTCATTTGTCCTTCTATCCTGTGTAGTAGTGGTGTTCCTTTCGAAGTCATAAATGCTGTGCAACATTTAAACAGTTCCATCATGTCCCCTAGCTTCCTTCTATGTAGCAATGTTGAAACATGTATTTCGTTGTAGAATATTATCATTGTGAGCAGCTATAATAGAAATATGACCCAAACTGTCATGTTATGATTATTAATTGACCTGTAAGGTAAAAAATGGCAAATAATTCCTTCGAGTACAGTTATGTAAATTAACACTTTGGATGGAAAATTAGAACCTCAATGGCCACCACACAGCTAGCGCTGCGCAGTGCACTATGGTTAATCATAATAATTGGGTCATTCACTGCACATTTAGTTACTCAATTATTTTAATAACTCCATTCAAAATTTTCATGTTTTCTTTTCTTATTTACAGGCCTGTCAATCAGATTTAGCATCATGTGCTTCGTGATCATGATTATAGTGTCCCTGTATACTAACGTTGCTTCAAGAAAGTTATGGAAACAACTGCAGCAATTAAAATTACAAAGCTAACTATTTCCTGTAAAAAAAGTGACGTCCTATGTAGCAGAATGATTAAAGATGAACATGTCTCTTAATACCGTTTTTCTCAATTTGTGAAAAAATGCATCTGCTTGTAATAATTCATAGTTTTTATTTCATTATTATTATCAATCTGTTAGAAGACCATTTTTTTGTCATGTGGTATGATTATATATTCGTAAAATACACTGATCCGCTGCTGATGGTTATTATATTTGTATGTTATACATTGATAAATTGAAATTTTTCTCTTTTCTGTCAAATTCTGGGGTCAACATAGGAAGACCTCAAACCCCTGGGTTGGCCTCTGGGGTTTGCGCAATGCACACTCTAGCATGACAGAGACATGCCTAGAACACTACAAACACAATGACATTTTACATCATGTGTGGAGTCAGACCCGTTGCCTCATGCTTTGCCACCGGATACACACTGGTTATGAAATGGAGATGTTTGTCCCAATACTTCGTCTCTTCTTCGCAGGAGATACTCAGGAGGGTTCCCAAAGGCCGATTGAATCCTTCTACTTTAACCATGCAGTGGTTTGAGTCTTCCTAATCCCTAACATCTTACAAATTTCCATGATGATTCAAACTGTCGTCCCTGATCACTAAATTATCCTCATTTCTCCATACCGGCACAACAATTGTTCAACCAGCTTCTTGCAGACTGTCTTTGCTTCCATATATCTCAATGCATACGCCTCCGTAAATTTCTTGCCATACCTGATTCACATCTGGCACAGTACTGCTTCACATCACTCCTCACTCCAATCCAGTGAAAAGCCTTCAGCTTCTGTAAAGTTTGTTCGAAAATTACCACCTAGGGGTTATCATGAGCCATTTGTAATAATCTCTCCTTTCGTACATGAGGCACTATTAGCTGTAATTGAAAGGACTCTCTGTCTTTATCAAAGAATTTCCAATACAACAATCCATCTTTCAGTAGCAAGCGATCCCACATAGGCATCAAGCTCTTCACCTTCTTCGACTCTCCAGACAACTCTGACCAAATTGGCCTTCAGCCACTTTCAAGTGCCATCAAAACAGGTTTTATGGTTTAGTCGCATGTTTGTTCATCACGATGTTCATCCATCTTCTTCTGCAACTGTTCCACATGTCCTTTCTTGGGAGCAACTACCATCAGCACAGTGATAGTTTTGTTGTTCTCTGACCTAGAGCATCTGCATTCCAGTGAACAGTTCCTGGCTTATGCCGTTCCAATAAATTTAACCATCGTGCCATCTGACCTACTGGTTGCTTAATTTGTTTCGCCCAAACAACAGCAGAGAATTCTATGATGCATACAGTGATGATTATCACTTCGGAGCACAACCTTCCTTCCCAACAATATGGTCTCTAAGTTTTAACTGCGGTGACAACTGCCAACAACTCTTATCTTGTGATGCAATAATTTGTCTCAGCCGGAAGTAAAGATTTACCCCTGTATGCTAGCACAATTTCTTTTCCATCTTGTATCTGAGACAACACAGCTCCTACAGCAGCCCCTGATGCATCAGTGTTGAGTACCATTTGCCCTTCTTGACGTGGATAACCCAACACCAGAGCAGATGTTAAAGCTCTCTTCAAAGTCTCAAATGCTTCTTGACAAGACTCATCCCAATGGAACTTAACTTGAGTGCTGGTTAACTGGTGCAAAGCATATCTTGATGAAGCACCTATAATAACCAGCTAAGCCTAAGAAGGATCTCACATCTTTTGCATTTTGTGGTACAGGCTAACATATGGTCTACCTTATTCTGCAATGCTTCTTTCATCATCATAGGGAGATGCCTGGATGGCTGTTTTAATAGGTCGTGCCTCTCCGATCTCTAAACTGAACCTCAATGCCCTGCGATAGCAAAGATGTGGTGAAAGTGTTGTACAGCATTGTTTTGCCAGTTCCACCAGGGGATGGGGGGCCTAGCTCAGTGGTAGCGCACTGGGCTTCCAACCACTGGGTCCCGGGTTCAATTCCCTATGTTGGATGGCTGTTTCATCTTTTATCTCATTGCCATGGTCCCTACCTGTCCTAGTTAGCCCATCAGGTGCAGAAATACAGGATGTAAAGCCCTAATCCACCATCCACCAGGGCCACCAACAGAAAGAATAAATGGGGAACTGGTCCTCATTTAGGCTGTTAACACTCATGTCGGCCAATTCTTGAACTGGAAGCTAAAGGGGTCCATCAGTCAAAGTGTCTGACGAATCTGGAAGTTCAAGGACTTTGCAAGAGCCCTGAAAATGGAAATAGTGGTATTTCTGGGTGAAGGTTTTGGTGCGCACTAGTGTCCTCATTTAGATGGAACCATGCTGTGGGAGGTGTGTTCTTTTTTCTGGCAGTATTTAGAGCTTCCTCCTCTCAGCCAGGCACAGAGTATGCCGGCTGCTCAAGGGGAAGGTGGGCAACCAGTCGGATAATGGCATTAGAATGATGGATATTTAGATATTCGCCCAAAAGCCTCAGGGGCACTGATGTAGAGAAGTGTGGTGTGGACGTTGGGTAACTAGATAGGACTGTTGCAGGTACGTGTTTTCTCTCGCATGGTTTGCATTGGTGAAATGGTAGAGGCGGAGTACTGATAAACACTGTTACCTGTTAAAGTTACTTTGGAAGCTTGGATATTACCTGTCAAGATATGACTTCAAGTCAGGGGGGTGGGGGGCAATATAAATTAGAAAGTGTAAGAAAAGCAACACATTTTCTGGTGCGTTACTTAGTATTGGAAAAGCAAAAGCCGAAAAAAGTGAAAGTACTTAGAGATGACCAAATATAATTACCAGAATCTAAACTGAGAGGCGTGAAGCTGAGGACTCACAAGTGATGTTAAACGGTGTTTTAAAGCATGCTAACCTTCCATCTCCTCTCTGTGCCCATGAATTCACTGCAGCCTGGTGTCATTGCTTTTCAGGCAATCCTCTTTGAGCCGCTGCACCTCATATTGTGTTTTTAGAAAAGTCTTTCTCATATTGTGTGTTTGCTTTGAACTGTTTTTGATCTTTTAACATTTGCTGAATACTTTTGCTATCCACCAACAATTTCAATGCAAACTTCTGAAATTGACTTTTGAAATCCCTTCTTGACAGGTAAGAGGCCCTGCTAACATATAAACCCTTTTAGGTTAAAACATTGCTAAACATCATACGAGCCCTGTACATGAAACAGTAAATATACTGCTCAATACACTGCTTAATACATTCATCCCAGATCAGAGATTCGTGTGCTGTTCCTATAAAATCACAGTAGGTACTAACCTCAGTTCCGATCAAGCTTATGATTACACTTTCATATGCTTTCTTTGGACCATCAGGAAGGCTAGACTATTCTGCTGCAGCATATTCATAATAAATTTATTGCATGGAATTGATTCACTGGATCAGACAATTCTGAAATTACCTGTCACTCATCAAGGGCGGGGGCCTAGCTCAGAGGTAGCGTTCTGGGCTTCCAACCGCTGGGTCCCGGGTTCAATTCACGGTCGAGCCTGAGTTGGATGGCTGTTTCATCCTTCGTCTCATTGCCATGGTCTCTGCCTGTCCTAATTAGCCCAACTGGTGCATAAATACAGGACGTAAAGCCCTAATCACCCACCCACCCACTACCTGTCACTCATATATCTTTATTTCTGTACCTAGCACTCCCTAGGGCAGGGGCCTAGCTCAGAGGTAGCGCTCTGGGCTTCCAACCGCTGGGTCCCGGGTTCGATTTCCGGTCGAGCCTATGTTGGATGGCTGTTTCATCCTTCATCTCATTGCCATGGTCTCTGCCTGTCCTAATTAGCCCAGCAGGTGCAGAAATACAGGACGTAAAGCTCTAATCACCCAACCACCCACCTAGCACTCCCTGTACCTATAGTCCAGCGGCCATATCAAATTACGGTCTCTCGTATAAACCTACAGCCATATTATTTTGTTAATATAGATCAAAGTACACTGTTTCTAGGTGGTAGTAGATTGGTAAGTGTGTGCAAAGAGTTTTACCAATAATGACTTAAATATAATAATTTATGGGATATAGAGTGTGATTGTTATTATTTCATGACAGTTGAAATTCATACTAACAACAATTACAATTATTCTGTAAAGATTAAAAGTCACAAAGCAAAGTACAAAAAATGACAATTTTTCTTGAAAAACGTACCAGTGTGAACTTCGCCTGGCACTTTCTGTCTTATCTTCTGCCTTTGCCAATGTGAGGATGCATTTGAAGTTGCGCACTGAGCCTTGGCTAATATCTTAGTTTCTGTCTGTTTTGGTGATTTCTTTCCCTTTGCTATATTTGCACCTTGATATATAGTGGAAATAAAACCATAACTATAAAAATAATGACAACTACTTTTGTGTTGTAAAAATGGAAGTCACAAAAGTAAAGTACAAAAAGGCATTTTCGGAAGCAGCACACCGATTTTGGCTGATGAGTTGGTTTCTCTTCGTTTTGGTGATTTTCTTCCTTTTGCTCTGTCAGCATCTTTAAATATTGGGGGAATATATCCAACGGACCAAGGTTTATTCGTCGTCTTTCCTGAACAAAAAAATTATATTTAGCATTTAATCAACACTTGAGATAAGTCACTTAACGAGTTATTCATGTTCTGTCATGTATTAGCTATTCACAATGTCTAAATAAAAGATAAAATAAAATAAAATGTATCTCTTTAGATTTCCAAACACAGCAGCTTTCCTAAAAAAACATTCCGATTTTTTAATTTTTTCAATAGGCCACTCCTTTATTACAACACACACTTTCAAAATTAATAAATGGCTGTTAGCAAATTACTTTATGTTGTTCAAATCAACTTATTATTTAATTGACACACATTTTTCACCTACACTTAATGAAAACTAAATATTTAAAAAAAGTTCTCGGATTGTACGAGAGAAAACTTCAAAATGATAAAGATTTACTCGGGTCAGAATTATGCTCAACCTATAGCCTCTATGGGTTCTGACATTCAGTCACAAATAAAACAACCACAAGAACACATCATTCTATGCTTGTTACTACTAACTTACTAGTGCTTTTGGTGATATTGCACCACGTTACAACCACAGGTTGAGAGCTCAATACAAACTGCAGGTACTGCTTCTCAGTTTATTCGAATTGTTGACAATAACAAATGAGTTGCAATCTCCTATTCTAACTCCCTATGATATGAAAGGCCTGGCTTAGGTGCAGTGGAAATGCTCCAGAGCATAAATTGTTTTTTGTATGTGATGAAATACAGCATTAGGGCATCATATCCTGGCAGTTTTTTTATATTTTTTATATTTGACCTGTGAAATCATTCCAATTCAAATAGGTCAAAGTGGATGAAGCAGGATACATTTTGAACCACTTAAGTTTTCTGATCAGCAAAATAAGGTGCAGCTTCGCTAGTAAAAAAAAAAAAACAGGCCAGGCTCTGCTTCATGCACTGGCCATGATAAGTTGTGTACATTCTCTCGCAGTGACTGACTCAGACTTGATAACAGTCCCAGCCTCCATCCACGCCTCATCTTCTGCAATGTGGTACATGTGGGTGAACAAGACCAGGGCATGCTTCACTCCATGATTGGCAGCATCATCTGTGTATAGTGCTGTGTATATGTGCATCTGCCTGTTCATGTTAACAATATAGATGCAGGAGTAATTCATTACAGATTCTGATGATTCAAATCCTCCAGCAACGACTCCATGTTCATCTGAGAGCTTGTTGGCCTGTTTTATATCTGATTCATAACTGGTGCTCTCCAAGATTTAAGAAGTTGGACCAGAATTGTAAAGTCACCCCTCTGATTTCCTGTGCTGTGATGGTTTATTTTCCTGATGTTCTTGCCTTAAAGGATTTTTCACTGCGGGTGTCACAGACCATGTCAACTGTGGTTCAGGTTGCAGAAATATTGATGTCTGTGATATTTTAGGGTTTGTTGACATAATGAGCAACAACCATGCTTCTGTTGTTACACCATATTTAGGGCGGGGGCCTAGCTCAGAGGTAGCGCTCAGGGCTTCCAACCGCTGGGTCCCGGGTTCGATTCCCGGTCTAGCCTAAGTTGGATGGCTGTTTCATCCTTCGTCTCATTGCCATGGTCTCTGCCTGTCCTGATTAGCCCAACTGGTGCAGAAATACAGGACGTAAAGCCCTAATCACCCACCCCCTCAAAACAGAGCGGGGGCCTAGCTCAGAGGTAGCGCTCTGGGCATTCAACTGCTGGGTTCTGGGTTCGATTCGTTGGATGGCTGTTTCATCCTTCGTCTCATTGCCATGGTCTCTGCCTGTCCTGATTAGCCCAACTGGTGCAGAAATACAGAACGTAAAGCCCTAATCACACACACACACATACACCATATACATTTGTTCTGCCTGTTGAGTGTGGTAGCCCTTTGATGTCATGCCAATCATGCCCATCAGCTATTATGTGTGATAATCTAAAACAATTAATCATACATAAGTTAATAATAGTAATAAATATGTATTAAGTTTTTTCTTCAGATCACAGTTTCAATTCCTTTATCGGAGCAGCTCAGTACCAATAATCTTGCATTATTCTCCCTTTACAAATCTAAAAATTCCTTACTTTAGAAGAAATGGACATTCTGACCTTTCTTTTTTACTCCAACAATAAATTTTGAGGCAAAAAGGAAGTTTTGAGGGGCAGTTTAACTCGAAAGACAATTGAAAATATGAAAAATACTTTGCAGTTTGGTGGCCATTTTGAATATGCAAATTAGGAAGCCCTGCACAACTTTAGAAGTCAGACATTCTTTAATAGGTCCTAAATGCCAATTCTCAGAACTCAGAACATATGGATACAATTTAACATATGAGAAACATAAGAATAAAATAAAAGATGATACATGTAATATGGGCGGACATCTCTAAGATATTTGATATATCACTACTGAGATGCCCCCCATATCTTTTGTCAATGTGCTTGTGTTCGACATGCAGATGATGTAGATGTCTTCATGAAAACGATCTTCAGGTAAATGAAATTTACATACTTTGCAGCATTTTCAGAGATTGGTAAATTTAAATTCACATATTATATTATGCCATGGTTTTAGCAGTAACGTAACTTTATACGACACAGTTACTCAGTACGTTTCAGCTGACATTTCATTTAATTTTTGTGGGAAAAGGAGAACTATGTACTCAATGGATAAAATGGAAGATGAAATTATGGTACTCATGAGGAGAATGTCGCATGTGATGGCTCATGTAACTTGCTTTTAAGAAGACACAGTTCTTTGACTGGATATTGAATGATAATTTTGTCTGCATGAATTGAAACTTTCAGTTAAATGAAACAATGCTAGAGAAATGATTGCCTATTCAGTACAAACCAACTGTTCAGTAGATGTCTAAAATGTTGATTTAAGTATCTGCTTGATCCAAAGTCAGACCTCCCTCTACCTGATAATTTCTCATTTGATTTATGTAATAGTTATATCCCGAATAGGAGGGAATTAACTAACATTTTTATTGGTTATATATAGCAATACAACTTTCAGTTAACTCCCGACTCCATTAAGCATATTTACAAATTTGTTTGATTGTTTTTACTTCCTTCATTACGCAATACAATTTTAGTTTGCACTCAAGAGGAAGTTAACTGACATTTTTGTTGGTTATATCCCTCCTGAGAACAATAGAAAATGTTATATATTATACGAGTAAGTGTGTTTCAGAGGCTGATGATGACAGCTAATTATGAGTAACATCTGTTCATGAATAGCCTTAATATACACCTAATGTACCCAGAAACCAGGCCTTTGTATAACTAGTGCTAGTTCTGTAGACATCCTTAGCTTTGTTGGGTATCTTTGTTAAGAAGATAAGTATCAGCTGTTCTAGGTTGAATGAAGCATTATTGTAAATGAAGGGCCCACATGTAGTAGTAGTAGTAGTAGTAGTGTTATTGTTTAACGCCTCATCAGCACCTGAGTGGGCTATGTAGAGGCTCTCTAGGGTAAGATTGATCATCCATAGTTGGTAGTAGAAACCAGAAGCATGTAAAAAATAAATAAGTGTCTGCGTTGGATAGCTGGAGTAGCTTGTGCAATGCGCACTGTCCTGTTTTAGCCACTGGGGATAGAGGACTTGGTGGCCCAATGGTTAAGGCATCTGCCAATTCCACATTGGCCAGCTCTGCAGAAGGTCCCAGTTTCGATCCCCAGCCCGGGCACTCGTCATCCGGTATATCCCTGCTGAATATCGATCACATGAGACGTTTAATTGGCGGTGCTTTGTACTCGGTGTCTGCTGAGACAAGTAAAAGGCCCGTCTCATGGGGTAGATGTTTGACATGATGTGGACTCCAAGCCTTATCATCTGATCATTACATCTGCCTCTGGCGGCTGGTTATATAACTGACTACGCTACAGACCCAGTAGCATGACACCTTGACATTAAAAAAGTTAATTTAGCTTCTTTATGGTCTCAAATCCTTGTAAGGAATGGATTATCCGCAAGGAGTGCTCGTTTTCAGGTGACACCTGTCGCTTATGGATAAACATATCCATGGTCTGCTGCAAGCAAAGCTTATTGACTTGGCTCCACCTGGGTCATTTAACTACCTGTCGCTCGCAGCTACCTGTTTGCAAAACCTCCCAATGGCTTTTTATAACTCTCATATCTTGTTACCTTTAAAAGGCACCATATTCACCTGGGGTTTTGCAGAACTATTACGTGGTTTCACGTCAGCTCATCTGAGCCCTGATTATATTGATTCAGAGAATCACTCAAGACAATCTAAACTTTTGTTCCACGTGTCACAGCCAATTTCACTGACTTGGAATTTAACTCCGGAGCAGAGAGAGCTGCTGCAAAGGACGTCATGTGAATCCAGGGCTCTCATTGGCTGAGATAGTGCTTTAACTATGAACTTTGTAGCAGCTTTCTGTGCTCTGGAGTTTAGTTTCTGAGTCTATAAATTAGGCTGTAATATGGTACAACTGGTGCTGACCACAAATGACCGATGGTTAACAAGAGCGCCTATGCGAACAGCAGTATCTCGGGCAAGGTTGTACCAGCCTTTATTGAATAAACTGTATACAATATCTGCAGCTGTATTTGTAGGGGTGGGGGCCTAGCTCAGAGCTCCCGGGTTCGATTCCCAGTCGAGCCTAAGTTGGATGGCTGTTTCATCCTTCGTCTCATTGCCATGGTCTCTGCCTGTCTTAAATAGCCCAACTGGTACAGAAATACCGGATGTAAAGCCCTAATCACGCACACACAGCTATATTTGTGGTGCCTGGTTAGATAAGTGGTATAGTAATGATCACATTGTCCTTGCAAACCTTCATACTTGGTTCATGTATTTGGTTAGCCGTTATAGGTCTGCCTAGATAATAATGGTGAATGGCTAGCTATTATCCCATTCAGTGACTACTTGATTGTATGATTCACCGAATCCATAAGTCATTGATTGACTCGATGAATGGTCAAAGCTGTTCTTATTAATTTTAGATGTGAAATATATATTAAATATATAAAGATAAACAGGTACAACATTGGAGCAATGGCTTGATCCCTGCATGTCCTAATTAGCCCAATAGGTGCCGAAATACAAGAAGGCCCTTATCCACCCACCAACCCACATCTAGGAGCGGGGGCCTAGCTCAATGGTAGCGCTCTGGGCTTCCAACCGCTGGGTCCCGGGTTCGATTCCCGGTCTGGCCTAAGTTGGATGGCTGTTTCATCCTTAATCTCATTGCCATGGTCCCTGCCTGTCCTAATTAGCCCATCAGGTGCAGAAATACAGGACGTAAAGCCCTAATCACCCACCCACCCACCAACCCACATCGCTCAATATACACTGCAGAATTAACAGCTATTTACCTTGCCTTAAAGAACATCGAGGACTCAGAATCAGATCGTTATGTTATCTGTTCTGATTCCAAATCTGCTCTTCAAGCAATCCAAAATAAACAACTTGATAACCCTGGGATCTTAGATGTTCTGATTAAGTATTTCTATCTTCACGAATACAAAGACATAGTATTCTGCTGGATTCCTGGACACGCTGGCATTGAAGGGAATGAAAAAGCAGACCTGGCAGCAAAAAGGGCTCTTACAAAAGAGATAACTGATTTTACCATTCCATACACTGATTTTAAAATGACTATAAAATCTTTTATCATGTCTTGCTGGCAAAGACAATGGAATGAATGTAATAACAACAAGTTGCATTCAATCTTACCTTGCATTAAAAATAAAATACCTAGTAGGTTCAATACTCGCAAAGATCAAGGAATATATCACAGATGCCTCATAGGACATTCAAGACTTACACATTTACACCTTTTAGTCAATGAACCGGCACCGGTATGCCAGAGTTGTCGGTGCCCCATAACAATCAAACATATTTTATTAGATTGCAGCCACTTACAACGCTTTAGAAGACCTTTGTTTCAAGCTAATACCTTACAACATCTCTTTACCAGATATCCAGCCCAGACAATTATTGATTTTTTATATGCTTCTGGTTTCTACTACCAAATATAGTTAATCAATCTTAACCTAGAGAGCCTCTCCATAGCCCACTCAGGTGCTGATGAGGCGTTAAACAATAACTCACACACACACACACCAACCCACATCAGAGCGTTGTGCGAGCATATGGTTAGGGCATTCGCCAATTCCACGTTGGCCAGCTCAATCCCTGGCACAGGCATTCTTCATGAACTTCATCCTGGCTGGATGTTGATTACACGAGAAGTTAAATTTGAGGTGTCTTGTATGTGGTGTATATCCCGAGGCAAGTAAAAGACAACATCCCATGGGGCAGATGTGTAACATGGGACTCCAAGCCTTATCTCATCATTACATCTGTCTCTGGCAGCTGGTCATATAAGCTGACTAGGACTTAGACTAAGTGGCATTGTTGAAGCATGGAAGTAGACATAGGAGGCACAAGACTTTCAAGGTCTCCTTTAACAGTGGAAACCCATAATATGGACATTCTCAAATGCTATAGTGTATATGCTGGATCACAGGCGCCGTCCAGCTGCTATACACTGTACATGTCAATACATAATAAGAAGGTGCCGCTCTTGTGCATTGAGCAAGTAGACTTGGCCTAATTAAAAGGCCCGATGCTCTCACTACACGCAATATAAACGTCTGAATCTTTGGTAACATCAAGTAAACAATATTTCCTAACTTTTTGAATCGACAACATTGTGGTTATTGTCTCATTTTTGGCAGTTAAAACACATTTTTTGGACCTCAATACGATCGCGACAGTCATGCGGACAGAATGTAGGTCATTCAGCCCAGCAGCAGAGGCACCCACAGGGTTTATTAGGGAAAACCCTGAGGCCCCCTAGGCCACAGACTGGCTGCAAACGGTCGTGGACCTGATTTAGAGCAGCACGGACGTGATTTAGAGCAGCGCGGACGTAATTGGAGACACCAGTGACCTGAATTCTGTCCGCAAGACTGTCGCACGAGAATTCCCAGTGCTACACCTTTCTTTATTCTTTATCTTGATGATAGCCCCTGCTGGAGGGCGCCTGTGGCTGGATCCAGAATTAAGACTACCTCAAGTTCTCTACAACTCTTATAATGACTTATTTGCTACTGTCAGATAAGAAAGTCTTTGTTATAGCCAGGTTTCCTTATATGTGCAGGCCTGTTGTAAGATATAGTAAAAAAATAAGAAATAATAAGAAATTATAGGAAATATTTGTTCCTTTACAATGGCATCGTAATAACATGGAGACAAGAGTAACCAGACTTCTTTTTTGAACGTGTTCAATATCACGGGCCTGACTGTATAACAATAAGTACTTAATTGCGGATTTCCACTGTATGCGAATGAGGGACTTATTTTTTTAGTTCATTGGTATATGAGTATCCGTGTCAAGGTTTTCTAATAAAACACTCCCATGTTTTGGTTCCTTGTCAATCATATGCTATAATATGATACTCCTCAAACATATGGCGTATTTGCAGAACAGTTGTTGTTCCTTCTTATCTAGCCAATATTGTCTGTCTCTGTTTTATGAGCAGGCTTATGTATTTTTCCATATCCTTGTTCTTTGCCAAGTAGCAATTTAGATTTCACCGTTTAGAGAGAGAGGTTTTGCTCAGTAGAAAAGCGAGATTAAAGAAAATGGTTATTTTTTATAGAATTTTTATAATATGCAAATTATTGGTTTCTATGATATATAGCACTTATGAATAAAATCGTTTACTATTGTGTGACACATTTCCAGAATTTAACGTTGCATGAGACCCTGGTAATCCTGGTTATCATGGCTAACTGCTTGGTAAAAATAAAGACACTGTAGTTGATAGTGGCTGAGGGTGACAAAAAAACCTATAAGACATGATCGAGTCTCCATTCAGTCAGGATAGTCTATCTTTTCATATCTAAACTATTTTGTTAATGCAATAATCCAGGATCATGTTGAGGCCAGCTAGGAAGAATGGAGCAATCATTTAGTATGTTCCGAAGGTGTTTCTTTGGAGTGTGATAGACCAAAACTGAAAAGTCAAATATCTCAGTTTCCCCTATAGAATTGTATACATTTAGCATTAAAATGAAGGTTGGACCATTTACTTTAATGCTGCGTTGGTAGAATTTTATTTTTTATTTATTTTTTCCAATGTTTTAACATCTCCTGGTCTCCTGGTTACCCGGGGGTAGGGGCTTAGCTCAGTGGTAGTGCGCTGGGCTTCCAACCGCTGTGTCCCGGGTTCGATTCCCGGTCGAGCCTAAGTTGGATGGCTGTTTCCTCATTCGTCTCATTGCCATGGTCCCTAATTAGCCCATCAGGTGCAGAAATACAGGACGTAAAGCCCTAATCCACCCACCCACTCCTGGTTACCCGTGGTAATTTTAGCAAAGGCTAGATAAACTGATACCCTGAGCTGATTTAGCGATTAAAAAGAACGGAAAAAAATGAAGAAGAAGGATTTATGCAAAATTAGGCAACACTACAACCATCCTGATTGAAAGATTCAGATGTGAGCTTTTGAATTCAACACAAGTCCTGTCAAGAAGGTCAGAGGTCCACTTGATCCAAAAATACGAATGAACACTCAGTTAGTTTCATAAAATACGGTCGACTGTAATGTAGGGACTGATGGATCGGTCTAGGTCGACTCTAGACAGCTGTAGCACCCCATTCCCACCCAGGAAATGTATAAATGTACTCCTTTGCTGGAGTGCCCATTCCTGGCTGTAACTATAACTGACTAAAGCCAGCTGCTGCTGTCTACTTCAATCTAATATTTGGCTTCACCTGCCACCACTGAATGTAAAAAATGTATCTTATATCATAAATATGTACTTTTAGATCTGGCTTTGAGTAGCCAGCTATATAATAGCAAGATAGTTCCACTTAGTGGCAGGTAGTATCGTATAGCAGAAGTTGTCTAGCTTTTGTTTAGGAAACTAACTAAGTCTTACTTTAGGCTTAACACAGTTACACAGACGTACAGCTGTCTAGCAGATATGAAGATGTATGCTAGAGGGAAAATGTTTTGTTGTCATATTGAACCAGAGCACAACTTTAAAAGTTGATGTCACTCGTGCCAGCAGCTCTAGAGGAAGTACGTCATGTGAATCCAAAACTTAGGACTCCCATTGGCTAAGGCAGTCCCTCGGCCAATGCATGGGAGTTGTAACGACTGAAACAGTTATACATATTGTACATGGCCAAATGTGCCATGTGCGTTTTCCATGAGAAGGATAAGCGCATGGAAAAGGCATCGTTTTTATCTAATTATAATGAGGCAAAAACCATGCGTTTTCCATGGCACAATTGGCCATTTATATTAATATATAACGACAAAAGAATTTAGTAAAGCAGTATTGAAGAAAGTCCAATGTCAGAATAATCCATTTATTTACAAATTCTAATGAAATGACAATCTTGTATAAATCCTCAGTGCTTGGCACAGTTTGATGAGTTGTCATGACTGAACCTCCAAGACCACCAGGTTTTTAACTTGATGGAACTGCAACATTCAGTTTGCCTAAAATTAGACGTTGAAAGCGAATATAAATGTACAGTTTAATTTTAGGCACGTACCGTACTAAATAACTTATAAGATATAACTTAAAATCACCCTCCTTATAGGGCGTGCAAGTTGATTTTGCTCTCGTGCATTTGAGAGCACGAAAAAACTACATCCCGGAACCACGTCCAGAACACCATCACAGCAATTGCATGGAGGGGGCTGAATAAGGATGGATAACTAAATAATCACAGTTTGACAGCGCATAACTTTGGTTGTCAAAGAAAAAAGGAAGCTTTAAAGCAAGACCTACGCCAAAAATTTGAGATTTAGGCCGCTTTGAAATTGTGCAATGGACCAGTGAAGCAAGGCGAGTAATTGACTGCTAATAATCTTGTTTATTTACTTGAGATTTTGACCAATATTGGCCTGTGGGTGATAGATATGTCACGAAAATGCTATTGCTGATTCTTCTGATAACCTTTACAAGTGTAATTCCATTGAAAAATATCCAATCGTTTAATTTTTGTCTTGTCCACTCGCTCGCCTAATTTAAATATGGTTAGTTCCCAAAAGTACGGTAATAGGCGCTGCAGTCTCAATGATAAGTAATGTTGCTGTTTACAGCCCATTGGACTATACTAAGGATCTCAAAAATAACTACTGATCTTCATGCAATATGTCGTTCATTGTCACCAAATCAAGATCAGCATACATAAGAAAGTTGGCAAGAGCAGGGGGTATTTCTAGATCCATCAGGTCATCAAATTTGCGAACATGATGACGGATAACAATTCTGCACAATTGGCGCAAGGAAGAAGGTTGTGTCATTAGGGTTCTAAAGTGGGGCCACAGTCCCGGGTTTTCCTGAAAAACATCTGGCAAGTCAGTAGTGTTCATGTATCGAGATAAACATCTGAGTGAACAGTTGGCCCTGGCAAATATCAACATTCCGATTGGATGATTTAATGTAATGGCACACTCGAATGGCGTCATCATACGTCCTTCTGCTACTCCCCATGTGCGCCCTTTCACCTCCAAGTCAGCACTTGCCCGCACGAGGATTCTCAAACATTCTATGTTGCCAAAACCAAAACCGAATTTTCGGATGACTGCATAGAACACAGGAGTGCATCCATCCATGTTACGAATGTTTGGGTTGGCGCCATGCTCCAAAAGTATACGACAAAAGTCAAAATTACCATCAAAAACAGCCATATGTAGAGCAGTGTCACCGTGAAAATTTTGAATATCAGTTTTGGCGCCAGCCATCAATAACAGAGGAACAAGCCTCATACATCCTAAATCAGCATACATTAATGGCGTTTCTCCCAGTTCGTCTTGTATATTGCAATCCGCTCCATGGTTCACTAAAGTTTCAGCACATTCACCACACCATCGCACTTTGAATAAGGCGCTGTGTCCAATTATGTCTGCTTGGTTGACATTATTGCTCTTTTCCACTAGACGGCGCACGACAGCACAGTGATCATGACTTGCAGCGATTTGTAATGGAGTAATTCCAGAAACGTCTGGTCGGTCAGGGCTATGACCCAAACACAATAAAAAGTACACAATTTTGCTTCTGCCTTTTTCGGCAGCCGAATGTAACGCCCCTCTTCCAGTCTTTTCTGTATTTCTTAACATGATTACGTCTGACGTCTGCTGCGGCGTTCCTAAAAAGCATCGATGACGTTCCCTGCGACGTTTGGTTTTGACCTGATACTGCGTTGAGCGTCACATGGCGTGCCGTTGGCGACTCAAAATAAAACCAATTGCTTGTCTTCTGCACATGGCGCTCTGAAACATAAGCAATGATTATACAGTCACAGGTGCAACGCTGCCAACATAATGGTTTTACCGTATCTTTATTTGATCATCAAACCACTACTCATTTAGCTGACAGGCGACGGCTTGTCTGTCTTAAGCCACTGTCACACGAGCCGGTTTTGCCGTAGTGAACCCGTAGAGTGACATAACGGTTATGTAACAGCTCTTTTTGCCGGTTTGGCAGCAGGTTCTGGCAGCAAAAAGGGGTGGGGCAGCACCCACCGGGTGCTACGGGTTACCCGCCAGGTTACCCGCCGGGTTACCCGCCGGCTGCCACGGGTTAGCCGCCGGCTGCCACGGGTTACCCGCCGGCTTTCACAGGTGCCTCGGCAGGTTCCACAGGTGCCTCGACGGATTCTACGGGTGCCTCGGCGGGTTCTACGGGTGACTCGGCGGGTTCTACGGGTTACTCGGCGGGTTCTACGGGTTACTCGCCGAGTTGTAGGAGTAAGCCGGCGAGTAGTAGGAGTAACTCGCAGCTTCCAGGAGTATACTTTAAAAGGCTGCTGCTCCCCTAATATTAGTCCAATTTTTGTTAAATAAGAACTAAATTGTAGTATACAATACCAAATATTAAGCGAGTTATTCGTCTGAGAAGGTAGCTAGGTTGGCGGAGGCAAACAGTGGTGCTCTCGCAGACGTCCGCGCCGGGACTGTATCAATGCTGAGCGCTTCTTAAGAGGCTGCTGCTCCCCTAATATTAGTCTGATTTTCGTTAAATAAGAACTAAATTGTAGGATAATTTATACTGATTCCATACCTGTTTTCGGATCGAAAATATACCAAATGTTAAGCGAGATATTCGTCTGAGAAGGCGGTTGTCTGGTGGCGGCTGCTGCTCCATTAATATCAATCCGATTTGCGTCAAATAAATATTGAATTATAGAAGAGTTCATACTTATTCCACACAGAATTGAAAATAGACCAAATATTAAGCGTGATATTCGTCTGAGATGGCAGCAAGGTGCTCTGTGTATGTTCATGACTTGAATGGTGTGGTCAATATTTTTTACCATTATATATACATTTTTTGGATGAGCTTTATTGCAATTAATTTCGACTCATTCTGCCAACTGGCCAATGGGAAGGACTTTTCCTTTGGTTTTGTAAAGTCAATTAACCTATATATGTAATAGCAATCTGCCTTGACCGTTATGTCAATTGCTATTAGCATTTTGAATAATACAAAGAATGGGGTAAGTCATGCTTTTTCATCATTGATCACAAGCATGAATTGAAATCATTGATCACAAGCATGAATTGAAATTCTGAATTGACCGTTATGTCAATTGCTATTAACATTTTGAATAATACAAAGAATGGGGTAAGTCATGCTTTTTCATCATTGATCACAAGCATTAATTGAAATTCTGAATTTCAACTGATTCCTGTTTATTATGCATATTAAAGACGGAGATTGTTTTGATCATGGATGGAACAGGCAATATCAATATTAATTCCAGTTGGATTATTTTCAGAAACAACAACGAAATATTGATAATTTATATAAAATGAAATAAATATCTAAAATGATTACTCTAAACTTGAGTATATCTATCTATAGATAGTTGTTATAGCTCCATAGACATCTTTATCAAGTCGGAATTTTATTGGCAACAAGCAAACAAACATTGTTTTATTTTCGTTTTTTATTGATTACGAATCAATGAATTATTGATAGTAACATATTATTAGGTGAAGATCTTATAACTATCTGTCTATCTACATGCCCTCGAAGGTCCTGGGCCTCCACGCGGCGAGGGTGAAGTCCTCTATCCCCAGTGGCTAAAACAGGACCGTGCGCATTGCACAAGCTGCTCCAGCTTTACAGGAGGGTGTGTCCCCTACCATACAGGGGAAACAAAAATAAATATGTCCGAATCGACAATTTCAGACCGGCTCGCACGTCCCCCGGGTGAACAAGGTGCGCGTCCCTCAGCGGTAAACCAGGCTGAGGTCGAAAAATTGGCTACTGGTTCCAGACAAAGTAAACGTTTCCGCTCAGCTACAGATGATGCCAATCCAAGTACAACTTATGATGTTATATCTACGCCATGGCCTAAGTTTCTTGTTGTTACTGGCAGTGACGATGGGTTTTCCCGTCTCTCAGCCATAACAATTTGTCGAACGTTGAAAGAAAGTATTGGTTTCGTTGAAAATACGAGAAGGCTCAGGAGTTCATCCTTGCTGGTGCAGGTTGCCCACAAGGACCAATCGTTGAAATTGCTGGAGCTGAGGGCCTTTGCGGGTACCCCGGTAAAGGTGGAGCCCCATCGGTTCTTCAACTCTTGCAAGGGGGTTGTGACATCTCATGAGAGCAGTCTCTGCTCCGATGACGAACTGAGGGACTGGCTGAATGACTACAATGTCATCCACATTCACCGCCAGCCCCCCAGATATTCACGACAGCTACTGACTCTGACCTTTGATGGCACAGTGTTGCCTGATAGGGTCAGCATAGGGTTCGAGTGGTGTAGGGTACGTCCCTACATCCCGAACCCAAAACGATGTTATAATTGCCAGCGATTTGGCCATTTTAGCGGCTCCTGCCGCGCCAAAGCAACCTGCGCCAATTGTGGGTCACGGGAACACGTTCATTCCCGTGACTCACCATTTCAGAAACAGTCATATTGTGTTAATTGTGGAGGTGATGGGCCAGCCTATCACCGTGGCTGTCCCAAATGGCAGCTAGAGAAAGAGATCCTGAAGTTAAAGACCACCAAGGATATCTCCTTTCCCCAAGCACGCCGTATAGCTGAACAGGCTGCTGGGGCAAGTTATGCCTCAGTCCTGTCTCAGATGGCTGGACCTAGATCTCCTTCACCCAGATCATCGCCCAGGCGAAGGATTGACCTAGATCCTAATTATAATTATTCCAAGGCAGGGCAAAGCTTGCAGAAACATAAACCAGAATCTAAGACTTCACAGGCAGACGATCACCTCGCAAGAATAAAGCAGCATGCTATAGATGTCGGAAAAGGACATCTTGTAGCTCCATCGGTTAGTGCGTCACAACTTAGTGTACCCTCACAGGGTGCACCTTCCGGCGTTGAGTCGGAAGAGATACACCAGCCGATGGAAGAGGAGGCAGGGACTACCACCATCCCTAGGCCTCAACGGGAGGGGGCAATTGATAAAAGATCAATTGTTCCGAAAAGACCCCCCCTCATCAGAAAAACACTAGAAAAATCTAGTGCATTGAGCTTCATAACACCACCATCTAAGCATGGTGGGGCCCTCAAAAAGATCTTAACACCAAAAGAGGCAGCGACTTTGAAGAAAAAGTGAATATTCATACAAATTCATACCATGCACTACAGATTTTACTATGATAATATTAAACTCTTTTAACTTATTCATGGACAGTATCATTCAGTGGAACTGTCGAGGTTTCAGAGCCAACTTCGATGAAATAGGTTGCATGGTCCAAGACTTAAACCCTAGTGTTTTCTGTCTACAGGAAACATTTCTGAAACCTCCAAATAGTTTTAAACTGAGAAACTATCATATGTATAATACATATGGCAATATTGCCCACGATAGAGCCACTGGTGGCTCATCAATTTTAGTTAAAAATGGCATCATTCATACCCATATTGCTCTTAACACTAACCTTCAGGCTACAGCAGTTCGTCTGAACCTGAATAAAACATTCACCATATGTTCCTTATATATTCCTCCACCCTTTCACCTTACATCCAGTGATTTGCATAACCTTTACAATCAACTGCCTGAACCGCGTCTTATCCTAGGAGATTTTAACAGCCATAACCAATTGTGGGGAAGCACTTCCCACAACAACAAAGGAAAAACCATTGAAGATTTTCTCAATGACCACACCCTTTGCTTGTTCAATGATGGTTCACCTACATATCTTCACCCAGGTCATGGAACATTTTCAGCGATAGACCTTAGTTTATGTGATCCAGCGTTATTTCTGGAATTTGAATGGAGAGTATTAGAGGACACTCACGGCAGTGATCACTTTCCTATTGTCCTACAAAACGTAGAAGGTACAAGAGAAGTGGGTCAACTCCGATGGAAGTTGCATAAAGCGGATTGGACCTCCTTCGAAAAGCACTGCTTAGAAACAATTACTATGTCTCATTATAGGAATTGTAATAATCTCGTTGAAGATTTTACTGATGATATTACTGATATAGCCAATAAAACAATACCGATGACAAAAAATAATTCTAAACGTAGTGCAAGACCTTGGTTTGATGACGAAGTAAGAGAAGCTATTAAAAACCGTAAGAAAGCCCTCAGAATTTTTAAATCACAGCCGACCATCAACAATCTGAATAATTTTAAGTGCCTGAAAGCCAAAGCGCGTAGAATTGTCAGGCAAAAAAAACGTAGTTGCTGGAGAGACTATGTCTCCAGACTCACTGAAAGAACTCCTAGCAATAAAGTCTGGAAAATGATTAAGAAGATTGAAGGAAAGAACCTAGCTTCGCATGTAAGCATTCTAGAAGTGAATGGAGAACATCTCTCCTCACCAGAACAAATATCAAACGGGTTAGGAGAACAGTTTGCATACAACTCCTCATCGGAGAACTATACGAGAGAATTTCAATGTTATAAGGCTCAAGCTGAGAGATTAACCCTAAATATACAGTCTGATAACAGCGAAGATTATAACTCCTACATCACCTTAGAAGAACTTCAGAAGGTCATCTTAAAAGCGACTGACTCTGCAACAGGCCCTGATAATATACATTATCAAATCTTAAAACACCTACCTCAATCCTCTTTAAAAACATTACTGTATATCTTTAATCAAATTTGGGAGAAGGGATGTCTTCCATCCCTGTGGAAACAAGCCACGGTCATCCCAATTCCCAAGCCGGGGAAGGATCATAGTGATCCTATGAATTATCGACCAATAGCCTTAACCAGTTGTCTATGTAAGACAATGGAGCGAATTGTTACTGATAGACTGGTTTGGTTCCTGGAGTCGAACCAGCTTATTACAGAGTTCCAATCTGGATTTCGCCGTCACAGGAGCACATTAGATCATTTAGTCAGACTGGAAACTTATGTTAGAGATGCTTTCATTAACAGAGAACACGTAGTAGCCATATTCTTTGACCTAGAAAAAGCTTATGACACTACATGGAAATATGGAATAATGAAAGATCTCCACGACTTAGGGCTTCGAGGTCGCCTTCCAGTTTTCATCGGATCCTTCCTACAGGATCGCTTCTTTAAGGTCCGAGTGGGATCAACGATGTCAAGCCCCTACTCTCAGGAGAATGGAGTCCCTCAGGGTAGTATTCTCTCGCCCACCCTCTTTAACGTCAAAATCAACAGTATAGTAAATTCCATCTCAGAAAATCTCATGTCGTCCCTATATGTTGACGATTTCCTCATTGCATATCGTTCCAGATATATGCCAACCATAGAACGACAACTGC
Organism: Alitta virens; assembly: GCA_932294295.1. NCBI lineage: Eukaryota > Metazoa > Annelida > Polychaeta > Phyllodocida > Nereididae > Alitta > Alitta virens. The sequence continues at coordinate 12,442,125 of OW028576.1, forward strand.
AATTAAATTTGAATAGGATTCACAAATGGTCACTCGAAAATGGCTTCAAGTTCTCTAAACAGAAGACAGTTTGTCTGCCTTTCTATTACTTACGATCAAACCATCCAGATCCATCACTAATAATTGACAACTGTCAAATAAAAGTGGTGAATGAAACAAAATTTTTGGGTGTACTCTTTGACTCCAAATTGTCTTTCATTCCGCATATCAAAGCACTGAAAGCAAAGTGCCTGAAATCAATGAACCTCCTTAAAGTAGTGAGCAAATATAATTGGGGTGGGGACACAACGGTCCTCCTTCGTCTCTATCGAGCAATTACTCGTTCTCGACTTGATTATGGTTCTGTGGTATATGGCTCCGCCAGACCATCTTATCTAAAATGCCTGAATTCTGTACATCATCAAGGGTTGCGACTAAGCTTAAGAGCTTTTCGTACATCTCCTGTAGAGAGCTTATATGTACTGGCAGGGGAACCTCCACTTTCCCTTCGTCGTATCAAGTTATCCATGCAATACATACTAAAGGTAGCTTCAACTCCAACAAATCCAACATATGATGTAATATTTCATCCAAAATACATGCATCATTATGAATCTCGTTCAAACGCCATTCGACCACTGGGATTACGCATGAAATTCTATCTTGAGGCTGCAAAAATTGATACTACAATCATTGCCGAGACGGAGGTACCACCCATTCCGCCATGGATTCTCTCAGTCCCGAAAGTTATACTGGATTTGGCAGAGCTTAAGAAAAGCGAAACCAATCCGGTAGACTATCAAAACCTATTTTATAGTATAAGGTTTAAATACGAATCGTACAAATTTCTATACACAGATGGCTCAAAAATGGAAAGACGAGTAGGCTGTGCTGTCACTTCTTATAAAACCGTTATAGCTGAATGTCGTCTTCCAGACCACTGCTCAATATACACTGCAGAATTAACAGGTATTTACCTTGCCTTAAAGAACATCGAGGACTCAGAATCAGATCGTTATGTTATCTGTTCTGATTCCAAATCTGCTCTTCAAGCAATCCAAAATAAACAACTTGATAACCCTGGGATCTTAGATGTTCTTATTAAGTATTTCTATCTTCACGAATACAAAGACATAGTATTCTGCTGGATTCCTGGACACGCTGGCATTGAAGGGAATGAAAAAGCAGACCTGGCAGCAAAAAGGGCTCTTACAAAAGAGATAACTGATTTTACCATTCCATACACTGATTTTAAAATGACTATAAAATCTTTTATCATGTCTTGCTGGCAAAGACAATGTAATGAATGTAATAACAACAAGTTGCATTCAATCTTACCTTGCATTCAAAATAAAATACCTAGTAGGTTCAATACACGCAAAGATCAAGGAATATATCACAGATGCCTCATAGGACATTCAAGACTTACACATTTACACCTTTTAGTCAATGAACCGGCACCGGTATGCCAGAGTTGTCGGTGCCCCCTAACAATCAAACATATTTTATTAGATTGCAGCCACTTACAACGCTTTAGAAGACCTTTGTTTCAAGCTAATACCTTACAACATCTCTTTACCAGATATCCAACCCAGACAATTATAGATTTTTTATATGCTTCTGGTTTCTACTACCAAATATAGTTAATCAATCTTAACCTAGAGAGCCTCTACATAGCCCACTCAGGTGCTGATGAGGCGTTAAACAATAACTCACACACACACACACTGTCTATCTACATATCTATACTCTATGAGGTATTACTAACTTTATTAACAAGAATATTCTTGTTTGTGCCTAGTATACTCCATTAATTTTCCCCACCTTAACTATTATATAAATTCTACACATTTCCCTGAATAATTCAGTCTTTATTTGACGAAAATCGGATATGTAGATAGACAGATAGTTTAGAGAGACAGATAGATGTATATGCTTATTATATAATATAGAATATCTAGCTTAATATTTGGTACATAAAAGATAGCAAATAAAATCACAGATCAAATCACAAATACTAATTACAATATCAATATTAGATTTAAATTTTACAAAAATATACACAAATACTGATCAAAATATCACAATAAGATTCCAATTAACACAAAAAGATAAGAATGTTCACATGTATAAAAAAAATACCAATATACAAATATAATCATTGCCTGGTAATTACAATAAAATACATTGTTTTTAATTAATGAAAGCAATTACATCTTTTTGTAATTGTGAACGACCATCAAGACAATGTCATATTACTGTGTCATCTTTGAACAAACTATGAAATGACAGGTCAAAGAACCCCAATTTAGGCAATTAGGCAATTGACACATGTATTGAGCATTTGCTGTATTCTCTACACCCATTCTTTGTATCATTCAAAATGCTAATAGCAATTGACATAACGGTCATGGCAGTTGGCAGAATGAGTAGAAATGAATTGCAATAAAGCTCATCCAAACAATGTATATATATCATGGTCAAAAATATTGACCACACCATTCAAGTCATGACCATACACAGAGCACCTGGCCGCCACCAGAGAACTGCATTCTCAGATGAATATCTCGCTTAATATTTGGTCTATTTTCAATCCGAAAACATGATGGAATCAGTATGAACTATGCTATAATACAGTTTTAATTTGAGGAAAATCGGACTAATATTAGGGGAGCAGCAGCCTTTTAAAGAAGCGCTCAGCCCTTCCTGCATTGATACAGTCAGGGCGCGGACGTCTGCGAGAGGACCACCATTTGCCTCCGCCAACTTAGCTACCTTCTCAGACGAATATCTCGCTTAATATTTGGTCTATTTTCAATCCGAAAACACGTATGGAATCAGTATGATTTATACTACAATTCAGTCCTGATTTGACGAAAACGGATTAAAATAAATGGCTTTCACGGGTATTTTTTTACACCCGTGAGATTTCTACAGTTGTGCCATGCAAGCATGGCACAACCGGCTACCGGGGCCGGGTTTCGCGGCTTGGCCAAGGGTCCCACGGGTGCTTGCCGGGTATCCCCGGGTATCCACGGGTGGTCGTATTGAGGCCGCCGGCTTAGAGCCAGGTAGCGATTTAGACAGTATGATGCGATAGTAGCAATCTATTTTTAGATAAAGCTCTGACGTAAATTCACCCAGTGGGGAAATGGTAATGCGACACCTAGGGCCTATCCTTTCAATACATAGGCACTTTCTCAGCTGGATGTAAGTATGACGGCTTTTAGTCAATTTGACGACATAATTTTCACAATATTTACTGTTCTTTCTTGCGTAGACATATTCTATTAACTTTTGGTAGCAGGCACGGGCCTCTATAGTTTTAAAGATTCTGATTTGTTTATTCCACTTGCAAAATAATAAACATGAAACTTTTATGCTTCTTGCCTGGAGTATAATCAAATAATGTTGCTGTGCCGCACCCCTTAACATTTCTTAAGTTCTCGTTTTAATATTTAAGGACTTAAAGTATCTTAATAGCAAGCGATTCGCCTTCAAACTTAATATCATGCATTTAAGGAATAGTGGAATTTAGAGTCCAATTTATAATTATTTAGAAGTACCTATTTAAATAAATATAAAATTAAACACATGTTTATATAAGTAGGATAAATAAAAATTATTAGTGGCTCCTTAGAAAAAGGAAATAGTCAAGACTTAAACGTGAATCAGGGAAATGTAGATTAATAATTAGTTAAAACATCCATAATCTGTAGGTAATTGACTTGTCCTAGATTTTTTAATTTAATTATATCAATCATGAAACAAAGACGTTTTTCTTTTGCAATTCTCCACAGGTTTGTTATCTTAATTCAGTGACAATTGAAGATGTTTTACAAGATTTATTATGATGTTATCTCCGCAATTCCGTGCCCTAACACATGTAAATTGGTACATTTAATATTGTTTTGTTGATTATCATAAACTTGATATTTCATGTTAATGCATTATCACGTCACAACACTACCAGACAAAATATTATCGTTATCTTGTCAAAATTTGCTAAGATTTTCTATATATCATCAGGTTGTTCTTAACGAATAAATGTCAAACATAAGTATACTTATTAGTGGTCAAAACTTTACCAAACCAGTTGTCACATTAGTACATTACAATCTATTCCATTTTGAAATTTTCATCGAAAGTGTACATAAATCATTGAATTTTTAAAATTCTGTTAAGAGATGCTTTGATTCTTCATCAAAATTTTCTAATATCAAAAATACATTTACGAGTGTATACTTCAGTTTCTATGAATTCATTGAGTCAGTACAAAATGTAATCAATAAAAAATACATTGTCCAAATAGTTTTGACTGGTAGTGTAACCCCATGCAAGAAAGTCGGTCACGAGCTTAATAAACACTTCCAGCTGAACTGGCTGCACCTTCCCCAGCAGTGGGACTGTTCAAGTACGGGTCTTTCTCAACTCCTTGTAGTTTGCGTCTGATCTTATCTTAATGGTTTACTACATAATGGCAACCTTTACTCTTGTTAAAATTTCCTGGAAAACTTATCTAGCATTTAGTTTCATAAAATACGGTCGACTCTATACAGCAACTTATTCCTGGCTGTAGCTATAGATGGCGTTGAGTAGCCAGCTACAGACAGACATTTCTGTTTAGTGGCAGGTAGCATCGTATAGCAGAAGTTGTCTAACTTTGTCTAGGTTCAATTTGACAGACCGTTTTTTTTTAATGAAACTATGCAATTGGCAGCCATATACCTCAAAATAATTTGTTTTCTGATACTATTTAGCACAAAAACTCAATAACTCATTAATCCTATAGATATGCCCAGTATGCATTCCTCACATACCTAGCCTAATTATGTATTTAATCCAGGAATTTTTACGTCATATTTGGCTTACAAGGCATTGAAAGTACATGAGCACTGATGAGTGTTTTCTTTGCCTGCCTCATCGACCTACCTATATAATATATTATATACGTATTTACAGTTTAACAAGTGCAGTTGTAGCTACGCAGATTAAAAGCCCCCTACAGAAATTCCGCAAACTGAAACTCACCTATATCTATGCAAGAAACTGCAGAATATATGCTGCAGACACAGCCACAGGATCCAAGGAGCTCCAAGGCCAGGGTGTTGTTGACAATTGATCTATGCAGCTTCCTGCTAGACTATTGCATCCTAGCAGGAGTGCAATGGTAAAGTTTGTTTGTAAACACTAGAAGAGGGTGTTGCAGATTGCCTGGACCAGCCATGTGGGAGCTGTCAGCTGACTTCAAGATGACTAAGAGAAAAAGGGGTAAAATAGCCTAGCCCTTGGATTCAAAGGCCATGGGTCTTTAGGGCCTCCATATATAATTAATTGATAATAATTATGTTTAGGCATCACTTGTTATGAGTCCTGCTAGAGGTGCAGCTGGATCACTCTGGTCTGATATGTCTTTATGTGTTGATGAGATGACATGGGGAATGGGGGAAGCTGGTGCGAGCAGCAGTAGATAGTTGTTGGGGATTGGGTTCCAGGTGCAGTGGACTAGAGGTCCTGCACCTGATGTTCTGAGTTCAGCTCCACTAAGGTGCACTAGTGTGAGTGCCCATATTTATTAGGGCTAATGTCATGATGAGATGACATGGGGAAAGGGGGAAGCTGGTGTGAGCAGCAGTAGATAGTTGTGGGAGTTGGGATTCAGGTGCAGTGGACAAGAGATCCTGCACTTGAGTTATGGATTGGGGTTGGAGATGTCATGATGAGATGACATGGGGAAGGGGGGAAGCTGGTGCGAGCAGCAGTAGATAGAAGTGGGATGTCCTTATGTGGGATTGGGTTCCAGTGTGAGAGACCAGAGATAAATACCAGGATTATGTACTCTTGCGTTTTCCGTTAGGGGAGCTAGTGATCTCTGCTCATACTGCACGTCATCACTGTTTGGGTTGTTTTGACAGCTCTTCCGACATTTGTTTTGGTGGTTTTTATCACGGATTCTTGTTTTTTTTTAAGAAACCATGACCAGTTTGGGAGGAGGGAAGAACTGCTGTATTCCAGGATGCCTGAATTACTGGCGGAAGACCAAGGGGACGGTTTATTATTTTTCTTTGCCGGATTCTAGGCAAGAGGAGTGGAGGACAAAAATGCTGTCACTGATCAGCAGAGGTGACAGTGGATTCAAGCCTGACAGTCACAATATATGCTCTGTACATTTTGAGCCGAGATGTTTTCTTCCACATGGTAGGTTTATTGAATAGCTAGTTAATTGTGATTAGTTCACTTAGGCCTAAGTTTGTGGCCATATACTAGTCAAAGCTCACAACACCTTTTTTCACTGACACTCACTGACAGTGCCAGTTAATTTTCAGAGTAACAATAACAATAACACTAGTAACAGCTGATTAACAACCATGATTTTGTCAGAATTAGCTATCACAGTATCACTGTATATATGCAAAGGTATGTGGCATATATGCCTCTACAGAGTACAGACAACCCATTTTTTAACCCATATCACTTCACATAACTTGGTAAGTACGTAGGGTATATTGACACGAAGACTTTCAGTCCAGAATAATTACAGCTTATGTCCACTTTTTTTTCTCTCGCCAGGAATGTCACAAATGGATATGGGCACAATGCTGAAATTTAAAGCAAAATATTTTTTCTCTAATGTTTATCATATATATTGTAGTCTGTATAACATAGGCAATATATAAGCATTCATATCTGGTGAATCTTACACATCTCCCTGTGTACAATGTGAATCAGTAAACTTTCCATAATAATATAAAATTATACATCTAATCCTCCAAAAAAAAAAATTACTAACTATACTACTCTGTCCGTTGAGTTCAGTAATTTCTCAAGTGCGCCTTAAGGCCTTGATGTTGTGCACTGTGGTTGATTTACTTGACTTGGTTGGTTGTGGGTTCGATTCCCACTGAATGTTATGGTTGAAACTTTTGCTTGGTGGACTGATCTTGTTCTTGTTCTTCAACCATTTTGCATTTAAACATCAATTGTGTTATTCATACTGTATGAATCTAACATTTATTATATATATAAAAAATCCAAATTTGAATTATTCCGATAAAATCTGCCCATTCTGTAAATTTAGGTAAAACCTTCAGATTGATGCCAGGCAGCCTTCCAACCCTGAACATGCCATTGAAATCTGTTCCTTCGGCACAAAAAGAACCTCGAAGGGAGCCCGTAAGCCAATTTGAATGTTAACATTCACTAGTTCAGTGTTGTAAAATTGAAATTTATGGAATCTTAGCTATTTTTCTCTTGCAATGTTGGCAGTATTGAAACATTTACTGAGTGACAGTTTATAAGTGTAATGGAAAAGCATGTAAACAACAATTGCTTGTAACATTATACAATTTTTCAGGTGGAATGACTGCCACCGGAGGTGCCCCAGATTGTTTTCTATTACAATTTCGACGAATTGCGTCATGATGTGAGGAAACTCCCAGAGCCATGGGTTTGCCTCAGGCAGAGTGATTATTTTTTGGCCGTTGGCTCTATCGATGATGACCTGGATGTAGCCACTAAAGTTATCTTCACAAATAGCTTTATGGCAACAGTGAAAAGATACAGTATGTTGTGATGCGTAAATTCAGTAAGCTATTAATCCCATGCTATTAATGCACTTAATCAAATCCAACCACAAGTTTCCCTGGTTTCAGATCTCACCATGAAGCAAGAATTTGATGTTGAGGAGCGAGGACTTGTGCATCTGCTGAGGATTTTGGAGAAAATGGAGTGGTGTAATGCAGCTCCAAGATGCAAAGACTGTACAGTTGCTGTTGACACAAAAGGTATCGATGAAGCATTTTTATTCTTAATATATTTTATCTGGTAATGTCAAAGGCATTTATTAAGGAGATCATAACAATTACCAAGATGATTTTATTTCTTTTAAAGGGTAACAGAATTATTAAAATATATATGTACAAAGATACCATTACAACTGTTTACAATGATGTGGTCTGAAGACAGGGTTCCACTGAAGACAATGTATATATGTTCTATGTAGTATAAAACTTCATCATTTCTAAAGGCATTTGCAAGTTTTGTGAGAGGAAGAAGGATTCTTCAAAACCCGTTAAACCGAAAACGCCTCTGATGTCGGTTAGCAAGTTGTCACTTATCCAGGAGGTCAAGAACAATCGACAATTGATCAAGGAGCAAGAGGCCACCATTGCCAGCATTCAAAAACAGCTACAAAATGAAAGTCTACAACTAGAACCCGACTTGCAGGTTTGCATTGTTTAAATCACTGAATGTAAAGTTAACTAAACTATTTCTATATAAATATGCTCTAGCACTTGATTAATAACTCCGTGAAACTGACTCATTTATCTCATTAATGAAGATGTAGGTGCAGGAACAATAACAATTTCATCATTTCAAAGGACACTTAAGCACTTAAATTCAACCAAAGATGTTGTTTCTTTGCTCTGGAATTGCATAATTAAATTGAATTTGAATTTTGCCTTATATATAAAATTTTCCAGTGGGATCATACAGATAAGTTTGCAAGAATAATACTGCCTGATTCCTATAACTCAGAGCTACATCAGTGCCTGAGGTTACATGACCAGAACGCTACTTTGTCTTGACTTAATTAGATTTAATGTCAACAAACTCACTATGAGTAAGTTAGTTGGGTTAAGAGTGCTCTGATGTATCACTTAGCTAGCTTTTGTAATAAACTGTTATTTTATTAGGATGGACTTGAAGCCATCGTAGACCAGAGTGAAATAACGGACCCTTTCCTAAAATTGTTTTGGGAGGAACAGGTCAAAGCTCGCGACCGGGATCCCCGTGGAATGCGCTGGCATCCTATGATGATAAGGAAAGCCTCTGATTAATTTATGAATTTTGATAATATAGCAAATAAGCAATATTGTCATATTTGTCATATTTGTACCACAGTTTATGTGACTTTCTCTATGAAATTACAGGTTTGCCATATATCTGAGGTACCAGAGCCCTCGGGCATATGAAGCCCTAAAAGAGAGTGGTGTACTCCGCCTCCCCAATAAGAGCACCTTGAGGGATTACACTGGGGTATTCACAGCTGGTGAAGGTTTTCAGATGCACGTCTTGGAGGTAATATACCATTTAAATTTGCCATTTTGGCCCGGAGCGAACAGGTTATGTCCTTGGTGCAGTACAAGTATGGCCAAATACAATTCCTTTTGTCAGTTCTGAATTTGCACATAAATGGCCAGTCTGCCTTTAAAAACAGCTTATGCATGCTCATTATTTCAGTACATTCAAAAACTCATGAAGGAACTTCCTAGTGAAAAACAATACGGCATATTAATGCATGACGAAATGACTATCAGAAGTGATTTGGTGTATGACAGGAAGGGTGACAGCATCATCGGCTTCGTTAATCCCTCTTCCTGGACATTCAATGAAAAGGCATGAAATTATTTTACTCATTACCATACAATCTGGCTCAGTTGTAATGAATTTAATACTAAACCAGTCTACTTACATTTTCTATGCTCCAGACTTCTACAACTAAAGCTCTTGCTAGTCATGTGTTGGCATTGATGATGGTAGGAATTAACAATGATGTCAAAGAGTGTATTGCTTACTTTGCAACAACTTCCGCAAAAACAGGATTCCTGTATCAATGTATGTGGAAGGCTGTTGCTTATTTAGAGATATGTGGAATGAAAGTAAGTAGAAGTCAACGTATGAACTAACCTGAAGTTATGCTAATCATCAACTGCGCTAAAAAAGCTAAACCACAAAGAACGCATTTCTTACTCACTTTACTACTCTCCTACTCACTATACTACTCTGTCCGTTGAGTTCAGTAATTTCTCAAGTGCGCCTTAAGGCCTTGATGTTGTGCACTGTGGTTGATTTACTTGACTTGGTTGGTTGTGGGTTCGATTCCCACTGAATGTTATGGTTGAAACGTTTGCTTGGTGAACTGATCTTGTTCTTGTTCTTCAACCATTTTGCATAACATTAATTATGCTATTACTTTGCAAAATTAGAGTAGTAGCTTAATTGCATTCTTGTAGTCTACTTAAATATTTTATGGCATTCATTAACAAAAGGTCATCGCCTGCACAAGTGACAAAGGATCTGCCAATCAGGCATTGTACAAGTTGCATTCTGATGAAGCTGTTTCAGCCGAAAATGTGTTTGCGACCGAAAAAAGGTCTTTGTTCTTCATCTCGGACCCGCCACACCTGATTAAAACAATCAGAAACAACTTGGAAAGTTCCAAAATGGGAGGGGGCAGCAGGCGACTCTGGGTAAAAATTTACTACCTATTTGTTAGGCGATTCAGTCTGTCAGGAATATTCTTAATGCACCATACTTGATCTTGAACATTCACTCTGGTAAATTACTACATTTCAGAGGAATGATAAAGAATTGCTGTGGAAGCACATTGTAGAAGTATACCAAGCCGAGCAACTGCTAAGCATGACAAAGCTTACAATTAGGCACATTAGATTAAATCCGTCATCCAGAATGTCTGTCAGGCTAGCCGCACAGGTACATTGTTTCTACTGTGTAATTGCAATATACATTTTTACATACATTATTAATTTTTGGGCCTGTTACCTTCTTTTCTTGGAGATATATAAATGCACTCCTTCACACAGGTTCTAAGCACCAGAGTTGGGAAGGTTCTAGAGCAGCAGCCTGATGCATCTGAGACTGCAAAATTTGTCTTAAATTGTGACAAATTTTTCGATTGCCTTAATGGCAGATACGAGAATGAGGATCTTGCCACAAAAAAGCCTGAGAGGGCATCCTACACAGACGTCAATGATCCCAGGTTTCAGGTAAATTAATGCTATTTGAGAATAGCAAATGTTTTTAATTTAGAATGAGTTTTTTTTTAACTGCTACCTTAATTTTCTAACCAAAATGCATGTCACATTCATACAGTTTCTAGATGACTTCATGGGGGACATCGAAGCCTGGAAGGCTGAAGTTGGTCAAAGAGAGGGCTTCTCAAAACAAGAGAAAGACAAGATGTTCCTCTCACAACAGACATACCAAGGCATTAAGACTACAGGTATAATTCATTTCCAGCCTCAGGGTTTGGAATCTGTGTAATTATTAATCTTATAATTCTCTTATGATTATTTCCTTACAAGTTTGTGATACAGTAACCATGACCAGAAAGTTGCAATGTAAAATTAAGTTTTTTGCATCCATGGTCTAGTGGGTGATATATTCAACTAGTACACACATGGTCCTTGTCTCAAACTTCAAACCCTGCCATCATGAGTGCCAAGGCCACGGGAACTAAGCAGATCCTCAAAATACTGCTTCACTTCACCCGGGTGCAAATAAGTCGACATGGTAGACATTGATCGCAACTGTTCAGTGCTTGGGCTAAGGAGCACAGTAATGGTTGTAGCAAAGTACACTGGGGTATACTCCCTGGAATTGAGGCAGGCTGCTTGAACATGCCTGCCATGGACATAAATTGCAATGTCAGAACAGCTCGTTATCAAGAATAGTAGAGAGAGGACAGAAAACCCTATGTTTATATTAGTATAATAAAAAACAATAGTTTTGTCATCTCTTTTTGGACTTAACAGTTCATAACACCCATTTTAAATTCAGTGAAGGGCTTCACAGGCGCCATCAAGCACTTGTTGTCAGCCGGGGTGAAGCCGATCCATGCCAATATCTTCTGCCAAGATCCCCTAGAAAACAGGTTTGGCCGGCATAGAGGACTTGGAGCAAGGAGCAGAAACCCTTCTCTAAAGGAGTTTGGGTATGGATCAAATTTATCACCGTATATATATATATAGATAGAATTAAAGCCGAAACAATGGCTGGGTGGCGGCCTCGCAGCTTTTGCAGCATATATCCAGCTATATATGCCAAAATGGCCTCATCCCTTTCTGTCAGTTCAACAGTTGATAGGGGCATGGTAAACTGAGGCTTATTAGCCTGCACAAGGGCCATCATGACTTCCAAGGCCACAAACGACCTGTTCTGCCGGTCACCCAAGACGCCATCCGCATCGCACCAGACGCTGAGTTTCTGGTGGAAAGTTGCCCAGGTGCAACTCTCTTTTAGCTTGAGGCAATCATTTTAGCCAGACTAACTGCTCAACAAGCTCTTTACCTTGAAAGAATCAATGCATCAGGCTTAATTTACTTTGTTGCACATCTTCTGCATATAATGTACATATACATTGCAGTTCATCCAACTTATCAACCAAATTCACAATTCAAGACACAGTATCGTGTTCGATAGTTGATAGATTCGACAAACACAGTGAAGGGCATTTTGAACTTTTAATTCTTTTAGAAATACTTATACAATCAAATATATGACAAATTTATATTAAGTGCATAACAACACACATGCACGCATTCAAGGGATACCCGAGAAGTTTAAAAAATAGTTTGTAGAAATTTGGAAGAAACATATATACATTTTATTTTAATGTCAGGAATATTGGGGGCTTTGGAAAAAATTTGCATATGGGAAAAGAGTATTTGTGTTGTACAACATAAATACAAAGTCTTGCAAAATGGGTATTAATTTAACATCATCAGGTAAATTACCTGTATCCCTGAACTAACTTACTAGATATCGATTGCAGGGCAACATTTAAGCTTGTCAGCGCAACAATAGGATCCTTCATCATCCTCTCCATGGCATCTGCAACCATTCCTTCTGACAGTCTAACCTGTACACATAGAAAACCTCCATAAATCAAACTGACACACATGATGCATATATCATTAATTACTAATTCACACGACAGTCCTATATATGTAACGAAATGAAAATGTTTAGAAGCACCCACCTGTTCATGAACTGAAGCTGGAACAACTGGACCTGTTGTTGCCTCAACACATTCCCATGGAATAATAACCTCCTGCATAATTAACAGAATTACCATTTATAATAATGTCTTAATACTTTATTGTCTTGTTATATAAATTTATGTAAATTATAATAGACTCTACAGCCTTAATTAGTCCGTTGTCATTGACTAACGTTAGTTGTTAGACATGAGAATTACTTATAGACAGTACATGCATAAATTGTACAAACACTGATTTGAAAAAATAGCCCAGTGAATTTAAATGTCAATGTCATTGTCATGTCATGTATACTAGTAGTAGCACGACATGCATCTTATCTGCCGGCAGCTTCAATAACTCTCATTACAGACGTACATGAACACTTCTAGCAACCCATATATATGTTAATAACACAACATTATTACATAGTACTTACAGATAAGGCCACTCCCAAGTCAAAAACGACTTCGTCATTACCACCCACTGCAGCAGTGGCCATGTTGACATGTGAAAGTGACGTTTTTTGTCACCTCCGGTGAGGGCGCCACTGTGCGAATCAACATTTTGCGCGTCACGGCACCAGTACGTCCTCCTGGTGTTCTCTATGGAGAGACTGGAGTAGCAGGGATGGGTTCAGATCACTGTGATCAGAGTGCTGCACAACTTTAGGGCTCTACACTGTAGGAAGTAATGAGCTTTCCTAGAAATTGGGGATTCCCCACATTCCAGCACTGGTCCACGTCATTCCTCTGGGTGACTTGGGATTCATCCATAGGCCGACTGGACCACGTGGCCAGTGGCTGCTGTAGTGGCAGTCTGGGATTGGGTGATTACAGGGATTAGTTGGGGCTGGGGCATGCCCTCAGGGTCAGTCTAGGAGAGGACCCCAAGCAGGTCAGTCTAGGAGAGGACCCCAAGCAGGTCAGTCTAGAAGAGGCCTCCAAGCAGGTCAGTCTAGGAGAGGACTCCAAGGAGGGCTGTCTAGGAGAGGACTCCAAGCAAATCAGAGAGAGAGGGAGGCAGCTCTATGTCACTTAGAATGGGTATTTGGCAGATAGCATAGTCTTTGGCAATGGGTTGGACATCATCAGCTGACAGCACTCATCAGGCAACAACAGGCAACAACTATAATGCAACCAGGTAGGTGTCTTTGATTGATAGGAACATACCCTTGCTCAGTGCTGGCAGCACTTAAATGTGGGCCACTGTATATTTATGTGCAAATGTAACACTTCTCAGAATACATGATTAAGATTATACACATGAGTTGAGTTATGACACAGCCATCAGCACACCGCTATTACCAGCGATCCCTGTGCCTCCACTAGCCAAGTGACTACCTTTGAGCACTAGTTCCCCAAACTAAGTGTGATTGAGTGATTTGAGTTGTATGGTCATGAGTTAAAAGGAGTAAGTGTGGGGTGTGCTTCTCTTATTTATTTAGTTTTTGTCCCCCTTCAATAAGACATGCAGAGACTCATAACGGTGATGGGATACATTGCTGTTACGTCAGTGACACCTACCGTTGATTGCTTGAGGCAGTGACTGCAACAGCTGCAGCACACTGTCGCAGGATTGCAGGCAGTTTGCAGTTGTTGCAGCTGCAGTGATGATGATGCTGTGCAGACATACAAAGGAGGGGTGGCTGAGGAGGCACTCACGAAGTCAGATTTTGACGCTAGCCTGGGAGCCCCCTTCACTGGTAATTGAAATAATTCCTACAGGTTGACTTATAAATATGTCATTTCAAATTTTTAATTTATCAAGAATTTAATTTTTTTAACTTTTGACTTATGTTGAGAATGCTTTATATTTCAATAGAGATTATAATATATAATAGTAAAATGTTAAAAGTGCGCAAAAAAATATATAAAATAAAGATACATCAATTGTGGAATTATAGTAACATAAAATATGTTGTGATCAGGAATATTAGGATTTGAATGAAATGATTCATGAGATGAAGTACCACACACATAGCAATTAGGTATTGTTCATTCATTTCTATAATTTTTAATGAGATAGTTCTTGATGTAGAGCAAGAGTCCCAAAATCAGAATGCGTATAAACCCTATCTAATATTTGAGATAAAATATTGCAGTTTATGAGCTGGGGTAACTTGAATCTTAGACAATTTTCAGGTTATTTATGGGTTATTATGGGAACTTGGCAAAAGTTATTTCTTGTTCCATACACATGCTCCAGTCTTTTTACAGGGGCGGGGGCCTAGCTCAGAGGTAGCGCTCTGGGCTTTCAACCGTCCCGGGTTCGATTCCCGGTCGAGCCTAAGTTAGATGGCTTTTTCATCCTTCGTCTCATTGCCATGGTCTCAGCCTGTCCTAATTAGCCCAGCAGGTGCAGAAATACAGGACATAAAGCTCTAATCACCCACCCACCCCAGTCTTTTTACAAATGAAGAATGGAAGAAATATTCAGGTAAATTGATTCTGAGCATATCTGAAATAAAAGGTATACATTTTCCTAGTTATAATGTCTTCAAGTTTGAGAATGCGGAATTATTTGAATAAAGGTGTGGTGTCACTTGTGTGTGCATTATATTCAATGCTAGATAAAATTTGAATTGCTGTTTTTTTTGTAGGGTGATAATGTGATTGTTGTTAAATCCCCAGCAAAGAATGCCGTAGTTAATGTACGAGTTCATTAAGCTGTCATAAATGGTTTTTAATATATGTTTTGGCAGTGTATGCTTTAATTTTTTTAGCAATTCCAATTTTCTTAGAGATTTTGCAGCCTCTATAATTTGTATGATCTTTCCAATTTAAGCTTTTATTATTCCAAGGAAGTTGAATTGGTTAACATATTCTATAGTATTGTTACAAATGGATGTTTTTGGATAGGTCTTCTGAGCTTTATGGAAGACCATGCATTAACTTTCGTTAATATTTAAGGAAAGTTTATTTAACATTAACCATTCGCTTACTTTGTTTAATTGAGTATTCTTGCGTTCAGAAGTAATATGAGGATTTTATTCATTAGTATTCATTTGATTTATTGCGATGAAATTCTACATATTGAGTCCTATTAATTAAATAGCTACTGAGAAGAGATCGGGCATGTCCTCGAACTCCATAGTATTGGAGCCGGTCTAATAAGATATTGTGTAATAAGATATTGTGGTCTATTGCATAATAAGTTATACTCTAATTATAATACAGACATTCAGAATAAAAATTACCATTCTTGCAGGGAAATGTTGTTCTGGAAGAGTTGAACAAGATAAGCTATTAAAACCTGCTTTAGTAACGAGTATTATATAAGTAAGTTTGTATGTTATCAATGTAATCAAAGCACATTCATAACATTCAAACTTACTTATATAATAAATGGACGTAATTATTTCTTGAGATGCCTATAATGATAATAATGTCTTGACTGACTTCTATAAAATTACTAGTTTTTTCCCCCCAAAATTTCTATCACAGTGATACAAATTGTATTGAATTTCGGGACGTAAAACATCAGCCTTTAAACCCAGTGGCCTTAACTAGTATGCATGGATGATCAAAGGTGGTACAACTTGGTTTTAATGGATACTCATAATTCAGTTTTTGACTGATGTTGGAATTTGGGAATGGTCACAATATTGCCATTCTAAAGATGAAAAAGATGAAATAGAGCAGAAATAGTTTAAATGTAGATAGCATTATTATTGGTGATTCAATCAACTGTGTTAATAATTGAAAGTACAACATATATATACTTTTTTTTTAGGAAATGCAGACACTTAATATATAAAAACATAGTATTGGCACTTTAAATTAGAAAAATTCTGGTGTATTTAATTTTCAGTAAGCACAATCCAGAGCTGTGCAATGAGGTCATATTCAGAGAAATTATGTTAACATAGTACTGATAGGATCATTCTATGATTGATCTGAAGACAAGGCCAATGATGAAAGTACATTATGGTTGCTTTTACATGTGGAAGGAATGCCATTGATATGGAGGGGGGGGGGGCGAAGGTTAGGGCGGGGAGCTAGCTCATTGGTAGCTCGCTGTTCTTCCTACTGCTGGGTCCCGAGACTAAGTTAAATGGCTGTTTCACTATAAACAAAGGGTCGTAAAAATTGACTAGGGTTGGTCATATGTGACACTCTAGATTAGTCAGTGTGGCTACTTTGTGGTAATTAGGTGTTGTATATAACCTTTTAGTAATTTTGACAACCCTACATATTCAGTTATACAGTTTGTTACATTATGCATGTACACAAATTTGTGAATGCGCAGCAGTTTACGCCCTCTAAGGTCCTGGGCCTCCACGCGGCGAGGGTGGAAACACTTGGGGTGAAGTCCTCTATCCCCAGTGGCTAAAACAGGACAGTGCGCATTGCACAAGCTGCTCCAGTTATCCAATGCAGACAATTATTGATTTTTTGCATGCTTCTGGTTTCTACTACCAACTATGGATGATCAATCTTACCTCACTCAGGTGCTGATGAGGTGTTAAACAATAACACTACTACTACTACGCAGCAGCAGCAGTTTACAAACTGTAGCGGATTCCACTGCCGTTTATGGTGTCATAATTGTCACTCGTAAGAAAATGCGGAAATCTGCATTCATCACCTTTGACAATTTCAGCAAGGCGTTTGATCGTGTGCACCTGGGCCTTTTATGGAGAAAACTTGAGATGCTGGGCCTTGGAAAAAGTAGATTCCTTACTACAATCCAGTTTTGTGTGAGAGTGAATGGTATATAATGACTGACTAATTTGGAGTAGAAACTGGATTAAAACAAGGGTTGCTTATTTCACCATTGCTTTTCTAACTTATTTGAATGACCTTTGTGACAATTTGAAAGAATTTCCATGAATCATGATCTTGAATCAGTGACGAATTAATCCACATGCTGTTGTATGCAGATGATGTATGTCTGGTAGTAGAGACTAAGAATGACATTCAACAAATTCTTGATACTCTGCATGGTTGGTGTGGAAAGTTGAAACTGCATGCCCAGAAGACACAAATAGTTCACTTCTGTCAGGGCCCAAGTGTTCATCGAACAGATTATAACTTCATGTGTGGTCCAGATGTGATCTCAGTGGTAGAAAAGTATTGGTATTCCGGATTAATATCAACAGAATTTATTAACTTTTAAATCATGGTCAAAGCTGTTGCCAAAGCTGTGCAGAGTACTGGGACTTTTGAATGCCAAAGACAAAGTACAAGGAGGTATACCATATGCCTGTTTCAGTAAACTGTATGACCAGTTGGTCCAGCTCATCATTGACTATGGAGCCAGCATATGGGGTTATAAATCCTATGCTTGTATAAACTGAAAGCAATATAGGGATGTCGGTCTGAAGACACCGCTAGTAGTCCTGTTTGGTGAGACAGGGTGAAAACAACCACAGAACCCCACATTTTTGTGTAGTTAGATAGCGGAGAAGACTGGCCAACATGGTTGATACAAGACTGATCAAAAAAAATTTGTATAGGGAAAGTCCAGAAGAATGATCTTTCAAACATAAAGACATTTATGGCTGGGCAGAATGTGGAACAGCTGCTGGCCTTGAACTCTGGTTGTGTGCCCAGAGATGCTGCTCACATGCTAGATGGCGTGCTTTCCCAAAGGACAGTGGAGAAATCAGCTGGATTGGGTTGAAGCAGTTGGTGGTTCAGGCCAAAACAAACTAAGGACATATCGATTGTTTAAGCAATATCCATGCTGTGAATTCTATGTCACTGTGATCAAGACTAAGAAGCACAGAAGTGCAATGGCCAAAGTCGATCTGGCACAGCTCCTATTAGAGTGTGTGTGTGTAGGTGTGTGTGTGTGTGTGTGTGTGATTATGGCTTTACGTCCTGTATTTCTGCACCTGATGGGCTAAGGGCGGGGGCCTAGCTCAGAGGTAGCGCTCTGGGCTTCCAACCGCTGGGTCCCGGGTTCGATTCCCGGTCGAGCCTAAGTTGGATGGCTGTTTCATCCATCATTTCATTGCCATGGTCCCTTCCTGTCCTAATTAGCCCATCAGGTGCAGAAATACAGGACGTAAAACCCTAATCCACCACCATGATCGACAATTGCAAGATTAAAGTAGTCGATCAGAATAAGTTTCTGGGAGATATTCTAAACTCTTAAGCTATTTTTTATCCCACACAACACATCATTGAAAGTGAAATGTCTGAAGTCACTAAATCTAAATGTGGTGAGTAAAGTTTACTGGGTTGGAGATACCACTGTACTTCTTAGACTCTACCGAGCAATTACACGATCTCGCCTAGACTACAGAAGTGTCTTATATGGCTCAGCAAGGCCATCCTACCTAAGGTGCCTCAATACTGTGCACAATCAAGGCATCATTCCGTACCTCACCAATAGAGAGTATATATGTATTGACAAAAGAACCCTCACTGGCGCTTCGACGCCTCAAACTATCATTACAGTACTTGGTGAAGTTAGCAGCCTGTCCAACAAATCCAGCATACAATTCTAAATTTCCCCCATGTATAGTCATCTTTATGAGGCTCATCCTCATGCCATTCAACCATTAGGACCACGAATGAAATTGTATATCCATGCAGCTGGAATAGATACCACTATCATACAAGAGACAGAAACACCACCTATACCACTCTGGAACATTCCAAGACCACAATTGGGGCGGGGGCCTAGCTCAGAGATAGCGCTCTGGGCTTCCAACCGCTGGGTCCTGGGTTCGATTCCCGGTCAAGCCTAAGTTGGATGGCTGTTTCATCCTTCGTCTCATTGCCATGGTCTCTCCCTGTCCTAATTAGCCCAACTGGTGCAGAAATACAGGATGTAAAGCCCTAATCACCCCACCCACCAAGACCACAATTAATATGGATTTGGAAAAGCTGAAAGAAAGCAGAAACTAATCCAGTAGAATATTAAAGAAAATTTAACATCATCCGATGCTACTATGAAACACACAAATTTCTATATATATACTGATGGTTCCAAAGATGATAAATACACTGCTTATGCAGTCTTTTCTATTAAATCAAAATACTGCAGTGAACGCCTTCCAGATGACAGCTCTGTGTACACTGCAGAGTAAATGGCCATTTATAAGGCAACACAGATTATATATATAGCTGACTCAGAATATAAAAACTTTGTTGGCTGTTCTGACTCAAATTCTGCATTACAAGCTTTTGGAAATAAGTGTGTTGAACATCCTTCTATATTAGATATACTGATGACATAGGCAATGTTGAAAGACAACAAAGAAATAATATTCTGTTGGATACCAGGTCATGTTGGTATTGAAGGAAATGAAAAAGCGGACTTCTTTGCCAAAAAAGCAATGAAACAAGAAATCACTGACTACAATGTACCATACACAAATTTTAGACCAATCACAAACGATATTATCATGTCTTGCTGGCAAACGCAATGGAATGAATGTGAAAATAACAACTACGATCCATTCTACCTAGAGTTAAGGAAAACTTATCAATTAACACAGATACACGAAGAGATGAAGTTTTATTTAGATGTCTTATCAACATACTAGACTAACTCTTCATATCTTCTTTAAACATACCAGCCCCAGTATGTGAATGATGTCAACACCTCCTTACAGTACATTTTATTAGAATGTAACAATATACAGCAAAGACGAAGATCATTAGATCGGTCAAATTCTCTGAAATACCTTTTAACATGATATATTCCTAATAGTATTTTACAATTTTTACGTGAAACCAATGTATATTACCAATTGTAATAGATAAATGTGAACCAAGTTTTAATATCCTTAACCGTTCGAGCCTCTACATAGCCCAACAGGTGCTGATGAGGCGTTAAACACACACACACGTACCTAACAGCTTTTGTCCTAAAAATATATGTATATATTAATAATACATGTATTTGAATTGCTAATAGCATATGTAATATGTCGTTACATTATGTTATCTTCACAACTGAATTATTATTACTTTGTTCTGTATTTTGCATAGACTTAAGACCTTATCAGTTCACCTATTACACAATAGCTGTTACCTAACAGCTTTTGTCCTAAAAATATGGGGGGCATGGGGTGGCTAAGTCAACTGACACTAAAGCAGCAGGTGTTCAATTGTGGGCAGAGATAAAAGCAGATACGAGCATGAAGGAAGACGTATTTTTCTAGGTTAATGTTTAATAGGGGAGAATAGGATTGGTTAAGCCTTGGGTTTATGTGGAAGGCAAAATTTTCTATGTCAGTGATTGCTAGCTTTGTTAACTTTGGTCAAATATAGTTTTATTATTCATGGGCCATATTAATTTAAGCACAACTGGCTCAACTTTCCCCACATCATGTATAAATTTGATTTATTCACATGCAAAAATTATGGTGATGAGGAATTATTATTCAATCATACTATCCACTCAGGTGCTGATGAGGGGTTAAACAATAACACTAACTAACTAACTAATTCAATCCTGCTCAATGTACTTATTAAGATTGTAATGCTTTTATTTCTAAAAAGCTTATATTTTCAAAAGAGGATGAAGTAAATGACTTTTATGTCAATACTAATTTGAAATAGTGACTGTACTGTCAAAGTCTTTTTTATTCACTGTCATTAGAATTTATGATGTGGTAGGTTGCGGTAATAGTTTTTTTTTTATATTGGGTAACTCAATCAAAGCTTCCAAAATAAAATTTTCCACTCAATAACAGAATAATGTTACACTTCTATGACTTCTTAAACTTAATACTAAATATGCATCCAAAATCTATCACTTACTCAGCTTTGGGATTTATTTTAGTACATGTTCATAATGAATAATACATGTGTATTGATTTTAGTCATGTAAGTGAAAATAAGTATATTTTTATCCATTGACTGAATGCTCACTACAATTTTCAGTTTGGGGGAACAAATTAAATTGAACCACTACATCCGCCATTTAAATTTTAGGTCAGATTTTCATCATTTTAGTCTTGAGCAACCCCAAAAATGATTGTTTTACCTCCTTGATGATAATTCTTTACCCGGAAAGGATCGTAAATGTATCTGGTATCAATTACTTATCATAACTGCGGATGCAAGATGGTAAAATTGCAATAAGTTTTGTCTTACTGCAAAATTCCATGCGAATAGGTTTATATAATAGTTATTTCTGTTTTTGCCATTTTCTGCTTGTTATACATAATTAGCTATGAGGGTTAAATTCTCATATTGCAGTACACAGCATGAAATATAATTTCTGAATTCTTGTATTTCACTTTCCAGGTAACGTTGTCACATCTCTGACAACAGGAGATCGAAGACATTCAGTTAAAGTCCGCACAAATGACCTGAAGAGGTTCATGAGTGAATGTCAACGAGGTAATCTGCACAGTGTTGTGAGTACTTTCTGGGGGAAAGGAAATGGGTCACTTTTTAGATAGCTTTAAGGAGTATCACTTTAAAGTAACAATTGTTTTTTTCTGACTTATTTTATGAAATGTGCAATAATTGACCTAATTTTAGTGTAAGTAAAAAAAATATATATATATATATATCATGCAGTGGTATTAGCCCCATGATTTGCATAGTATTAATGTAATTTATATAATTTGTTGTCATCTTATTTCCAGATTCAGGGGCTTGACCTTACGGTTGTAGTGCAGTCCCTTGACTTGGCCAAAAAGACTGCAACATGTTGGCCTGTAATTGGTGACGACCTTTGTGAGGACACCACCATAACTGTCCCAGTGGAAAAGCTCAATGAAAAATCTTTGACAACAAAAGGTCTTATGAAACGTAAATGCATCTACGTTGTCAAACTTTAAAGACGCCAGTTATCGGAAAGAATTCAGGAGGATGTAACTTTTGAGTGCTATTACCATTGAGCTGAAAGCTGCCTTTCGCTCCAGAGTTAGAAAGAAAACCTTTGACTTCGGTCTCTATGCTTTGGACACTGACAATGAGTTATTAAAACTAAATGTACCAAATACATGGACTATTGAATTCAGTTACAAGAAAGACAGTTCGGGGGTCATGGACAATATACTCGGCTCTAGATGGGACATCAAGATTCAGGATGGACTGACACGCTTCGTCACCACTATGAAATTTAGAGTGACGTCACAGTTCACCCTGACTGGTGCAATCAAGGTTGCTGATTTCGATGGATGTTTAGCTGTCGAGTCCAACTACCGCGAGGTCTTATGGCAGCATATGTGTAACGACCAGGTATGAAGATTACTTGATTGTTCTGATATGATAAGTCTTGTTTAACCCTCAGGGAGCAAAGATCTTAGATCGTTATTGTTATCACCAGGGTGCTAATGCTCTTATCCATATTCAGTAGTACTCTATATGGCTTAATGCTACCATTTGAAAGTCACATCAAAATTTCTCTGGTTTTACAAACCTTGAGAAAAAATATTAAATTTTTGCTTTGTGTAAGAAAGTGTTATTGCATTTTTTGGTGGTCTCATGGTATAAATAATGAAGTATTTCCATGATATAAGGGAAAATATGATTTTCAAAATATTTTTCTAATCTAAAATAGAGACCTTATGCAAAAATGATAAAGTGTGAAAGGTCCCAAAAGTTAACTTTTGCCATTTCTTAGGTTAATCCTAATAAAAAGTTAGTTAGTAAGGAGGTTGAAACTTCTGAAACTTTGAGAATGATATAAGTATATAATTTTTTCTAATGAATCAATGAATTTATTAGCTAAACATTACTCATTGATACCAGTGACACATTGAAAGAGCCAAACCAAAATTTGAATGAATTTAAGAGTATTTTGAAAATGGCAATTTTCCTTATGTTTAGTATGGAGATTCTCTTATTTTTTTAAATGGACAGTGAGCAGATACACAAGTATTAAATACAAATTTCTAGTTTATTGAAATAAATCTGAACTAAATGTATGATGGAAAACGTTAGTTTGGAACTGTAAATGGAACATCATACTGTAATCACACACATAACACCTAGAATCAGTAGTATGGATGTATTTCATCCGAGACTAAATAAGATATCAAAAGGCTTATTATTTTTGCACCAGACCCTAAACACATTGTATAAATATTTCAATTTTGTTTAACCGGAAATTTATTCAGGAGCATTGGCTGTATTTCATCTAAAGTATAGAACAGTCACTTAAAGCTTAAAATGGTAGCCTGACAATCCACAAACTTAGGGCATTGAATACCCACAACAATAGGTTTATGTTATCAATGCCTCTTTTATAAACACATATTACAGCTGCATAAACTCCAGCTAAGCTGTTAAGTGTGTCCAATTTGCTGTAATAATGTTGATTTAGGACTTTGTTCCCTGAGATAATTCAAGTATTACTCATGCGAAAAGTGGTCTAATGCGCAACTTCACTAGTTTCATAGGATTTCTTGACTAACTGTTTGGAAGCTTGTGTGCTATGTAGCTGTTCGCTGGGGGTTTTGCTGCAGTGCAGCCTGTGTTTATATTCATAAAACTGCATGCAGGTCATTTCTTTTGTGTATGCATGTACATAATGGTGCCTATTCATGTATTTTTTGTGACACATAGTGCAGAATCTTCTCCTTTACAGATTATACTCACTATGTCACATGGCTCTGTATGTTAGTGCCATAAAATCGCCTGAAACAAATAAGGAAATATTTCAACAAAGAAACAACTGAAAGACTAGTACATTCCTTTATCACATCCCATATTGACTACGGAAACTCTTTACTCTTTGGATTACCTGAAACAACTATTCATAAGCTGCAGAGGCTTCAAAATGCTGCAGCACGCTTGATACTCCAAAGAGATAGATATGCCAGTGTTACAGATATGTTTAAACAACTACACTGGCTCCCTGTGAAGATCCGAATTAAGTTCAAAATGGCGTTATTGGTATTCAAGTGTTTAAATGGTGTTGGTCCCAGTTACTTGAGTGAACTTCTAGTCAAAAAGCCCATAACAAGAAATCTAAGGTCCTCTGCTGATGACAAACTGTTGCTTATTCCCCGAAGTTTTAAAAACGCCGCACCATCAGTATGGAACTCACTACCACAGCAGATCAGAAATAGCCAGACCACAGACATTTTTAAAAAGAGACTTAAAACACATTTTTATTCTGTTGCTTTTAGTTAATGTTATTGTCAAAAAAAAAAAGAATGTACACTTTTGTATTTTATCTATACTAATTTATTGTGCAATCTATTTTATTTTATTTTTTTCAACTTTATTATATAATATAATTATACATCTTTACATATTATTGTTGTGAACACCGCAGAATATTTTGTACAGATTTATCGGGGTGTTGAATCAATAAATATTATTATTATATTATAAAATTCAACCTGCCCATTGCTGAGTGGCTAATCTCTTTTCTTTTTCTTTTTTGTAATAATTTTCAAAATCTCATTTATGTAGTTGACATTTGTCCAGAATGTCAAAACTGGTTGGAATCTACTGTCTCCCATAGTTAGTACATTACCAAAAATATGGTTCAAGAGTGAACTAGCAGGGTCTAATCCCATCCTTTGCTAATCGTTTTTATAACATTGGGGTACTTTCAAAACAGCAAGACATTACACGCATCTTACGCCATAATTAAGTAGTTGTTGTGTAGTTGTTGATTTCCAGCAGGTATTGTGAAAGTAGTGATTTGAGAAACTCACTTCATGGACACGATTTACATTTGCAAATTCTTCTTCCATCACTGACTCATCACTATATAGATTTTTTTGACATGGATAGAGTTTCTCGATATCGCAAAGTTTCACATTTCCAGAATGCAATCAAATGTAAGCACCACAATCATGGGATACAGTGTGCTTCATGTAGCATAGACACTTTGGCTGAAGTGTACTATTATGGCATATTTCCTTATAATAACAAGAAAACTAGTGATAATTTACTGATACAGCTTCTAAACAAAATGTGCTTTTCTCGTATAAAGCCCTCAAAGGTCCTGGGCCTCCACGCAGCGAGGGTGGAAACACTTGGGGTGAAATCCTCTATCCCCAGTGGCTAAAAAGGACAGTGCGCATTGCACAAGCTGCTCCAGCTATCCAATGCAGACAATTATTGATATTTTGCATGCTTCTGGTTTCTACTACCAATTATGGATGATCAATCTTACCCTAGAGAGCCTCTACATAGCCCACTCAGGTGCTGATGAGGCGTTAAACAATAACACTACTACTACTACTACTACTACGTATAAAATTTGGACCTGTGTGTGAAGTACGTGAGGAACTGTGGAATTGGATGTCACACAACCTTAAAGGCTTTCGTCCAAAGGTTCGTCCAGACGCAGAACTTCTACAAGGGTTTGAACTATTAAATGATAGTCAGTTTCTACAGTACTATGATGGGCATGGAATTTGTCCTGAATGCATTGAGACTTATCCAGTGACAGCAGAAGGTCAACCTGTCCATTTTTATCTTCAAACTGTAAATAAAAAGTGCCTTGGAAATTTTCCTGCTGGGTTAACAATGCTTTTGGACCGTGAACTTCGCCGGGAGTGTGGAAAATACATTTGTGATGATTGTAACTCCAACTTGTACATTGAATTGGAAACGCAGAACCGCCAGATGCCAGATTTCCTCATTGTATCACCTGGTTTGGACCAAAATAGTCACAATTCATTTACACCCAAGTTAGAAGTTCCAGAAAACATGGAAGTATATGGCATCACCTATCACCTGACAGCTGCAATTATGGTACGACCAGGGCATTTTTATGCAATTGTGAAATGCAATGGCAAGTCCTAATTCTTGATGATCTCAGTCAAACTTTTATAGAATATTCAAGTTTTTCAAATGCAGTGAGGCGTACAGAACACAAGAGGCCAAAGTCTAACACAGCCATTTTGGACAGGCAACATGATGGGGTTCATCTTCTGTTGTACACTATAAATAAGGTGTGCCATGCTGTGAATGAGAGGACAGAATGTAAAACAAACAAGAATGACAGCCTGTTTCAACAACATGTCATAGACAATTCTGATAACTCTTCATATTCAGTCTTTACACCTGTGCCTGTTGCTCATTCAACACCAATTAAACCCTCTGCCTCTACAAACCCAACTGCACAACCAACTGAGACATTTCCTGAGCAAGACAGTGTACAGATGAACACAAATGTGAAGCCTTCACTTTGGAAGTCTCGCATTAAAATGGTGACAATTACTAAGGAAATCCATGACACTGGTTTTGTGCAGATTTGTAACAAGGCTATCCCTTACACCATAATTTACAATGATGTTTATTTCTCCTGTGACGAGATTCTTCATCTTTCAGGTTTTAATGTTCAGAGAGGATATTCCCATATTGATATGTTACTTGAGAAGAAGGTGTCAAATGAATGCCGTGTTTTTCTTTTACATGGAAGGAAACGATCATGGATAAGTAGGACAGCCTTGCTCTCACTTTTGGTAGACAGATCACTATATAGACAGAGTCAGAAGAAGCTGGTAGAGGCAGATGTCAAGAACATTGATGCTAATATAATAAGATCACCAGCTTGCTTTGGTCGCCAATTTAACAAATCATCCATTGACAGCAACAAGACCTCAACAGAGGTGATGCTGTTAGGAATGCCAGTTTCCTACATAATTTTAAGAGAGCAAGTTTTCCTGTCCCTTGACTACATCTTAGCATTTACTGAGATATATTCACATATTAAAAAGAACCATTGGGGCAAACTGGATCCTTTGCTTCTTAAACATGGTGATGACTTGCCAAGTGCCTTTGACACTGCTCAAACGAGGAAGAAGCGAGGATATATCAGTGTTCAAGCTCTACAGGTCCTACTGACTCATACTCGAGCAGGGAATAAGGAAAAAAAAAACTACTGAAGGACGGGCTTCTTGATTTTGTCTCCAAGTTGGCTGCACTGGGCATCAATGCCCCTAAACACAGTCATATCAATAAATACATCAATGAGCAATTTGCTGGTCAAAAAGAACCATTTCTAAAATGTTTGGCAGATTCTCTGGGGAAATCGCAACGTAAGGAGATTTCTGAATCGCCTAGGGGACAGCTGTGTGTCAGTGACATCAGATATGTTGTGGAAACTGCATACCTGAAATGCTCTGCTCAAGCAGGAAAAGCTAAGCATAAGATCAAGCAAGAAGTCCAGAAATTGTATGCCAATATCCATCCTGTTCAACCTGAATTAATGGACAACTTCAGTGGAATTGCTCTCATGCACAAAATGCGGAAGAAGCTTCCAGGGGTATTGCCAAGTGCAGCCAAGGAAAGAAACATTAAACTAAATTACAGACAGTCTTTCAACACAGTTTTACTTCCGAGGAGAACATCAACAGGTTGGGAAATTGATGCCTCCCGTTTGTTGGAAGTCTTGTCTTACAAGTACCACTTTCTTACAGACAGCTTGAAAGTCAGGGTATGGGGTGATGGTCGAGAAATTGGAGGTCGTCTCAGCACATTCCTTACTGTGTCCATAGTAAATCATGAGATGCTTTTAGAGGACTATCGTATCAGAATCCTAATGACCTATCCAATCTCTATATTTTATGAGAGCGATTCACGCGATAACCTTGCAATGAATCTAGGTCAAGAAAACATCATTGAACAGATGATACAGAAATATCCCCAAAATACGTACTACCTTATGGGAGATGAAATGTTTCTCATTAAAATCCTTGATGGCTCCAAGAAATTGAGCCCAACTTCGGACACTGGTTGGATTTTTACCACTATTCAAAGTTTGACGACGAAGTAAGAGAAGCTATTAAAAACCGTAAGAGAGCCCTCAGAATCTTTAAATCACAGCCGACCATCAACAATCTGAATAATTTTAAGTGCCTGAAAGCCAAAGCGCGTAGAATTGTCAGGCAAAAAAAACGTAGTTGTTGGAGAGACTATGTCTCCAGACTCACTGAAAGAACTCCTAGCAATAAAGTCTGGAAAATGATTAAGAAGATTGAAGGAAAGAACCTAGCTTCGCATGTAAGCATTCTAGAAGTGAATGGAGAACATCTCTCCTCACCAGAACAAATATCAAACGGGTTAGGAGAACAGTTTGCATACAACTCCTCATCGGAGAACTATACGAGAGAATTTCAATGTTATAAGGCTCAAGCTGAGAGATTAACCCTAAATATACAGTCTGATAACAGCGAAGATTATAACTCCTACATCACCTTAGAAGAACTTCAGAAGGCCATCTTAAAAGCGACTGACTCTGCAACAGGTTATGATAATATACATTATCAAATCTTAAAACACCTACCTCAATCCTCTTTAAAAACATTACTGTATATCTTTAATCAAATTTGGGAGAAGGGATGTCTTCCATCCCTGTGGAAACAAGTCACGGTCATCCCAATTCCCAAGCCGGGGAAGGATCATAGTGATCCTATGAATTATCGACCAATAGCCTTAACCAGTTGTCTATGTAAGACAATGGAGCGAATTGTTACTGATAGACTGGTTTGGTTCCTGGAGTCGAACCAGCTTATTACAGAGTTCCAATCTGGATTTCGCCGTCACAGGAGCACATTAGATCATTTAGTCAGACTGGAAACTTATGTTAGAGATGCTTTCATTAACAGAGAACACGTAGTAGCCATATTCTTTGACCTAGAAAAAGCTTATGACACTACATGGAAATATGGAATAATGAAAGATCTCCACGACTTAGGGCTTTGAGGTCGCCTTCCAGTTTTCATCGGATCCTTCCTACAGGATCGCTTCTTTAAGGTCCGAGTGGGATCAACGATGTCAATCCCCTACTCTCAGGAGAATGGAGTCCCTCAGGGTAGTATTCTCTCGCCCACCCTCTTTAACGTCAAAAGCAACAGTATAGTAAATTCCATCTCAGAAAATCTCATGTCGTCCCTATATGTTAACGATTTCCTCATTGCATATCGTTCCAGATATATGCCAACCATAGAACGACAACTGCAATTAAATTTGAATAGGATTCACAAATGGTCACTCGAAAATGGCTTCAAGTTCTCTAAACAGAAGACAGTTTGTCTGCCTTTCTATTATTTACGATCAAACCATCCAGATCCATCACTAATAATTGACAACTGTCAAAAAAAAGTGGTGAATGAAACAAAATTTTTGGGTGTACTCTTTGACTCCAAATTGTCTTTCATTCCGCATATCAAAGCACTGAAAGCAAAGTGCCTGAAATCAATGAACCTCCTTAAAGTAGTGAGCAAATATAATTGGGGTGGGGACACAACGGTCCTCCTTCGTCTCTATCGAGCAATTACTCGTTCTCGACTTGATTATGGTTCTGTGGTATATGGCTCCGCCAGACCATCTTATCTAAAATGCCTGAATTCTGTACATCATCAAGGGTTGCGACTAAGCTTAAGAGCTTTTTGTACATCTCCTGTAGAGAGCTTATATGTACTGGCAGGGGAACCTCCACTTTCCCTTTGTCGTATCAAGTTATCCATGCAATACATACTAAAAGTAGCTTCAACTCCAACAAATCCAACATATGATGTAATATTTCATCCAAAGTACATGCATCATTATGAATCTCGCTCAAACGCCATTCGACAACTGGGATTACGCATGAAATTCCATCTTGAGGCTGCAAAAATTGATACTACAATCATTGCCGAGACGGAAGCACCACCCATTCCGCCATGGATTCTCCCAGTCCCGAAAGTTATACTAGATTTGGCAGAGCTTGAAGAAAAGCGAAATCAATCCGGTAGACTATCAAAACCTATTTTATAGTATAAGGTTTAAATATGATTCGTACAAATTTCTATACACAGATGGCTCAAAAATGGAAAGACGAGTAGGCTGTGCAGTCACTTCTTATAAAACCATTATAGCTGAATGTCGTCTTCCAGACCACTGCTCAATATACACTGCAGAATTAACAGCTATTTACCTTGCCTTAAAGAACATCGAGGACTCAGAATCAGATCGTTATGTTATCTGTTCTGATTCCAAATCTGCTCTTCAAGCAATCCAAAATAAACAACTTGATAACCCTGGGATCTTAGATGTTCTTATTAAGTATTTCTATCTTCACGAATACAAAGACATAGTATTCTGCTGGATTCCTGGACATGCTGGCATTGAAGGGAATGAAAAAGCAGACCTGGCAGCAAAAAGGGCTCTTACAAAAGAGATAACTGATTTTACCATTCCATACACTGATTTTAAAATGACTATAAAATCTTTTATCATGTCTTGCTGGCAAAGACAATGGACTGAATGTAATAACAACAAGTTGCATTCAATCTTACCTTGCATTCAAAATAAAATACCTAGTAGGTTCAATACTCGCAAAGATCAAGGAATATATCACAGATGCCTCATAGGACATTCAAGACTTACACATTTACACCTTTTAGTCAATGAACCGGCACCGGTATGCCAGAGTTGTCGGTGCCCCCTAACAATCAAACATATTTTATTAGATTGCAGCCACTTACAACGCTTTAGAAGACCTTTCTTTCAAGCTAATACCTTACAACATCTCTTTACCAGATATCCAACCCAGACAATTATTGATTTTTTATATGCTTCTGGTTTCTACTACCAAATATAGTTAATCAATCTTAACCTAGAGGGCCTCTACATAGCCCACTCAGGTGCTGATGAGGCGTTAAACAATAACTCACACACACACACACACACAGGATTCACAAATGGTCACTTGAAAATGGCTTCAAGTTCTCTAAACAGAAGACAGTTTTGTATGCCTTTCTATTATTTACGATCAAACCATCCAGATCCATCACTAATAATTGACAACTGTCAAATAAAAGTGGTGAATGAAACAAAATTTTTGGGTGTACTCCTTGACTCCAAATTGTCTTTCATTCCGCATATCAAAGCACTGAAAGCAAAGTGCCTGAAATCAATGAACCTCCTTAAAGTAGTGAGCAAATATAATTGGGGTGGGGACACAACGCTCCTCCTTCGTCTCTATCGAGCAATTACTCGTTCTCGACTTGATTATGGTTCTGTGGTATATGGCTCCGCCAGACCATCTTATCTAAAATGCCTGAATTCTGTACATCATCAAGGGTTGCGACTAAGCTTAAGAGCTTTTTGTACATCTCCTGTAGAGAGCTTATATGTACTGGCAGGGGAACCTCCACTTTCCCTTCGTCGTATCAAGTTATCCATGCAATACATACTAAAAGTAGCTTCAACTCCAACAAATCCAACGTATGATGTAATATTTCATCCAAAGTTCATGCATCATTATGAATCTCGCTCAAACGCCATTCGACAACTGGGATTACGCATGAAATTCCATCTTGAGGCTGCAAAAATTGATACTACAATCATTGCCGAGACGGAAGCACCACCCATTCCGCCATGGATTCTCCCAGTCCCGAAAGTTATACTAGATTTGGCAGAGCTTGAAGAAAAGCGAAATCAATCCGGTAGACTATCAAAACCTATTTTATAGTATAAGGTTTAAATATGATTCGTACAAATTTCTATACACAGATGGCTCAAAAATGGAAAGACGAGTAGGCTGTGCAGTCACTTCTTATAAAACCGTTATAGCTGAATGTCGTCTTCCAGACCACTGCTCAATATACACTGCAGAATTAACAGCTATTTACCTTGCCTTAAAGAACATCGAGGACTCAGAATCAGATCGTTATGTTATCTGTTCTGATTCCAAATCTGCTCTTCAAGCAATCCAAAATAAACAACTTGATAACCCTGGGATCTTAGATGTTCTTATTAAGTATTTCTATCTTCACGAATACAAAGACATAGTATTCTGCTGGATTCCTGGACATGCTGGCATTGAAGGGAATGAAAAAGCAGACCTGGCAGCAAAAAGGGCTCTTACAAAAGAGATAACTGATTTTACCATTCCATACACTGATTTTAAAATGACTATAAAATCTTTTATCATGTCTTGCTGGCAAAGACAGTGGACTGAATGTAATAACAACAAGTTGCATTCAATCTTACCTTGCATTCAAAATAAAATACCTAGTAGGTTCAATACTCGCAAAGATCAAGGAATATATCACAGATGCCTCATAGGACATTCAAGACTTACACATTTACACCTTTTAGTCAATGAACCGGCACCGGTATGCCAGAGTTGTCGGTGCCCCCTAACAATCAAACATATTTTATTAGATTGCAGCCACTTACAACGCTTTAGAAGACCTTTCTTTCAAGCTAATACCTTACAACATCTCTTTACCAGATATCCAACCCAGACAATTATTGATTTTTTATATGCTTCTGGTTTCTACTACCAAATATAGTTAATCAATCTTAACCTAGAGAGCCTCTACATAGCCCACTCAGGTGCTGATGAGGTGTTTAACAATAACTCACACACACACACCACTATTCAAAGAAAGATCAAATTAAAGAGTGTGCTCCAAATGGCCTTAGAACCGATTTATCCATTTTGGTTGATAGAGAACATGAGGAATCTCTCCTTCCTTCAATACCACTCAGTAACATAGTTTTTGACATCATGCATGGTCTTACTCTTATTGTGGAGAAGCTGATGAATATTGAGATAGAGAAAATCATAAGTGAAGGTCAGAAAGGTCAACAAACAAATGACCTGACAAGCAAGGCCCTATTGAACAACCTTGTGGCCAACGTCAGGAGAATGAGTTTCCTCACATTCTTGAGAATGTTGTGCCCAAAAGGACAATCACCCTATCCCTGTCACCAGAAGTAAAACAAGCTGCAGGATTGACTAGAATTTATAAAGAATATGATATTTTTTGCAAAATCTGGCACTTTCTACATATTATGTTTTAAATTTTGAAAGGCAAGCCCCAACATATTCCTCTACCAGACAGTCCCTTTAGGTCATTGCATGTCACTGATTATCAGTGGGGCTATAGCACTGATGTCCAACAACGATACAAGGAAGCTGCAGAGGGTTTTTATCAACTGATGTGCTGCAGATATACTTGGAAGAATATCACACCCTACATGGTCAAGTTTATTGACAATGCCAGATATTTTATGACCCAAGATATACCCATGTGTCGTTTTCAAGCTGAAGGTGGTGAGCACCTCACAATGTTTCGTAAACTCTGCTACCAAATCAATTCTAGTGATTCTGCAGTTTCAGGTGCCTTTGTAGTCTTTGTCGTGAGCCACAAAGCAGCAGTTACAATACAAACTACATACAGAGGATATCGTACAAGACGACTACTCCTTGAGAAAAGATCAAGAGTTAAGAACACCAGTCATTCTCTGAGTAGTGACAGGGCGGAGGCCTAGCTCAGAGGTAGCGCTCTGGGCTTCCAACCGCTGGGTCCTGGGTTTGATTCCCGGTCGAGCCTAAGTTGGATGGCTGTTTCATCCTTCGTCTCATTGCCATGGTCTCTGCCTGTCCTAATTAGCCCAATTGGTGCAGAAATACAGGACGTAAAGCCCTAATCACCCGCCCACCCACTCTGAGTAGTGACACTTTCCAAGAGGTTCAGGATATTTTTTTTCCCTGCTTGTGCACAACCAGACAAATTTGTATTATCCAACTGTGATTTTGTTTTGGTTGGAAGTGTTCCATCGCATGGAAAGAAAAAGTTTTCACAAGCCACCCTTGAAAGAGAAGTGAAAGCACTTGGTGGACGAGTTTCAAAAACATTGCCTGGCTGCACCAAGGCAAGGTCGACAAGATGTATTACCTTCTAGTAAACAGTGCATCTTTGTCCAAGAAAGTTCCAGATATAGCAATCAGCAGGAGGTACACAATCTTTGATTTTGGTTTTATATTCGACTGTATGGATACTCGTAGCCTTGTGGATCTTAATATTCACAAGCCAGACTTATCTCGGCTTTTGGAGCAGGTGAATGTTGAACCATCTTTGGCCAAACAGCATTTCAGAAGGAAGCCTAGGATGATAAGTCTTCTTAAGAAAAGAACTGGGAAGTATGTTGTACATCTGAGTCTATCTCAGAAAGTTGAAAAGAATGCAGCTTTGTTTTATGGCAACCTTAAAAGGAAATTGACACTAGAAACAGAGTCGCATACTTTTACAAAACAGTCCCGACTATTTGGGCAGTATTGTAAAGACTATTCATCGTTGCCTCCTCTGAGAAAATTAAATATGTAGATATGTGGAATGAAAAGAAAAATGTTGTACTGCAACAAAAACAGCAAGAAGATCAGGTGAAATTATACAATAGAGTCATTCGTCCTCTCCATGCAGATGTTTCAGCTAACCTGTCTATATCCCATGCACCAAATGGTTGCTGCTTTGGTATGTAATAAATCTTAACATGTAAATCCCAAGAATTGTGTTTTATCAGTATTTTGATGTTATGTTCATTGTTAATAAAAGTATTGGTTTGAATCTTAGTTGGAGTTGTTTATTTAATCTTAGGTGTGAGCTGTTAGTGCATTTTTAGCTGCAGTCTCCATTGACCCAAGTTTAATTAGATAAAAAGAGTTTTTTTTAATTGTCTTATCTTTTTAACTTTCTATTTAGCTGTACTTTTCATTGAACAATGTTGTATTACTGATGTGTCGAACTGGTTTTTGACGTTTTTTTCTCTCTTTCAGTTGTCTGTATAATTTTACTTTTACCAGCCCATGCTATGTGTCTCATTGTGTATGCCACAAATATACATAAATTCATATAAAAGGGTTTCAGAACTACCATTGTCTTCTTTACCAAATAGCAAGGCTCAATGATGACCATAAGTCTGCCAACCAATGCAAAGTGTTATGACAATGGATATTAGGGAATTATGAAACCGCCCCCCCCCCCTCAAAGAAACAAAAATATGTTCAGTTAAATTGCGATTAATTTTCTCTTGTAAATGTATTTTCTTGGTGTTCCAGGTGGGAATGACTATCTCCTAATGGATTTGTTACTGTGCACAGTCCATCTCAGAAAACTTGCTGAATGGATCCGTTTCACAGTAATTTTGACAATTGCCTTATTGACTGCATTTGTTAATGTGGTAACAGATAATTTTGTTCGATTATAATTGTTTAATGTTCTTCATACATGTGTCATTTTTCATAAATTTGGATCTGTAGTGGAATCTTTAATAAATATCTATTATTTTTGCAATCAAATTTTTCATGATAAGTTTTCTTACAATGATGTTGCAGGAAAACTTTTCTTTCCTTTATACAATTACTCCCTATGGCATGTAAGCCACTGAATTAAAAGTTTTCACTTATTTGTTGGTATATAATTGTGCACAGTATTTGGTTTGAAAGTAAAAAAGATGGGCGATCTTGCTCGAAAACTAACCCATACTGTAGTAAGCATATTTGCATAGTACTCCTAGTACTACAACAATCAGTGAAGATAAGTCATTAAGGAGGGAAGGGGTGAAAGTAGTCCAGCAGTGGGGGAGCAATATGATACTAAAGCAATTAGCATGATTAGGGCCTTCAGATGTTGGGTGAAGGCTTGTTACCCAATTAGTGAGATTGCATAATAAGAGATACAAATTGTTGCATTCTTGGTAAAATGGAAGATTTCTGTAATGATTCAAAGTCAGTAAGAATGCATATATGACGACCAGATTATTTGATGATTTCGCAATGATATGACCCTGTTACTTTAATGAATATATTTCTGCACATAATACATGTAGACAGCATCAATATACCAAAAAATTGGTGACCCTTAAGGTCGTTTTGGCCATGGCCAAAGATACCCCACACTCAACTTCAGAGGGCTGAAATAATCATTTTCTTTGGATTACCGAGAAATACTTAAATAGTTTGAATTACCTATACACCATTTTAATCTGTGGGACATTCTCTACAAAATACAGGCATTCAAAGTTACTGGCATATTTACAACCAGGTTCCCTGGACTAAAGTATACAGCAACTGCTGTGTCACTGAAAATCACATGCCCTAACATAACTGTCCCTAGAGCAAGCAGTATATAGAGTGCATTAAAGGTCATGATCTTTTTATTTTTAGGAAGCTTATATATTATAGATCATATTTATCCAAAAATAAGCCAATTCAGACTAAGACTCAACAAAATCCCTTTTTTTTATAGACGGCCAAAGTCACCCCAGTTGACGGTATCTAAGTCACACATTAAATTTTAGCTCATTTTGTTATTTATCGGTAAATTGGAATTCACCACCTACAAATGTGTGCTACAGTAGCACACATCCCTGCACCATTCTATCCATTAGCCATACCACAATCACTATAAGATCCCAATTCTGCAGGATTCCTATATTGCAAGGCTGGATTGTCTAAGTTATGTGGCCTGAAAGACTGAAACTAGCGAAGTGATTTGACAGTCATTTTGACTTAACCAGTCCTATTTCTTTGGTGACAGCCTGACTTGTCTCACATGCTTTGGGAACATAGGAACATTACATTTATGAGTTCATTGCAGATAGCCTGGCTGTGGTATACAATACTGTCTTTTTTTTCTTTTCTTTTTTAAGATTAAACATCTTAAATTACAGTACTGCTGAGTTTCCTTGTTACTCTACCAAAAACAATGCATTCAGACCTAGTCCCCAATTGTTTATCACTCTAACACTATCCAACCTATAAAAGTCTTCTTGAGACAACAGGTATCAGTATTAGTTCTGTTGATATGTTGCATGTTATATTCAGTACCAATAGTGCAATAGTGCATAGATGACATGCTCTCTAAATATAATAATTATAAGTATTATCATTTTGATTATAGTGTCTTTTTTAAATTAAATTAACACCACTAGGGTATGAGGGCGGGGGCCTAGCTCAGAGGTAGTGCTCTGGGCTTCCAACCGCTGGGTCCCGGGTTCGATTCCTGGTCGAGCCTAAGTTGAATGGCTGTTTCATCCTTTGTCTCATTGCCATGGTCTCTGCCTGTCCTAATTAGCCCAACTGGTGCAGAACTACAGGCACGTAAAGCCCTAATCACCCACCCCACGCCACTAGGGTACACCTAATTTTCAACAATATTTACCAAATGTGAAACATGTTAATCAGGGAGATACCTGCATATATACACACCATATATTTACAGTTAACTATACTGACATTCAGACCTTGGTTAGCATCCTTTTCGCCATGTTGAATTGTAGATGGCGCTATGATGTTCAACTATGTTTTGTATATCTTTAAAATTCAAGTCTTGCCACTGTTCTGGTCTATGTATTTACTTTATAAAATATTTTTCATAAGGTCCATTGCTGGATCATCTTGAGTCAGATAACGGCTCGATTAAATGCGTAGTATCCATTTTCAGACCCTGGCCCTCCATGCCCCCCCCCCCTCATTCCAGAAGGTCCAGCTACACCACTGCCATTATTATAAACATTGGTGACAAAATCTAGCCAACTGCAAACAAACAGTTATAAAAGTGTAGTGGGTACGATTAAAGTGTTGGGTACGATTAAAGTGTTGTCCAATTCTGCATGTCAAACTTAAGGCACTTAAGGATTATTTACTAAGGTTAATGAGGAGTTTGTTACACGCCCTTACACTGATTTTGACAAGCATATCAGGGATGCTGCTGGAAATGCAGTCACAGTGATTATCCCACTTGAAGAAATTAAACAAAAGAACCGGGAGAGGGCAGTTGAACCTCTTTTTAAGGAGAATGTTTCATCTGACGATCCAAGATTGATCCGAGCTATCAGGGACCACTTTATTGATCCCCCTTCAACACTTCTGCCAAAAATGAGTCGACCCTTGTCGATCACTCCCCAAGCGAAGGCCATCGACAAAATTCTTCATGGCAAAGTAAGTCATTCAATATATTTCTTGCTTTAAAATTTTATAAACCTTGGTTAAATAATGGAAAAAAAGAATAAGTTAAATTAACCAACAAGGCTATACCCCAAACATTCTAAATATATATGTGGACATTTAAGAGCATGACAAATTTATCTCATATATACTATTCTAATATTATAGAGCAACAAAAGTATCCCCCAATATCTGTATTTTAATTTATTTATTTTATTTTGTTTTTTCACAAATGATATTGAATATATTTGCTGACTATACATCTGCTAGTGAGGTTGGGCCCTTGACTGGGAAGGCTGGGACCTCCCATTCAGCATGCCCCCATTTGCGTCCATGCAGCAGTCTTTGTATTTTATATGGGATATTATGTGCACGCAGTTTTACAGCCTTCCTGTCTACCTTAATCTATTTTATTATTTGATAAATACTGAGTGCACACAATATTACAAATCTTGACATGCTGTTATTTTTCAACAATTATTTTATCACTGAATGACTTAGTCATCGCTGATAAAAATTGTATTACTCATTTTGTAAATGTTCCCGAGGTAAGCGGGTAAGTCCTTTCTCCAGGAATTTTGGACCGAAGATATGAAAGCTGGCCCCTTCACAGGGATGATTGGCCTCTTCGCCAGGAAGATTAGCCTTTTTGCCAGGAAGATTGGCCTCTTTGCCAGGAAGATTGGCCTCTTCGCCAGGAAGATAGCCTCTTGCTAAGATGGTTGCCCCTTAACCAGCAGATCAAATATGCAGTTCACACTTTATAATTTATTTTAATTCTTGAGTTATGCAAAAAATCCTTAGGCAAGCTTTACTTTTACTTCCAAGTTGAACACAAATTTTCCATCATAAGTGCTCTTTTAATTTTGGTTCGCGTTGTGCAAAATTCTACTAGGCAACGTTTAATGCACTTAAGTTGTAATGTCCATCTTTATTTCAGAGGAATGGTTTCTACATTGAATGTGGTGCTCTGGATGGAGAAAGGTCTTCGAACAGCATTTACTTTGAAAGAAAACTAAACTGGAAAGGACTTCTCATTGAAATGGACCCATCGTGGTATCGACAAATCGAGGGAAAAAATAGAAAAGCACACACCATGAACGCTTGCTTATCGCCTCATCAGTATCCAATAAAGGTAATATAAGAATTTGCCATTTACCCGGGTAAACTAAACCAAGGGAGGTGCTGTGCCCTAATGGTTAAGGTGCTTGCCTCCAAACTGTGAGGTTGCAGGTTCGAGCCCCTCCAGCACAAGGAACTGAGCTGATCCTCTGTAATGCTCCACTCCACTTAGGTGGGTTCATCAATTGATCTTGAACCAAAAATTATGGAGTCATGTGAATAGGATCAGTTATTTGGTAGTAATTTAATTATGTGTAAAAGTCGAACTGTAAAAGTCTTGTGTTGAACTGCAAAGGTCATGTGTTAAACTGTAAAGGTCATGTGTTGAACTGCAAAGGTCATGTGTTAAACTGTAAAGGTCATGTGTTGAACTGCAAAAGTCATGTGTTGAACTGCAAAGGTCATGTGCGTGTTTAACTGCAAAGGTCATGTGTTGAACTGTTTAGGTCATTCATCGAAGTCCTAGACCTGCAAGATATAACTGGATATAATTATAGACATAATATTACTGGATTGTTCATTTTACAGAGCACAAAAAAGCCAAATTGTGAATGCAAATGTATATTCACGCTAATTTGAGTGGCTTGACTGTTGAATGATGAACATCGGTCATGAAAAGTTTACAACATGAAGAGAGAGAGAGAGAGAGAATTTATGTGACCAAATTAAATAAAACAAACAAAAGCAGCAAATTAGGAACAACAATAAGCAGTAAATAAATAAAATAAAGTAAAAAAGTCAAAATACATATAATCTCTTTACCTTTGGTCAGGAGACATCCACTAAGTTCTTATTAAAAAAAACGCTGACGTGGATGCCCCCTAAAACTCGTATTTAAAAAATAATAATAAAATAAAATAAGAAATAAAAAATAATAAAAAAATTTATAAAATACATTTATATATAAATAACAAGATCTAAAAATAAGAAATAATGATGGGATGAAAATGAAAGTATGGCAAACAAATTGCAAATGTAATAAAAAGTTTACAACAGGGATCAGTTCTTAATTGTGATTGTGACATCTATATTTCGTGTATGAATGTACTGGGTGGTACTGGATGGTCTCACAGATTTCAAAGCAGCCAGCAGAATTGAAATTATATATTGTATATACGCTATTGTTGGTTTAAACATGCATGTTATTGACCATGCAGCCTGGGTATTTTTCACCCAACAGCATTTTTTCCGCAGTGGTCGAGGGGGGGGGGGAGGAGAAGGTCGAAGGGGGGGGGGGGGGGGGGGGTGGCGATATGCTGCAAGCAGAATAAACACCTTGTTATGTATTGTGGTTTACTTTTTTTGGCTGTTTTAATTTTTCAAGCTAGCATTAAAAACTGCCTTTGCTAAATAATGTACGCACTTTACCCTAGTCAGATGAGAGTACATTTATATTAACGTATAGTGCCCAATTATGGTCAGGTTCTTGTTAATGAGAGCTACATGTATCAAGTCAAGCTTATTTTGCACACTTATGGGGTATAGTGCAGTATAGCAGACCCAAATTTATACCCATATTTGGCGTTCATTACATATAAACATAATCACTATCTTTTACCAAATTTAGTTTTGGCAAACAAAACAAAACGTTTTTGAATACTGTTATTAAAAAATAAACAACTTTCTTGCCTTGAAAATGATCACCGCCGTCGTTTATTTGTGACGTCATTAATTGAATTCAGTATTTCTTTGTCATAGGCCTGGCAATGAAGCTAGCTAAATATGGTCATAAATCTGGATCCGCTGCAAGATCTTTTCTACAAATGCTTTCCCTCTGGTAAAACAGCTTCTGCAGTAAAATAATTATTGATAAATTACATTCTTAAAATTAGGTAAGGCGATTTTTGTAAATTTACTTCTTTAGATTTTTAGTGCATATCAAAAAGTTTATGCTTCAAACATGCAAGTTTGAAGAGAAACCCTGATGACCAACAAGATTTTCACGCACTCTCAATTTATTGAGATTTTCATGCACTCTCAATTTATATAAAAATTGGAATCATTTCACATGACCTTAACAGCTCAACACATGACCTTCACAATTCAACACATTTCCTTGAATGACCTTGCAAAGTGAAAATACACATCTAAAGTTTCAAATGCTACTGGTATAGTGGTGTTAATGCTCAGCAGATGAAATGAAGCAGCATTAATTATAACTGACCATATTAGGACACTGACCATATTAGGACACTGACCATATTAGGACACTGACCATATTAGGACACTGACCATATTAGGACACTGACCATATTAGGACACTGACCATATTAGGACACTGACCATATTAGGACACTGACCATATTAGGACACTGACCATATTAGGACACTGGCGTTCAAACATTTTTGACCAAATGGTCAAGTGCAACTGGCAACTTACACAGTTGTCACTTTGATTGACAGTTGTTTGTTCAACCGTGGCAATGTTATTGTTTTAGGATCATTGGAGCGTCCAATGCAGTGCGTAGCAATTTACTTTTATTTGCTGGCTCAGATGCATCACCACTGCTCCTAATGTAGTATTAAATTTGTCTTGGTTAAAAAAAATAATAATCCATGATTGAGTCCTATCCTATCCCACAAAGAAAATATTTTGAAATACATGCATTATTGGCAACTTGTGGAGCAATTAGCTGAAATGTTTTGAATACATATGCAAGTATAAAAGCACAGGTTTGCGATGGACATAGATAGCTGGATAGATAGATAGATAGATAGATAGATGTCACGCTTACAATGCCTTTCTAAATAATTAAAAAAATTTTTTTTTTTGGGTACCATTTTTTTGTCATAATTCAATAAAGGTTAGTTTTTTTTTTTTGGCTTTTGATTTTTTTTCTTTAGAGGGACATGTTTGATTGTATATATGTTAACCTGTGACATATATATTTGTTGAGTACATTTGCTTGTATAATACAATAATTTCC
The DNA here is from genome assembly GCA_932294295.1 of Alitta virens. Lineage (NCBI taxonomy): Eukaryota > Metazoa > Annelida > Polychaeta > Phyllodocida > Nereididae > Alitta > Alitta virens. The sequence goes on from OW028576.1 coordinate 12,484,549, forward strand.
GAAAGTTTGCCAAACCTATTGATCCATTCTACAGGACTAATTTATTTCTGATAACTGCCTTGCTCTTTGTTTTGTCTTATCAAACCCAAACATTGTCACGGTTGGCTGATTAAGTATCAACAAAAGTGGCAACTCACAGAGCAACAGTTGCATTTGACCATTTGGTAAAAAATGTTTGAACGCCACTGACCATAAGAGGACAATGACCATATTAGGACACTGACCATATTAGGACACTGACCATATTAGGACACTGACCATATTAGGACACTGACCATATTAGGACACTGACCATATTAGGACACCGTACGTTAGTGTGGCAACTTAAAAACGCTTCCTTCTACAAAATAGTTCAAGCATCAAGAGCATTGCACCCTAGGCTTTCTGCATGGCCATTGACTTGGAAATAATTTCTAGAGGACGCCATGTTATGTAGTTTCCAGGGCAGGGGCCTAGCTCAGAAGTAACGCTCTGGGCTTCCAACCGCTGGGTCCCGGGTTCGATTCCCGGTCAAGCCTAAGTTGGATGGCTGTTTCCTCCTTCGTCTCATTGCCATGGTCGACGTAAAGCCCTAATCACACACACACACACACACACTTATGTAGTTTCCAAGTCTATGAAATCTACTGTAATAAGTCACAAGCCCCTTGGTTGCACCTGTCCTTTATAACCGCAGGAGCGGCCCCGTAGGGGCCGCCCGTAGGGCTTTTATGTTTAGGGATTGGCCAAAAACAAAATCTACTGTCATGCTATTCTCAGATGACCGGATCGGAACTATGTTGTCCTAGATATTCTGCGCGGCCATGATGCGCAAAAACTTTCAATGACCTACTTACACAAAAATCGTTCTTTACTTAGGATTTTCCTGACAAACTTGAAGAAACTCACGTTAGAACTCCGTTAATGACATTTCTAGGTGATTCCAAGACTGGACAAGCAGTAGAACTATGGTTTTGAATGTTTCATGGGACATGATGGGAGCCATGTCCATTGCCATGAGGCTTGACAAACTAAATGAACGTTCGACCAATCAGAGTAGAGCTTATTTCTTTGCAAGGCCATTTTGCAAGGCAACGAGCTCTAACAGACTCTGTGATTGGCTGTGGCACTTAGGCCTTAGAAATTAATGCATAAGGCCTCATTGTTCATCAGTAAGACTACGCAAGCAACGAGCAGAAGGGAATGAAATAAAGCTTAATTACAGAAGGAAATATGAACTAACAGTAATGCAAACAACACCAACCTGCAGTCCATTGATAAGATATCAATAAAGAAAGAGGAGGCCGTTATTTTCGGGAAAAGCCCTAAAATAGCACCAGGCTATAAATAGATGTGGGCGTGGCCTAATGCAAGCACGTACTTTTGTTTACAAACGAATAGATCTGTGTGTTGACAACTCTGTTTTGACAGCTTGGTGATAACCCGATTTTGATAGCTGATTAGTCAAATAGGTGCAGTTCGATTTCTTCAGAAAATGTTACCAACAGAAACAGCTTTTTAATCTAGTGGATAACATCAATGACTTCAATACAACATTCAACACCAGTTGAATAAATCACTTCAGTGAAATTGACCGCGACAGTGATGCCAATGAAATATCATGGGGTTTTAAACATACAACAGAATATCTAACTAAGTTATTCTTTGTCAATGATAAATATGCATTTTTCTGGATTTTGTTTAGACACTGAAATTTTATGTCACTAATTTTCATGCTATTTCCAATAAATGGCATGTGGTATGTCAGTCGCTAACCAAGTAGACCAAAATTGCAAAATTTCAGTCTTATTATACACTTTTCTGGTGTGACATGACAGTCGCTATCCAAACTAGTACCACAAATTAATTAATCAACCTTGCAAACATTATTTATTTATGTGGACTATATAACTATAACATTCACTTAAAGATAATATATTCAGGTTTATCATATATATATATATATATAAATATATTGTCTTTAGGTATATTTAATATCTATCTATATAGATACACAATTCATTGCATCAACAATGCAATTTAATTTAATTTTGTTATATCTATAGAAGAACCCTTCAGGGGCAGATCCAAAATTGTTTGCAGTGTTCCCTCTAATTTCTTATGCACTGTGATGTATTAGGCCAAGAAGGGGAGGGGGGCTAAGAACCCCCTAGTTCAGTTACTGGACTAAGAACCCCCATTAAACCCCCCCCCCCCACCCTACCTTTGAATCTGCTACAGCTCTTAAAAAAAAGGGTATAAAAATATATGCCATGGTACATGTACATGACACAGGACTATCCCTGCGGCCCCTCATAAACATTGCATTATCATATTAATCAATGTAGGCTATATATTTCAATGGTGATATTAAAATAAATTGTTTCTGAGTTCTGAAGTAAATCTTTCTCGTTCCAGACGGACTTTCAAGAGAGCTCAGCAGGAACCGGCAAGCTATTGAAAAAGAACTCGACAACCTCGAAGGCTGTTTTCTGCTTTCCCATTCTGTCCATCATGTTAGCCATGAACCAAACTCACATCGATTACTTTAGTCTGGACGTTGAAGGATTTGAGTGGGAAATATTACAGACGATACCATTTGATAAGCTGGACATAACTACATTTAGCGTTGAATACTTTCACTCTGAAGACAAATCCAGTGAAATATTACAATTAATGAAAGACAAAGGTTACTTATTACACTCAAAAATTGATACTAGTCAGCCAACTTGGGCACGCGATTATATCTTTGTTAAAAAAGAATTTAATCTGAAGATATGAATTTTCATAATTCCATCATATTGCTTGTTATAGCAAATTTACGAATCAGTTCATTTGTCAACTTTTGTTTTTCATTTACAATTACTTGGTCAAATTAGTAAATCCTGTGTATTGATACAGTAAAATTACTACAGTTTATTAATTTTATTTATTTATTTATAAAACATATTTTTACAGGGTAATAAACATTTTGAGCAAACAGCTCTTTTACAAAATGGCCCTGTTACAAATAAATAAAAACAGCTTAATATAACAGAACTAAAAATAAGAAATAAATATGAAGGCCAGTGCCTAAGGTCACTCAAGTAGTGAATCCTGGCCAATCTTCTCTATTGTGGAGAACACTGCATTCACCTGGGTCGTACTTAGGCCTATTATTTATTCATTTCAACCCCCAAAAACTGGGGAACAAGATATATACAAAATGTACAGTAAAATCGTGGTAAAACACCAGAGATATAAACAATATATAAACTGTGTGTTCTTAAAATGCCTTTGTAGGCAGTTTTGTTAAAATATATTCATGAAAAAGTAAATAATTAAGACATTTTTCTCTCTACTACTAGATATACACTTAATTTTCTGCTCTTTGAACAGAATTTCTATGGAAGAATAACCTGTGGTGACAATTTTATGAATAAGCTTACCTTGTATGATCTTGCCTGTACTTATATAATATGATAGAAACTTGTATTGTAAATAAGACTAAAGTCTCGGTTTTAAATAACCTATTATAGAAATTCCTTTATTATTATTATAGAATATTCCAAGGCATGTATCAAATTAGTATGGTATATAGTTGCCAATGACATTGGGTCCATTCTGCTGTTGTTGTTCAATATATTAATTATTGCAATCTACCAATCAGAACAGCGCATGACGTCACAAAACTGCAATTCAGCGTCACCAACTCAAAACTTTCCCAATCATTTTTAGAATAATAAAGCAATTTATGCTGATTTTAACCAACTATATAATAATTATTGCAGTATTTGTTTTTATGGAAGGTTTCACTATGAACTTCGGTTGGTTCCTTTTCTGGCGTTGCAACTCTTGTCCGACGGGTCCCGGGTTCAATTCCCGGTCAAGCCTATGTTGGATGGCTGTTTCATCTTTCGTCTCATTGCCATGGTTCCAACCTGTCCTAATTAGCCCATCGGGTGCAGAAATACAGAACGTAAAACCCTAATCCCCCACCACCACTTGTCCGACAATTTGCGTATCCTTATTGCGAAGATTGTAGATGTCTGATTGGCTAAGAAAATTATTATCCTAAGCGACACAGACAAATTATAGCTAATGTCTGTGGATTATGAATGGCCAATGAATTCCCGTCATATTTTGGTCTTTAAAATCGTAAATTCTGGTTCAATTTGAAAAATAATTCCAGTTATTGTTTTGAAGCAGCAGCGCTAGTTTAAATGGCAAAGTGTCGGCAAATAGTGATATTTTGTCTTTATAGTAGAGATGTTAAATTCCGGGAACTTTCATGAGAGGAAATTTACCCGGGTAATTTTGGGGAATATTCTGAAATATTGGGAATATTTAAATTTGCAAGATACAGTATATCTGAAACATCCAGCATTATGTAATAAATTATCCCTTTGTACAGGAAACTTGTGAATACTGACACAAAAAGTTATTATCATTTAAATGGCATAAAAGTTCACTTTGGGTGTAATAAATGGTGAAAAAAGACACCGAGAATGCTGAAATTCATTTTTATCCATCCTTGGTCATACAGTGATCAACTTATTCAAATACCATCAATACAACTGAATGATAATTCACAAGTCAAACAATGTATAACTCATAAAGTTGAAATTGAACTTCTGGATTTTATATACGATGAAAGTTAATAAAATTTAGAACCTCTGAATACTGAGCAATATAGAATATTTCCTAAAATTCCTGGCTGTTCAAAGTTCCCGAAATTTACCTTAATTAGTAAATTTCCATAATTCCCAGGAATATTCCCACCTCTCACATCTCTACTTTATAGCCTGATATACATCGCAGTGTGTCGTACACATTTCCCTTTCTTGTGAGGTAAACCATGTGGTATATAGATCTATTGCCACATTTTTCTATTTAGATGTTGACCTATAGAAAATTATATTTTATATAGGCTATACCACATGAGGGCGTGGGCCTAGTTCAGAGGTAGCGCTCTGGGCTTCCAAACACTGGGTCCCGGGTTCGTTTCCCAGTTGAGCTTAAGTTAGATGGCTGTTTCCTCCTTTGTCTTATTGCCATTGTCTCTGCCTGTTCTTATTAGCCCATCAGGTGCAGAAATACAGGATGTAAAGCCCTAATCACACACACACACACACACACACACACACACACACACACACACTCACACTCACACTCACACTCCTACATGGTATACATTTAATTGTGGGATTTTATTCTAATATTATTCTGTACAATGTGATTGAGGGGAACTACAATCACCCCAATTCACTTTATTTATTCATTAATAAATTATTTTATATGGGGTTACAAATGACAATGTTATCCTCCATATTTTAATTTATGTCTAATTTGTTTTTTCACCAACAATAACCAAATCTGGCATTTGGCTCTTCATGACATTTTCCAAATTTTTCTGAAATGTCATAATTCTATGTTAAAATTATCTCCTCCCTTTGCTCAATTTATTTTATGTGCACTTAAGTGCAACATGGATTGATTTCATATCTGCAGTGGTTCACCGCCCTCCTTTTTCCCCATTCATAGGCAACAGCAAACGGGATGCCTTACTCAACTTTTTTGTTACTAGGCATCCTTGCTAAATTTCATGATATCATGTTTATACTTTTTGGTTTTTGAAATCATGTATATGTATGTCGTATGGCAAACATAAATTATCTATCTATCTATCTATGTGCAATTTGTTTTTGGCCCTATTGGTTCTGTGCACCAGAATAGAAAACCTCCAATAACTCACTGTGACCCCTCAATTTATTTCAATATTTTTGCTTTATATGACAAAACACATAAAATAAACCTATTTCAAAGGGATTCCAATGTCAAAAGTTCACGGGTATAGAGCCACCTTAATGCATTTTAGAGAATTTAAGAAAACTGTTCCATTAACATACAAATAATCGCAATTGCACACATGAGATTTGTACATAGCAATATGAATTCTCATGTGAGCAATCATGCTTTTTTTATCTTCAGTATATAATAACATAATTTACACATAGACACATATAACAACATGTAACGACTAAGAAGGCTGCATGGAAATTATTTATGAAGACAAAATAAAGTGGAAAATTAGAACTATTAAACTCTACTGATCTGTTGCAATATTACAATTGTGTCAGTATACTTCTCCGGTGTAAATCAAAATAAACTATATATTGGATATTAATTTTTTCATATTGTTTGCGCTTTTGTTTTGTGGTGACACTCACTTTTTGATATTATACCTGTATATCTTAACATGTCACTGCAAAAAAAGATATGATTAAAATAATATGATTCATAAAACGTTATATCAAATTGTGTATAAAGCTCGTAAATGGTCAGTAATTCATAGGTCGCAATCAATTTGTTCTAATTTTCCATAATGTAACGACTAAGAAGGCTGGGATATCACTTATGCAATGACTAAGAAGGCTACATGGCCAAATGTGCTACGTGCGTTTTCCATGCGTTTATCCGTCTCATGGAAAACGCACGTGGCACATTTGGCCATGTTGGGTATCGTTTTTGCAACGACTAAGAAGGCTGGGGTGGGGTATCATTTATCCGCCACACTCAAGTTTCTCTCTTTTATTTTTTTTTACAACAATTTAAACAAGAAAACATCTGACGTGCTCCAGTCAAGGTCCACACATCAGCATTTCGGTTCCTTACTAACGTACACACTAGCACAGATATAATAATAATAATAATAATAATAATAAGTGTCAATAAACTTGGCCATAAGAAGAAATGGACGAATTTAGAGACATTCGCGGTTACTCTCATGACATTTCCTGGGTGATCATTATTGAAGTGACATTGAAAAGTTTCCATCGGAACTCCGTAAGTATTGTTGTATTTGATGACGTTAGATTTAACTGAACTTCGCCAAATGGAACATTCTGGATGGTAAGTACACTGAAAATGAAATTGTTCAATAATTTTTAACTGTTACAATGATACTTACCTATGTGTTAGATCATTTGTTATGAATAATGCTGTACGATTTATATATATATATATATATATATATAACAAGATTGAACTTTACATTGAAAACTATACATTTTTATGTTGCTATTGTATTGTAACAAATCTTTATCGTAGCTGGAACCTAGTTTTATTTACTACTTTTCTATTATTCTTTAATTGTTATTGTATGTCATTTACTTTGTATTTTCTTTTAACATTGTGACACATATGTCATGAATGACATGAAGCTGTCGAATAAAAGATATATATATAATGATAAAATCTAAAAATTCATCTACTTTGTTGCTTGTAATCTACTCACAGTCTTTTTGTGGAGAGCTTCCTCATCCTCATATAAAACAATTAGATTATCCAATTGAGATTTAGTTTCTGATGTATTGTTCGGTTCATTTAAGTAGACTTGAATTATGAGGCAATCATAACTTCGTCGGCAACTTTTACCACATGAGCACTTTGGGTTAAACCTGCAAATAGAGCCTTAATTTTATAATAATCAAGATTTTATTACATGATTGTATTACAGACAGTATTAGGGGTCTACATGTGTCTAAAAAATTAGAGCCCTCGAAGGTCCTGGGCCTCCACGCGGCGAGGGTGGAAACACTTGGGGTGAAGTCCTCTATCCCCAGTGGCTAAAATAGGACAGTACGCATTGCACAAGCTGCTCCAGCTATCCAACGCAGACACTTATTGATTTTTTACATGCTTCCGGTTTCTACTACCAACTATAGATAATCAATCTTACCCTAGGTGCTGATGAGGCGTTAAACAATAACACTAACTAACTACCTAACCCTAGAGAGCCTCTACATAGCCCACTCAGGTGCTGATGAGGCGTTAAACAATAACACTAACTAACTAACTAACTCAAAAATAGGAAGCAATGTCCCACGTTGCCGTTTAAGAGAAAATCTGATGTCTCCTGTCACTTCTTATGATGTCACTAAATAGACAATAACTAAGAATAGAAACTAAGAATAGAAACACTGTCGTCTGTCACTTTTTATGGAGATATCCCTCTTATGTCCATCATTATTTAATAGCTTAAGTGTTAAATACTTGTGTCACTTTGTCCTTGGTTAAAGACACACTGACGATTTTGTCAATTTTTACCCAAGTGGACCCGTAGTCTCATAACTACTTAGATTACAAAAAAATTATCCTGCAGGGAAAAGTATACAGCCAGTGATCCTGTTGGTTTGGGCAAACTAGATGACATTATGAAAAGTTTTTAGATTCATTTAGGCCTAAGTCACAACTCCTCTCCAGTGCTTTTTTTTTTTTGTGGCATGGAGCGGCCATGTTGGTATTTTGCCTCGATGACCTCTCTTTGCACTCAGCTGTAAGTATTGTGACGTCATCAGTAGACAATGGCCAATGGTGAGGTCACAGAGTGCAAGGACAATGGAGTAGTAATGATGTCATAATATATCACATAATTGAAATGAGGTCAATGAGGCAAAAATGCCATCATGGCTGCTGGGTGAAAAGGGTGTAGATCACTCGCTGTATATTTATTTTAATTAATTTATTTATTTATAAAACATATTTATGCAGCCTGCAGGGTGATAAACATTTTACAAAATGGCCCCGTTGCAAATAAATAAAACAGTACAAAGAAGAATAATATAACAGAACTAAAAAAACAAATAAAAGCTACTGTATAAATAAAAAAATTATAATAATGTAAGATAAAAATACTTCCTGGCCTCTTTTTTAAGGGAGTCAGGTAGAGTGTTCCACTTAATAGCACCAATATATGAGAAACACCTTTTGGTAAATTCCAAGTCTACACTTGGGACATATCACCAATATGACTAATAATATATTGGGAATAATATAAACTTAAAAAAACAATACTCACTCTTTTGTAAAATAGGATCTTACAGTTGTACATATCCCTGATTCAACTTTTCTGTAAGCTTTGAATACTCCTATATAGCTTGAGGTAAATACAATTAGAAGAAGAATCCCTATCAGTGTAATAATACACCCTATTTGAGCAGGCGAGCTTTTCCCTGCCATGGAGTAAGCGTCCAATATCTGAAATCTCTTTATAATCTCCTTAATATCGAGAATATTTCTGAAAGGAAGTAGATAAATGAAAATGGATCAGTATTAGTGTACGACATTAGCCTTGCAAGCCAGTCACAAAGTTGGGTTTCGAATTAAGAATTTTACACATAAATGATAATACTACAAGTCCCCTGTCCACCAGGGTTACAGCGATCTAGAAGAAAAACTATGGACTTTCGGCTTGTGTGGGGACTAGCCTTTTAATAAACGTTTGCCACACGAAATACACCTGCTCTAAGTTTAGACATACCTTTTTTCTATTGTATCGCGCTCAGATATTGATTTCTTCCAATTATCATCGATTTCTGCACTATTTTTGAACTCATGTTTCCTTGCAGAACATGACAGCAATGGCCGCCTAGTTCCGCAATAAACTCACAAGAGGGCTCCGGTGATGTTCCAATGCCCTAGTGGATAATAAGATTCACACAGAATAGCACTGGCAAGTCCGTCAATTTGACATTTACAATACATTAAAATTACATCCACATGATCAAATGGAGCAAATTATTCACTGATTTTTAACGTCAACAAAATCTGAACAGGCACAGTGGCGCCACTGTCATGTGACTGCTGGGGGGCGTTGCAACGGCAAAAGCATGAACTAGCGAATGTAAATTTATGAAAATGCTTCTTAAAACAACTTTCCTTATGACTTTTTCATAAATATGTGAGTGCTATGCAATAGTAAACAGAGCAGTCCTTCTGTACATAATGACGAAATAAGGTATGCAAACGTGTCAAATTCTAAGAATTGCTATACAAGATTGATTGCTCTCGTGATAAATTTTAATTGTACTCCAGCAACATGCATACGTTTCTGATACTTATTATATCATAATATGTTATTTTGAAAAAGTTAATTAGCAAAATCAATGTTGCATTACAATTTTGTCATCTTAGACTTAACATATGTCCCAGTTTACATGCAGCCATGCATTACGTCCGAGTTTCTCAGAAAGAGGCCATGCAGCAGTCTTTATATTCTTTTGTGGGATTTAATGTCTGATTGACTTAATCATCGCCGATAGAACCTAATTACTCATTTTCAATGATGTGAAATGGTGATAGTTGGCACTGATATTTATTCAACCTGTTGCAATATATCACAAAAATAACATTGGCTCAATGTTGACAAGGAATCGGCTCATTGTCGCTGAACATTTGCATTTATCAGCAAATGTTGGCCCAAGTTGGCATTATAGGGTTATTTAGCAAATCTACATCGGCTAATGACTCCATTTGGCAGGGATTCTACACAAAACGAATAAATAACTTAAATTCCAATTCACTGAAAATATACAATTTAAAATGCTGATATCTGTCTGGTAGTCTTTGGTGATTATACAATATCTTTTATAAGATCTTCATCTGCAGGTAAAAAAATGTTATGGCGCCCCATTAACGATACACTTGTTGGTCTAAAAAAGGTTGTTGCAACACCTTCACGCTGTTAAGCAGGCACTGCATCGCCACGTTTGATTGGCTCAACGGCCGTTATATAGGCCTAAATAAAAAAATGTATTCCGTGCCTTGACCACTTTCAAAGCTTAGTACAAGCACAGACAACATACAAATGTTTCACTCCCATTTCCCGCCATTCAACTGACAGGTGCTGCCCTCTTTGGGCTGGTGTGGAGCAGGCAGGGCTGTTGTATCATTTGTATGTGATCTACAAGCATGAAAACACTAAATCTTGCAAAAACATGTGATGAATATTACAAATTCTCCATAACCAGAGGTTAATAGATTTAAAACACAGTTTGCAGCTGCACTGTATAGTCTGTAGCAGCACATAATAGTTATTTATATGTCAAGTCAAGCATAAATCAGAGAGCAGAGGATCCAAGACCAAAAAGCTGGCAGGGACTGTAGGGAATGTCTGTCAACTCCAAACATTTTAGCAAAAAATGAGCCATTTTTTAGACTAGATTCAGACTCTGTTTATTTGTCTTATATATGAGAGGTTCAACATACTTTTTCTAAGCGCATTGGAGACCCCTCAAAAAGTTAATTGCTGGCCAGCGATACAAGAGACTTTATTGGAATACGTAAATAATTATATGCATAATAATGATAATTTGAAAACATGGTATAATATATTCGCAAAAAGCACTACTGAGATAACCTTGTGGAAATTAAAGCATAAGGGCGATATTCTTATTTCTGATAGTTGGTATAAAATCTGTCATGGGACTCTAAACTCAATGAATCATATGTATGTATATATATATAACACTAACTAACTAACCCATGAACATAATTCATTATGTGCTATCTTTTTATTTTTCATAACTCTCATAATTTGAATTATTCTTTTTATCTTTCATAACTTTTATAATTTGAACCATTCAATATTAAATTTCTTACTATAATTGTATGTATATACTCTTCTACATCATGGCTTATCATAATAATAGAGCATCATTTACATTTCTGATCTGGATTTTAGAAATTATTAATTATATGAGACATATTTTTATGTATCTCCTGATTAACCCAAGAATATTTCTTTAATGCACAGATTTAGAGCAGATATGTTCATAGTAACAAGTTCATCATGTATTTAGTATATGGTGGTTATATATTACATATGGCAGTTAACTCACTAATTGCAGCTCATTATGACTCTATTCTAAGGTGAATCAAGGATGTATAACTAGAATACTTGTGGTTGTTTCACTGACTAAATCAAGTTATTGTCAACCCAAGTGATAGTTCATGGATAATTATATCATAATAATGTTGGGTATGCATATTTATGTTTAAATATTTTGAGCATCATTATTAATCCCCCCCTCCCCCAATGGTTGTGGTTGTCATACTTGATCATTGGTCATGAATGACATGTAACCGCTGTCTTTTGACATCTTTTCAGGGCGGAGGCCTAGCTCAGAGGTAGCGCTCTGGGCTTCCAACCGCTGGGTCCCGGGTTCGATTCCCGGTCGAGCCTAAGTTGGATGGCTGTTTCATCCTTCGTCTCATTGTCATGGTCTCTGCCTGTCCTAAATAGCCCAATTGGTGCAGAAATACAGGACGTAAAGCCCTAATCACCCACCCACCCATTTGACATCTTTCCCCATATATTAACACCCTGCCTCAGCCTGCTCCACACCACCCGCTAGATGTCGCTATCTAGGTCAGTGGCACTGTGGGGTTCACTGGGAGTGAAACGTCTGTATGTTGTCTGTGGTACAAGTCATTATACAAAAACAATTTTGGACATAGTGTGGAAGTGCTCAAGGCACGGATGCAATTTCAGGTAAAGTTTTCTTAAATAGTGCGATATAGGGGTGTCTCCACTTGTGTGTAATGTACACGTGAATGGGGGGAACTTGTCTGAGTCTTGAGTCTTAAATATTGATCACATTTTACAAAAACACATTACCTTTATTCCGATAAATGTGTCGTATTCTGCATTCATTTTATATAGTGCATATTGTACTGCACATAGTGTATCCAACGTAAACAAACCTATCTGGGTCAAGGAATTAGGTCATTGATAGATAGATTAATTATTTATTCACTAGCTGGCAGTCTCGTTCAGTGAACATCTTTTGTGTATTGCCAGGACTTAAAAAAATCCCAGCCAAACATAAGTTATGCATTAAATCCGAAAATGATGTACTATAAAAGTTTGTATAACATATTGAAATATTTTCAGTTGAATATTAACAGAATCGTTAGTGAAGCAGCATTTTGATATTTTTATGATGCATAGACCTTCATTCGAAGTACATGCAATAATTTTTTGAAGAAAATGAAAAGTTATTTAAAAAATGAAACAAAATATCAAAAACAAACTGGTGCTTCATTTAATGATTTACTTCATTCTGATTTAACTGTAGTTCCCTTCATTACAACAGCTCTATCTGCAAATGCTCGTTGATATTATAGGGAAACCACATGAGTTACTAATCAGTTTTACAGATCAGACGAGGTGCGTGCTTAGATGCCTCCGAGTCTGATCTGTCATACAGATCAGGGACGAATTGTGTTTTCCTTTTATTCCTCAAATAATTTCAGTCATTTGGAGCTTAAAATTGTAAATTGGATGAACAATTACGTCGCCAATTACTTTCAGCTATTTGGAACTTATACATTTTTATAAGTTATAAGATTCATTGTCTTAAGCAACAACACAGATCCAGTAACTAAATCTGCCTTCATATTGATGTTGACACTCCAAAGTTTACAGCACCTTTTTCTCTCTTATCACACAAAGTCACACTCTTACTAGGATTAGTATTAATACTACTGTTGCTATGGTATATTTCCATTCGCTGTATGTAATCCTCGGTGGAAACGGAGTCTGAAGTTTCTCTACTTCCCGTAATTTTGGCATCTTTTGTTCGTCGGCACGGCAATGTACAACTCTTGCAACGGTCTCGTAACTTATTCTTTACACTCGAATAATCCACAAACCTCGGTGAAACCATAATGATAACACCTAGGACTACTCCAAGACTAGGCCAAAGGAAAAAATAGACAAATTTTGAAGTATCCGCTGTGACACGCATGACTTTATCCGGATGGTCTTGATGAAAGTGGCACTCGAAGAACACTCCTGGTTTTCCATAAGTACTGTTATATTCTTCAATACGATGTTGCATTGTGCTTTCCCAGGTGCAACGTGGGTGATAAGTACACTGATATAAATAGAAATATGATAATAATCAAAATTTTATGACTTGACAGAACATATAAATTACATTATACTCCACTTAAACTGTTTTCCTATTGTTCTGGGCGAGCAATAACCAACAAAAGTGTTAGTTGACTCCCTCCTGAATGAGTGTAAATTGCACTTGTCTTGCGTAATAAAAGCAGTAAAACCAAACAATCAAATAAATTAGTAAATTTGCCTAATGGAGTATAAGTTTGTTATATCCCTCAAAGTCGCGAGTTAATTAACATTTTTGTTGATTATATCCCTCCGCCTTCGGACTCGGGATATAACCACAAAGCTGCAATACAATACAATACATTTTTTTAAATTTTAATGTGAAGGGACTTCTAAAATTGCACGAATTTATGAAATTGTATTCTTGACGGGTCGACCAAACAAACTATTTTCAGGGATACTGACCAGGAATTATGACATTAAAACTGTAATAATTAATGAAGGTTAAAATTATGCCAGGTTTTCTAATGTCTAGATTATATATTAAAGTACTTACTGTTTGCTTGTAAACTGCTTCTTCATCTTCATATAAGATCACAGAATTTTCATTTGTGGAGAGAACATTGTCAGTTCTTGATGGATTCAACATAATAGTCCCATTATAACGGTAGAATGTTTCAGTGGCATTATGGCTGTGATCCAAGATGACTTTTATAACCAAGCAGTCATGCCTGGCTGAACATCGATTACCACAAGTACAGAAGATCCTATCACTGCAATTTGAATTATCATAAACATAAACAATTTTAATTAAATTAATTTTTTTTTGTGGAGGTGTTTCCTTATAACTCCAACAATCCCGATAACATCCCAAATTGGCATGACCTTGGCGTGACCTTGGCATGACTTTGGCCACCAACAGACAAAGTTGGGGCGATGTCGACCCAATCAGGTAGTTGGATGTGTGAGTCGGGTTTGTGTCCTATATTTATGCAGCATATAGGGCTGATCAGGACAGGCAGGTGCCAAGGCAATGAGGCCAATGATGAAGCAACCTTCCAATGTGGGCTGGATTTAAACCAAGGACCCAGTGGTTGGCAGCCCAAGAGCGCTACCACTGAGCTAAGCGCCTGCTCATTAAACTGATCAGGGACTCTTGAAGTATGAAAAATAAACATTTAGACAACCTGAATATTGTGACCATCCAAAAAGCAGAGTCCATGAAACAATAATTACCATTCAATGTTACTAAAAAACCTCTCCAGTAGCATTCCAAATCTGGACCCAATCATGCCGGTATTGGCCTGACGTTAGGTCATGACATCAACATCAGCTGACATGGCAAAATTGCCTTGATTAAGCAAACATTATAAAAGATTTAAAGACATTAATGTGCCTTTACCACCCTTCCACAGGCTATGGGTCCCAAAAATAGATAATCTATCGAGATAGCAACCAAGACAGTTGGCTGTTCAATGACTAGCTCCTTTAAATGTTACGGGTTTCAATCTTGCGTATAACCATCATGTAATGCAGTATTATTAGGACAGTGCAATACAATGCATACATTAAAAAAAATTTTATATGAAGGGACTTCTAAAGTTGCACGAATCTATGAAAATGTAGTCTTGACCGGTCGACCAAACAAACTACTTTCAGGGATACTGAACAGGAATTATGACTTTAAAACTGTAATAATAGGAAGCAATGTCCCATGTCACCATTTAAATCTAAGGTCTCATTTAAGAGCTTCATTGTCACTTAGCAATGTATACCCATCAGGTTAAGAGAACTTTTTTTGTTGCTGGTGGCTAAGACTGTTGTACATGATCTCTTATACAATCTTCATCTGAATGTTCTTTACCCACCACTGGATGACAAATAAATGTGATCATACTCACCTGAGCATTTCTATATTTGCTTGGAACTTAAGACTTTTGTATGAGATTTTGAACTTTGATATCAACTTTCTTCAGCAATGTAACAAACATGTCATCCAAAGGATCATTGAGCAATGTTGCTATAATGAGTGTCGATCTCAGCATAACAAGTATATAGCTGAGGTGGTAACAGAGCTCACCCAAGTGAGAGACAATATACTAGAGTGCCTACTCTCCAAGGAACAAATCAATTTTATGATAACAGAATTATGTATTAGGTTACATAGAAATACCTGTATATTCTATCTTTCAATCTTTCAAATGTATACCATGTATAAACATAATAATAATATTTATAAAACACACTTACCCTGTATAGTATGATGTAACAGTGGTACAAGTCCCAGATTTTACATCCTGGTATTCATCGAACACCATGAAATATCTTGCGATGTAATAGCACAGGAAGACGAGACTAATTATCAAAACGAATACTCCTACTGGAGATATCTTGCTGAAAAGTTTAGCCATTCCAAGATATTTATCTAAGTAAATTATTCTGCAAAAACAAAACATCCATGTTCAAGTTCAAGTTCATTTGTTTTTGTTATCTATGAATTTACAATTATGACCTGACGTCAGATTGACGTATATGGCCACTACTACAACAAACATTACTTACAATTAATATACACAATTAACAAAGACAGAACAAATCATTTTTACATATAGGTAATGGCAAATAACGATTTACATTACGAAAACAAAACATCCATGTTGAGATACATTTTTTTGGTAGAACTTAACTTTCTGGACATACTAACATTTCAGACATTTTTTAATGATTTTTGTAAAGTAGGAAACCATGCCTTACCTGCTTCAAGTAAATAAACATAAGTTTAAATTGTGGAATATCTGGCTTTATTGGATACATGTCCACTGGAATAAACTACACTACACGAGATATCAAATAGATGTACAGTAAAGAACCTACCTGTTTAAAATCAATAAATATAATCAGATGATGTGAAATATTTGGCATTTGTCAACATTTGCCACAGGAATATGGTTCTGCATGGAATCATCAAAAAGTGGTGTGACCTTATTCTCTAATGTGAAGAATGTATATAGTATTTCATGTACAAAAAAAAATCCCTGCTGACACAATGTTTTCCTTGTGTAATCTAATTTTAGACTAGGTAGGTCAGATCATAAACTCTTATCAAAGCTCCAAGATAACGTTCCACATGTAAAGATTGATCAACAAAAAGGTACCTCGAGATATGGAATGGTTCGAAGTTCTTGCGGCGGGAAGTTGTTCCTTGTTTTTGGCACGCTTTAGCTGAAATGTTCTTTATACGAGTAATTGAGCATTACACTTCTACTCAGTGTCTATGCGGAGGCAACTAAAAGACCCCACCCAGGGGTAAATGTGTAACATGGCTCCAAGCCTTATCATCTCATCATTATATATGCCTCTGGCAGCTGGTCATATAAGCTGACTAAGCTTCAGACCCAGTAGCATTGAGACTTTGACATTGATTCTCAAATGTATAGGCCAAACTCAGTCTGTATAACATGCATGAATACATTTCATTTTGATAGTTTGATAAAAATATTATCAAATTGAACGAAATAATTAGAAAGAATTCAGATTTTTTATTCCTTTTATTCAGACATTCAATAAACATTAGACTTTTCTTTTTCACAAAAATCAACATTTTGGGTTATTCCTATTGGACATTTATAATCCAAAAAATTTACATAAATCTTTTCTCAGCCAACAAAGCATAAGATTGAATTACGAAATGTTATACAGCTAAGTAACTGCAATAAAAGAAAAAAACCAGTCAGGTATGTGTGGTTTCACGATAAAATTCTGCTGAGTTTAGCATTACAAAAATATATCACATAAGTTTATAGGCAAAGTAGCACCACATAATTTAATATCACTAAAATAGACAATTTCTTGGATACTGTACTATATATTTTTGTTATGCTCACAGATAATCGTATTTAATTTAGGATCACAATACACCAACTACAATTATATTGCATTAAGTCTTGAGACTTTAACAGACTTATAATAATATATTTACTTATATGACATGTTGGCTGATTTTGCAGCTGGCAAAACTGACTCACATGCTAATGTTAATTTGCATCTGTGGTCTGTAGTCTGTAGTCTGTAGTCTGGACTGATAGTGACATGACCTGGTATTCTAAAGGGCCCTTCACACTTAGCCGGATCAGACGCCGGATTGTTCAGGAGTATAGCTCCGGCAAACTCCGGTAATAGCGTGTAGACCTCGTGTTTATTTCCGGCATTGTACGTCATTGTTCGGGGCGATCCGTGACCACCTTGGGACTCCGGGGAAAAAAAATTGAACATGTTCAATTTTTCATGCCGGAGGTCCTGGAGTATTTAATTTGTGTTGATCTGTGTTGATCCGTGTAGACTCCCAGTAGACTCCGCCGATCTCCGGGAATCTCCATATTGACTCGGGCATACTTCGTGGTATCTCCGGCTACGTCCGGCGTCAACCGGGCATGAATAATTCGCCGCCATTGACGCCGGAGAGTACAAGGACCAACACGGTTCCACACAAATTAACACGGTGTAAAGACCGGTTATATCCTTGAAGGCAATGTGTAAAATCCGCACTCTTCCGGGACAGTCGTGTTACCTCCTTGTGGAGACCGTATTGACATCGTGTACACATCGCCAAACATTTTTCTTTTTTGTTGACATTTAACAGCTCTTTGATCCCAGAACCCCCCGGAGTGAATAACATTTTACTCCGGCGTCTGATCCGGCTATGTGTGAAGGGGCCTTAAGTGTTTTACCAGTTTCAAAAGTTTATCAAAACCTTTTAAGTGCATTATTATACATTGGCTGCTGCTTTTTCAATAATTACGACCTCGGATATCTTGGTAAGAGGGTGGAGGCTCATTGGGATATTTATTGGAAGGTGAATACTGGTCAGCTGTGGGTGGACATTGACCAGATTGGGGTGCATACTGGCCAGGTGGAGGTGAATACTGGTTAGGCCATGAGTACTGGGTAGGCCATGAGTACTGGGTAGGCCATGAGTACTGGTTCTGCGGATGCTGGTCGGTAGAATTTTGACCCAATAATGGTAAATGCCGATTAGGCTCTTGGCTAGTACTGTTTTGACGCATTTGGATCTGTAATGCAGATTGTGAATCTAGATTCTCAGCGTTATTTGTCTTCTTTTCTTTACAAAACGGCAAACAAAAGCACATATTCTGGCAATCGTTCAAAGTGGGAGAATCCGGCATGGCTTTTATGGATATTACAACGATGACAAAACAACCTATCATAAACACAATGGGTAAAATGATATTATAAATGTAAGTAGCTTGTCGCGTTAATTTTCTGAAAACTTTTCCTGAGTATTTTTGGCTGTAGAGACATTGGAAAACGGTTCCCGGTGAGCCAAATGTTGCGTTATATTTTGCAACACTGTTATTCGTTATCTTCACCGATTTGAAGCATTTTGGCCGATATGAACACTGAAAATTAAAAAGAAGATTAGATATTTTGTAATGTTCTGCGCTCCCCATACAATGGTGTGGATGATAAGTCTTATCGTGAAATAAGGGCGGGGGCCTAGCTCAGAGGTAGCGCTCTGGGCTTCCAACCGCTGGGTCCCGGGTTCGATTCCCAGTCGAGCCTAAGTTGGATGGCTGTTTCATCCTTCGTCTCATTGCCATGGTCTCTGCCTGTCCTAATTAGCCCAACTGGTGCAGAAATACAGGACGTAAAGCCCTAATCACCCATCCACTTATCGTGAAATACTGAAATTATGATATATATTTCTAAATATGAATCTTACTTATACCCATAATTTTGCTAAATATCTGCAAATGGCTTTGCTAAGGAGAAAATGAGTTATGAATTTCAAATAAACAAAATATTCTTCTATGAAATCAATTCGTAAAAAAAATTTAAATCAAAATTACTACTATAAAGATGCTGATACAAAAAGGAGGTCTTTCATCCTGGCATTACATCTGATTTGAATATCTGGCAAAACTTAATACCACCGACAGCATTAATACAATACAATACAATACAATACAATACAATACCATACAAATCCGATGGCTTTCTTTTTTCTTACCGAAGACAATGTTTCATCTTGGTACATGGTCATCGATCCACCAATAACGTTCGGATTTTGTCGTACGATGAATTTTGTCGTGTTCACGGTCCCTTCTAAAGAATGGATAACTTGTTCCGTATAATTCATTGAGATGTCTGGTGGAATTACATCTCGAACAGGAGGCCCACGTTTATCCAAGTTAACTTTTATTATAAGACAGTTGTATTTTCTATAACATCTTTTGCCGCATGAGCATTTCGAAGGCTGGCTGAAATACAGCATGTCAAAAGACTGATTGTTAATTTTTTGTGAATATAAAAATTCTAATGGTTAAAATTTCATGAGTATAAAAGTATTTTGAATTAGCATTTTGTGACAATAAGCAATGCTATTATCTAAACTAAATGAGTGAAAGTTATCAGCTTTTTATGCATTAATAACACAGCGATACTTTTTTTTTTAATGAATCTAACTTATACCCATAATTTTGCTAAATATCCCAAATGGCTTTGCTCAGGAGAAAATGAATTATGAATTTCAAATTAAAATATTCTTCTAAAACTATGGTATTATTTCGTAAAAAATTTTAACCAACATTATTTCTACTATGATGATGCTTAGACTAAAGGGGGTTCTTTCATCAGCAATTATCAAAATTTCCCCATAATGCTGAGCTTGGTCAAACCCTTGATGGACAATGCATAGCCAACAGATAATACAATTAAAATGTTATCTTCAATGAAAAAAGACTATTGTTAACATTCTAAATGAATAAATAAAT
The DNA here is from genome assembly GCA_932294295.1 of Alitta virens. Taxonomy (NCBI): domain Eukaryota; kingdom Metazoa; phylum Annelida; class Polychaeta; order Phyllodocida; family Nereididae; genus Alitta; species Alitta virens. The sequence goes on from OW028576.1 coordinate 12,504,994, forward strand.
TAATCAAATATCATTTAATATTCTTCGTCCTTACGGTCGATAAACTGACGATACAGTTGTACAGGTTCCCGCTTTCACATCTTTGTACTTTTGATAGCCGTCGATGTAACTTCTGGCCGAAGACTGAATCCAAAATATGCAAGCGCCCATACACAAGCACATGCTAATGGCACAGTACTCGGGTGAGACTTTGACCATGGTGACTTTGGGTTAATTTTCCATTGTAGACCATTCTGAAAAAATATTAAGAAAGTACTGTACAAATAGTGGATGGCAAAGATTGGGTGGGTGCCACTGGGTGGGTGTGATGGGCTTTACGTCCCATACTTTTGCACCAGATAGGGCTGATCAGGACAGGCAGGTGCCAAAGCAATGAGGCGAAGTATGAAGCAACCTGGATTTGAACCCAGGGTGGCAAGGAGTCAAACAAAGAGTATTATTGGATTTAGACGACATATATTGGACTACTTTCGATGCACCATTTGTTAATTATATTCACCATTGAAATGCTACAGACGACTAGAAAAGCCTATGTTCTACTAGAAAATCCTCTCACATGACAAGGGATCAAATATAACTTTTTCTGTCCAATATAACTTTTTTCAATCCAATATAACAAAATATTGGATAATCACATGGTATGAATGAAGAGATCTGATTGGGCATCAGCACATTTCGTTGGATAATTATCATAGGCCTGATTCAAATAGGCCTAAATGTCTACATATTTTGATCCAATGCTTTTATACAAACAAAGGAGCAGTGTAAAATGGACAGAGATGTTAACAAAAGGTCAAATCCCAACTGTCAAAGTAAAACAAAAAAGGATTATCATTTCTAATATTGCTATAAAGATCAACTCACAAATAAGACCATTGGATGTGATTTTTCAGGGGTGGTCTTTATAGTGAGGTTTCACTGTATAGTATAATATCATGAATCTAAAAACAACTGGTTGGTATGCCTAACTATTAAATGTTCAAATGTTCAATGAAGTACATGTACACGTGGATAGTGTCAATTGAGAGTTCAATCATTTGTGGATTAGTTGCGGTCATTACTGTAAACTATTGTCTGAATGTGCTATAAAGGCAGATGTGCGAGACATTTATGTAGCTTCTGTGCAATCTTGATCTTGAAGGAAGAGGATTGTGGATTAGAACAAAGCTTCAAATTACACATTCACAATTGCAGGGGCGGATTAAGAGGGGGTCGAGGGGGTCCTGACCCCCCCCCCTTTCTCTCTGGCAAAAATGCCTTGGACCGCCCCCCCCCCCCCCCCCCAAGTCCTATGCCTGACCCACCCTGTCCAAAAATCCTAGATCTGCCCCTGAATTGTTGGTGTACCCAAATACTGACAGGTTGCAAGATTGTGATAAATTTGGTTAGTGTTAACAGGAGAAAATCCTGTTTGTTGTGAAATACAAACGCGCAGTGCCATAATTTGGTGAATCATACATGATACATTATATATGTGTGTGTAAAATACTGTAAATTGAACAGCTGTAGCCTGTATGACCAACCTGCAATGCTGGTGTAGGTTTGAATTATATAAGAATTATGCAGGGCTTTGTGCCCTAATGAATCAAATAAAGATCTACTGTGTAAAATATCGTACTCTCACCCTATTCACAATTTCGTCACTATGTATCTTCAGCTTTCTTGCTGTTTTTGTGGCAAATGTGATGCTGAAGACAGCATTTCTGTGACCTGATTATAAACTAGGTCAGGTCAGGTCATTGACCTTGTTGGTGATTCTGCACAATCCGAAAGATGGAGCCACCAACGAAATTGGCAAAATGGCGATAGCACTTCAACATTTCCATTGAGCTGTTGCAGTTTGTGTTTATTAATTCATTACTGCTTATTTAATATTCAGTGAATTAATATCTCTCTTGATAAAGGGGACATTATATAATAACACCAAACACTGCGATGGGATATGAATCATAATATAATAAAGGCATTTATTCAAAACTTCAACATGACATGGTAATATATAATCATACAGGCAAAAATATTTACATGAAATTGCTTATGAAAATGGGGAAAATTCACAACAATTCAAATTCATATGAACATCATACAGGACGAATATGTTGAAATCTAAGTTGGATATAAGAGTTTTATTTATAATAATAAAAGGTTATCACAGCAATAATTCTCTAAGCTAAACTACTTTTGCTACCAATGCTACTTTCAGTTAAAAGGTATATAACAAGAAAATTCTTCTTTTTTTTTTAAAGAATAGATCTGGCAATGTGAGAGAAATGGGAGTGTTTGATTTTTCAGTGTGAAATGGAATGAATGCAAAAACAATAACATTATTTTTTAAAAAGCTTCCATATAAAGAAAGTTGACAGCAGAGATTATTGACATGTAAGCATAATAATAATATTGAAATAAAATAAAATATTTAGACTGGAGTTGGAACTGCTGCCCTCCGATCTCATGTCAAAATTTATCACATAGTCCAACACCTTAGCATTCAGCATTCAAAAATACCTGAACTTTTTTTGGGCATCATGCCTGAAAGTTCTATTTATAGACCATGTGGTCAACTAAAAGGATGTTGTTTAGCTTGTTCTACTGCAGTACAATTCCATTGTTACTGATTTAGTTATGTCTAAATTTATTTATGCATTTTGAGTGTGATAACTAAAATTTATTTATCCAAAATTGAAAGCTATGATCACTGTAGAGCTCATTTGTGAAAATTATCAGGATTTTGTAATCATCAGGATAGTAGAAATTTAGACAAAATATCTTTTCTTCATCTGACATTATTTACAAAATAATTACATAATATATGCAGTCTTAAGATATCACACATATCTTTTAAAGAGATTCTTTCTTTTTTTTAAATTTTAACCAAAGCAAACAGTTGAAACATTCATGTATGTTACAGATCACAATCTCCTATCAGTCTCGCATTTGACCTAATGTCTCGCAAGAGTTCAGAGAGACTGCTCGTAATAAATACCTGGCATTGAAAAGCTAATATTAGTCACAGTTATATTGTGTGATAGGTCTAGATGCCATATATAAAAAAGCAGTCAACACTGCCTACAAGATACTTGAGATAGTCTACCTACAAGATAGTCAAACATATTTCAAAATGCCATTTTGGAGGGCAAGAAACATTATAGTGTCTAGCAGAAATGTGGTAACACTGGCAAGCAATAAAAAGTTAGTTCCTTGGCTTATACGTGATGACTCACAGTGTAGTTTAATTTGGTTTACAACATTCTGTATCAATGAGATTCTGATAAATATATAAGTATATATACATTATATATTAATTTACAGTTACCGTGTACCGCACCTCATTAACAATCCAAAGCATAGAATGGAAACCAAAGTTTAAAATATAATTTAATATAAATAGCTGTGTGACCTAGTTTTAAAAGTGGTGGCCTGCTCGTGTGAGGGTCCTGAGTTCGAAATGGGCTCTTTGCACTCATAAAGAGCCAAATATCAGATGGTTTTCATATGAGACATTAAATCAATAAATTGTATTCCACATAGGTAAGTGAAAGACAACACAATATATCACAGAAGGGATGAAATCTGACTTTGATATCTAGTAATAAATATCTTAAATATGATATATTATCAACACAATAGACGATTTAAAAATATCAACAGATAATTTATAGCTGCTTCCATAATATTCAATGTCATTGACTCAGACAATATTTTACATTAAAATACATCAACAATAAATCATTAACTCTTTGGGTCAATAAGCGTCCTTCTTACATTTTAAACACACCAGGTTTTACATTAAATATCATAGACACATAAATATATAAAACAACCATTAATATATTTGGGTCAAAAGATCATCCTCCCTACATAACACAAGGTTTTATACGGAAAAGGGTTGGCAGGATACCGCGGCATTAGCGCGGTTTCACCTAATAGGGAAATCCTGCCAAAACAAGGACGGCGTGACCATCACAACTTTTTTAGTGTGATTTTGTCGCAAACATTTTCTTATTTTATGATAATTAGGTCAGCTTTGTTGGTTATCATTACACACAGAAGTAGAGAAATAAATTGCCTACAGCTTTGCCTGAACAGATTTTGTTCGAAATTGGGAATATTCCTAAAATTGACATTGTTGACAAAGGCGACTTTTTGAAAATGCCTTATAGGCTGAAAAGACCTATGGTTTGGAATCAGTCTCTACATCCACATGTAGAGACTGATGGATCGGTCTACAGTGGCATGGCTGTTGGTGGGTACTGACCACTAGGGGGTGGATACTGACCAGCTGGTGGTGGGTACTGACCGGTAGGGGGTGGATACTGACCAGTAGGGGGCGGATATTGCCCTGGTGGTGGATACTGCCCGGATTGGGGTTGATACTGAACAACAGGATGTGCAGATTGTCCTTGTGGTGGTTGAGTCGGAATTGATTGGTATTGTTTTTGAAAATTAGGCTGTTCATTCGCGCCCTGCATTTCTGTTCCGGTTTTATCATTCTGGTTGCTTCCTATATCTATACCAGGCTTTTGCCAAAAAGTCCAGTTGCAGTTATCCATAGATCTGACGCTGTAAATGAACAAACCAATGCTAGCGACCAAAACAAAAGATGAAAAAACTGTTAGGTAGATATATCCTGATTCTGCTGTCAAGCTCCGGAAGACTTTATACGGCTTATTTTTACTGAAAAGACACTGGAAAACTGATCCGGGTACGCCGAACGTTGCATTATACTTCATTATTTTTGCAGCCATCTCACTGCTGTACCTTGAGCAGTCTGGTTCATATGTACACTGCAACAAAACAATATAATACTCTTTGTATAATCAATTTAATACACAGGCAAGAATGTTTTTTTCATGAAATTTTGTCACCATGAGCTTTCTGCTATATCTCTCACAGTTCATCTCCCAGTCAATAGCGTGTGAGCAAGACTAGCCTGGCAGAAGTCCTGTCATTTTTCGTGGTATTTCAAAGCAGACTGGTTAATATTCAGTTTGGACAATATACACGCATCAGTGCCAACTATCACCGTTTCAAATCATTGAAAATTAGTAATGAGGTTTTTTATCTGCGATGACTAAGTCATTCAGCCATAACATTAAAAATATTAAGGAAGCAGAAGTTCAAATTGCTGATTCACTGCATGAAATTATACTTGTGGAAAAATAACAGCATCTCAAGATTAGTAATAGTGTGTGCACACATAATTTTTCAGTATAGAATTGATTAAAATAGGTAGGGAAGGCTGCAAAATGGTCTGCGCATAGAATACCACGCAAATCACAAGCTCAGCTGCGTGGCTCTCATTCTGCGAACTCGGACGCAAATGAGGGACATGCTTGTTAGGCTAGAGCAAGACTAACGAAACAGCTGAAAGTTCAAGGTTAAGAAATTTCATGTGTCTGCCAAAAGGTTTTTATCCCAAGTGAATAATAAAAATTGGGATTATGAATCTCCTTGAGGAATGGTTATTTATCCGAAATTTCTCCACTACTACTAATGCAAAAGCATTCTTTTTGAGGTTTTGAAAATGAATCTGATTTCGTTCCAACAACTTTTGGAGTGGTGATCCACATGCCTTTTTGCAGCACACATGTACAGTTTAAGACTTTCTATGTAACCTAAACATCTCCAAATGATTACGTCTTTTCAGGAAATTTTGGTGAGACGGTTTTACGAAATAATTTTGAAACTATTATTTGCATGCATGCTCTTGCAACATTTCCCTATATTGAACCATCTTTGTTGGGTTTTGTGTCATGTGAACCCGGCCATAGTCTGAACTTATGTTTAATGTAAATTTTCTTATAACGCCTAATAAAAAAAGTTTTTCAAAAGGCATATACATCTTTCAAACTGTCATCCTGATACATCACCATGGTACCAGCGGTCCGGTTAGGATTCTGCCGTTCAATGGCCATGGTTTGGTTCACGGTTCCTCCAAGAGAGAGCAGAATTTTTGTCCAGTTTCCACCTTTTGGGTATGTGAACATGATGTCAGTGACCGGTGGACCACTTTTGTCCAAGTTGGCCTCGATGATAAGACACTTATATTTCGTGCGACAAAGTTTCCCACAGGAGCAATCTTTTTTGCTGGAATAGAATAGAATAGAATAGAATAGAATCACTTATACCAGAGAAAAATCTTTAACTCTTGCCATATTTTTGATGGACTTTTGACAATTTGGGAAAAATTAGTGAAAATAAGCGTTCAGAACGGACAACAATAGAGGCAAATTATCTTTTGTTGAATTCAGATAAACAGAATATTATACTCTTGCAAGGCTAGTGAAAAAAAAATTGGGTCATACATCTTTTGGCCTCCATTTGATCTGTCTTAGTTTCATATCATTAGTATTCAGACATTAATTAAGTCTTTTACTGTTATTTTCAATCAGCCAGTGTTGGCCAGTGTTGGGCTAATATTGGGCCAATGTTGTGGGCCAATGTTAGGTTATTATTACTTATAATCCTGCAAAATAGTTTTTTTAGAAAATCACCATATTCCCCAATACCCTAGACCGAAATATCGCTGTCATTTGCAAGCATGCCGAAAGGCAGTTTTTCGGACTAGCAATACCCCATGGCAAATTTTATATTACAAATTCTATACGACTTCAGTGTTTGTGGAAAAGACAACTGTCATATTCAATACTTACCCATTTCTATAAAAGGAAGATACAGTAGTACAGGTTCCAGCTTTAATTTCCCGAGATAATTGGCGAATACTGGCGACTTTTGTGATAGCTGTGATGAGGACGCATGCAGTCAACAAAATCAAAATGGCGGAGAGGAGAGAACAAATATTTGGGGTGCATACACTTTTCTTACGCATAGGCATTGTGTTATATTTGTATTGTCGTCCTTTGATAAAAAAATTCTGAAAAGAAAAAAAAAATACAGCTGTAATCAGTAACATTCTTAAAAGGACATCAGTGAAGAATTGGAAATTACAAACAGTGTATATCTAGCAGATTGGGTATGTCCTTTTGAAAATAGAAACTGTGCAAAATTGATGAATAATTAAAATGCCTAGTGAAGAATCCCTTTAACAAACTATTTCAACTCATGCTACATGTACATTTTCAATAAATAGATAGATAGATGGATAGGTAGATAGGTAGACGGATGGATAATATAGATAGATAGATCGATTTTTTTTTACAGTTTTTATACTATTTTACACCTTAACGTCAAAGATATTACAAAGAATAAGATTGCCAAGTCCAGCTTGCGTGCTGTGCTCAAAGAAGACCAAGAACACGCACTCTCGTAAGTAGGACGCGCTATGCCTACAGGAAAAAGGAGGCGCATGCATGTTAACCGAGCTGATTACGTCATGAACAGAGAACAATCGGTACAATTGAGTGACATCATACTGGTCGACTATGACGTCATTGGACATCATCCTACATTCACATTGATCAACTTTTGTTGACATTGTAAATTTGTGATTATGTGCTTTATTCGCACACTAGGAACTGAGCTGATGATGAAATAATGTGGAAATGACATTTTAATGTGTTGTTCACGTGAAATTGGCAAATCTACGCATTTGACTGGAAATCTCAAAATGAATTTTATGATCCAGTGCTGTACCAACAACTCTATCTCAACATTGCTGATGCCCAGTGCTGTACCAACAACTCTGTCTCAACACCATCATAGAACTCCGGCGCGCAATGCATGCTGCGAAAAGGAGGCGCAGCGTTTACAATGTGAAGTAAAAAGGGGCGCTTCTGGGTACATATTCTTTGCTGTGATTAGACTGTGGTCAGCGCACCAAGCGGCGAGCAAGGGAAACTAAATGACCCAGCCTGCTAGCAGATGTAAACAAATGGGATGGCTGGCAGCGTGTCACGTTCGGGCAGCAGTGGATCATTCTGTGCTTTGATAAACTGTAACAAAAAAAGGTTTTCTTACATATAAAATGTTACATATATTTGTTATGTAATGTAATGTATATTTTGAGGTCTGGGTAACAAGTGAACAAATGTCCGATGTATATATTTATATTCATGAATGAAGTATGAATGATCGACTAATGACCATGTAACATACATGAGATATAAATACAGTGGGCAATTCGATAATGAATTCATAGCACTTAACTGATAAATTCTAGCTTATGATAAATGTTAAATAAGTATATTATTTCCCACACATATTTAAAACTCGTTTTTAACATATGGTGTTTCTTCACAGAGCAAAAATATTGGGTTAAAAATATCCGGCGGCACGACCTTCGAAGCAAATCATCAGAGTACCTGTATGTAAACTGTACCCTATGTCAGAAACGAATGTTTATGAACCCCAAAGACAAAAAGAAATTGGTGAGCATATCTCTTCGTTTCATTGAAGCTTAATCTAATACAATTTATACTGCAGATTGGTAATGTCTTAACTCTATTTTTATTTTTCTATCTCCACATTGCAGATGCCCAGTGCTGTACCAACAACTCTATCTCAATATTGCAGATGCCCAGTGCTGTACCAACAACTCTATCTCAACATTGCAGATGCCCAGTGCTGTACCAACAACTCTATCTCAACATTGCAGATGCCCAGTGCTGTACCAACAACTCTATCTCAACATTGCAGATGCCCAGTGCTGTACAAACAACTCTATCTCAACATTGCATATGCCCAGTGCTGTACCAACAACTCTATCTCAACATTGCATATGCCCAGTGCTGTACCAACAACTCTATCTCAACATTGCAGATGCCCAGTGCTGTACCAACAACTCTATCTCAACATTGCAGATGCCCAGTGCTGTACCAACAACTCTATCTCAACATTGCAGATGCCCAGTGCTGTACCAACAACTCTATCTCAACATTGCATATGCCCAGTGCTGTACCAACAACTCTATCTCAACATTGCAGATGCCCAGTGCTGTACCAACAACTCTTATCTCAACATTGCAGATGCCCAGTGCTGTACCAACAACTCTATCTCAACATTGCATATACCCAGTGCTGTACCAACAACTCTATCTCAACATTGCAGATGCCCAGTGCTGTACCAACAACTCTATCTCAACATTGCATATGCCCAGTGCTGTACCAACAACTCTATCTCAACATTGCATATGCCCAGTGCTGTACCAACAACTCTATCTCAACATTGCAGATGCCCAGTGCTGTACCAACAACTCTATCTCAACATTGCAGATGCCCAGTGCTGTACCAACAACTCTATCTCAACATTGCAGATGCCCAGTGCTGTACCAACAACTCTATCTCAACATTGCATATGCCCAGTGTTGTACCAACAACTCTATCTCAACATTGCAGATGCCCAGTGCTGTACTAACAACTCTATCTCAACATTGCAGATGCCCAGTGCTGTGCCAACAACTCTATCTCAACATTGCATATGCCCAGTGCTGTGCCAACAACTCTATCTCAACATTGCAGATCCCCATTGCTGTGCCAACAACTCTATCTCAACATTGCAGATGCCCAGTGCTGTACCAACAACTATATCTCAACATTGCAGATGCCCAGTGATGTACCAACAACTCTATCTCAACATTGCAGATGCCCAGTGCTGTACCAACAACTCTATCTCAACATTGCAGATGCCCAGTGCTGTACCAACAACTCTATCTCAACATTGCAGATGCCCAGTGCTGTACCAACAACTCTATCTCAACATTGCAGATGCCCAGTGCTGTACCAACAACTCTATCTCAACATTGCAGATGCCCAGTGCTGTACCAACAACTCTATCTCAACATTGCAGATGCCCAGTGCTGTACCAACAACTCTATCTCAACATTGCAGATGCCCAGTGCTGTACCAACAACTCTGTCTCAACATTGCAGATGCCCAGTGCTGTACCAACAACTCTATCTCAACATTGCAGATGCCCAGTGCTGTACCAACAATTGTCAAAGTTGGCAATCCACCTCCTTTAGTGGGAAGCAAGAGACCACTCCTAACCCATGACAGGAGTTACCTGCAAGACACCAAAGTTGAGTGAGGACACACCCACATACATTTTTAGTATTGATGCTGAGGAGCAGGATCACACTGTTGATAGCCCTGTCAACACAGGTAAACATTTAATCATATTCATTAAAAATTGTCTGCCCAATTGATATTTCTGATAATGTGCTTGTACAAATATTTGATGTCCAATGATCTACTTTATATGATCTACTTTATTCATATGTTACACTAACACAGTTGTACTTACAGAGTAGGTCAAACTTGCAGACTAGATGGCCTTAACTTTGTTGCTTTTAGGTCCCTTGCATGCCTTTGCATCATGTTTCACAAATACAGCTTATTACTTAGGCATGTATTGTTCTCCACATTTTTATATGATGTAGTTCTATTCAAATTTTTGACCATTATCAATATTTAGTACATTTACTAACACAAACCATTGCAATCAGATGTCTGTGTTGCAGTTATGTAGTAGATTTATTTTACATAACAAAAGATTATATCATAAATACTTAAAAATACAAGTATGGAATTTAGCGTGTGCATCCGATTATCATTTGAAACGTATTAGGAGAATTCCTTCTCATTGCAACTTATATACACTCAGGCTTTGATATCAGACGGTTCATGTTACAGGCCAGGGCGGAGGCCTAGCTCAGAGGTAGCGCTCTGGGCTTTCAACCGCTGGGTCCCGGGTTCGATTCCCTGTCGAGCCTAAGTTGGATGGCTGTTTCATCCTTTGTCTCATTGCCATGGTATCTGCCTGTCCTAATTAGCCCAATTGGTGCAGAAATACAGGACACAAAGCCCTAATCACCCACCCACCCCCATCATGTTACAGGCCAAGCGTTGGAAGAAGAAAGCAATCCAACTGGCTCGAAACCAAGGCGACAAGAAAGAAGCGCCTCAGTCTGTCAGAGCTGAAACAAGAACTGTCTCACCATCTGAAGCCATCACAACTTCAATTTGTGATGACCCAGGTGACCATGGGCAAACGTCCAGCTAAAGGATGCAGGTGGACAGCGAAAGACAAGATGTTAGCTTTGTCACTCTTGCACTCTAGTCCTCATACTTACCGAGTGTTGCGAAAGGTGTTTGCACTTCCATCTGTGACAACCCCACGAGAAGTTGTGATGAAGATTAACATCAGGCCAGGTTTTAATAAAGCCATCTTGGATGCGATGAGGCTGAAGATCCAGAATACTGATGCACAAGACAGACTATTAAAGAAAGTGTGTCGTATGACAAAATGGAGTAACCATCTTGCCAACCATGCACTTGTATTCATGGTAAGAGGATTCCTACGGAAATGGAAAATGCCCATTGGGTATTTTCTTTCAAGTAGCCCCATTCAAGGAAAGGAACAAAAAAAAAGCTAGTGGAGGAATGAATGTCTGATGAAGTTGAGGAAGGCCGGACTCAGGGTGATGCTTCTGGTGTGTGATCAAGACTCCAACATGTTCATAAAACTGCACAAAGCAAAAGTGCAATATATATATGGCAATCAGCTACTGCGGCACTATATAACAATATTTTCTGATTTCATGTCCTCGGACTCCAGCCTGCTTTCGTGTATGGCAGATCTCCATATTAGCTCTAATGCAAATCTGGTCAGAGCTGAGCATGGTGGGAGAGTTTTGTTCACAAATCGCCTAAATCAGGACTGCATTGAAAATCTATTTTCCATCATTCATGGAAAAGGAGGTCACAGAGACAATCCTGATTGTAGAGAATTTTGTTCTGCATTTCGCCAGGTGAGCAAACATTTTTTAGGCCAAATTGATAGTGAAAAATTCCTGAGTGAGGTGAATAACTGTTTTGTCCCATTTTTCAAACAGGTGACGGTAGATGGCATCATGACTCCAATTCGCAACAGCTATTGTTTTGAAGATGTTGTAAACCTTGGAGAAAAAACTCCCTCGGCTGAATCTGTCCCACAACTAGAAGAGACTCCTCAGAACACAGTGCTGGATGGTCTATCTGCTGATGCTCAAAACAATCTGACATCGTGTGATATCACTGTGGCTGAAATGGATTCTCTTGATCAGCAGGAGCTCAATGTGCTGTCATACATTGGTGGAGATATTTGAGGAAACTCAAAGATTTAATGTGTTTTGCATGTTTTGATAAATTATCATATGAAATTGATGAATGTGAACCTCATCTCCAGTTCATTGCCAGAAAGAATTTGAATCAGCCAAAACTGGCTTACTGGCCCTATCGCATTGTCTGGTGGATACTTTAGAAAATATTAAGCAGGAGTACAGAAAGGTAATTCGCAACTGCGTTGAAAGTGAAGGTATGAAAACACTTACAGATCTGATCTTCAAGAATGTCAGTCTGAGAGACATTACTTGTGATGAGTGTCATGTATAACGAGCCATTGTTTATTTGATTCTCACCATTTGCGTACATCACACACTGAGAGAGAACAACAAGCATTTGCAGGAAGGAGGCAGAAAGAATCGTAAAGTTTTGAAATTTAGCCACATGTAATTGTTTAATTGTTATGTTTTACAGGTAATTAAGCATTCCAAGGAATATGAATGTAAGACACAGTTTGAAATATTGATATGATGTGTATTTAGCTAAATATTTATTTTGTTATTTTGGTTTGAAAAATTAAATGTTGAATTGATGTGCATTTAAAATTATGTTTGTATTCATAAAAAGTAAATCTCAAGTCCTACAAATAAAAGAAATGATTAAGTACTAAAATATCAGTTATCAGACTGAGCTACATATCGAGTGGGTTGATATAAAGAAAATTGTAAATATCCCATTATTCAGAATTTATTGTCAGTATTGAATACAATTAATATTATGCATTTAATTAATTTATTGTTTTTATCATTGTTATTCTTCTATAGCAATGAATTTCTCACTTGTAAGTGGTTATTGTTGCTCCAGTGGAGTGCAATTGATCAATGAAGTGCAGTCCACAACGGCTGGCTATGTACACGAATAACAGTGATCCATAACAGCTGGCAGATCAGGCAGTGGGTTAGTTTAACTAGCTGGCCACTGGGAGCGCTGCCGTGCGCAGCGTCACACTCTTAACAACGGTGGCGTGCCCGAGTTCGCAATCTTATTGTGTAACTTTGTTAAATATGTATTATTGCATAAACTTGTATGTAACTATTTATGTGGGTCAAAAACTACAAGTTGCATGAGTGCAGCACTGTGCATGAGCATGCAATCATGCTAGCTTTTGCAGACAATGTCTGATGGCTTCACTTTGATGGAGCAGACCAACAAAGCTGTCTGGCATGGCACATTGATTTTGTAAATTGGGTTTAGATCTCAGTTCCAGCGTTTTCATTTCCCAACTTGACATTTATAATGGCCAATCCAGACTAGTCTTGAGTCTTTCTCAACTCACTTAATTGTGAGAATTTAGCCTGGAATATACATATATATATATATATATATATATATGGGATTAGGCCTACTCTTAAGCAGCATTGTTACAACATGTACAGTACAAGGGGCTTAAGAATTCCATCACTGAGGTTGCCTATCGATCAATATTAAAGCATCATGTTCAGCATACAGTATAGTTACAGAATGCATGCTACTTTCCAGCCATTTTAACTGGTAACGATGCTATGGCAATTACCATAATATTAGAGCTATTTAGGCCTATATTATAAGGCCTGCTATAAATGCACTTACTGTTATTGTGGCTGCTGCACCAGCAGCCTCGGCACACTGCTTTGTAGATGTCAAAAACTATGTCAGGTCAGGTCATGTCAGGTCAAGTATTTGACATAGTTTTAGGTTTCTGTACAATCCAGCAGGGGTCGCTAATTGTTAGAAAACGTTTACAGCGCCACCACCGAAAATTAGTATTTTAAAATGATGATACATTAATTTCAGCCATTTTATCATCGATGATTCTATTGGAAAAAATAGAAATTTATGCAAATATATTCAAGTATAACCAAAGTGCACACATTGAGAGACAACAACCAGTTTCATGACTTTAATACAACTAGCTAATAAATATTAAATAACTACCATTTAATGTTTCGGTATTTTTACCATTTTAATACCATCAAATTATTGTAATAGCTGAGGAGAATTAGAGCTAACTTGAACTGTGTGGAGGCAATGACAAATATCTGGCAAACTCATAATATTTTATACTGTAGATAAAATAACTTAGCACATTACAACACGTTGCTGCCAATAACATCAATTAAAGTAAGTGATATTACAACTTTTTTTTTCAGTGCGAGACATTTGTAATGGGATTAGTAAAGCCCTAAAGCAAATTAAGGGGCTGCCAATTTGATGAATGTTCATTGACAAAATCTGGACAGAATACATCTATATTTATACGGCATTAATTTCTAGCAAATATTTTTTAATATACGAATTATTTAAAGCAGCAACAATTAGCATGGAAAACGACCAAATTCATATCTATTGAGTATTGTTGAGCTTTGAGGTATAGTGCCACCCCCTAGCAGAAGTTATAGGGCCCAGCAGCAGTTTCCGGGAAATAACTGACCCACTTAATGTTTAACAGTTTCAGACATACTGAACTAGGCTATTCATGGTAAGAACATTATTGTTAATTACTAGAATTTATCATACACACGGTCTACGTACGTTTGTGACTGCCTATAATGATTGTAACCACAAAATAGGAGCATGCATTCTGTCACTACGAAGTTCTGTATCTTCATGTTTTCGCTCAAGACTTTTTGCAAGCTCTTGTGACCTAACACTGGTTACTTATAACAAAGACCTTATATCTAATATAATATAAGGTCTTTGCTTATAATCGTGTTCATCGTAAACATGTCATGAGCTTCCTAATAACGCAGTAAGTTTGAGTTTATAACATAGCGCTGGGGAGGCAGCAAACCCTCAGCGAACAAAAGTACCACAAAAAAAAAAAAAACACTTGTATCCACACTAAATGTGACGTTCACACTAGATGAGGTTGATTTTATTGGCTCCTTCGTAGCTTATTTCAATCAAAACTTTAGACCTAGTTTCAGCCGAGTACTTTACTACAGCCTACATCTATAGTATTGGTTAAGATACGATAGGAAGCTCTTACAAAACTTGTGGAAATATATTTTGTAGCCAGCTATCAAAGCCACTGGCATGCATAGGACAATATATATAGAAAATACTGTTTACACTGGCTAACTTACAGTAGGCCCATCATAGACCAGCTCCACTTAAGGACGGCTCCAGTCTATAGATATATCGATCTACCCATCACTGGCCGTCAGTGAAGTTTGACTACGGCTCGGTCAGAATGTTATGTAAACACTTTGAAAGGTATCATTAGTATCGCCAATGATTTCTTACGGTGAAAATATTGCTGACAGATGCTGTAAATCAACATTTTTCCAGCCTGATCTAGAAGATTAGAAAATAACAGAGCCAACAAAATATTCAAGGCCAAAAAATAGTATTAGGCCTAACTAAAAGTAAACTTATTTTGGGAGAAGATGCAAATGATTAGGAATTTTTAGACTCATTTAATACCTGTTTTCGTAGGTTTTATGTATATAAACATTCATTTTTTGCAGTTCAAAACAATGGCAGGGGATTCAGAATCAGCTTTCGTTTGTAAAGCATTGGCGACAGAGCTTGAAAAACAGGAGGATTGTGACGTCATGTTCATTTTAGATGGACAAACAATCGGAGGCCATAAACTACTGCTGAAAGTAATGCAAGCCAGATGTGGAGGGCTGTACGAAATGGCAAAAGGTTGGCACCATGGAGATGAGCCTATTTCCATTGAAATGACCTTCGAAGCATTCAAAGTGCTACTCAGGTGTGTTTACATTGCAATTATTAGCTTGCCCCAGGGAGGGGGGTAAGCTTTTGTTCTCAGTCTGTAATGTCCAAGATGTCACTATTCCCGCTAAAATCCGCGATCGGTTTCCAGATGAAATCAGAAGTTAGCAGCAGTGAATCACTTCGTGGCTTAATTATTAGGTAGATATTGCTGAAATACAGCTTCTCAATGTTTTTGAGCTTCATTCAGCACTCATTATCTGTCTCTGATCGGGACCCTCGAGTCCGTCTGCAGGGTCTCTGGAAACTGGTTTAGAGCAACTCACCAAAATTCTTACACAACTAACCCAGCCACTATTGACCTAAGTTGGTCCTCGATGCAAAGTTGCTCATTATTATACTAGGAATACAAATCTGCCGAAATTAAGATATTGTAAGGTTCCCCAAGAAAGACAAAGCGTTGGTATTCCAGTTTTAAAGTTTATTTTGCCCTGCCCCGCCGCACAGCCTGCCTATCCTCTGCTTCTTCAGCTACTGACGCGGTCTGGGTGTATTCCCGCCAAGACCCCGTGGTCACGTGGTCCGGGTCACCCAGTGCGCGTCAAAGTCGGTCACTGACCTAGTAAGGTCAGTGACCTGGGGTCATCACATTACCCCCTTCTTACTGGGAATATGCCCCCATATTCAAACTAATACACTCAGTAGGCTGTGCGACGACGATCAGAACCACACAAAATCAACGAGATTCATTAAATCACAAAAATCACAATTATTACATATAATCAATCAACATCCATTGCCCTGCGGCGTGACACTAGGAAGCTGTCACGTCCGCCCCGGAGGCTGGCTTTTTCCCCAGCCATCATCCACGTGGTTGACTCCCTGGCACCGCTGCAAACACAACATTCAACACATACAATACACATAGAGTCCATCAATTTTATCAGAGTCCATCTTTGCCTTGGACACAGGCCAGTATCCATTTCTGGATTCTGCAAGGTCTTTTATCAGCTGCTCGTAATTTCCGAGTGAGGACATTCTTATAATTAGCCGTGACACAATTTTTTCAATTATTCACAGTTTCTAACTGCGGCCATTATAAAAGTCACTGTCCCACTCGTTACCATCATTGTCTCCTGACTCTCCGCAGGGCGTTGGGTCCGCCCCTGCACGATGTGTTGATGTCCAGCGTTCACGTTGTGCCTAGGTGTCATTTCGTGTTGATGTCCAGCGTTCAAGTCCAGTCCGTATCCAGGCTTCGTTAAGTGGGGGGCGTGGTCCAGGTCGTCGTCGTGTTCAGTCCTCTGCAAGACCTTGCGTTCAAGGCCTTGCAGATGAGGATCCAGCAGCCCTGGCCTCCTCCATCCACCTGTTCCTGTCAGCCGTCAGCCGCTTCACCTCCTGATACAGGAGGTCCGACTGCCGGGCCTTGGCTTCGCGTTGCTCCGTTTCGGCGCGAAGCCTGGCCCTCAGCTCCTCGTTCTCTCGGGCTGCTGCAGCCGTCTGGGACCTGGCCCTATGGACCTCCAGAACGATGTCCTGGTACTGGGCCCTGGTCACCATGTCCTCGGCTGCTGCTGCTGTTGGCGTCTTGGTGACTGCTGCTGGTGGCGTCCTGGTGGCTGCTGCTGCTGGATGAGGCCGCTTTGGCCTTGTCTGGCGGCTTCGGGGCGTCACGCTTGAAGCTGCTTCAACGCGGCGCAGCTGCACCACCCTGGTGCTTGGAGATGCTGTCTCCTGTGACGTAGGCACCCTGCTGACCAGGGTCCTCGTCTCCGGCGTCGCCGGCAGGGATCCATCGGAGTTAGGTCCCTGGATTGTTGTCGGCTGTGTGGCTGCTGTTAGCTCCTCCGCCTGTGTACGGGTGTACCCATGGGACCGCTCCAGATGACGCCTGAAGTTGGTCCTCCGGTCCGAGGGCAACGCTGCGGGGCACACAGGGCATTGAAAGCCCACATATGCTGCTGCATGGGCCACGCTCACGTGGCGAGTGAGAGATTTTCGATCTCTCACGCGTTTCCCGCACGTGGCACACATGTAATTCAAGCCCTCCACACCCTGTGGCGCGGCCGGCAAGACGACTTTCGGCGTGGTCTCTGGAGTCGTGGTCTCTGGGGCCGAGACGTCACTCTCCGTCCCCCCATCGTCCGTCGTCCCCTCGCTCTCCATTTCCTCCAGCTTCCCTCCCTGCGGCCGTTCCTCGGTCCTGGCTGGAGTGGCTTTCACGTCTTCCATGGCAGACTCCGTAAGCGGAGCTGCCTGTTGTTCCCTTGCAGGCGACTTGGTAGCCCTGGTGGGAGAGACCTCGCCCTCTACGCTGGGCCTGGCCACTCGCTCCCTGGCATACCAAGGTCGCCTCTTCAAATTTTCCAGCACTTCCTCCTGGGTGGTCGCCACACCCAGGTCTCCAATAATCCATCCACTCAGAATGGGCATATCTTCTCTCCGTGGACGGAGACGAAGATACCTCCGCATCCTGGCCGTTTCTGGCAGCTCTGCTGCCCCGTAACGTTCCACTGCTGGATCCTCCAGCTCGTACTCCTTCCTGGACATGTAAGCCCACATGTCCAGGTGCAGGAGACCCAATCGCTGCGGGCTCCAATAATCCGGGGCCAGGGAGATTGGGAGCTCCGCTGTAGGTGACAAGCCGCAAACGGCAGCCACCTCAGCGTCGCTGGCAGAGACCTCCAGCTCGGCTCCAATCTCGAGGCCCGCTGCCTCCATGGCAGCTAATACCATGTCCGTCTGGGCCGATGTCAGCTGAGGTCCCTCGTCCTCCACTACGCTGTCCAGGGGCACTGCTGGCATAGCAGTAGCCTCCTCACTGTTTGTATTCGTAGCAGACATCCTTATATTTCCCAAGTTGTGCTGGTTAAGTTCTCGAAACGCTAAAATTCTGTTTGTCTTGATGTGTCTTCTCTGCTGGTTTCAGAAGGTGTGAGACAGGGCGCCCCACGCTCTCCAGCTTTTTGCCGCACTTTTTGAGTCATGTGACAGGTCATGTGACAGGTCAGATGACCAGAATCACAGGTCATGTGACCCTAATCACCTTGTTGACCAGTTGACCCTTCCTCCCCCCCCCCTCATAAAATTTCTTAATTGAGGATTGCACCGAAAATGACAAAATTAATACAAAGGGGTGCCTGTTCGTGTTTCGAACTTGGTGACCTTTTTCCCCAGTGGAAATTTTCCATGAATGCAGGTCACTGGAATCAGTGACACAGTTTCACAAGACACAGAAAGTGAGAATTTTGTAGTTGCTAAATATATAATCCAGCAATTCCTATCAGCCAAATAAAACAAACCATCAGGAACGTTTCACGTTCCCTGATGACAAATAGCCAATTCCTTATCACTAAATGACAATACCACGAGAAAATAACCATTTGTCCTTGTAACCACAATCCAGCAAACTATATCCCTTTGCTGACCTTTCCAGATTACCCAACTTGCTATATAAAGTTTATCATGGTACTTTAAACATTTCCATAACCACTACAGCCCTTAATTCTTGCTAATTAAGTTATTTTGCTGATATTTCCAGTGTTATGAGGCATTTAACCATTCTCATTACCTAATTTCGTGTTTTGCCCCTGCTTTTAACCAGCAGTGCCCAAATTCTACCTTTGCAGTATTCCTCCCTCTTTTATTCAAAAAGGGCTGCACCTGTAGCGACCATTTGGGTGGCACGTCTAAAAACCCACTCTGCAGGACACGGCCACGTGTTCAGTCCAGAGAATCAGGTACACGAAATGTCCAGTCACTAGAAAGTGACTGCAGCGACGCACCTCTTGTAATGTCGACATTTACCACGTGTTTGAGAGAATCTTTAATAAAAATAAATAAAAATCATTTGCATGGGGAAGACTACGTAAAATCAAACTATATATTGTCTAAATGAAGCTACAACTGGTATTTATTGTATAAACATGTGATATCACTAGATTCTCAAAAACAAAGTGCCAGAAGTCAAGCAATAAGTGCTATTTCCCTCTGATATGCAGCAACCAAAATCTTAAATTCACTGGTAGCCTACATTGTGGCCTAACCTATCAGGTGGCTTCCTCAGCCTACCTGGTAGAAATGGAGCCGCTTCCGGATCCAATTCCCGAGAAGGAGCTGAGGGCAGCTCCAAATCCGGAAAAGGAGCTGAGGACAGCTCCAAGTCCAGAAAAGGAGCTGTATCCAGATTCGAACGCGAATCTGCCACTCTTCTCGTATCCAGGGGATCGCGTGTGTGCAAGCCGCGCCCCCTGTGTTCTCCTGTCCTCGCAGCTCCGCCCCGCTCTGGCTGCCCAGACCAAGGCTGCGCTGCGTCACCACTCAATTCTCCGGGCAAGGGCGGATCCCGCCCCTCGTCTAGGGGGGTCGCGCTTGCTCCGTCCTCATACAATGATGGATCCAAATACGGATCGTCTGATGGGATGTCAGGGATCCGAATCATGTCATCTGGAGTCACCTCAGCTAAGTACTTCTTGAGCTGATTAATGTGGACTATGTGTCTCTTCCCAGAGGCTGGGGCCTCTATCTCATAGTTGACTTCTCCCATCTTCCTCGTCACCTTGTAAGGTCCTAGAAACTTCAGAGCCAGCTTCTGCTTAGCCAGTGGCGGATAAAACAACAAAACCCAGTCTCCAATATGGAATGACTGCTCCATTGCCAGCCTGTTGTAATGTTTCGCCTGCTTCTGGGCCGCTTTCCTCATCTGGGTTCTGCACTTTTCGAAGGATTCTTCCATGGCTTCACGTATCCACTCTACATATTCCACTGGACAGTGGTGCTTATGTTGGAGTGCGTGACCATACATCAAATCTACAGGGAGCATCGCTTCTCTGCCCAACATCATTCGATTTGGCGTGATATCTGTGGATCTATGGGGCGTAGCCCGATAGGCACACATCACGTAAGGAAGCATGTCATCCCAGTCATCTCTCCGTTCGTTCACCAACTTCGATAGCATATCACCCAATGACCTATTGAAGCGTTCCACCAACCCATCGCTCTGGGGATGATAAGCCGTGGTCCTGGTCTTATTAATCCCCAATATTTTGCACATTTCTTGGAATAATTTCGATTCGAAATTAGTCCCTTGGTCACTATGTAAGTGATAGGGAGCTCCAAATCGCAAAATCACATTGGTCACCAAGCAATCAGCCACCGTGTAAGCCTCTTGATTAGGAAGAGCAAAGGCTTCTGTCCACTTAGTAAAGTAGTCGGCAACGACTACTATATACTTGTTATTGGACTTTGTGACAGGCAATGGTCCCATTATGTCAATGGCCATCCTTTCCATCGGCATTCCTACTGGCACCTGATGCAGGGGAGCCTTTTTCAGGCCGCCCTGTTTCCGCTTCTGACACACATCGCACCAACCTATCCAACGTATCACATCCTCCTTGTAGCCAGGCCAATAGAACCTCCGTCTCAACTTGGATATGAGGCTGTTGATCCCCATATGGCCACCAAGACGAGACGTATGAAGCTGGTTGAAGATGCTGCGTCTGATGCTTGCTGGGGCCACCATTTGCGTCACCAATTCACCAGTAGGCAGCTTATGGCTTCGGTACACGATGCCTCGCTGCAATTTCAAGCAATAAAACTGGGCCCATATATTTCGCACCTGGGCCGAGTGCGTGACAATAGCGTGATAAGGCGGTCGCTGTCCAGCATCTAACCACTTCTTGGCGGTAGCTAGGGCCATATCCTGGCCCTGAGCACACCGTATTTCCTCCAAGGTGAAAGACTCTATCCAATTTGGATCCAGAGATCTCTCAGTGCCGTCTCCAGCTGTTTCTCCAGCTGTCTCCGCCATATACACTCGCACCTGGGGTCCTTCAGCCTCTCCTGGGCTGATTCCAGTCGCCTCTCGAGGCTGTCCACACGTAATCGTGCGGAAGCCTCGTACTTGGTTCCACTGCGTGATGGAAGCCACAAGGTCAACATTCTGACCATGACCTTGGTCAGGACATTCCTGGCGCTTACAGGCCCTCACGGGGATACGTGAGCAGCCATCTGCGTTAGCGTGTTTCTTGCCTTCTCTGTATTCGATTACAAAATTGTATTCAGTCAGAGAAGCTATCCATCTCGCCAACATTCCTTCCGCATCTTTAAAGTTCTGCAACCACACCAAAGCACGATGATCAGTGCGCAAACGCACTAAATCCTGTCCATACAAGTAGGGCCGAAATATTTTCGCCATTCTGACCACAGCTAACAATTCCTTGTACGTAGTGCAATAATGCTTTTGCGATGAAGACAAACACTGCGAGGCGTAGGCAACCACGCGCTCCTCCCCCTCAATTATTTGCGACAATACACCTCCTATCGCAAGATCAGAGGCATCCGTGTCTAGGATGACAGGGCACCCTTCACGTGGGAGCACCAATATTGGTGCAGTCGTGAGGGCCCTGATTAACCTTTTAAAAGCGTTTTTGCATGTCTCATCCCACTTAAAGACGGCCTGGTGCGCTGTTAAAGCATGTAGTGGTGCTGCTAATCCAGCAAAATCCCGCACGTACTTTCTATAGTACGATGCGAAGCCTACAAAACAGCGCACCTCCTGCACTGTAGTTGGTTCTGGCCACTCTCGCACCGCCTTTATCTTTTTAGGATCTGGTTTCACACCCTCTCTACAAATCACATGCCCTAGAAAGGAGACCTCACTCTTGAATAACTCGCATTTGCTAGCTTTCAGCCTCAGCCCAGCCTGGCTAATGCGTTTCAGTACAACTATCAGGTTACCTAGACACTTCTGGAATGTGGGCCCCTGTACCACTATATCATCCATGTAGCATAGACAAGTGGACAGGTCCAATCCTCCTAACACTAGCTCCATCAAACGTTCCAGTGTAGCTGGTCCATTTGTAACACCAAAGGGCATCACTGTAAAGTGGAAATGTCCTCTGGGAGCAGTGAATGCGGTTTTCTCTTTGTCTCTGTCATCCATAGCTATTTGCCAATAGCCAGATGACAGGTCCAGGGTACAAAACCATTTTGCCCCTGATAAAGTGTCTAGACAGTCATCAATGCGTGGCAAAGGATAAGCATCCTTTTTAGTGCACGAATTCAATTTCCTATAATCCACACAAAACCTGAAAGTTCCATCTTTCTTTCTAACCAACACAGGGGGACTAGACCAGGGGCTGCTGCTGGGCTCGATCACTCCGAGTCTCAGCATCTTATCCACTTCCTCTGACAGCGCCCTGTTTTGAGCCCACCCTAATCTCCGGGTCGGCACCTTGAAAGGCCGATTGTCACCCGTATCGATCTTGTGCGTGGCTTGACTCGTACGTCCCAGCCCGTATTTACCTCCCTCAAAACAATGTTCATACTCCATCAAGACCTTTCGGAGCTCTGACCTTTGATCTGCGGTCAGATCGTCAGTTTCGTCCAAAAGAGGCTGCAAATGAACGGGCAGTCGTGTTTCAGTGTTCTTCTGCTTGAGTTCAAAATTGACCTCAGCAGCATTCACCGTTTTCGGTGAATCCACCTTTTCGACTTCGCTCAATTGACCTACCACTTGACCTTTTGCAATATGAACACTCTCAGTCGTGGGATTGGCTATCCACACGTGAGCCCCAGAGCATTGAGATGCCAATAATCCTCTAGGTATCATTATGTGTAAATCCTGGCAAACCGTGGGCAACGACTCGAATACGAGGTCGCCCCCGTTAGATACGCCCCAGGACACCAAATTGACTGAGACCTGCGACACGTGGCGAGCTGGTATATGGACGTCTTCGTGTAAGATTGCTCGGCCTGTTTTTCCAGGGCGACCTTCTCTACACGCGATATCAACGCCTCCCAGTCTCAGCATTCCCACTGAACACATTAGCAATGCACCGTGTCTCTTCAAGAAGTCCATCCCCAGTAGACCAGGGAGACCTCCGATATCCGCTACCAAAAATTCACAAGGATAAAGCACCCTCTCTAGACAGAGAGTGAGCTCCACCTTACCATAAATATTAATTGGTCCACCGTTTGCCGCCGAGATCTTGCCTTCCACAGGTCTTAAAGTCTCTCGTTTTGCGCCAGGTATCTCATCGTACTCCTGCTTACTCAGCAGAGACACCTGCGCACCGGTATCGATCAGGAGATCCACGTGACGTGTCCCTACACTAATCGTAATATACCACGATGCGCTCGAATTCTGCATGGCCACTTGTCTTGGCCAATGCTGTCCCACTTTCACCCCTTCCCAACATTCCGGAGGCTGAGGAGCCGCTTCTTCAGCAGGCTGAGGGGCTGCTTTTTCAGCAGGTGAAGGATCCGTGGATACTTCCTCCACCCTTACTCGTTTTCCGAGTGTTTCCTCTCCTTCGTATCCTTGCCCCCCTTTTTGCCCTGATCGCTCCGCCCCTGGGACCGTTTATCACCGTGTTTACTCGATCGGTGTTCCCTGTCCCTGCTAGGCGCTCGTTTTTTGGAGCGATCATCATCAACATTTCGCTTAGGACAATCCCTGCGGAGATGCCCGGTCTTCTTGCACCGGTAGCACCTCCGTGTTTCAGGTGAATAATCGTGGTCCTGCCGGCGAGTATTACTATAAACCTTCCCCTTGTCTTTGGACATAACCTCGCCTAATATCGAATATACCAAATCCTTCAAATCCTGTCTCGTGATGGCTCCCTCTTTTTCAGAGGACGGGCCGCCACGTATAGACGCTGAAGCAGTAGCAGCCACGGTAGCCTCGGGCTGCAGTATTGGCAAAGCGATAGCGCCAGCCGGCCCGACGTCAGGCTTACTCGTTTTCGTGGCCTCGTACGCTGCCTCGTACTGCACTGCTAGATCAATGGCCTCCTGCAGGGTGGGTGGCTTTAAAGCCGCCAACCAAAATCTCATACTAGTAGACCCAGCCGTCTCCATGAAACGCTCTTTTGCAAAGCGTTCCTGCTCGGCGGGGGCGGAAGCGGGGTTCGCTTTCCTGGAGAGATCTAACAAAAACAACCCATACGTCTCGAGGTCCATTTCTGGGCCTCGTTTTGCATTAAACCATTTATTTCTGTACGCATCGAGGGCACGATTCGAGCAGAACAGAGCCGTCAGCTGGCTCACCATCTCTCTCCAATCGTCCCGATAAGTTAGGGGCCGCATTTTCAACTTAGCTTGACCAGTGACGCTGGTCCAAAGGTGAAAACATTTCTCCTCGTCCGTCCACTTATTGAAAGTGGCGACTCGAGTAAATTCGTCTAAGTGGTCTATGAAGGCCGTACCCTGGCCGTCATATTTTGGAGGAATAGCTTCTTTTCTCCGCCTGTACCCCGAAGAACCCAGACTCCGTTGCGGAGTACTGGTGGCCGCCATGACAGCCCGGGCTGAGCTACGTGGTTCCGCACGCTCAACCACGGAGGGCCGCCCTTCAGGCGAGGAAACAGGCGTCGACGCGGATGAATCATTCGACTCATATCCAGCTGGCGAGGGCTCCCTTCGGCGCCCTCGATCGCTGGTTGTCCGCGTATTTTCCTGACTCGTGAATGCGAGTCCAGGACTTGGAGTCCTACCCGCCGTGGCCTCTCGTCTACGAGGGCGTCCCGGCGTTCGCACTACTTTACTCCTAGTCGAAGCACGTAGAGCTGACTCATCCGCCGTTTGCGAGGGGCCCGGCACCGGAGTCGATGCGGGCTCACTCGTGTCGGCTAATGCCAAGCCAGGCCTCTTACGCAACTTTGCAGGCATTATACGTGGGGCTAAAACACACTAAATAAGGTAGAGTATTGTAGCGTGAATTCTACTTAACTGTAGATATGTGTAGCTTGAAGTTTGAAGTCGCAACGTCGCTGCTGCTGACGCTCAATGTAGATGCTGACGGTTCCTGTGCTCCGCTGCAACTGACTAAACCACGCGGTCGCTGGCACCTTTATCCAGCGTGGCCGTGGCGAAGTCATGTTTTTTTTTTCAAAAAGTTCAAAACGTTTTTTATGTCCTTGTCCATGCGTCGTCCATGTCTTCTATCCAATTGGGGAACCCCACATCCGATTCTTCAAGTCCCATATCGGGCGCCAATTTGTAAGGTTCCCCAAGAAAGACAAAGCGTTGGTATTCCAGTTTTAAAGTTTATTTTGCCCTGCCCCGCCGCACAGCCTGCCTATCCTCTGCTTCTTCAGCTACTGACGCGGTCTGGGTGTATTCCCGCCAAGACCCCGTGGTCACGTGGTCCGGGTCACCCAGTGCGCGTCAAAGTCGGTCACTGACCTAGTAAGGTCAGTGACCTGGGGTCATCACAATATTATACGCTTTTGTGAGGCGA
Source organism: Alitta virens (assembly GCA_932294295.1). Taxonomy (NCBI): domain Eukaryota; kingdom Metazoa; phylum Annelida; class Polychaeta; order Phyllodocida; family Nereididae; genus Alitta; species Alitta virens. The sequence continues at coordinate 12,530,959 of OW028576.1, forward strand.
TCTAGACCAGTGAACATAGGACTATGTTGTCCGGCCGGCAATACATTTGAATGTGCGTAGCGAAAACGTAAATATAGTCCATGTGAGTTTCAGTTGACTGCGATGTGGCGCTCGCAATAATTAAGCAGTCAATTGTAGACTGTCTCATTATTGTACAAACAAGCATTTCGCCGGCCACCTTGGTTGACTTAAATCCTCAGCTGCGATTCATGACCCTAAATGCAACCCAACGAAAGTGGCGGGAAATGCCGTGATTTAGATTCCAGTAATTAATCTCCTCCTGGTAAAGCCCCATGTGCATTCTAGTTTGAAAAATTTAAAACAGGTATAATTACGCTGTGGAACGACAATAGTTAATAGAGTCTTTTCACTGAACATCCCTGAATTCAGCAGGACATAAGTCTTTCCTCTCCTCTTATTACTCATTTTGCTTTTCAGACACAGTAGGTCATAACTAACTGATTCCATAAATATAACTTTTACAGAAAAATAACAAACATCAACTAAATGATAAAGTGTCAAATATACATTAAAATGCACTAAAAATACTGCTGCTAGGATGCACTTTGCTTCAGCCAATCACAGCCAAGGGCGGGAACTTTTTCAGCCAATAGAATTGCAGTAGTCTGTTTTAGCCACCTGGTGGAAATACAGAGAACCTTCCGTGAAAATCCACTATTCCAAATGGTTCGTCGACGTCACAGATATCTGGCTGATGTTTTATATTCCCTTTTTCACACCAGTATACATCAGGTTCCAGCAACTATTGAAATGTCATGCTGTGCATAATCACGTAACTTTGTTTGCTTGGACGTTATAATTGCAGGTATATTTACACCGATGAAATCACCATCACAAATGAGGATGTCTTCACATTTCTCTCTGCCGCTGTTCACTTTGAGATGCATCATTTGGAGGAACTTTGCGTCGCACACATTAGCAAATTGCTGTGCACCCAAAATCTTTGCCATTTTATGAATGAAGCAATTGATTTCAAGTCTACAGCTCTTGAAGACGAGTGTCGTGAGATGTTTTCGAACCAGACTAGTGAAATTCTTTGGGCCGACTCATTTTTGCAACTGCAGCAACCAGCTCTGTCAGGTTTACTTGATGTTGAAACTACTAATGCCTTAGAAATAGAAATTTTTTATCATGTTGAAAAGTGGATGACGACAAGGTGCAACAATCAACATCTACCTATCAATGGCGAAAATATGAGAGATGTCATTGGTGATGCGCTGTACAAGATTCGGTTTCCCACCATGAACTCACAAGATTTTGCCAATGCTGTTTCAACGATAAAAGGCTTTTTGACGGAGAGTGAAATAGTCCAAATATTTCAGAAGATCATGGTATTTGACAACAAAGACATTGAGTGTCCTTTTTCGGACACTTTTCGCTGTCAGGTCAGCCATTACTCGCAGCCATTTGATGAAATGTTTCAATTGTTGACTGATACTATGCTTAATAGCAGCAGCATTCAATGGTGTACTCTGAGAGAAATGTTTAAGGAAATTACTAAAATGAAAAATGGTGACCTGATTGTTGCACACTCTCTTCGGCTGGTGATGCAATGTTGTGCAGATTTAGCCAATTGCTACGGTCTTTGCGAAGTGGCTACAGTTAATAATAAAACCAACAGGACAGAACTATTGCGAGATTTCGATTCCTGGCTGCAAATTTGTAAAACCAAGAACTCCCAAATCACAATGACGAAATACATGGAATTAAGGACTAAATTTAATGAAATATGTGCCTGGGGACGATGATAGGTTTGGCATTTTTATACTGCATTAGTATTGCTGTACTTGTGACATAATCAACAAGACATTTTTCATGTAATGAATTGTACTCTTGCTTTATGGTTGATAGATTTATAGCTAATTTGTTGGCTGTTTTTTTTGTTTGTATATATATAGAAAATAAATAATGAAGATTAAAAGGAGAAGAGGGAACATAGCATTTTGTCATTTTAACCTAGCTGTTAATAGAAGTGTATTGAGTTCTTGAACACAGACAACTTTGTAAATTATCATTTTATGTACAATAAACATTTTTTAAATATTGTTTCATCTTGACTGACAGTATACATGTTACAACAACAGATAATACCTAGAAGTGCTACAAGGATATAGCTCATAACCAAGTCTTTTTTATTTTTATTTTGCAAATAATTACATTTCAAACACCATAGTGCTGACTCGATATTTCATGACTAGAATATGGACAGAACATTGACTACCAATTTATTGGATTTGCAGTAAATTCACTGTATACCCGATAAAACGCCATGTGCATTGGTTCGGTGTGATCCAAGTGGAATCGACAATGGACGACATCGAACAGACCTGGCATGTCATCAGCAATCGGCTGGTCAGTTCTCGGGCGACACATAGTACTCGGAAATACTAATACTATAGGGCTTGCCACCTCTTGTGTGACCTAGGACCCGGAAGTAATTGCACAGCGACAATGCATGATGTCACAACAACCCAATTATTGACGACGTCATCTAGCTATAGATTGTGCATTGGTGACGTTGTGTATTTTATTATTGCTTCCAGGTACTAAGTCACACGAGCACTGACCAGCCCTGGACAAACAGTTCAAAAAATTTGTACAGGTAACAATACTGTCATGTTGCTATGTTAAAAGCTGCTAAAAAAACAAGTAGCAACAAATAATATCACCGATAGACTACACCGCTTATTTTAACTTTAATAATCTTGTGCAGGTTACATAAGAACATTAAACTGGTCCAGTCATTACAACCCTGTAAACCGATACGGTAAAGCTCGATAGGCATAACTGGGAATGCGCTATTGTTAACTAAACCAATCCAGACCTCTGGCTATAGGGCGTGTAAGTTGATTTTGTTCTCCTGCTTGAGAGCAGGAAAAAACTACTTCTGTGAAGATCCAGAATGTTGTCATTAAAATTGAATGGCAGGGGCTGAATAAGTATAGATAACTAAATAATCACAGCTTGACAACTCATTATTTTGGTTGCCAAAGAAAAAGCAAAAAAGCTATTCCTGATTCTTCTGTTGACTTATACATGTTATTCCATTGAAATTTATGATTGTTCATATTTTGTCTTGTTCACTCGCTCGCCTAATTCAAATATGGCGGCGTTGGGTCCCAAATGTACGGAAACAAAGTGGATTGCACTACAAATTGATGCTACTTTGGTGGTAACTTACATGCCCTATAGCTGTCCACAGAAACCTGCAACAAGCCACCTGGTGTATATCTAACGAAACACTTGCTGCAGATGTTTTTAACTCAAAAGATGTATAACTCAAAAGTTAGCCATAAATCTGCAGTATTTAAGTTTACATTTATTTGATCTTTAGCATTTCGGATCTTCTCAGAATGTTTCGTTGATCCGTTGATCCGTTGATCCGAAATTTGTATTGAATAACAGGACATGCTATTTTATTTTCTGTCAATACATTTCTAATCGTACCGGATCCGAGAAGCTAAAAATGAAATAAGTGTCGCCTGAAGTACATTCAACACGCGTGTCACATTACGCTTTGTAGGGAGGAGGGTCATCTGGATAAAGACAACCTGAAGGTGCATAAGGTGGGGGAGGTTCGAATGGAGCTGAAGGGAGCGGATGCTGACCACCTGGAGGAGGGTATTGACCAACAGGTGGTGGATACTGGCCAGTGCCTGACACAATCTGGCTTTGACTGGGTTGATAGTTTTGAGCGTACTTGCCCGCATGTAGTTCATTGAGATTATTTTGATCGTGGATTTGGGCCGCCGCTCCCCGACTCGGACCTGGATCGTTACGAAGTTGTTGCATCTCTGTCACAGTCCCTTGGTTCTCTTGCCGGTTTCTTACTATAACTTCTGTCCTTATGGGCACTTTGCGCATTTCTATGGCTCGGACAGTCATGAAGAATCCTAGTGAGAACCCTACCAAAAGGCAAACTGCAACAACAATTTGATAGATATACCATTTTTCGTCGCTGAAATTGATTAAGACTTTATCTGGTCTCGATGGACTAAACAGACACCGAAAAACTGTTCCGGGAATGCCATAGGTTTCATTAAAATGTTCAACCTTGGCGTTAACTTCTGCCTTTGAATCTGCGCATCTTGGTAGAAATGTGCACTGCAAAATACAAATGAAAACAGCATTTTATCAGTTATTGTCGGATACTTCCATACAAACTTACAAGGCAATGTTTTCAACAGACAGGAAAAAATCTGTCAATTGGAATCTATTCCACTTCAGCCACATTCCAAATAAATTCATCACAAGTTATCATTGGCACAATTAAATTAGTATAACAACTTGAGAGGCCACATCAAAATGGGAAAAAGTGCAGTATAGCGGACCCAGATGTAAGACCATATTTAGCTAGCCTCCTTGTCAAGCATATATATGACATAAAAAGCTTGAATTCAATTTATGACGTCACAAACAAATGACAGCGGGTTTCATGTTCACGGCAAGAGTGATGTTTATCTTTCTTTTTTCTTGGGTCTATGTGATTCGAATGTTATTCTTGTTGGACAAGATCTTCAAAACTTGGTTAGTGTTGCTCAGAATAATGATATATTTTATATTCTTTGGACGCCAAATATGGTCATAAATTTGGGTCCGCTATACTGCACTAAACCCGCAAAATGTGCTGTAGTCCTACCGATGACAAACTTTCATCTTCAAACAAAATCAGGGTTGTGTTGGTGAAGTTATAATTTTGTCGTTCGATGAATTTTGTTCTGTTAGTTATTCTTGCCAGAGAATCTGCTAGTTTCGGCTGTCTTGTAGTGTTATATTGTGTGTCGCTGTACGAATAACTGTACTGGTCAGGGGGTCCACTTTTATCGAGATTGACTTCGATGATGAGACAATTGAAAGTCACTTGGCACTCCTCTCCACACGAACAGGATGGGTAGTAACTGGAATAGAATAATAGAATAGTGTATTGCCGACAGAACAAATCACATAGAGCAAATGGACTAGTTAGAATCGGGGAACAAAATATATATATGTATATTAAAATATAATTGCATTGAACGAATAGAATAAAATAAAATATAATAATGTAGAATATAATAGAACATGATGGTAATATATATACAGTATTGGCAATTGAACCGACTTTTTAAGAATACAAAATAATATAATAGGACTGAGCAAATGCAAAATCGGCTAAACAAATGCTAAACCACCACACCGGTTCAACTTCATGGGTTGTAGAAAAATAAAAGGATGTAAGCGAGAAAAGACTTGTATACTCACTCGTCTCTGTAGTACGAAAATACAGCTGTGCAAGTCCCGGGTCGGACATCTTCGTATTGTTTATAATTGTAAATATAAACCCATGTGGCGCATGTGACGAATATGGCGGAAGAAAACATCAGGACACACAGAGCGCAGGCACACCATCTTGAATGCTTGCAGCAACAACACATTATGTCGTTAAACTCAACAAGATTTAGTAGTCGATTAGTAGTCGGCGGAAGTTATCGGATGCGGCAGCGACTACAATTGTGATGGATGGAAGGACCTGATGTTGGGAAATATGTTGCGATGAACATTCTGAAAATGAAAGAAAAATATTTCAAATCCAACCCGGAAAAAACTCCTTAATAAGCATGTTATTTAACCACTCATGAGCATGATAAGGGAAAAATAAAATAATGAGATAGTAGAGCTAGGTCTATAAGCAAATATATAAGGAGCATATTACATCTGTTCCATAATTAAGTTTGCAGGCCAATCATAATTTAGATAAGATTTTGGCATTAGAAATGAAATAGATAGATAGATAAACACGGATAGATAGATAGATAGATACTTTTTTTAGTTTTTTTTTTTTGTTTGCCCCAGAAACAATAAGCACAAAACAATTTTAGTTACTCAACCAAGAAATATAGATCTGGCTACTCATTGTTTTAAAAATATTAAAATGAATAGATATTTTGATTCCAATAATTTAAAGATAGATATATGAGATAGATAGATAGATAGATAGACAGATTGGTGGGTGGGTGGATTAGAGCTTTACATCCTGTATTTCTGCACCTGATGAGCTAATTAGGACAGGCAGGGACCATGGCAATGAGATGAAGGGTGAACAACCTAAATAGATCATAATATTATCCTATTTGCTGATCATTATATATATATATTGATCAATAGCCCATTGCCTAGGGTATATATATATATGTGTAAGCTATATAATTACCACACCCACCTTAAGAATGGTCACCTTGCCTGTTCCGCACAACTGCTTTATATTTATTTATGAGTGGATCCATTCGATGTGATTCTGACTCAACTTCATCTTTCACTAGAACTGGGTCAGGTCAGGTTGGGTCAGGTCAGGTTTGGTCAGGTCAGGTCAGTTTTCTACAACCCTAGTTCAGACAGAGGGCGCTGTTGACCAACGACGCTCTCAGCGCCACCATTGGCCCTTTCATGAATTACTAAAGTGCATGAATGACTAAAGTGCATAATATTGTGTGGTGTTGTAAACTTTATTATCCAATAATTTACTAATACCATATAGAAGATGGAATATTAAAATCGATAACGTGTGACATTTTATTGTGCACACATCTTAATTCAAGTCAAATAAAATATATATAATTAGATTTTATATGCGTTATTGTACAACCTTTATTTCAGAGATAACATGTTTATGCATACATAATGTTCAATGCTGCATTCCATCCCCACAAAGGGAGAATTAATTACAAGAAAATGCAAAGCACCATTCAAGTAAAGCAATGTAAAACTTCATAAAATATGCCTGAACCATTCACAGAAGTTGATTTATAAAAATAGATAAATTAAATTTATGAATAACATCCTAAATCCTGGGCTTATTCTAGACTACGAAATAATTGAAAACATTCAGCTTTTAATATTGATTATACTTTATTTTCAAGTATATATGTGAAGCTAGGTCTATTCTCTGTTAAAATATACTATTATCAACAACACAATATATATCGATTTTAATATAGGCCTATTAATTCAGACTACCTGGATTTTACGGCCATTCAACATGGTCCTAAAACAAACAGTCCAGTAGAACCAAAAACTGGGACTATAGTGTATACAATAGTTCTAATGTTAAAATCACTTCAGTGATTTCCAAGGGAGGTATTTTTATTTAAATTGTGTGTTCCACAATCCACAGTATTCTATACTCAATACAATTACTGTTTTAACACATTAATAGACATGTTTATTTACAATTACAGAAAATGTCAAGTGTAAAACTATCTCATGTAGCTGTCAACTCAAGTTTTAATTATTTAACATAACACAGCAGTTGCTAGCTACTTACAATATCAATTAACACACATTTAAATGACTTGAGACCGGCTCCTAAACGGAGCCTTCATATACAAAATCACATGTTATATTTCAATACTTTCATTTACATTTTTACAGTTAGTTTCATTCAAAACGGCCCGTCAAATTGAAATTAACTAGACAAAGCTGTCATAGTTGGCTCAAAACCGGATCTAAAAGTACATATTTATGATATATTAGATTAATTTCTTACATTTACACAGGTTTATATTTATCTGGTGATAGATGTAAGCCGGTTATTAGCTACAGAAGTGGACAGAAGCAGCTGGCTTTAGCATGTTTAGACCACAGCCAGGTACAGGTCTTTACAGACAGCTAGAGTTGACCGCATTTTATGAAACTAACTGTATATATTATATACTTTGCATTGATGTGACACAGAATATCATTGCTTTAACTAAACAATATTTGGTGCATGTATATCATGTCGGAATAAATCCAGGACTCCTCTATAAATGTTCTCCAGAGATTTTGCTGCATTCGAGTAATAATCTTTTGCAAATATAAAGGGTTATTATATAGATAACATGTTTACACCTGAGAAAGTTTGATTAAATAAAATTACTCAATAAATATTATAACATGATCGGGTCAACAATTAAATTAAATAATTCGTTGCATATTTACTAGAGGTAGCGTTCTTGTGATTTAGATAAATGTTTACATTGAAACATAACCATACCGTATTTACTCGAATAAACGCCCCCCTCAAATAGAGGCCCACCTCGACTAGAACCCAAGAGTAGATGCCTTCCCAAAAAAAATAATAAAGGCCTCTCTCAAATAGAAGCCCCCTTCTCCATACCAAACAGATAAAACCAAGAAATTAAGGTTTTTCTGTGTTATTTTTGTACATTTCTTGGTGTCTTTCAATGCAAAATAACAGAAGCCCATCTCGAAAAGGCCTACCTCAAATTAAAGGCCCTGCTGAGATGTCCTCTAAAAAGATAGAAGGGAGGGCTTTTATTCGAGTAAATACGGTATATATATATATATATATATATTTTTTTTTTTTTTTTTTTTTTAAATCACGATCAGTATATTTGAAACAACATAATGCAATGTCATTAGTTGGGAAAATGGCAGTACAATGTACAATATTATCATCATCTTCATGAACACAATTAATTCTGTTATTATTATTATTTCAATGCTGACAGATCTAGAAGTGCCTGTTTTACGGAAAGCTTTCAAAACAATGTTGATAAGTACTATCATTTCTGTGACAAGAACAATGCATGTTTTACATCATATAATACATGGTGCTCCAGTTAATGATCCGCACCTCAAACAATTCAGCCGAAGAAGTTACCTCCAGCCATTTTGCATACAGTAGGGTAGCTATTAAGCTACACAGTTCATGACATATCATAACATCTGCTCCCAGATGAACTGCAGCTCTACTTTTTAATTGCACAATATATTTGGCAGTGTTCTTTTTAGTACAATATTGTACATTTTCTGCGCGATACCCTGTTTTGAATACCAATAATATAAAGTTTAGTACGTAAGTTAGCAACACAAATTTATTTACATTAATATGTAAAATTGATTTATTTTCATGAATATCTAAAAACACTATCAAAATTAGCAGAATTAGAAAGTTAAAAGCTAAAAACCATGCATGTATAATTAACAAACAAATAAAAACAGTATAATATTATTAGCTAGAACTAGGGACTAGTTTCAACACATTGTACTCAGTATTGAAATATAATACATGGGCAATACATAAAAATAAACTTCATTTACATCTTGAGGCTGTATATATACTCAAAACTCAGATCATTTCAGAGACATGAGGTGATTGAGGTCAGTTACCTACTATCCAATACGAGCTTTAATGTTTAAGCCTATCCCTGTCATAACTGCAAAAGGTATATATATATGACACCCTACTGCACAAAAAATCTCAGATATTTTATAACTATAATTGCAAAAGATGGCTCATAACCAGGCTTTTGGCTTCAGTTGCGCTTGATAATTCTCTTTTTTTTTCACTTCGCTGCTGCATGAAAAACCTATACAAAAAATTCATCGTACATGGCCGGCCTACACGGAACATCGCTGTCCTATTGACGCATGCCAAAAGGATGACCCTGATGATAAGACAGTATTTTGGACTACACCTTGCCTTCAAATAATTTTATCAATTCTAAATTTCGGTTTAGTTAAACTTTAGGAGGAAGGGGGCCAGCTTCAGATGGAGCAGAAGGAGGTAAGTACTGAGGAGGGGGTGCACTATGAACTGAAGGTGGTGGATATTGGCTGGATGGGGGTGGATACTGGCTCGGGGGTGGATACTGGTTGCCAGGAGGATACTGGTTGCCAGGAGGATACGGGGCGGGAGGATACTGATTAGAGTAGGGACCGGGTCCAGGTTGATACTGGGGTGGAGTCGGGTATTGGCCGGTTGGTGGTGGATATTGGTTCGGTTGATATTGGTTTGGTGCATACGGGCCCGGATGGGGGTTTTGCGGAATTGGTTGGTATTGACTTTGAACAGGTGCCTGATTACTGTGACCAGGATTAGATTGATATTTCGGCATCACAGTTCCAGTAACTTGCTCCCCACCGTTATATGTACCCTGAGAACGTCGCTGCTTAAAGACGCAATTAGGATGGTTCATGGATCTCATTGAGAAAATGAAACCACCGATCAAAGCTGCCAACAGACAAGCAGCGAAGATAATTGCGGAAATGTATCCGGTTGATTCGTTGAAATTCCTGAAGACTTTGTCCGTGTGGGTAGGGCTATACAGGCATTGAAATTCACTGTCGGGTGCCCCAAACGTGGCGTTGAATCTTGCGATGCTTGCTTTCATGGGAGATGCATAACGAGTACATGTTGGATGGAAAGAACACTGAAATTAGAAAAGATTTTATTTGCAAAACATAATACATCATCGTATCAAATAATTTCAGTTTCATACTTGTTGTTTCTCACTAAAAATTGTATGCTGATTGTTGAGTGGCACAATACGCATATTGCACCATGAAAAGCTTACCAAAAATATTTGCGGATACTAGACATGTTTCATTAAGAACATTTTTTAGAAGTAGCATTTGGCTTCCAATTCTGAATAATTAGGATCATATATATATATCCATCGTTAGTTATGAAAATCAATTCACAAGGGTTGCAATAACCTCAAAGCCAATCAGACATCTTGATTCTTCAGAACTTGTACCCGAAAACTTCCCCGCCAGGGCCGTAGCCTGCAGGGGGGGGGAGGAGGGGGCAGTTCTAGGGGGGGGGGGGGGCAGTTGGGTTAGGGTTAGTCTCACACATTCGGCCTGAGTCTCACGCATTTGGTTGCTGTCTCATTCCTCTGGACTTCAGTATTTTCATATTTTAATTTAACCCCGCCCCCCCCCCCCCCCTCAGACTTTTCCCAGGCTACGGCCCTGCCCACAAAATACCACATGAGTTGAAACAGATAAATTGAACATACAAAATATAGGGGTATGAAATGGCAGATGCCAATTAATGACTGGTATTTCATAAAATGTCACAGTGAAGATCACTCGCTAGGTGTTGTCAGTTTGTGTTAATAAAACTTTTTTGATGTGTGTCTGTGACCCAGTTAATCATAAAATGATCCTCAAACGATATTTGCCTGACATGCACTCTTTGAAAACAATAGCAAACAAATTTGTAACAATTTACATGACCAATTTTCAAAATGCTTTATAAATGGTATAACATAGCCTAATGCAAAAAAAACACAGGCACTGCAAAAATACTATATATATATATATATCACGAATACAAAATTTATAACTACTTTCAAAACTATGTCCAGTAGACATGCCAAGACTCGCGCATTTGGTGTGAGTCTCACGCATTTTGTTCCTGTCTCACGCCTCTGGACTTAAGTATTCATATTTTAATTTAACATTTTAATGTAAACTGTTTGGAAAGAGCCAAAACTCACGCATTCACCACTCAAGAACTTGGCATCTCTGAATTTATCAATCTGGACGTTTTAAGCAAGTTGACCATTTAAAAATAAAGCAAAGGAAATTCAGTCCGTTGGTGGGGGGGGGGGGGGGGGGGGGTGGGCTTTGATATGTGGTGGCCAATTACGCATTCTATGTATACATATGTTAGATAAAATAATAAAGTGCTCAAGAAATTAAGAATCAGGAATATGTCACTGACGATCATGTTCGATGACGACGTCAAAGAATAAGTATCAAAAAGCGCCACTCGCTATACTTTACATTGTAAACGCTGCGCCTCCTTTTCCCAGCATGCATAGTGTGCAGGAGTTCTTTAACGCCCCTAGTAGATAATAAAATTCATTCAGAAATTTCCAGTCAAGTGCGTAGACTTGCTAATTTCACGTGAACAACACATTAAAATGTCATTTCCACATTATTTCATAGTCATAATGGGCGAATGGACTAAATATTTACGAGAGTCCGGTTCTTGATACTTATTATTCTTTGATAATGTCATAAATGTAACTGCGCTACATGGCGATTAATGTAGGGAAACTTTTAGTCAAGAAGGTTGAATGGTACGCCGGACAGAGTGTCAGAGATGCCAAGCTCTGGATGGTGAATGAGATTTGGCCCTTTCCAACCCAGTTTATTAAAATGTTAAAGATCTATTCTCGTTCTGTTAGAGTGAGACAAATTAAAATATGAAGAAAATACTCAAGAGGAGTGAGACAACAACCAAATGAGTGAGACTCTCTCTGACATCATGAGTGAGACTTAACAATTCAAAATTTCTGCAGAGTGTAGGTTTAACTTTATACCACCAATTGCTACATAAACACAAATGAACCACTTACTTCTGAAATGCTTTCATCGTAATACAAAATCAACGTCCCGTCTCTGTATTCCAAACTTTCTTTCTCGATGTCCTTTGTTCTGTTCACTGTCCTTCCAAAAGAATGCAGAAGCTTCTCCTGTTCGGTCAAATTAACATTCAACTTTTTGAATACAATGTCTCGTTTTGGGGGACCACTTTTGTCGAGAGTGACTTCGATGACGAGACAATCGTAATACGTCTTGCAGTCCTCGCCTTCATCACTGCATGAGCAGTATGGCTGGTAACTGGAATATAATAGAATATAATAGTTTAGAAATATATATATAATTTCATTGACAGTATTATGTCAAACATGACATATTCGTCGCAAACATAGAATAGCAATTGACTGGAGCTGGCCAAACAGAACATGACAGAAAGAATATTATGCAATGGAGAAGAATCTATTGAAAATAACATAGACTGGATTCTGCCATAATTAGGTGTAAATTACTGTGTAATAGAACACAAATTGCTTTTCTTATGCAATAATATATAAAATAAAATAAATAATAGAATAGAATACAATGACAATATCTTCAGAATATAATAGTATAGTATAGTATAGAATAGAGTATTATCAGCCATTTTAATACACTTGTAGGCAGGCCTATGGTATGAAATCTCCCAGGAATAGCAACAGCTAAATTCTGTTTGAATAATTTAGTGCAACCGATGGGATGGGAATACATATTACGACCAAAACATGCAACAGCTCACACAACCAATAGAATTTTGCCAGGACACATATTAATTATCATTAAAGGCCACATACAAATCAATTTAATCTATTTTGCATTGCCTCAATGTTACAAACAGTCAACATATATCAGTGTACATGAGCAGCTGCTGCAAGAGACAGACGTAATGATGAGGTGATAAGACTGAGTCCACACCATGTTACAGATTTACTCTATGGGGTGCATCTTGACATAAAAGTACCTTGACCTGGGAAAAACTAGTATTATATAAAAATAAGTTTCTTCCTTGAATTTACAACCAGGGTGTTATAAGCTTTATTATCCAGTTAATCACGGAATATTTCAAAGAAAACCCCTCTTAATCTCTCAAATTTAATGGGAGAAAGTGTGAAATTATATTTCTATGTTAATTATCCTCTGGTGTTCTTTTAACCCCTGGCCTCTCATTGGCTACCCCTTCATAACATAAGGAAGTTCACGAATATCTAATTGCTTAGAGAGGTGCAAGGCATGGCTTCTGATCGGTTAAGTACAGTTTCAGGTCATAGATCACATACAGTAAAACCTCACCCACAGGTCAGGGTCTCCCTGATTGTGAAGATGCATGGATTGGGTCTTTTACTTTCCTCAGCATAGACACCCGCGTACAAGACACCACCGATTTAACATCTCATGCAGTTGACATTCAGATGAGATGTAGGATCTATGTATTTGTATATTGTGGCCCAATGCTATTTTCATATTCTCCCAGACCCGATGACCACAGTCACCGCACCATATGTCGGTTAATGACCTCACAGATGTTGGACTTGTGGTTTCACCCTCTTCTAAACAAACTTTTTAACTGTCTCTAAATGGTTTTCTGATGGTCCAGTCAGCAAACCTCGAAAAAAACTGCTGTAACACTAGACTATGAAGCCAGAAAAAAAAAAAAACAGAATACCGTATTTACTAGAATAAACCTCCCTCCCCCCTCCCTTCAAATAGATGCCCACCTCGAATAGAAGCCCAGGGTAGCTGCCATAGGCATCACAATCGCCCTCTGGTGCAGGACAACCCCCAATTCCTCCCTGGACCGCTGACTCTTTATATATTTATACCTATTAACATTCAGCGGTGAAAGGAGGGGGGGGGGGGGGGGCAGTTGCGCCACACCAGAGGGCGATTATGATGCCTGTGGTATGTAGCTGCTTTCCCAAAAAAATAAAGGCCTCCCTCAAATAGAAGCCCTACCCCACATGCAGATAATTTATGGACCTATGAACTGAGCTCAATTCCATGAATTTGAGGTCTTCCAGACGTACTTTTATCAAATGTTTTAAATTTTTAGGGTGCCGTACATTACCCCTAAAACAATAGAGGCCCTCAAATAAAGGCCCTGCTGAAATGCTCTCTCTAAACAATAATAAAAATAGAAGGGAGGGCTTCTATTCGAGTCAATACAGTACATCATATTCAGTACTTACTCATCTCGAAAGAATGACCAAACCGTAGTGCAAGTTCCGGGCTTCACATCCTGGTACCTTTTGTGTTTGGTCAAGTAAGTGCTTACTGCCGCTAAAAGAAATAGTGCGCAGAGTCCCGCAGCAATTCCGGTCACAATAGCACAACACTTCGGTGACGGCATTGTCTATGTTAAATCAGATTAGGTCTTCAGGACTGTCCGGGAAAGCATTGAGCCTCTTCGTCAAAATCTGAAGAAAAAAAATAATTGTTAAATATTAAGACTTTGATAAAGTTTCTCTTAAAATGCCAACATACATTATATAGGCCAATAGATATATAAATAGGCTTGGTATAGATAGATGAATGTACAATATTTTTGTAGATAGATGGCCTATCACTGCCGGATCCAGGGGGGGGGGAGGGGGGCGGCAATGCCAAGGTGCCAGCCATGCCCTCCCCTCCCCATACCAGCCTTAATTTATATAGTGGCCCATTACACTTACATAGTGACCCAGATACAATAGTCATGTTTGCCCCTATATTAGATAGATTCTAACTATCTATATAGGACTCATTAAGAGGTAAGCCGTAACTTGCGTAAGGCTTATTATGCTTATTGACAATTACATGTACCACACTGTGAAGCCAATTCTACAGAGCTAAACTACACTTTAACACAGTATGACACAATGAGCATACATATAACATCACATTACCTGAATTTGCCTCTAGCCACAAAAACCGTTACATCAGCAGCAAAGCTCCATCGCAAGGTCAGCCTGCAGCACGTCAAATAGCCACACAGGCTGCTTGAAGAATTAGGTCATTTGAGGTCAGATAAAAAAACTAGGTCAACGTTTCTGTATTATGCACAAGAGGACGCCACCAGTCAGTCGGCATCAGACAGGCAATAGAGCTGAATGCACTGTCACACGGGTGAAACTGTAATTCCATCCAAAACAAAGGTACAATACTAACAGGTTGTGTCGCAATTAACACTTTGTACATTAAAAAAAAAGAATGACATTAGATGAAATTTGGTCATGTGCTGATTAATCAATTGCTACTAAATCAGAGAGAATGTATCTATAGAAGTTTAGCTGATAAAAAAAAAGGTGATATTTAACTGATTCAACAAAACAAGGCCATGTTGGACCATAACCATCTATACATATATAACCAAATATTCAGTATATCCACATTAAACGCAAACAATTTATTTAGCAGTCATGAAATTTTTTTACTATTATTCCAAAAATCAATAAGCACTTGTTTGTGCATGTACATTGATAGTCAAAAATAGAAATATCACTTTAATACAGCCCTGTATATGGCAGGGACTTTTCTTGAGGGGTGGAATGAAAACTTTAACAAAAGGACTAAAATTCCAAAACAAAAGTGTACAAAAAAAATACATTTGTAAATTTTAGGGGGGATGATAGCATTGATCATCCCCTATATCCAATCCAACCCCCCCCCCCCCCCCCCATGAATCGATGCCCCTGGTATATAGACTGCCAGTACAATACATAACCAAAATTACGTTTTCATGCTTTGAGAGAAGCATAATCTCAGCTGGATATATAGTGTCTCAAGAAGCATCACATGGTGTTCATTATTCAGCCAGAAACTGTGAAATGTTTGTTTATTAGCCACAAGTTGTTCCTTTATAAATAATTCTTCCAGGACCCAACTCATTTAGTGGTATTATATCTGGCTGCTGAGCTTTAGTCTGCAAAAATTTGGCAGTCAAGTTGGAGTTCCACCATAGCATAGACAGGAAAATGTGAAGCACACCTTCCATCACAGAAAACATCCATGGTTGTATTGTGATCTCCAAAACAATGAGTTTGTATTGAAATATATCGCTTATATAAATATGAATTTGAATTTCCTTTATACTTAGGATTCCTTAGATAATGTTCTACAAGGATTGGATTAAACTTTGGGTGGCAGAAACCCAGTTGGTGGTGGAGCACTAGGAGGTGGGTATTGACTGACTGGCGGTGGGTATGGACCACCACCAGGAGGTGGATACTGCCCTGTAAGGTATGGACCAGCTGGTGGTGGGTATTGACCAGCAGGTGGTGGAAAAGGACCAGCTGGAGGGTACTGCCCAGGTGCTGGACCATACTGACCAGCAGGATGTGGGTACTGATTTGGTCCATATTGACCACCTGGGGGTCCATATTGACCAGCTGGAGGTCTATACTGCCCAGCGGGTGGTGCATACTGGCTTGGAGGTGGTTGTTGTGGAACAGGTTGGTACTGATTTTGGGAAGCGGGTTGTTGATTTTGCACTGGAGTAGGTTGCAATTTCTGCATTTCTGTTCCGGTGTTAGATCTCGGCTGATGAAAAATGCAATTTGGGTGATTGATTGATCTCATGGAAAATATAAAACCTCCAAAACAAATAGTAAATAAGCATGCTGGAATGGCCATCATGATATAGTATGCAGTTGGCTCATTAAAATTCCTGAAGACTTTATCCGCAGATGTTGGGCTAAATAGGCATTGAAAAACTGTCCCTGGAGCTCCGAATGTGGTGTTGAATTCCACGATCTTGGCTTCCATGCGAGACGCATAACGAGAGCAAGGGGGATGAAATGAACACTGAAACAAAAGTGAATATATCAATGATTAAACAAACCTTATTGCACTATTACACTGGATATGACAGTCGACCCATCATCATTGTCAACGGTAGACTTATTTTTTTGTTAGTTTTAAAGAATATATATATATAAACTTTTTCATCATTATAATTACCACTGATATATTGTATTTTTCTATATATATTTTTTTTTCTACGGTTAAAATTTCTTTTCTCATATAGAATACAGGCAGACATCATTCAAACAGCTTATAGCTCAGATGCCTGACCCAGAGTCCTAGTTTTTACATAATAATTAGTAATTTAAAGTCATATGAAAAGTGTTATTGTAATAACTGATGTATGTACATGCATATATGATATCAGGATGCTAAATAAAATCAATTCAATTCAATTAAATCAGTCCCTGCATTACTACATTAGAGAAATAATTAGGCAGCAGTTGAAAGGTGTTACAGTCAACCCTCACTTATCCGCACACCTTCATCCCCCAGTTAACTGTGCGGATAAATGAGGGAACCAGATAAGTGAATATATATAAATGCACTAAGTAGATTTGTTCCCAGCCAACTGTGTGCGGATAGCGAGGGAACCAGATAAGTGGGGCCCGGATAAATGAAGGTTGAATGTAACAGATAAATGAGCTTTAGACTCAAATGCTTCTCTCAAAGCTTATTGGCATTGGTAATTGTCTAGTAAATTCAAATATTCTATTAACTAAATGATAAGTGCCAATTGTGACACGTGTTTGAATTCTAAGTAGCACATTATTAAACCCAAAGTTTAAGATGCACTCTTAATTTCATGAGCAGTTTTACCCTGCATCTCTAACAGATCGGCCACAAAGGATATCCCTCCTAGCCAACTGCTAGGAGATGGGGGTTATTGCTGCTGCCCAGGTTCTTGTTTATACTATACGACATACCCATGACCTCTTGCGATTTTGACACACACCACAAGTCAAAAATCGCAAAAGACCTATTTATACCTGCTGTGAGCGGGGCTGGAATCCCTGAATCCCACATGCAGCTCACAGAGGTTCCTGGCCGATGCACCATTTCATGAGCAGCTTTACTCTGCATCTCTAACATATCGGCCACAAAGGATATCCCTCATAGCCAACTGCTAGGAGATGGGGTTATTGCTGCTGCCCGGCTTCTTGTTTATACTATACGACATTAAAGACTCACTTCTGAAGTGAATTCAGTGTAGTACAGAATCAGCGTTCCATCCCTGTATTCAAAAACTTCCTTCTCAATGGCCTGTGTTCTGTTTACTGTTCTTCCCAGAGAATAAATAATTTTTTCATGTTCAGTCAGATTATGAATTGAAGTTTCATCGAACATAATGTCTTTTTTGAGTGGCCCACTTTTGTCAAGAGTGACTTCGATGATGAGACAATCGTAATGCGTCTCACAGTCCTCGGCCTCCTCACTGCAGGAGCAGTATGCATTGTAGCTGGAATAGAACCGAATACAATAGAATACAGTAGAATGCTCCAGTGGATAGCACTAACAATATTTCATTTGAAAATTGAATAAACCAAATGAAATGGGAATTCAGATAATAACAGAAACATGCAATGGAAATATTAATTCTTTCATGACGAACATTTGCTATCTCATTGCAAGCAAATATTTGAAGGGACCCATGATCATACTATCAACAATATTTAATTAATTTTTGCATCCCAGCGGAAGATTGACTCAAAATATTGCTCAGTGTACCAAAGTGCTTAATCATAATTGTGTTTTTCATGATAGGGGATGGGGGGGGGGGGGGGGCATCAGCCACGAAATAATTTTTGAAGGTGTTGACAAATATATATATTTTGAGAAAGATTTCATAAATTCTTTTAGGGTCTTCTGGACGTTGCAAAATTTCACTAGGGAGTACAGATTTCAGTGGGGGCAAAGTTCACTTCCTGATTTTTTCTTTCTTTTGTAATTTAATTTTGGCGGTAGTAGCTTTTTGATGGGGGGGGGGGGGGGGGTGAAGCATCTCTTCCAAAATATGCAACACCCATCAGGGAATAAAATGACTACAAGCATAGATCTTGACCTTGTCCTCTTGAGCCCTACAGAAGACAATGATAGGAAGTCATTGGGGACATTGTGGAGCCCTGTGGTCCGCCTTTTCAGGGGTCAAACCAGTCAGTCAAAAAGGTATAGAGCAACTATAAATAGAAGTAAATACTTACTCATCTCGATAGAAGGACCTGACAGTAGTACAAGTTCCGGGCTGCACATCTTCGTACCTCTTATATTTGGTCAAATAGGTGCCTATCATGGCAACCAGTAATAATCCAGAGAGTACAGAAAATATTCCAGTCGCAATAGCACAACACTTCGGTGTTGCCATTTTCTGTGGTTCTATTATGGAAATTATCAATTAAACCTTGATGTGTAAGTTCAGGTCCAAAATTGGCTGTTAGTTATAATTCTGGAAAAGAAAGTCATGGTTCAAAAACATTGTGTTTTAAATATGGGCTCATACTGTCCGAACTGAAGCAGCGAAAGCCCGTGGTCAGAGTGACCTGTGTTTCATTAACACTGCAATATAGTCTGATCCAGATTATCCTGTTAAATATGAATAATTATATTGGAGAAGAGCGGTTTTTCCAAATTGGTTTTTTCTGCTTGATTATCAAATTTTCCGGAATGACCACTAAATGAATTAGGTGTAGGTATATATCTACATAGAAAATTAATATTTTCAAGAGTTATCAATAAATGGATATTTATATTAAAGTATTCATTAGTTAAACATTTTTAATTTCCTATCATACCAATATAATATTATATATAAGTTTGTCAATATCTGTCAGTTCACTACATGCAGGACTTTAGCCCTAGCGAAAGGTTTCCAACAAGAAGGTCAAATCATAAACATACCAATAGCTTTTGGTGTCTGTGAGCTTCTGTGGTGGAGATATTATATATGAACTCTCCTCTGTAGGCTACCTCTCATGACTGTTGCAGCAACAGTCTGATCATATATGCATCTCTCAACAAATATGTTCTTTTACTGCGGTCAGAGTTGTATGTATTTTTGGCAGCCAATACTGTGCAATTGCAATTATTGTCAATCGCTCGGCCACATTGCCTTATATTGAGAGTAAACAGTCAACTGTTGTTGCAGCAATATGTACCAATGAGAGTGCAAATATCCAGAACTATGTCAGGTCAGTTCAGGTAAGGTTAGGTCATAGGATAAGCAAGAGAGGACGCCACCAGTCAGTGTGTATCAGAGACGACAATAGTTCCATTGAGATATCTTCTGTAATAATGAGTATCAGCTGGTATCAGCTCAGATGTGACACTTAGGTACTTTTGTAGGCCTACTCTCTATAACAAATTGTAGGATTGTTGATTATTAAAGTTTTTAATAGGCTTATTTATACCTATAAGGTACTATAGAAAAAATACAAGCTTCCTTACTGAATTTATGATTCATATGATACGTCTTCCTGAGGCTTTTGTAAAAAAGCCACCTCATGCTGATATAGAGGTTTTTCAGCCACAAAGTACACATAGAGAACACTGAATAAACGTTAAGATAAAAATGCATTATTTTATTAAAAACGAGTTGAGAAAACGTGAATAGAAAACAAATATTCCTTGTGCCAAGGGCAGTCCATTTGTTAAGATTTTTGCCAAATTTCTGAGCTCTGGGTTCGATTCTTTATCTTGATGAAGTACAGTGCAATTTCATACTCCAGCTGGCAAGTTGTTTACTTAGGCAGATATATCATAATTAATTACATTACCCGATGAATAATATCCCACGTAATTATGTGACATTGGCCTGACAACAGATTGGCATTGTGTCAGATTGATGTTGGGCCCACATGTCGGTTGATTCTTGGCATGCTATATGGGATATTGCACACATGGTGAACTTCATATCATTTCATCATTACATAGATCTCCCTTTGGTGACTGGTCATAAAGTTAAACTTCAGACCAGTAGCATGAAGACAGTACATCAATACGATAAAATACAATAAAAATGTTAAAAATACAATAAAGATGGGAATATATAATATATTAGAGTCATTATAATTCATCTGAGAATGTCTTAAACCTTAGGTGGCAAGGGCCCAGCAGGTGGCGGGTAGTGGGGATACTGACTGCCTGGAGGTGGATACTGCCCTGGTGGATACTGACCACCTGGTGGTGGGTATTGACCAGCAGGTGGTGGGTATTGACCGGCAGGTGGGTATTGACCGGCAGGCGGGTACTGCCCATGTGCTGCTCCGTACTGTCCACCATGAGGTGGGTACTGATTTGGTGGATATTGACCAGCTGGGGTTCCGTATTGACCAGCATACTGACCAGTGGGAGGTTGGGGAACAGGTTGATACTGATTTTGTGAAGGGGGCTGGTGAATCACTCCTGGTATGGGTTGAAACTTTTCCATTTCTGTTCCCGCGTCGTGTCTTCTTTGCGACATCTTCATCGACCTCACTGCAAAGATGAAACTGACAATACAACCGACCAAGGATACCCCAGCAAAGGCGATTTGGTAGATGTAGCCATATTCATCTGTGAGATTCCTGAGGACCTTTCCAGGATTGTTATTGCTATAGAGACACTGGAATACCGTCCCTGGTGCACCAAATGTAGAGTTGAATTTCCAGACGCTGGCAGCCATCAACGATTCTGAACTGGAGCATTTGGGATAATACGAACACTGAAAGAAACAGTATAAGTCATGTATATTTATATGCGAAAGTTCAGTAATTGTGTATATTTCAGATACTACCATACACTATTTATGATAATATGGTTCATTAAATTTTATTACTAAAAATTAAAGTTACTTAGGAAGAATTGCTTTAGTATCATTAAAACATTTGATGTAAACAGCTTTGTAGTTTATAAGCTGTATGAGTAATGAAACTTGTAAACGAAAATATCTGATTGTGACAGCAGTAATTTAGTAATCACAAAAACAATTCTCAAATACCAAATGACTCAGTGTTATGATGTGTTTGACTCAGTGTTATGATGTGTTTGCTAAACCTGCATGAAATGTCAGTGTGAACAAAAACACCTAACAAATGTCACTGACAATTTGCCATGAAATCAGTCACCATAACATCTAACTCATGGACCACTGTACTACTCAGGTTATAGAAGAGCAGGGGCTTAGCTGGGTCCTGGGTTCGAATCTAGTCAATGTTTGAAAGTTGCCTTATCATTCGCCTCATTGCCTTGGCACCTGCCTGTCCTGATCAGCCCTATCTGGTGCAAAAATATGGGACATATAGCCTGTCCCACCCACGCTCTGACTCATGGACAAACTGCTGATATCTTATATTGTTGTCATTCAGGGGATCGGGATGAACCTAGGAACTTCAGTATAACTGGCCAATTTTTTAATTAACGGACCAATGCCTTAACTACTACCCAACAAAGAAAAATTACAGAAGGTTCAGAAGGGGACTTTTTTTTGCAAGATAAAGGACAATTTGTTAAGTGTAATATTACCGTGGAATATTACAGAAGGATCTGTAGGGACTTTTGCAAGATAAAGGACAATTTGTTAAGTGTAATATTACCGTGGAATATTACAGAAGGATCTGTAGGGACTTTTGCAAGATAAAGGACAATTTGTTAAGTGTAATATTACCGTGGAATATTACAGAAGGATCTGTAGGGACTTTTGCAAGATAAAGGACAATTTGTTACTGTAATATTTCCATGGAATGTTACAGTTTCTGAAGGGGACTTTTGCAAGATAAAGGACAATTTGTTACTGTAATATTACCCAGTATGTTAGAATTACATTTTATACTAATTAGCATCAGACTTCTTCTCAGACTGAGAATCTTAGTACTGTATTATTACAAAATAACATCTAGGTTAAAACACCCAATTACGATAAGACTACATTACAGGAAAATTATAATACATAACCACTGTCTCTGCTCAGGTCCCTCCCCTCCCTGGAAACTCATTGTGAACAACTCACATGTGATCGGCACAACTAACCCAGCCTATAGTCATCGATTAAGTTTTGTTCATTATCATTCAAGGATTAGAAATATTATGATGTTTAATTGCTTTTCTAAAGCAATATTAGCGGGAAAAATCGACCTATTTCGTGCGACCGGCAATGAATCTGAATGTGCGTAGCGATATAAAAGTAGGTCATCGACTACTTGCCTTCCAGTTTTGGTAGACTACTGGCTGTTACTCGCACATTATTAAGCAGTCTACTCATAGACATAACCAGGTTTTGTTCTCGACAATTATTGGTGACATTACACATTTACATTGTCAGAATCGGATGCTTTCCCGGAAACAGTTGTCCTTATCTTACCAGAGCTGTTACCATTGTGTTACCAGTTTGCTGGGTAGGCCTGTTTATTTCTCACCTATAGTAAAACTACTCTAGTGTGCAACTTTCCTGCACCTCTAACAGTTGAGCTAAAGAGCAGCTGCCCACTAGCCAAGTGCAAGTAGGCGAGGTAGTTGTGTACTGAGATCGTAATACTATATCCCCAATTACCACACGAACAGGACTTGAACCAATTAACCTATACATGAGGCCAGAGGGGACCGGATTCTGCACCATCTAGTGCAACTTTCCTGCACTTCTAACAGTTGAGCTAAACAGCTGCCCACTAGCCAAGTGCTAGTAGGCAAAGTAGTTGTGTACCAATACTTATTCCATTTCAACCCTTATTAAGCAGTAGCACGATTACTTCCGGTTGAATTTGTGTGTCTGGCTTGTATGTCAACCAGCCTCTGAACAAAAGAATTCAGCTTACATTGTATGGGGACCATGTGTGGATGTATAGACGTCCACACTGCATACTGTTCTTGTGTGCAACTTTCCTGTGTCTCGAACAGTTCAGCTAAAGAGCAGCTGCCCACTAACCAAGTGCTAGTAGGTGAGGTAGTTGTTTACCAAGATCACAATACTATGCCACTGATATAGATTTTGGACAGATACTGGAGAATCTGATGCCATATTAAACTTACTTTCAATTAAATGCAATTTAGTATCAAAACCTTGAGCATCTAAATGGATTTGAATACATGTACTTACTTCTGTCAGACTTTCATCGTGAAACAATTTCAAAATTTCGGCCGTCTCTTTGGATTTTTGTTTCTCGATAATTTTGGTTAAGTTCACTGCTCTTAGCAAAGTAGGCACAACCACAGACACGTTGAATCCTTTGTGTTCTTTGAAAACGACATCTTGATCCGGAGGACCACTTTTGTCCAACCTGACTTCGATTATGAGACAATCGTAATATGCCCGACAGTTTCTGCCTCGGCACGAACATGATGGCTCGTAACTGGAATAGAATAAAATTATACGATATATTAAAGAAATCTAGAGAAAAAGTACCAGAAGGTATGCAAGAATGACATCACTGACTAGATGACGTCATCAATCAAACAATGGTTATAGTGTTTTCTCCCGATAGGCGGTGCTTTGGCCTTTCTCATAACTGATTTGCTGCTCCCCTGAAATCAGGGAGGGAAATGCTTCCGCACATCCTCTGAACAAAACATAGTGTGATACTTCGCCTCATTTCTTTATTCCAAAGAGCCATTCACTTGAAAACTGCTGCAGATGATAAAATGTCCAATTTGAGACGAGATTCTGACCAGCTGCATGACATACTACTTACGTGAATGTTGACCACTGAACAAGTGTGTTGTTAATGGCGTTGCAACGCCTTTTCAACAATCTTTTTTACCGTATCCCAAATGCCTTGCATCAGTTATTAGAAAGACCGGACAAGCGCCATCTTTAGGTTAGATGGTTATAGAGATCTGCTTTGGTGGAAGATTACCAAGAAGCAACACTCCCTATACCTCACATTGTAAACACAGGGAATTCTGGGGGTAGTAGGCGCAACCTTCAACAATGTTCAACGTCTCAAGTGGATACCAAAATTCATCTGAAAAGCTGTCTAGCCCGTAGTTTCGTCAATTTGACAGCTACAATATATTAAAATCTCCACATGATTTTGGTGTCCTAATGGGTGAATGGAGCGAAATTTAAATATTTACCATTTACGAGGCCAACAAACGCTCACTGAAGATCTGAACGCTACGATGTCCAATGACTTCGTAATCGGCCAGTATGATGTCATTGTCTGTGCTGATACTTCCCTAACCATTAAGATTAGTATTTGCCCCAACCGAGGGTTAATTGGTGAGATGACACCAACACAATCAGTTACAAAACAATAAATATGCATACTCACTCATCTCTAACATAAGACCACACTGTAGTGCAGGTTCCGCTCTTCACATCATCATATTTTTTGTATTCGTAAACATAACGACTGATTGCTGTGATTAGTGACACCCCGGCCACTAGGGTCAGACATCCTATCACAATGGTACAACATTTTGGTGAAACGCTAGGCATTTTGATGATTAAGCTGCGTTTTGATGAAAATTCTGAAACAACATGACAAAAATATCTTATGATTCATTTATGCTTCCCAAAAGTTTACATGAATAATCACCAACCTTAATTTATTCCAATCACAATTCTAAATTTCTTTGGATGGTTTTATTCACAATTAAATTTAGGCACATTGCTCAAATTTGTACACTCGGCGACATTGAAATAAGTCACGACATCGAGATTCTCCACCCCCCCCAAACCATGATTTCACACATTGCAAGTTGATGATTTGTTACCAAACCAATTTTTGTACCCGATCTAAATCTATAGAAGGCCTTAAACTAACGTCTTAAACTCAGGTATCTTACTGCTTAAGAGGTACTTCTGTGATCAGGTTTACAAATATATTGGTAGGTTGGTAAAGTTTCATCATCACTTTCTGTGCATGCCCTTATAAGGTAGTTCTGTAGCTCTGTTGCTCTATGACCAGATTCAGCCGATTTTAGCCAAAATGTTGGTTAACACATGTATGCAAAATGCGTAAATTAACATTTTAGACATAATTAAATCGATAACCATGGTATTTTACTGCAATAAAACAAGCTACACAACATGGGTCTTGCAGGCGATCCACCACACGGCCTACATTTGACTGTGAGCTACTCCAAGGAAAGTTGCGTGCAGCAATGGCGGAATTGTCAGAGGCGCTGGTATGATTAAGACGAGGGGCTGAAGTATGAATCCAACAAAGGGAAAGGTTTTTTTTTATATATGTTTACATGTCATTAATATGATCATTAAATGATTTTTCCTCATTCACAAAAAAAAAAAAAAACAACCAAAAATTTTTTTTCAGCATCATCTATTATCTGCTATCACAATAATCTCAAGCAAGTCTGGTACGAGTGTCTTTTTTTAAGGAGAGCTTTACTTGTTCATATCATTGACAATATGCTATCACTCCGACAGACATTAATAATACGTGTTAATTGCACTTCATTTCAAGTGGCGAATTTCGATGTCGTGCAAAATGTCGCCGAGTGTATGTGCAAACTTTTGGGCCCAACTTTAGACCAAATCAGTGAAAAAGATAGATAGATAGATAGATGGATAGATGGATAGATGGATATATATATATATATATATATATATATATATATATAGATGGATGGATGGATGGATAGATGGATATATATATATATATATATATATATATATATATATATATAGATGGATGGATGGATGGATAGATAGATAGTAGAGGGAGAGATGGATGGATAGATAGATAGATGGAAGATAGATGGATAAATAGATAGATGGATATATAGATAGATAGATAGATATAGATATAGATAGGTAGATATATATATAGATAGATAGATAGATAGATAGATGGATGGATAGATAAATATATGAATAGATATAACTTACATCAGAAGTACTTACATAGCTGTGTATATTCTGTGGCACTTATTGAAGTAGATGTCCCCTGCTCTTCATTCTGCTGTTCTGACATCAACATCTGTTGTTCTGACATTTGTGTATATCCTCATTTTTGCATTTGTTTAGCACTCAGGACTGGCGCCTATACGAACGCATTATAATGAGAGCTGTCAGAATACACTACGTGTGCACACGACACAATTAATTTGCATCTGTGCGGCAACAAAAACAAGCTATTTTACATTATGAGCATAGCGGTTTTGCTATTGCTGCTAATTGGCAAATCACATGGGTAATTGTTGTGCAAATTTTCTATTGTGATATCCTTTTGTAATCATCCAACGTGATATATATGGTTCCTTAATGAGTGCAGTCTGGTGCCTGCAGTGTGTTGATGCTGCTGTTGCAGATGGCTTCACTGCAGAACTAGGTCAGGTCAATGACAGGTCAATGACCTAGTTCTGATGCTTCCGCATAATCCACAAGATGGCGTGGCTATTTATTTGGCATCAAAGTCACGGCTTCAATGTATGTTGGGCAAACGGCATTTTTCAGTCACCCCGCCAAACTTTAGAGAAATCCTTCAAAACGAGGTTTTTTTTTTTTTTTAATAGTAAAGATTTTATTTAAAAAAAAAGGAACTTGAAGTTATTTTACATCTATATGAGACATAAAACCCCAAAGGGCTTGTTTGCCTCAAAAAGGAAAATTACACTAATATATATATATATATATATATATAGTAACATCTCCCACTTTCATCTTGCTAACACTTTCGACTTTTCACAAATTAATTTATGCCAAATATATGTCTTATTTAATAGTGATCCAACTAAATCGAAATGACAGGGAACAATTTTTGTGACACACCTGCCTGGGGTTATTAATTAGCTATATTAAGTGGCAGGCATAGGCCTAACATAACTTTCATGCCACAGCGG
This sequence comes from Alitta virens, assembly GCA_932294295.1. Classification (NCBI taxonomy): domain Eukaryota; kingdom Metazoa; phylum Annelida; class Polychaeta; order Phyllodocida; family Nereididae; genus Alitta; species Alitta virens. The sequence goes on from OW028576.1 coordinate 12,558,664, forward strand.
CCGCACAAAACTTGACAAAAATGATATATATATATATATTTATACATAAATATTTTATTTCCAATATAAAATCATATACATTGGTGTAAGATTAAAAATGACTAACATAATGCAACAACCCATAAAATCAACATTAGGCCTCTAAAACAAGACGGGTGTGTTTGTGTTTAACGCCTCATCAGCACCTGCTTGGGCTATGTAGAGACTGTAGAGACTTATAATAATACAATTGGTATACATTGGTTTCACGTAAAAATTGTAAGATACTATTAGCAGGATATGATGTAACACAAGATGGTAATAGGTCTAAGTACTAAATTACCATATATTTAACAAAACCTGAGTAAATTGCTGCATCTTTAAAATATATTGAAATAAATAACTTGAAATAAATAAATTAATGTCTTGCAAGACAAGATGTGACTAGTCTAGACGTGCTGCCTTAGGAATGAAAATATGGTAGTGACTTTTTAATTCAACTTTTTTTCTCACTCATTAATTTTTTTTTTTTTAATTTGACACTATAAATTGTTACACATTATTAAATATACATTTCATGGAAAATGCAGTTAAGAATTTTTTTTTTGTCATCAGGGTGAACATAAGACCATGTGTTTACAATCAATCTGTATTTGATGCATCGACGCGTTTAGAAAATTTACTCTCTGTCAATATGTGTATTATCAATGTGTACAGTGTATGAAAATCAAATGATATACCGGCTAGTTTGTTATATCATTTGCAGTAATATGGCACCATCAAAATTTATAGTATTCTAGAGTCTGTACAAAAAATATGCTTTTTTTAACTGAAGTTATATTTTATACAAACACCATACGAAAAGCAATTCATTTTAAAAAAGCAGTTAAGTTACATGACTAAAACTACTTGTCTCTGATTTAAAAAAAAAAAAGCCCACGTCAATCCTAAAATTGACTTCTAATAAACACAATACACTGTATACACCGAATACATAAATTTATGACCATTATTATAATTTATTAGATCATCATAAATTATTACCCGATCCAATTTCCTTGTACTTGCTATTTTACTGACATCACTTTGGAAGAAACATTAAATAATTTAACGAAATATTGTGTACAATTACTATAATACTCTAGCATGTACAGTTTTACCTAAAACAGTAAATTTTAAAATGTTCACAACATTATATGAGTAAAAACATGGAGGTATATAGTATAAATGGCACACAATATTATTGTACATATTAATCACATAACTGTCTTTTAAACTGACATCTAATAATATAAGTTGTGCCGACAATATTAATTTAACAACATTAATGTACATGCTAAAATAGCTCCGAGTCTGCAATACATAATAAAACGAAGAAATCACACCTGATCTGCGAGACCTCAGAAACATCACAAATTGTAAAAACATCATAAATATTAGAAAAATGATTGATGTACTGTAAATGTACAACAAATATAGATCCATACTGTAAATTCCCTGACTGATACAACAATTTATTATTACCATAAATCACACATTACGTGTACCTACAAAAGCATCCACAACAATTAACGAATAATGCATGATTAATAATAAGTAATGATAAACAATAAATTATAAATGATGAACCCTAGTTTTACACTGGAGGTGAACGGCCAGGATCGTAAAACAATATATGCCCTGGCACTTTAATATTTGAAATATTTTGACAATGTGACATTGTGTTTTATACCGCTTTTTCAGTATTTTTAATCCCTTTCACATAAACATGTTAATTAAATATTAATGATCACACAATTACAATTTAAAGAAAAAAAACTTCAATTACTTTAGCGTCTGAATTGTGTAACTGCACTGCATTGCCTTCTACCATTTAACACATTTACAATTTGAAAAGTGCAATTTAAACAAAATTTAATTGTGTTCTTATGATAACTTTGCATCTTGGTAGCAAATGTGTTGATTACTCAAAAACGCCGTTCTGCATATAATACATGGTTTAAGTGTATTGTTAAATTTACACAGCAATTATCAATATATATCTATATATATGTTTATTGCTGTAGACACACATATGCATTACAATATGGAGTATTTGCAATACCCGTATCGTTATCCTTCTACCGATACAAATGGTATATCGAGAACCGGTATACAGCCCTAATATATATATAATAGAATTGGAAAAAGTGCATTATAGCGGACCCAAATTAATGACCATATTTAGCGAGTCCCATTGCTAGGCCTATTGACGTCAAATGCTTGAATTCAATATGTGACGTCACAAACAAGCGGTGGCTTCAAAGCAAGAACGCAACTTATTTTTGTTTTTCACTCTGCAGATATGTTGTTCTTATTGTGTACCACAACGAAATTTGGTCTAAAGTAGTGATTAATTTCATATTTCATGGATGCCAAATATGGGCATAAATTTGGGTCCGCTATACTGCACTAAACCCATAGAATATTTAAAGGTTCACCTGTAGAATGGACAATACACTAATTGATGAAAACATTAACAACAAAAATGTGTTAAGCACCACAACCAATTAATACATTTCGTAGATTAGATATTATGGATGTAAAATAACTGTATAAGATATATTTAAGGTATATGGAGTAAAATGTGTACCAATAGTATCTTGAAAATAATCCTGTGTATATAACCTGAGATTGAGTGACCAACTACACGAGGTAGAGTGTGTTGGATTTTCTAACATCATACTTGGAAAAAGTACAAACATAGTATAAATAACCCTTTAGTCCTGTGATTATAGAATTAGGCATAGATGAAGTTGGTTTGACTTTAAGTGATTGAATTAGTAAATAATGAGGTGTGAAATATCTTTAAGTACAAACAGCATCATTTAACCCAAGACAGACTACTTTAGTAGTTATTACTAAAATTACAAATAAGTAACATGACCAAATAACCATTGTTTTGTGACAAAATTAATTTTAGCTGCTAAAATTATGTAACAAAATCTGAAAAATACCTATCGCTAAAATGTGCATAAATCGATATTGACGCATGCCTACTAAATTAACCACCGTAATGTTTTTAACAAAAAAAATAATAATAAGTATGTAAGTTGCAGGTCTCAAGCCATTCCATACTGCGTCTGGTAGTCGTTCGGCAGGTTACTCTGATCTTTTGGTGCATTTGGCTAAACCCCCACTAGCCTCCTTTCCATTTCTTCTCCTGAGACCTTTTTTTCATCCTTCTTCAAAGTCGTTTCATCTGCTTTATCGGGAACTTCAGGAACCACACAACAAGCGCAAGGTAGACAATCGCAATAATGAGCTATGCCCATTTGGATGCAGAATCCATGCGGATTTGATCTGAAAGACCAAATGAACATCGCAAAGCCGAAGACGATTCCTAAACTTGGCCATAGAAAGTAGTGGATGAATTTTGATTTCTTTGCCGTTACACGAACCACATTTTCTGGCTGGTCTGGGTTGAAACTGCAGCGAAAAACTGTCCCTTGTATTCCATAGGTGGCGTCGTACTCGTCAACATATTTTTTGCGCTGATCGTAGCTGGTTGAGCAGCCAGGAATATGGAAAGAGCACTGAAATGTATATTGAAATTCCATGAATTGAATGCAAGCTACATTTTACTTTCAGATTGGGCCTATACAAGCGGAAAGTTATACGGAGTAAAAAAACAAATGACCCTCATTCAAGGCTGGATTGGGCTGCCGGGAAGCTAGGAGTTTTCCCGGTGGGCTGTTAGGAGTTTTCCTGGTGGGCTGCTGGGGGCCGGATTGGGCCATAGCTGGGAGTTTTCCCGGTGGGCTGCTAAGCTTATGCATTATGCATTACTACAATTATTGGACAACATTCAACAAATATTTGTGCAAATTTAGAAATATATATATTTGAATTGAATTTATGATTTCGACAAGACATTGCATCGCAACATTTTAACAATATAATATTAACATAATGGTCAAGTTATACAAACAGATATTGAAGTGTATGCATATAGAAAATAAGGTATGTAATACAACGGGGGAAAAAAGATCTATGCCGTATCAGGAAACCCCTAAAAGCTACAAAGCTGTGGTAGGGCCACCTTGTATAGGCATATTGTGACAAAATATAATTTGCAAGGGCACTGGCAGCGTTGGCTACATTGCCAACTCACATGATTTATCAATACGAGTCACAGGAAATTTAACACAGAATTTCTTTCTTGTATTATATACATTTTGTGATTGTATTTTTGTATTTCTACTTTTTTTCTCAACATTTTGTATTTATTGATTAAATCCTTTTTTGTCCTCAATTTTCATGATTATTATTCCACTTTAATTTTCACCTTATTTTCTATTTGCTCTTTGTTTGATGTCTGTTAACCGTTAACCAAAACACCCTGTGGCGTTTGGCTCATGTTGTCAAAAAAATTTGTTGTGAATCAGTACTGTATGAATTCAATTTCAAATTTTCAAATTCATATATTAACAATTGATATAATGGGTTGCTTGTCTGAAAAAGAACTCTGTAAATACATTGTATACTCACAGTTTTTTTGTACAGCGCATTTTCATTCTCGTACAAAACAAGGGTGCCATTTGTTCGTACATATTTTTGTTTTTCCACGTGGACAGTTTTGTTGCGAATCCCGGTGACAGAATGGACGATTTGATCTCGGTCGTCCGCAACAGGTGACACTGTGACAAGATCATCATCAGGAGGTCCGCTTTTGTCGAGGTTCACCTCCACGATCAGACAATCGTAACTTCGTTCACATTTCTTGCCGCATGAGCATCGAGTATAGAAACTGAAAAATAAATGTTACAGAGAAACTTCAAACAATGTTGTCCATTAACATGCATTGGTTTTTACCTGACTTTGATAACCGTATGACTTTGCATTAAAATTAATTAAATCTGAAGGAAAAAAGAGTGGCTCCATCAAAATATTTTCGAACAAAAAAAATCATCAAATTTGACATTCTTTCAGAATAATGGGCTTTGTTGGTTATTTATGAAAATTTTATTTATTTTTGACCTACCAATCTACTACAACTTGTCCAGAGCAAATCAGAGAAGTTAAAGATCAAACAAGTATGGCCTACATAAATATATGCAAGAAATACACTTGTCTAAGTCTGAATACTAGGGCTGTACACCTTTATCTTTAAAATGATCCGATACGTATAACGGTACAGTAAAACCGATACGATATGTATCATGATACGATTGTTAAGCTATATTAATAGGAGAATTAAACAAAACATACAGTAATGACAATTAACAATGATATTCCATGAACATATCTCTATGGAATAATTCCAGACTGTTGTTTAATGTCGTTGCAATAAAATTGGGGTGATATTTTTCTTCAAAAACACTGGGGGAAAAAAAAAGTTGTTTGGCCAAAAACGCTGATCTGCGTGTATAGATATATATCTACCTGTTATTGTACCATTATCATGCATAACGATTACCAATACCCGTATCGTTATCCTTCTACCGGTAAAAACGCTATATCGAGAACCGGTGTACAGCCCTAATGAATACGCCACTTTGGTCAAAAGTTATCACAAACCTTTTGAAATTAACCTAAACCACTTACTCTTCGGTGATGAATGATTTAACCGTAGTGCAAGTCCCAGCTTCTGTTGAGAGAAAATCTTTGTAGACGTTGAAGTATATGCGTGTAAAAGCGCCCAGGCACAGAAGACAAGCGATGACCACAAAGACTGAAAACTGCGTACACGCATCAGACTTTGCTTTTGCCATTTTCGTATGTTATGACAACTGATCTGAAAAAGGAAAGGAGCATAAACAAATTAACTGACATCATGACATTTATACATACAAATATGCATAGCTCCCAAGTGACCCTTATTTGGCGGGTCTGACCAGCACCTTCTGACCAGCAAACATTAGCCATTGACCCTCTTTTGACACTATGCCCAGTTTACATGGTTATGGTTGGTGTTTAAAGATAGTAAAATCTATTGTGCAATTGTGGGTAGCAAAATCAAACAATACAATTCAAGTTCAATAATGAACGGCTGCTAATTTGCTGTTAATTAGCACCCTCTTCGGATCATAGGCAAGGCTACATGCTTGTAAGGAACTAGATTACTCAAAACCACATCAGTAGTTATGTAAGCAAATTAAATTGTCAATAAATCTCACTCATCCAATTCAATTAAACAATTAACTGAGTTTCTTGCAAGATTCTTTACTTAATTGTAACTAATTAACATATAAATTTTCTGAATAGTAAAGTATTTTGATTCTTAATTTCATTTACTTTCAAGTTATATTTTGAGAATGTGTAATACACAAAATGAACTGAATTTCAATTAACTTAATGGATCCAATAGGTAGGGAAAGACCAATTCACAGGTCATACATGCAATGTGTTTGGGTATAAGTGATACAAAATCAATCAAAATCAACAGTGATACATAGTAATAATAAAATTTCACACCTTGTTCAAATTATAGTGCCTTTAATTAATATAAATTTATCTTTCTAAATCTTCTTAATATCTTTCACTTCAGTTTATTTTTTCCCTATGCTTCACTTCTGCCTGGCCAGACCTCTAAGTACACATCTTCCTTTCTCTATGTCCTAGGCTCCTGCCTCTGTCCTGCTGTCTGTCTATTTCTACCTTTCCTACCCTATCGGTCTAGGCCAGCAGTAGTCAAATTCTTCCTATATTTCAGTTGCCATGACAACCACTGTTGCAATGGTTGTTGTGGCTTACTGAATAACACATTACAACAAGTTACTCTTTCTAATTTTACCACACTCCAGGGGCACTCTCAAGTAAAATTAAATATATATAAATAATATTTTGCCATTATAAGGTATATAAGAAACATTAAATATTATTCCCAGTATCTGGCCAAGTCCTACTGACTTGTCATTTCTTACTTGCTTAAATCAACTTTCAATTCACACGTTTATAAAAATCATATTACCAATAGCATCATAATATCAACAATAAATTCAATAATATAAGAAAATAACATTAAATCATCAAATAGAATCCATTATCTTCTTGGTATACCATATGTATACATAAAGTCGCGATGTAAAACATCTCCATTGCTGCAAGCTCTAGATGTCAATCCTGTTCGAAATTCTATTGAAATTCAACAACTGTGGTTGTTTAAATCTATGTTTTTGTCTAATTCTCGAACACATGTACTTTGCAAATATCTGTTAATGCTTTACAAGGTGGTTTAGCTAGTCGCAAAAATTTGGTATCTTCAGTCATACAGATCTGTGATAAGTACAACCTGCCCTTGCTCAACTAAATAAAATTAATGCTCAATATTTATGTAATAAGTCCTATCGTTCTGTTTTACCACACTCCAGGGACAGTGTAAGATATCTTTCGTTTAGAAGTCATGACCGGTAATTGCCAGCAATCTTTTATCTCCATTTTAGCTTTACCCTGATTTTATTTTACTCTATTGTGTTTTTTTATATCATCTTTATGTATCTCTCCTTTTGGAGGCCGAAAAAAATCAATCTTGATGAAATTAACCAACTTTAGGATACTTTAGCACAGCAATTCTAACACATTTATGTATATGTCATGTTACATATGAATTACATTGAAAGGGGAGTCCTCTAAATGCCCAGAATGCACCACAGCATCTTAAATATATGCTTATGACACGGCCCCAATGCTCTCCCCCCCCCCCCCTGGATCCGCCAGTGGTTCAGTGGAAGTACGTAAAACATTGTCAGGGGGCTGGCCTATAGATGAAACGGCCGTCCCATCAGATCAGTGCACCAGCTAAGCAATGCCAATGGCAAGAGCTGAACATTATTTCTTCACAATTAGGCCTAATATAATATGAGGTACAGCATTTTAGTACCTACCTACAGTAGCAATTATGGTCCTGGCAGTTTTCAGGCCCCAGAAGCTCTCAAAATTGATGCTGAGCTATGGTGAAGCTTGCAGCAATTCCATGACCCTACCAGAGTAAATAATGCAATTGCAACTACGTCATGCCAGCCGCAACTGGGTCAGGTCATCCCAATATAATGCAGAAATCGTCAGGTGGCGTTACAGTCAGTAAGCAAAATAAGCCTGTTTTATAAAGTAATACCTGGATATTGTTTATGAAAGCCTGAGATGCACTAATTTAATAATATTATCACTGTATTTATGATGTAACCATTGTCATTAGCCAGCGAACCATAGCCATAGTTCGTGAAAAGGAAAATCGATAAATGTCTGAAAATACACAAGGTGGTGCCACCATCCAGTTTCTCTTTCGGCGTTTCAGCAGCATCTGTCGAATGATGCGGCTTTTGTCTGAACGGATTTAGAAAAACTGTTAAAAAATACTCCGTTTGAAGCTGAAATCATGAATGGACTAGACGTGAAACAGGTCAAACTTGTCGGCTTTGGAGTGAGTATGGTTTTGTTGGAATTCCATTGAAAATTCATTGAGAAAATGTCGATTTTTTTTACCGGCGTTTTGCAGAACATGTGTCATGATGTGAGATTCCACGTCCGTGAAATCATGGCATGTGCGCGATTTCTCTCTTGTGACTGTCAGACAGATTTATATAACTGCAGGATCATGCATGCCACCGTGACTACATGCTTTTCACAGTCGTGACAACGGTTTTTTCATTTATTTGAGGATTGTTAATTGAGTGAGGATTCGGATTCACCGTGTCCATATATCTATCTGTCTGTCTGTCTCAGTGTCTGTCTGTCTGCCTTTATCTATCTATCTATCTTTATCAATTTATCTATCAACTAGCATTCATTTAGCTTCATGCGTCCATATGAATGTAAAACAATCAAAAACAGTTTAATCAAATTAACAAATTAAGCAAGCTGGACATCTGCACCCTAATCTACACTGTATATGAATTACAGTGTATTTTTTGGGGATGTGTAGAAGGTATGAACACATGCTTAATAACTGAACTGAATATTCACATGTTAATATTGGACATTCCTAATAACATACAAAGACCATACTAAATACCAATGCATATTTTTGTAGTAAAACTATGCCTACATGAAATAAAAATTAATATATATAAGAAGTAAGTTTTACAGGATAGATCTGGACAATAGACTAGGCTTATACAAGAGGGAAGTCAGTTTACTTTTTGTAATGGTAAAATATTAATTTAATTCTACAATATTTTTTCTACAATAATGAAATTATGATCGCAAACAATTGGTCATTCAATAATCAATAGCTTGAAGCTAGCTACTATAAATGAAATTATGATATATCATTGATGTATAAATTATAAGATAGCTATACTATAGTCTGTATGGATGGATCATTTCATCATTATATTTGCCTCTAGTAGCTTATTTAAAATTATATATTGGAGTTCTAGGGGTATATAATATAGAACAAATGTATTCAATCACTATTATATAGAAATATACATAGGCCTATAGCTGAGCACTAACTCTTGATTTGATAATTAATATATCATTTTTATTATTTACATCTGCTACTAGGATCAAATTTACGACCATAGATTAATCAGAAGTTTGTACCTAGTAAATTTATCTATTGGTAATCAGGCACTTTACGGTACTATGATTGAAGTGCAAAAAATGGTGCGTTGCACTGAATTAATTGACTGATTTTTTATGGAAATGCAAGATTATGTCTGAAGTTCATATATGTGAAAATATCAGAGATTAAAAGTCCGTTCTTGCAGATTTTTCTGAGAAAAACCGCAAAACTGTGAATGGAATATTCCTTGGGATTAGGCTAAACCATTTGTAATGGGGGAGGCAGGTGGTAGTGAGGTTTCTCAGAGAGCAAATGTGAAAGTTATGATGTAATACATCTTTTGAATCAATTATCTTATAATAAATGATATTATAAGTATGAAGAAGTAATATTTTAATTCATTATTTGCAAATTCATACAATTTTAGTGAAAATACAATCATAGTATTTTATGTACCACGTGATTTCTACTGAGCTGTCATTCCTACTACCTGCCCCCTACTGAATAAATGGACTGGCCCATACCAAGGTGGGCAAGCATCTGTATATAAGAGGCTTGCTTCATTCATACAATTTAGTCTGCATTTTCTCACATCTTGGAAGATTTTGAAGATATTGTGTGTTAAAAGCAATAATTCGAAATGGTAGCTGTTAAAGTGGTGAGTGGATTTATCATGTAATTTTGACATAATGAAATTATTAAATGACTTCCCTATTTTTTGGTTTCCTAGAAATCCTCAATGAATGAATAAAATGTAACGGAATGGAAATTCTAGACGCGCTGCAGAATAGAGAGATAGTCTATTGTTGAATAGATAATCTATTGTTTTAGCCAATACTAGATGAATTTTGATAGACTAGATTTAATATTTACAGATTTTATGTTGCATTTTCCACAGTACTTTGGCCATATTTGAATTATTATTGAATTTTCATATGATTGTGCTATGCTTAAATTTTACATATGTTTAGATAAATAAATATATATATATATATATATATATATATATATATATATATATATATATATATATATATATATATAAATTTAATGACATCAAATATCAAACCGGTACATGTGTCATCAAAATAAAAAAGTAAAATAAAGGAGAAATACATGGTGAAAAGCAGGAAGAAGAATGAAATAATTAAATTGCACTATATGACAAATAATAGCTAATGATTATTATAGTCAGTCTAGAAATTTCTAGAGCCCCTGATATGAAACAATTAAAGTAGTAATTATATATATACTGAAAACAACAAAGAACCAATGAGATACAAACAACAATACTAAAAAATGTATCGGATTAAATATAATTTTTCACTATGGCTGTAAACTAGCATGTCGAACGGCATGATATTTCGAGATATGTCGAGATAGACTAGCTGCCTGTTTGATATTTTATTAATTATAATAATTGGGTCATTGGAGATATCTCATTTACAATGGTTGATCGTGGTGGCTTACGAGTACAAGGAGGTAATATTACATGCATTAAATTCTATACTATAAGTAAAATACATATAATTTTATAGACCGATATAACAATTTCATATCTGGTGTCACCGTAAATATGATTTCAGTATAATTAGCAATATCCTTATTGAATATGTATACAGTACACATTTTTAAGAATTAAGTTTATTGTAATAAATATTTCTAAGAAAGAATTGACATTTATCAGGAAAAACAATAATTTAGTTTGTAAAATCCTGACGTATTTCATATGAAAGATCTTATATATATAAATCGGGGGGGGGGGGGGGTTATTACACTGCTGTTTGTTAGAGGCAGACATAATGATGAGCTGACAACCTCTTTCTATCAGATTACCATATCATATACATTTTATACATTTACCTCATGGGTGGGACTCTTGCCTACCCCAGCACAGACACCAAGTACAAGTACAGCCTGTTATTACTATACTTTTGGTTAAGCTAAGTTTAGGTCCCCCAATATTTACCCTTTGGAGAGGGGTATATTCTGTTGGGGGGGATTTTACCCTCCCTAGGTGAATGTATAGATAGTGAGCAAGGGGTTCTAGAGGGTTATCTGTACCCCACTTACAGCTTATATAGAGGTTAGAAGATAATCAGAGTTAAACTGTAAAGATAGGGTTAGGGTTGAATACCGTATTTTGCTGATTAATTACCTACCAAAGCTTCTAATATCATGAATATATATATATATATATATATATATATATATATATATATATATATATATATATATATATATATATATTTAATATATATATAATATATATATATGTATGTATTATTTGAATTTTAACGGAGAAAATAAGGTTAGCTAAACGTCGAGACATTGAGCCGACATTCACAATACTGGGGCGACTTTAAACCAATGTCAATGTTATATATGTTGGAGATTTACTATAAAGTATTGACTATTATTATCATATTTTGTTAACCTGTAACTTTAGCCCCGGCCTCTATTTGAAGCCAACCTTTTTAATCACAATTTTACTTTGTAATCCTATTTAACGCATTAAATATTTTTTTCTATATTTCTATTTTTGGCTAGTGACTCCAATGCAATAACCTATGACCTTTGCTGTGGTAGCATGAAATCATCACATGATAAAAATCACATCATCGTGACGATTTGAAAGAAAAATTAATATTTAGAAATTGCAGAGATTTTGTAGACAACTGATTACGGTGTTATTTTTTATTATAAAAAGAAATGAAAAAAAAATAAGATAAGAAACGGGACTGAAATGTAGGAAATTGAAATTTTGTATTACGTCTTAGAAACATGATGAAAAGAAATTATCTACGTCTAAGAGTCTCTATTATTTAATATTAATCGGACAATTTCCCAGACAGCATTCCAAATTGTTTCAACATTGGCGCGATGTCAAAACAATGTTGTGCCGATGGTGGTCGACATAGAAACGATGCCGGCTCGATCTGGAATGCTATCTGGGTTGGAATGCTATCTGGGTAATGCCTGTTTCTGTAGAGAGTAACTAGTGGAGAAAATAAATCTCTCATTGATTTAAAATTATAATAAATTTACTACGAAGTGTAAAGTATAGTGTATCTTTGATTTTTTGGACAATTTCATATTTGAAATTTAGTTTTCAAAACTTGGTAATTAGTTATATATATATCTATATATATGTACAAGGTTTGATTATCTTTGATTTGATGATAATTTAGAATGTCAAATGTCACCGATAAGAATGATAAAGCTTAATATTAATATTGCATAATTTTGGCATACTTACGCATAGCCTAATGCACATACCAATGTAGATAATTATGGTATCTTTTAATATATCTTTGTTTAAAAATAACTTGTAAACAAACATATTTCTTTTATTTTCTGTACAAGGTCCATTGCTATCAAAGCAAAGTCCAATGTCTTTTATAGATAAGGAAATTACTATAAATTTGAAGCAGAACAAGTTATGACTGGTGGTAAATATAAACAAATAGGAAATAAGCTTTTTAGGTATTTCAAAATCAATCATACGCTATAGTATAATGTATAAGATAGAATAAAAACTGTTTTAATAGGTTTCTAGATATTTCTGCTATGTTGCTGACCAAAAATGTTAAATTACCAAAAAATAAAAACTTCTATAATAAAAAAATTATCGTGAAATTAGGGAAAATATCAAACTGTTTATTAAATGGTTGATGATATTTAAAGATTTTATTATCGCTCGATAAAATTTCCATATTTTATGATTTATTCATCAGTGTTTAAGTAAATTTAATTAAAACTTGTCTATATTTTATGGTGGCAGGAATATGAATTAAATTTTGCATTCCATATTGATAATAACTTGAAATACCAAAAATTATGTATTTAATTTAGGGCTGTACACCGGTTCTCGTTATACCGTTTGTACCGGCACAAGGATTGCGATACGGGTATTGCAATGATGTTAAACAACATTCTGGAATTATTCCATAAAGATTTGTTCATCATATTTCATTATGAATTGTCAATATTGTAGGCTTTGTTTATTCTCCTATAGACATAGCTTAACGATACGTATCATGATACATATCGTTTATAAAGATAAAGGTGTACAGCCCTAGTATAATTTCGTAGATTAAGTGAATGTGTATATTAGGTTATCTGTAATTATTTATTTAATGAACAAGATAATAGATAAGATAAATTTAACTTACTATTCCATGAATAACTAGTACCGCTTGGTATGAGTACAAATAACTGTACCAGTACTGGTCAAAACTGGTTGGAACTAATCACTGTGTAATGTTTATCAAAATAACAAATAATGACTTGTGCTAAAGGTCAGAATTAAAATAAATTTCATATTTAAACATATGACAATAGGTAAACATCTGATAAATATCCTATAGGATGTATGTATATGCATCAACTTAAGCAGTAGCGGATTTAATAGGGGGGGGGGGTGGGTTTAGAAGGTTAAAACATCCCCCCCCCCCCCCAGTACATTTTAAGAAAAAAATTAAATTGAGCGGTCTCCGCATTACATTTTAATTTGTCAACCCCCCCCCCCCCTCATGAAAAATGATCTGGATCCGCCCCTGTTGAGTTATCCTTTATTGACAAATATTAATAATTGTAGGTCAGTGACTTTCTTGTAGTGCATTAAGTTAACAATTTATATAATATTATCTACTTGTGTAGATTCAGCTCTAGTGACTGACATTTCAAATACATAAAAGTTGACAAACATTGTGTTATCCATTACCTTCAGAATTCTTGGTAAACTGGTAAATATTTACCAACTTGAAGGTTGTAAATAATCCGAACAACAGGAATGCTAAAGGTCAATTTAGAAGTACAGTAAAGTTACACAAGCTCACTGTAAATATTAAAAGTGTCCGAGTACAGATAGTACAGAAAACTTGAAGGACGGGCGAAACTTTTTAAAAATTACTTTATAATTTATAAAGAGTGAAGGATCTGTTTTTTTTTTTACTGGTAGGACTGTAGAAATTTTAGAATAATTACTTTATAATCCAGATAGCATTCCAAATCGGCCCAGCATCGTTTCCATATAGGCCACTGTCGTTACAACATCGTATTAACATCGCTGACGTCGTGCTGATGTTGGTTCGACTTGGATTGCTATCTGGGCTGCACCGTCTTGAGACCACCCTTGAGACCATCCTAACGCATGTAGCATTGTTCAGGCACAATCAATTTGCACTAGATAATGAGAAATTTTAGCAATTATCATTGTTGCTGTGGATTGGGTGGGTGGACGTTGAATAGATTCGGAATGCTATCTGGCAAAGAGTGTTCAAAGGGACTTTTATTTTAAAGTCATTTTCATTAATTATCAATAATTCCACCAACTATTTTCATTGCATTGGATAATTACTCATTTTCTTTTCATCTTGATGTACAATAATAAATAAATTTCAAATTTTCCATAAAAAGATTTCCAACTAGATGTATAACAAACGAATAAACTTCGTAAAAAAGACCACATCAATAATATGTAAATCTATGTGACATTTATTTAGTTTTTAGCTTTTCTCATATATATTTTTTATAATAACAAAATTGTTTCAGTAAATAATATATTGATTTTTGTTGATGAGTCAATGCACGGAAGTATTTTTTTTTTTCTATAGAATTCTAGGATTACACCCAGAACTGACAGACAGCACTTTTTATAGCAATAGAACTGAATGTAACCTATGTGCGCCGGTTTATACCAGTCAGGCAAAAAACACGGCTCGTAGAAGTTTTGACATTTCAGCAATATGTGAGAAATGTTGTTTTGTAATTTCGTAAAGCACATTTTGCGATTTCCTATAAAAATTATGCCAGATTTCTGATTTTATTTTTATCTTTTATTTTCTTGGCCACTAGATATTCAGTTCCTGAAATTTACTTTTCATTGTCTTTACCCCTTGTACTAAACAACCACCACTTTGTGTCCATTCCCTTCGCTCCCAAGTGGCCCTCATTTGGCGGGTCTGACCAGCATTTAATCGTCAAAACCCGCTGACCAGCACACATTAGCCTAAAAACCCTCATTTGACGCTGCCCAGCTTTACAAGGTTCTAATTGGTGGTTAAATGGAGTAAATTCATCTATTGTGCATGCAATTGTGGGTATCAAATTTAGCAAATTAACGTAAACAATATCCATATCCAGTTTCATGACCTATTAGTAGCTCTAAAATAAGGTAAAATACTCAGAATGCACCACAGAGCACCTCAGATGCTAGAGCTTCCAGGGGGCCTCCGGCAGTCTGTGGACTCCCAGACCCCAGCCTCACTCGGGTGACCAGCAAACCAGTTTCTAATACTCGGGAGCTATGCAATTTCCCTTAGGTCACCACTTAACAAGACTCAAGAAATTTTATTCACTTATCGTAACAAAATAGTTACAATAACTGGGGTGGCATCATAAAGACAAATTTTGTCGCTTGCATGATGCCACCCCAGGATTAATAGAGAGACCCATGCAAGCTCCATATACAAGATACACTGATGATAATACATGATATGCACATGATTTCTTGATGATGATGCATGATGTGTATACATATATTTTGATGAGTGCGACCTTGATTTAGTAGGATGATGATGAAGAAGAAACTGTATAACAAAAAAAAGCAATACATTTTATAAGGGATTTATGCCCCCCAACTTAGCTGCAGGGGCAAAGTACTATGGTATACTATTTATTTAGATTATTTTGGCAGATGTAGCAATTTCGTGTCTCGCATTCAGACTTATATGTGTCTAATAGAAAGTGTTTGATATATTTAGTGAAGCCAGGAAGACTGTGTGTATCTATTTTTTTCTTTTATGCAAAGTGGGATATTATTATAAATATACGGAATGCGGAACCTAATACTATTTTTTACGAAGGCATGTCTACTTACAGGTATCCTAAAGTCTCTCGCATGTCTTGTATCATAATGATGTACTTCACTATTTCTGACAAACAATGAGGACATGAAATACATCGGTAACATTTGATTTTCTACCTTGTATATAAATTTGTAATGCTGTACTAGATATAAGTTTTCACTTAACATGAGGAGGGAGAGATACTTGAACATAGATTTGCCTGTATACGTTACATTGTTCTGAACATCTATCGGGTAAAGTCTGGTATATATATTATACTATATCTGGTAAATACATATATGTATACACTTATATGTACCAGACTTTTCCCCACTGACGTAATGTTACCTAGTAACCCTCTGCATATATATGTTGGAACGTTTATTTATCGTGAGGGGGCGTTGCATGCACTTATGACGTAATCATTGGCACGTGCGTGCTCTGACAGACATGCCAAGTCTCACTCATTCAGAGTGAGTCTCACTCATTTGGTTGCTGTCTCACTCCTCTAGAATCGAGTTATTTCTCCATATTTTAATTTGTCTCACTCTAAGTGAACCAGAAATGTCTAATTAAATTATTTATTTATTATATATCTTTAACATTTTAATGTAAACTGGTCGGAAAGAGCCAAACCTCACTCGTACATCGCTCCAGAACTTGGCATCTCTTGAAAATGTTCTCGTCTCTAGCGCTTAAGCTGAGGTTGGAACCCCACTCCCCCTAGGCATGCTGTGCAGCGAGTGGGTGTCTGAGCTGTGGCAGGGATTCCCAGCCATACCTGTCAGTAATCAGGTGCACTGGAATATAATGCTTCTAAAATAGCATACCTTGTGGCCACTGATGACGTCATCTATACAGTGACGTCATTTTTGTTGCAATGTATGTATGTATGAATTATTCTATTATTAAAGTCACATGAGGTGACACATATTGAATAAATAAATAGATTTAAAAAAGCACTAGAAAAATCTCCCACAGGGGCTTATATGTGACCTTTGTCATATGAATTCGTTTAAGGGGCTATTTACAAAAAAGTTAGAAAAATAGCTAATATTTACAATAAAGAACAAGGGAACAACATATAAAAAACGAATAAAATATAAAAATAAAGGTAAGAAAATCTGGATATTTATAACTATGATAATAGATATGAATGAAGTTGATAAAAGGTGTATCCCAGCTGCATGAGACATTAAATTGGAGGGTGCCTTGCACTCGGTGACTATGCTGGGGAAAGCAAGATACCCCACACATCTGGTAAATGTCTAACATGGTGTGGACTCCAAGCCTTAGCAACTCATCATTACGTCTGCCTCTGGTAGCTGGTCATATCAGCTGACTAAGCTTCGGACCCAGTAAAATTGAGACAAAGACCTTGGGACCAAACAGTTTAGTTGCAATTAACGGTACCTAGCGCTGGAGAACTGAAAAAAATTGTATTGTATATATATATATTGTATTGTATTGTATTGTATTGTATTAGTGTCTCATGCAAATAATATGTGGCTAAGCTGTAGATCATGAATTCTTAGAACTGAAATAGATTTATTATAATAATTATCCTGATTATGCATACCGTAATGGAGGGTATTATCGACAGGGCGGGTATTATCGACACTCACATTAGAATGTTAACAATTTTGTTAACAAACTAATTTAAGTGTCGATAATACCCGCCCTGTCGATAATACCCTCCGTTACAGCATATACTTTTTTTTTCATGTTATTTTATTTTGCAAATATCTACCTTCTAAAAACTTATAAACTACAGTACAATGATAAATGCAGTGAACCCATAGCCATAGACGGCCATTGACATTAGCTTTTAAATAATAGCAGTTGGAGAATCTGATGCCATTTTTTAAGCGAGATAATGAATAAGTTCATAGAACTTCAATTACGGTTTAAATGTGCATCAAAACGTGGGAAAAAAAAGTAAAAAAAATATAAATTTATGCGAATGTTTATAATCTTAATGATCTTGTCATCTTAAATGTTATCAAAGTAAGTCTGATATGAAGAGATACATTTCAGTTTTGTTGTAATGTTAGGGTTAGGGTTACTGATGACGTGTAGGCCTACTATCATAGATTCATAACTCATAACTCATAAGTGAAAAAAATGTGAACAACTAGCAATAAATGTGACGATCGTAAGTTAAGATCATGTGATATGTTAAATGTCATAAATAATTTTCCTCTAAATACATATTTGACATGTCTATAGTGTAACCTCTTAATGACGAAATTTATTATTTTTATTTGCTGGACTGGCCACCCATGGTGTAAATTTATTTGTAACTAACATAGTGTGGACTCCAAGCAGTCTTATCTACTCATCATTACGTCTGCTTCTGGCTGTTGGTCACACAAGCTGACTAAGCTTCAGACCCAGTAGCATTGACACTTAGACGTATAGATCACCTCACCATTTAGACTGTTATTTGTTGAACTGAAAGTCGACTAGAGCAAGGTTTTACTGTAGGGAAAATCGTATTTTGTGTATTTCTACATTTCATATGATTGTTTTTAGCTTCTATAGAAGTCTAACAGTACATTAAATACCGCGAGATAGGAATTCCAGGTTACCATGGCAACTAAGTGTTGTTTACTGATTTAAAGGGCATAGATGTTGACGTAGAGATTAGCGTAGGCGAAAAGTAGGTCAGGTCAAACAATTGGGTCAGATCAAGAAAGTAGGTCAGATATATAGGTCGGATAAAGGCGAAATGGCTGCAGTAACATACCTACCTTGACCTTTTCTTGGTATTTCTGGGAAAGTAGGAGTGATATTGTAAAAAATGTACTACAGTAGAAATCAATTTTAAGATCACCTTACTATTAAGAGCACTTTTCAATTTTTGTCATTTGTTAACATAACGAAATTTACCTCAAAGACTTCGACTTACAGACTTTCTTTATTACAGTCATAAAAGTATAATTTATCAAACAGAATATAAAAAGAAATTTTTCACTAGTCCAGCCCAACAGTGGGCTTATTAGTCACTATAAATCCTATCAATACATGCCTAGAAATCAAGGTCAACTCACTGACCCCACCAATAAGATCACAAAATTTTCAGTCGACTACCATATTTAGGCATGAATAAACATATATATATATAAATTCATATGATAATGACTGATAAGTCAAATATGTATACTTTGTAAAGGAAACCTCTAAAAACAAAATCATTTTATAGCGTAATTTAATTTGAGCGAAAGTTTCAAATGGTTCTTAGTGGTCTAGTGTTTAAAGCCCAGGCAAGCTCTGTCGATGGTTTCGGGTTCAAATCTGGCTCGAGTTTGGTTTGAATGATAATTACTATTAAAGGACCATATAAAGGTTTATTATGATGATGCGTCTGGAGAGTTGCGAATAATGTAGTATTATAAGTCGTCTGTCTGGCTATGTATGTGCATGTCAGGCATCATTAATGTTAACAGACCTTCAGAATACTTCGAACTCAACGAAAGTCCAGTCAGCTGTTTTCGACTTGCTTTCAGGGAATATAAATTTGTCTAGATATCGATCTGTCTGGCAGCCAGACTGACTATATACACATGTACAGGATTAAAACAATCATGGACCTGTCTTTGGCTGATGGACCTTCCACATGCTCGAAACTCATCGCATCTCTAAGAACAACTTGGGTAGCGCGGTAAGATTACATGATCTTCTTGCGCCAGTTGTTGGAGGTTGGCCTGTGGGATTACATAACTCAGATTCTTACGTGACTTTCAAAAAGAGAAACGTCCATACAATGGTATGCAGGATTGAGAATAACAAAGGAAGGTCTTCAAGGGTAGTGTCTCCCAGATAGCACTCCAAATCGGCCTAGCATCGTTTCAATATTGGACAATGTCGTTACAACATCGTATTAACATCGATGACGTCGTGCTGATGTTGGTTCGACTTGGATTGCTATCTGGGCTGCACCCTCTTGAGACCACCCTTGAGACTAATGTAGCATTGTTCAGGTACAATCAATTTGCACTAGATAATGAGCAATTTTAGCAATTATCATTGTTGCGATGGATTGAGTGGGTGGATTAGAGCTTTACGTCCTGTATTTCTGCACCTAAACGGCTAATTAGGACAGGCAGGGATCATGGCAATGAGATGATGGATGAAACAGCCATCCAGCTTAGGCTCGACCGGGAATCAAACCCCAGCGCACTACCACTGAGCTAGGCCCCCACCTTGTTGAACTATGGAAGATGCTACATTCTGTAATTGCAATTTCATCCACATGGACTTGTGGTCCATCTGCATCATCAGTTTTTCATAAAGAACCCCCTCCCCCCCCCCCCACCCTCTAAAATGTATAAGAAACCCAGAAAAAGATGTATAAATGGCATAAATTTCCTTGCAAGAAGTGGTCTGGGAAATCATTAGGTACATCCATATTGTATTGAGTATTGTTGTCCTAAAATACGGTGTAATGTACCAGTAAAATAATTAAACAAATTTAAAAGCTATATACAGATTTTTAGCTCAAGAGATACATTTTAAGAAAATAATGAAAGAATGTACATTTCAGGTAACTTAGGCTAGCTGACAAAATCACCTTCCCTTAAAATTAGTGTTAAGGATGAGGTTCTACATTGTTCCAGCCATGTATATCTTTCTTTTAAATAATGTACACAATAACTGCAACACAACAGTTTTACATTTATCAACATTACATCATTAACTAATGCGTTTTTGCAGTTAATTTAACTGACCGAGAAACACCTTCACCTTGTCATATAGATTTATACTACATCAGGAAATAGGTTGCTATGGCCTCCACAAGTTGTTTCTTGGTTGCCAGGGCAACGTTTTTATGCTGCTTTTTTACATACAGGTACGAGACACCTGTATTTTTGTCTTTCCTACAAAAAGAAATCAGTGACTCCTAGTTTTTTCACATGGTTGTTCGCGTGTAGTTTTTCGTCGTCTGCGATTTTTTTCTTTTTTGTTCTTCTCTTCGAATATAGTAGGCGAAGTGATTTAGTAGGTTGAAGAATGAGGACAAATTGGACATGATTTGTGAAAGCCAACTTTCTCAACATACAGTCGGGCCCAAAAATTTACATACAGTGGCCGACGTCGAAGTTGTAGCCGACATCGGATTTGTGGACTTCAATAGTGACGTCCAGGGGCGGATTCAGAACATTTTGACAGAGAAAGATTTAGAATAATAGCGACATCTATCACCCTGTTCATTCAGAATGTTTGGATCGGCCCCAGGACGACACTATTGGAAGTCCACAACTCCGGTGTCGGCCACAACTTCGACGTCGGGCACTGTACACTAGAGCCAAATACAGTACAGTTTCATTATTAACTTTTCTTGTGAATAGATAATCACTGTTCTTTATGCTCCGATGAAGCAGTTTTTTTTTGTTCTATATGGAACAAATTCCTAATAATAACAAATTGTTTCACAATTTCCTATCAAATTTTATTGGGATTTAAGAAAAATATGACCAATGCGAACGCTTTTTAAAAAATTAATTAAACTTTATTGTTTTTTTTTTTTTTTTTTTGCGATCGGAGGGAACAACTTATACAATTAATATTTCAGCCATCGATCCATCAGTTTCATTTAAACGATAATGAAGTATGTGTGGCATGATAACAGTTTACGCTTGGGAATTTCCAATTTCGATAGAACAATGTCGAAGGACATTTATGATTGAAGATGCTGGAATTTCATTTACCAAATGTGTTCTTTTTGAGTGGCATCAAAATTGAGTGGCATCAAAATTGTTCGTAAAAACCCGGACATCGGAGTTACTGGACCAATGCATCACCCAGATAGCATTCCGCATCGGGCTGACGTCGAACGATTTGGAATGCTATCTGGGTATGCAATCCAGAAAAACTAAACATCTCAATAAATCTCCATATCCTAGAATTGTCTACATGGGGTACACAAAACTGACTTTACCCTTGCTCCAATTCATAAATACCTCAGTATACAATAAATATTGCAGGTTTTTACCCTTACTCCAAATCATAAACACCACAGTATACCATAAATATGGCAGGGTATGGTGTTGATGTTATTTTTATGTCATATTTATGTTGTTTTGGTTGGTGTATTCATCACATTTATGTTGGTTTTATGTTACCTCCAAATCTTGGCTCTTCTCACTTAGAGGTAGAAATTAGCGAGGTCAAGGAACTAGGTCAGGGGTAAAGGTGAAGCACACAATGTGTGCTCTTGGCATTGAAAGTTGCTGAGTTTAGGTTTTGGTTGGTATGGATGATCTTAGTGGGGTGCTGGCTATTAGTAAAATGTTATAGGTCAGTTATGTGGGGGTAGTGTGTACTAATTGTACAGGATATGTACATTATATGCATTTGATATGTATTTAAGTGTTGTTAACATGAGAGGTAAACAGTCGTGAACCCAAGGTACATAAGTGTTCCACGCAACCTTGTATACATATTTTTTGTGTATACTTACAATGTATTTTTATCTTTGCACGTTCTGAATGAACTTTTTTTAAAGAAATCCATAAATTTAATTATTATTTTCCTCATTTGCTATTTTATGATCATGACAGTGAAGATTCTAAATGAAGCTTTAGATTCATAGTAAAATACTTTTTTAAACCAATCAGAAATTTCAGATTCATGGTAAAGAATTTCTCGACCAATCAGAAATTTCAGATTCATGGTAAAGAATTTCTCGACCAATCAGAAATTTCAGATTCATGGTAAAGAATTTCTCGACCAATCTGAAATTATGCTCTTTAGAGAATGCTCTTTTGTTGATCAGAATGAATGTTGTTTAGGCTCACATTAAAAAAAAATTCAACCAATCAGAAATTACGCTACTTAATTAATTCCATTGACCCAATTTTAACCAATCAGAATGAACGTTGCTTGGCATTCCAGACACCTGCTAGACTAATCAATCCACACCAACTTATCGCTCAGGTTAGGCAAGTAGAATTATCATCTTTTCTTAATGGGTTAGCGAGTGTATTTGGCTAGTAAACCTAAACTGTAGACATAAGAGAAAGTGTCAAAAAAGAATACCGAGCACTACGCATTCCGATTGAGAAGAGCGCAGTTTGTACCTTTTACACCGGTGTAGTCTATGAAAAATAGTATTTTTAAAAACAACTCAACGTCACTTGTTTACAGAGAGGACCTCGTCATCAAGACCATTTTGGTGAGAATTGATAGTCTTATTAGTGAGGTGGTCTTAATTAAGAGGTATATTAGTAGGGCTGTACACCTTTATCTTTTTAACGATACGATACGTATCACGATACAGTAAAACCGATATGATACTTATCATGAAACGTATCGCTAAGCTGCATCAATAGGAGAATTAAAAGAAAGCTTACAGTAAAAGACAATTAACAATGAAATAACATAAACAAATCTATATGTATTAATTCCAGTCTGTTGTTTAATGTCATTGCAATTAAATCGGGCTGATATTTTTCTTCAAAAACACTGGAAGTTCTTGGTAGCAGGTGTTTGTATGCAAAAAAAGCCGATCTGCAGACCGTTTTAGTGTATCGTTGTTATTTCATAACGGTTATCAATACCCGTATCGTTATCATTGTACCGGTACAAACGGTATATCGAGAACCGGTCTGCAGCCGTATATATTAGTAAATATATAGATTGGGTTAGAAATGAAGTCTTATACATGTAGTCCTGGTAGTGAAGTGGCTAGGGTTGTCATTGATATACATTTTTCTATCGATATCAGTATTTAACGTCCGATATTGCAATATCGCAAAATCGCGCAGATTTTGTATTATCAGCATTCACAGTTAGAAATGGAACAACTAGTCACAGGAATATATCTTCCAAGTCATTGTGAAACCATTTACCTTTTAATGTGATAACTACCAAGCCAATTTGTTAGTCAAGCAGTTTGCAATTTGGGGTGGGGGCTGTGTAGTCAAGTGCTCATCCTGGCACAAATGAACAACTATAGAGGATAAACAAAGAATCGAAACATAAATGTTATCGATATCAATATTTTCTCGATTCATCGATATACAGCATATTGATGACAACCCTAGAAGTGTCCTTAATTATGGCATGTTACTATGGTTACACATTTTTGCCTCAAGCGGTTTAAATTTAGTTTTCTTAATAGTCAGGTGGTCCCAATAGTCAAGTGGTTTTGATTGTGAGGTGGTCTAATGTTGATGCAGTCTTACTAGTGAAGTTGTCTTAATAGTGAGGTGGTCTTAATAGTGAAGTGGTCTTAATAATGAGGTGGTCTTAATAGTCAGATGAACTTGATTGGTAGGTGGTCTTGATAGTGAGGTAGTCTTGATAGTGAGGTGGTCTTGGTAGTGAGGTGGTCTTGGTAGTGAGGTGGTCTTGGTAGTGAGGTGGTCTTTATAGTGAGGTGGTCTTTATAGTGAGGTGGTCTTGATAGTGAGGTGGTCTTAATAGTGAGGTTGTCTTAATAGTGAGGTGGTCTTAATAGTGAGGTTGTCTAATATGATAAGAGAGGTAGTTTAAATTGTGGGGTGGTCGTAAAAGTGAATTGGTCTTAATTATGAGTCATACTTAATAGTGAGGTGGTCTTGAAATAAGGTTTCCGCTGTACGTAGACTCCGCGACCTGCAGCCGCAGCAGAAATTGGAAGCTGCTGCATGATGAGAGAGACAAGTTACATATAATCCAAACAGTCTACAAACACCTGTCGGGTCAGTTGGCAAGGAGTCAAAATGTACAGCTAACACAGCGAAGACCCCGGGAGAGATGCTTTTTGCTGATCATTGACTTTCGCCAAGGAAGGTTTTTAGTTGATTCGGATGGAAAATGTACACAAAGCACACTCGTGTGTCATTCCCAAGGTTGAACTACTTCTCAGCTTATCGACCAATCAGATTTGTCAGGTTGTGAAGAATGCAAACGTTGACATAATTTTAACCAATCAAAATTGATGTATGCTCAAAACTAAATTTGGTTGATGATGTGGCTCTGTGCTTTCAACAAAGTATGTCTCTAAATTATTCACGTTTTATTTTATTTTATTTTTTTCACAATGATCTCAACTGAATGGATTGGAAGGGGATCTTCTGAAATCATGGGTGGCACCTCAGTAGCGACATATATTATCTTGGAGGTGTCACCCTTAATACATATATGTGTCATGTTCATGCACTATGTGTGTCGTAATGATATCTGTACAACTAAATGCATATATATGCAATATGAATAAAATTATTCTGAGTTCTTATACTTTAATGAAGCATGGAATGAAAAAAATATATGTGGTAGAATTGATATATCCTTTCTTGAATATTATTAAGAGATTATTTGAAATATTTTATGGTTTTCAACAAATTACAATTGATCACATAGTATGCACAGGCTATAATGCTGGTTTTACATAATTTGACAATGTTATAAATAAACTTGTGGCTCAATATTATATAATTCTGATATATATTACTAATATTCTTCAGTAATCTAACTATTTGGAAAGCTTGAAATTAATTAATAATTTCTTGTTCAGTGATTGAAGAAGCTGAAAATAATTATGCAACCCGAGAAATATTAAATTATTAATAATAATAATTCCTCAATTTGTTGAAAGCCATTAAATATTGATCATTACTTGAGGAAGTGAATATCTGATTCTATTCATATTACTAGAAATTACTGACCCGAATGTGACATAGTTTGCTTGAAAAACCCATTGGCCAATCAGAGCTCTTGTTAGATATATCTGACTACAGGACATCAGCCAATCGGAGAAAAGCTTACAGATAGCAACAGGACAAAGCTGGCACGTTTTGTTTAGATGGGAGTTGGCTGAGCCTTGCACTTGCATAAATACCCTAAGCATAGACCACAGATAGATGGGGTTAGGAAAAGTAGGTGACAGAGGTGAATGACCTTGTGGTCAGGGTCACTGACCTAAGATCTCAGTAGGAATGAAAAACCTGATTCTTACATAAATTTTGGTTGATTTAAAGAAATAATTATTATTATTTATTAAATTTCTATAGCGCTACTATTTACAAAGGTAATTCAAGTGCGCTGTACAATGATATTTAAATAGATTGAAAAAGAAATGTCTTTAATTTGCTTTTAAAAGTTAAAGTAATTGTCTATATTTTGGATGCTTCCTGGCGAAGAGTTCCACGCACGAGGACCATATACACTGAATGACCTTTGTGCAAAGGTCGAACGTCTTGTAAATGGGACAGTGAGGATGATATTGTCACTATTGGACGATCTTGTATTCCGAGCAAATGATCGAATCTGTATCAAGTCAGACAGATAAGTTGGTGCAGTCTTATGAATACATTTAAAAACTAAGCAAAGAATTTTAAAATCGATTCTCTGTCTAATGGGCAACCAGTGTAATGCCAGCAGTGCCCCTGAAGAGCTGTCATACTTGTCATACTTAGAACGGCATAATCCGCAACTTTTGTTGTTTATACCACAGAATATGATGTTCAATTAATGACAGATTTAGCAGTAGGTATCTAGGGTCATTTTGGAACATTTTGGGGTCATGCACTTCCAAGATCTCTGCAGGATGCTAAGTAAAACCAGGTTATTCCACAACTTTTGTTTTTGCTTTTACAATACCTTATTGAATTAATTACAGATTTAACTCAGTTTAAGGAGTGTCTGAGGTTATCTAGTGCTTTCATCTGTTGTTCATTTGACAGAGCATATGTAAAGTTATGGAAGCATTCAACAGTTTTAAAGGGTTCATTAAAACCAGTTGGAAAAGAAGAATATTCCCATGTTCAAAAATTGATGTTGCTTGGTAGCAAATGGTACGGTCAGGTCACCCAGTTTGGCATTGCATGACTGACTGAATTTACTAGAATTTTATTGACAGCAAGTTTTAAAATGTGTTGGAAAACAATGACATTGAAATTTGTTTACCGTTAGGAGCTGCACGAAGAAAACTTCACCTGATATCGCATCCTTGCCTTGACCATTTCCACACAATGTTCAAATTTTTTTTTGTATAATGACTTGTAAACAACTATGAAAGTGGTCAAGGCACGGAATCAAAATACAATTAATTCAACGGCCGCTCAGCCAATCAGATGTGGTGATTCATCGAAAGACTCGCCTGCTGAACAGCGCAAAGGCGTTGCAACCACTTTTTTTTTTTTCGACTGCTCAGTTTTCTTTGTGAGCTGTTATAAGGACTCATGTAACTCCTTTCAACAGGAAGTGGGTTTAGTGCAGTATGGACCCAGATTTATGACCATATTTAACGAGCCTCATTGCCAGGCTTATGACGTAAAAATGCTTGAAATCAATGTAGGCCTATGACGTCACAAACTAATGTAGTTATGACGCGCGGTTTCATCTTCACGATAAAGACAGCGTTTATTTTTGCTTTTTGAAACCCCTTCTTATCTACACACCAAATGTTATTTTAATTGTGCTAGAACTTCAAACTTGTGAAATATTTGATTAAATTTAATTTTTAATGGGCGCCAAATATGGGCATAAATTTGGGCCCGCTAATGCTAATACCTAACATACTGCGAAGTGACACAGTACTTAGAGGGTTATGATGTCATAGTTAATTGCTTTGCTTGGATAATTGAGGAATCCACTGGAGATCTTTTAGAGAGCCTAGCATATTTGTGGTTACGCCGCGTTGGAGCAAGAATGAAAATAACTTCTTGGATGCCTTATGCGACGTAGATCATTGCTTTATTTTGTTTTTTAAAAGTGAAAACAACTTTCCAAAAGCCATTGAATTTGCCCAACCAGCCAAGAGATTTGATTCATTTGACCAACAGAGAGATATCCCAAGTTGATTATGTTTTAGGTATTCAATGGACTTTTCACAGCTTAAATCTACAACCAATCTGACACGGCAAAGGCATTTGAAAGACTGAAAAATGATTGCTTAATTTGCCAATGAAACCACTTTTCTGCTACATGGCCAATTGTGCCACGTGCGTATTCCATGCGTTTGGATAAATGCGTAGAAAACGCATGGTTTTTGCCTCATCATAATTATCTAAAAACCATGCGTTTATCCTTCTCATGGAAAACGCACGTGACACATTTGGCCATGTAGGCATTATAATGACCCTTCAGGATTTGAACCCATGACCTCTTGCACAGCTAGCAAGAGCTCTAACCATCTGACCAAAGATACACACCACTCTGCTGTAGTATAGTAGCCATGACTGACCAAGATAGCATTCCAAATCGTTTCAACGTTGATGCGATGTCAGCGATGTTGATAGGATGTTGTAACGACCGTGGCCAACATGAAAACGATGCTGGGCCGATTTGGAATGCTATCTGGGGACTTTCCCTAGATCTATATACTTTATCATGGAATGTTATCTGGGGACTTTCCCTAGATCTATATACTTTATCATGGAATGTTATCTGGGGACTTTTCCTAGATCTAGATACTTTGTTATCATATGCTGTTGAGACAATAGTCTCCGTGCCTTGTATGTATTGTCTATGCTGGGGAAACTAAAAGACCCCACCCATGGTGTAGATGGTTTACATGGTGTGGAATCATACGATGGGCATCTCATCATTATGTCTGCCTATAGGGGGTGTATATAGAAGTTTCAAGTATTGAAAGAATACTATTATACAATTTCCAACTTTTTTTTACCCCTGCTTTAATCTTATGATGTTTTGTTGTCAAAAAACAGACAATGAAAAAATAATATTAAAACGCAGAAAACCAATTTAGAAAAGAAAAACAACAATACCAGGAAAACTTTGTTTATGTCAGCAACAATCAATTATCATATATGTTAAGCAGGTGTGTTGTTGAAATACTATGACAAACTTGATAAAGGAAAGAAAAGAAGTGAAAAAAACAGTTGCTCTGGAAATGTCAAACAAGAAGCTAAGCCCAGATCAACTGACAGAATTAGTGGATCAACCTTGATCTGAGCTAAGAATATTAGTTGGAAAGATATATCAGGAAAATAAAATAAATATTAATAGGGGAAAAACGGTTTGGCTTCCATAAAAAAATAGATTTATTTTATAAGTTTATTTTTGCAGGCGTTGGTTGCTTTACTCATGGTAATAACATGGTACTTAATTTAAGGAATAATTAATTTAAGGAATATTTAAAGTTCCCAATTTAGTGAAAACTATTTCCAAATTCTAAAAGTATAGTATTTCAATTTATTAGATTTACCATAAAAAAAATTGTTAATTTATGGATTATCTTTTATCTAAGGATAATTAATTATTTTTGATTTGTTAATATGATGATAAATGTGAGCATAAGTCGCCATTTATATTAAATAAACTTGGATTAAACATCGTTCATTTGTGGATAATCCTTGATCAAAAGATAATTAATTATTTTTGTTAATTATTTTTGATTTATTGATATGATTATAAACATGATGACTACATAAGTCACCATTTACATTAAAAGAGATAATAATATTGAAAAAGTATCTACATTTTTCCATTCTTTCAGTATAATAAAATATCTTGGGAGGAAAAAAAACAAATAAAATCTTGAAAAAAGATTTATTTTATTTGTGAACGACAAAAACAATTCATGTATATCAACATATTGTAGTTTTTTCCCACATAGCAACGGACAAATTATGTTTTTTATCAAATATTTAATCCGATATTCAATATTTACATCTCAAACACAGATGTAATGGAAGAGAATGCTCGAGTCGCGAATAGCAATTTAACCCTCTCGGAATTGTTTAAATATTTCTCATCTATTTGCCAGATTCTCAAATGTCTGAGACACTGCAAATATAGTTTAAATTGTCTAGACACACAAAAATGTTGAACAAACACCGTGTTTGACAGGTAGGTGATGTTGAACATGTGACATTCACCTGAGGATCACGTGATATTTTTAAACGCGACATGACTTGTTCACGTGGAGAAATTGTGGAATGAATAATCCGGGACGTACTTTTCATATTTTGGGTAACTTTTTCATGGTGGGGCATAAGATATTTAAGTAAAACTTATCACAAAATACTAACATTTTAGTTTTACTAATTTATGCCAATTGAAGATTTTTTTTTCTGTGGCTAAATAATTATTATCTAGAGTTATAATTTGGAACCAGTTGCAGAAAAAAAAACATGTTTTAAACTTATTGAAAGAAAAAGCAAATAAACCAAGAATAGTACAACTAGTTTTTCCCACTTTTGTGTTCAGAATTATGACTAACTAGTAAATTTCCACTCAGCACAGAGCTGTTATCAATATTACACACAGTTTTATCTACAATGTTTTTTTTCTTTCTGAATTTTTTTATTTTTTTTTGCTTTTGTTTTGGGGAAAAGTACTTTTAAAGTGAATCATTATTTGGGATGATTTATTATGTAGATAACAAAGGAGTTCATAATTTGTGATTAGTACCACCTGAAGTATTGTTGAGTATTTGTATTATTTCTTGATCTCTGAGATGTCCCAACAAGTCACGTCATTTGACCGGCTCCCCTGAAGGTCTGGGGTTCAATTCCTGGTACAGACTCCTTCTACGATCTCAAATTTCACTTGGGATGTTGCTCATATGATAATTAAGCTCAGTCCACTTATAAGGCCAGCTTTCAGAGGCAGACATAATGATGATATGATATAGCCCTGGTCTGTTGCTGTGGCTGTTCTGACGCCTTTGATTTGTACCAGTTAGATACGATTAAAGGCTTGGAGTCCACATCTTTCACATTTACCCCATTGGTGGGATATTTTACTTGTCTGAGCATAGACGCTGAGCACAAGGAAGCATTTACACGGAGTAGTATTTAACATATTGATATATTAATTTAACTGATGAACCTATTATTATCTGTTTTCAGGACGGTCCAGCTGCTCCCCCAGAGAAGCACGATGACGCCTCGTTGACCAGCAGTCGAGACTCGGGAGACGAGAACCAAGTCCGCGGCAACTGGACGGGGAAATTGGACTTCGTTCTGTCTTGTCTGTCGTACGCTGTCGGGCTCGGAAATCTCTGGAGGTTTCCGTACTTGTGCTACAGGAATGGAGGAGGTATGTGTTAAGCGAGATTAAGAAAATGTTCTACTAGCTCGTTTGAAATTATTTTTTCCGTAGATAGGTGGTAGACAAAATATGAATTTATAAGTATAAATTTAAAAACACCTAGCACCACATGTCATAAATGGTCACTTAGTGAATAATCTTTTGTTCAAGAGAAGTTACTTGTTTTATGAAAGCTGTTAATAGAAGGAATTGTCAAAATTGTGAAAAACTTCCAAGTCTTGATCATAACCCAACAATTGTATATGTAAGGACTGTTCCATTTAAAAAAGACGGGGGGGGGGGGGGGGCGATTTACCTGAAAGTTTTAGACCCTCCCCACCCCCAATATCTGGTTTTTCCTACATTAAGATATAAGGAAAATACTGGTGAACCACCCCTCTCCCCCAGTATCAGTTTCCCCACACCCCTTCTCGATATCTGAAAAATCTTCAGGTCCACCCCCCCCCCCCCTGCTTTTAAATGGAACAGCCCTAACTGAAAGGAATTATGTATAATATCTCATGCCAGTATAGAAATGACGTCAACTTATTATCATCATCCAATAGAATGTTGTAATTTTGTTCTTTTTCAATGAAAATTTACCGTTCTCACTTACTTGTCTTTCCAGGCGCCTTCCTCATCCCGTACGCCATTATGCTGGTGTTTGCTGGAGTTCCAATGTTCTTTATGGAACTCAGCTTCGGACAATATGCGTCAGAGGGCGTTATCTCAATCTGGAAGGTGGCGCCACTCATGCAAGGTAATATATTTTGAAATTCATAATCTGTGATATGTTATATATTTATAATGAATAAATAAGTTTGTGTCTTTGTCATGTACTATTTAGGTAAGATTTCCATTTGATAAATACTGAGCAGAATAAAATTTTCTGTGGTTTTTTTAATTTTTCACATTATATGCATTTACATATGTGATAAGTCAAAATCCTTGTATATTATAAAAAATGTATAATGTCATAGATTGCAGTTATTTTGTATCTGTATTATCAATTTCCAAAACAAGCCTTCGTGCTTATATATTTATCGTAAAATATTATCTTATGAAATCAGAACATATTGGGATGAGTACTTTTTAATATTTGTAATGACGACTGCTCGTAAATTGATCTCAATTTTCTTCAACATTTTTCAGTTCCATTTCAGATTTGGTATTGAAAATATATTCATTTCATAATCGATCTTATTTTTAGGTATCGGGTGGGGCATGTTCATCGTATCGAGCTTCATTGCCGTCTACTACAACATGATCATCGCTTGGACTCTGTTCTATCTCATAGCGTCGTTTAATTCCGAAGTTCCATGGAAGCACTGCAAAAACGATTGGAACGATCATTGTAAGTCCAAAATAGGTTTAAAACAAGAGCATAACCGCACCAGTTTATTTTGACATTGAGTGCTATATTTCAGAATCTGCTTTGAGTTTGGGGAATATACTTGATTGATTGATTGATTGATTGATTGATTGATTAATTGATAGATTGATTTAACCTTCTTAACTGACTGACTGATTCAACGTTATGACGCTATCTTATGTTCACTATTAATCGAGATTATTTATAGAAGTAAATAAGGTTAAAGTTTTTCTTTTGATATTGTAAATGTTGAATCGGCTTGGTCGTTTTGCAATGCATTTAGACTGATTAATTGACTTTGATAATAGCCACAAGTATAAAAAAAGTTGACAATATAGCGCTGTTGTCATAGCAATATTGTCTAGATCGAGGACTTTTAGGAAGAGCAAGACAAAAAAATAAGAAAATGATTGTCATTATGATTCATTCCAAATAATTAGCCGACCACACCTGTGTCTAAAGTAGTGGAATAAATCTACAGACTACAATATATAATAGCGTAAGGCTGGAGGAGCCCTTTGCGGTGCTGAATTTTTTGTCACAAAAGGCTCAGAAACCACGGGGTTTTGGACCTGTTAAACATAACCACTGCAAAGTTTATATGCTAGAAGAATCATGAATTTATATTTCATGGTTAATAAACCAAATTTTCCTCCTCTATATATCATATTTATTCGTACAAATAACTGCGTACATATGGTTTTTAATACATAATGAATGCGCAGTGTTCATGTTCAGTCATGCTGTAACTTGTAGTGGAAATATTATGTTTTTAGACTACGTAAAACGACCGTGTAAAATCAGAATCACACAGGCACGCTCACGCGTGATAATATTACTCATGAATTCATCAGCATAGACAGTCTAATTAGCCTGGAGGCACTAATTAGCAAGTACAGCCTAAGGTGATGCGATCTTACATAAGCAGGTGATGGAAATCGTAGAGCTATGGCTGAAATATAATATTTGTTTTTAATGCGGAGATTTTCAATTAAATATTTCCAGAGAACTGAAAAATGGTAAAATAGAGAGATTATGTCCATTTGTATTAAAATTCATGATAAATGCTGACACCAAGTATGCTCGTTATTTATTGTAATATTCAAAACTGAAATAGATAATTCTCTCATGACATATGAGATGCTTTTTATGAGCTAATTTCAGAAATTTCTAGAACGTTTGTCTCAAGTCTGAAATGTGTGATGTTAAATTTGTGGTGCCTTATACTTGGTGTCTATGCTGAAGCAAGTGATAACTCCACCCATGGGGTAATTGTGTAACATGCTGTGTACTCGAGCAGCCATATCATCTCATCATTACGTCTGCTAAGAGCTGTTCATATAAGCTGGCTAAGCTTCAGAACAGTATCCAAACAATACAATATATTGTACAGTCTGTTTAATATGATTATATAGAATTGTCATCGATATTCTGTATATCGATGAATTAAGAAAATATTGATATCGATACCGAAAAATCTAACAAAATATTTTTTTATCCTCTATATTTGTACACGTGTGCCATAATGAGCACTTCATTACACAACCCCCACCCCAAATTGCAAAATGATTGCCAAACAAATTAGCTTAGTAGTTATCACATTAAAGGTAAATGGTTTCACAATGACTTGGGGAGATATACTCCTGCGACTAGTGGTTCTACTTCTGACTGGGAATGCTGGTTATACAAAATTTGTGCGATTTTGTAATATGCAATATCGAAACTAGAATACTGATATCGATATCGTTTGAAAAATTAATATCAATGACAACCCTACGATTATAATTTATGAAGGACTGAAAACGGACAAAATTTTGCAGTTTCTGTTTGTAAATAATCTTAGGCCCCCTGACTTAAGATTTATAAACAGGAACAGATATGTAATATTTACATCATACTGCGATATGAAAAATATTGTATGTAAATATTGCATCATTGCAGACATTTCCTCCTTCAAATGGTCACAGATATAAATATCCGCATCATAATTTAGGATGATTTATTGAGATAAAGTCATCTGTACCCACTTACTGATAACTAGGATTTCTAGGACTACGTCGGCGACATTTTTGTTTCCTGATCAGTAGTGGTTTTTTGTGAATAATTCTGTGAGGAAATAGTATGTCTTATATATTGTCTAGGATATTTATTACTATTTAAACTACATTTTTTGTTTCTGATGAGTTTTTTGTTTTAATTAATAATAATGTGTGGAGATAGGACTAAACTTGACAGCCATTTAATTTAAATTTTGTCAATAGTTACTTTATTTAAAAACCTAGTCTTATCAATATTTGCCTTTATGAGTAATCTTTATGCCCAAATATGCTTCATGTCCTTGAATGGATTTTTTCACTTGCAAAATTAAATAGACACGCAAAGAATTGATAACTAATAATACTTAAAGGGTAAAAATAAAAATTTTAAAAGGTTTTTCACTTCTAGTATACTTGATTGAACTTTGTTGCCTTAACTCAACAATGTTCTTAATTTGAAGCAAAGAAAATGTGAGTAAAAAGGTTTCTCAATAACTGAGTATATTTTTAGTGGCAAGTAAAACACTACTGAAAATAAGGGATAAGTCTATACCAACATAAAAACATGAAAAATAACAAAAGAAATGAGAAAAACTAACAAACGCCAATGAAATGACAGTCAATTTGGAGGAGTTTAGTTTTGACGCAATTATGTGTAATTGCATCAGACGTATAGACAAGGGTAATGCCCCTTAGAATGGTTGCATAATATGTGTATTATTTGCGGAAGGAAAAGTCAAAAGCCAGCAGGACAGTATACCCTATAGTACCCTGTAACTACTTAGCTAGCTACAGTTGAACTCCGAACCTTTTCTTATCATTGCTTATGTTATACCGTAGTTTCGTGTTCAAGTGAAAATTGTCCGTATAATGAGTCGTCATAGATGAGGGATTCCGTTATATTTTAATAGTTATTTTTAGAAATGATGAATTATTATTGTTTTTGTAAGTAAAGATTTCATTATTTTCACCCAAAAATGAACATGAACGTGAAATCATTCATCTATAGGAGACATAAACATATCATAAACCCCGAAGGGCTTGTTGGCCTCAGGGAAATTACACTGGTAACATCAACAGTCAAAGAAATGATAATTTATGAATATGTAACAGGAAATAGAAAAGAAAAAATGGTTCTTTAGTAATAAAAAAAACATTAGACAGACAATAAAATTCTTTTGACATTTATTTGGTACATCAATTGTACATAAAAATATAGTCAGGAGACCCTGTTATGGCAATTAATGCCGCAGCCACAAGGCCACCCTATGGATAAAATATGTTTACCACACAATTTAAATGTAAATTGAACACTATTATGCAATGTAAGTCAAAAGAAACAGACAATTAAAGACATTAACAATCACATGTCTCTAACTTCTCTATTTAATATCCATTTCTTAATTTGTATCTTAAATACATTAAGCGTATGTGAAGTCATTAATCCTATGGTCCAACATTATGATCTTAATATCGAGGTGGTCTTAATATTGGGTTGTCTTAATAATGGTGTCCCACTGTACCCCACTAGAGGGTAATTTATGTCTCACCTGGTTTTTGACACCCTTGCCCTGAGGGTATTTAATAACCCCTTTCAGCTGTTTTTGTTTGTATTCATTTTACCCTCACCTTGGGGTGTTGATATAGATCTCCTTTGAATATGCAATATTTGTAAACTCTTATACAGTGCATACTTTTTAATATATTAATCATTATATTTGAAGTACTCATATATATATTTTAAATGATAAAATATTTCTCTGACCTTCAAAAGATGTTTTAAAATATATTAATTAATATATTAGTAGTACTCATGTTTATATTTTAAATGATCAAATGTTTCTCTGACCTTCAAAAGATATTTTAAAATATATTAATCATAATATTTGTAGTACTCATATATTTTAAATGATCAAATATTTCTCTGACCTTCATAAGATGTTTTAACGCATTACAAGGTGGGTGGATTGTTAAATTTATGTAGCACTCATACATATGCGGAACAAACTTTGGCACAGGAATAGTATGAAATGCACAATGAAATGATATTATGAAACACAACTGACATTATATGATATATATTAATGATAATAGACCATCAATAAGTATATATACAAAATCATCTTTTTCAGTATGCTATGATAAAGTAACAGAAATACATGGTAACATTATTCGTAAATATTTTAAAACAATTACAGAAATATGATAACAACATTGTACACATATTATCACATCATTAGTAAATATTTTAAAACAAAATTACAGAAATATATGATAACATTATTCTAAACATATAACATATTATTTGTAAATATTTAAAAGCAGCCTGCAAGAGAAAGAGAGATCAAGCTTTGACCCAGGTTCACCCTGAGTTGACCCCCCTCCCCCCCCCCCCCCCCCCAGTGGGAGGGGAGGGTATTTTTGTTGAACATGTTGAAGGCTGCAGTCTGGCATTGCTGAAATGTCGTGTGAACTTGGGGTATAGGGTAGATACCGTATTTGCTCGATGGAAGAGTGGTCTAAAATAGAGGCTTCTCATTAAGGGCCTGGGGCAAAAGTTGAAAGTTACCTTTGAAAATATGAATTTTAAATCATTATATCAAATAAAACCAGTTGTCGTATGGCGGCCAAGTCAAAAGTTCATAGCTTCTAATCGATATAATACGGTATTTTAGGCTATTTATTATCAATATTCTACCATGTTATTAACATGCAATGATATCGCAGAAGATGCTTAATTAAGAATATGTGCAAAGTATGGTTTACCATCTGCATGAATATCAAGAATATTTTCAAACAGCTGAATACGAACTATGAATATGAACTAGCCTTTGGGTGTCTATGTTAATCATGCTACATTGCATCATACGTGCTTCTTGTGGTAACAGTCTTGACCACAAGTGATGATGCAAGACTTATGAAAAAGTAGACTATCAAATGATAGACTTGTGAAATAGTAGACAATGATATGAAATAGTAGACTATGAAATGAAATAGTAGACTATGAAATTATAGACTTGTGAAATAGTAGACTAATGAAATAGTAGACAATGATATGAAATTGTAGACTATGAAATGATAGACTTATGAAATAGTAGACTATGAAATGATAGACTTACTAAATAGTAGACTATGGAATGATAGACTGACGAAATAGTAGACAATGAAATGATAGACTTATGAAATAGTAGACTATGAAATGAAATAGTAGACTAAGAAATTATAGACGACTATGAAATAATAGACTTGTGAAATATTAGACTATGAAATGATAGACTTACTAAATAGTAGACTATGAAATGATAGACTGAAGAAATTGTAACCATAAAAATCAAACAAAAATATCTGTTCAGCCATTAATATTACCAAGCCTAAATGTCACGTAGACTTTAGATTTAGATTATGTTTTACAAAATAACTATCACAAAAATCTGATTCGAATAGTAACCAGTTAAAATATTACTTATTATGAATACCAGAATTTTTTTTTTATTGATAAGATAATGCCCATAAAAATCACACAATAAGGCAAGCAATTTATATTACTTTGATATTTACTCTTTAGTAATTTACTAAGGGGTAAATATCATTTTTATATCAAACTATTGTACATTATTGATAAATGTATATTCAATTTAAGATATTTTAGCTATTTTCGCTGTTCTTATACCTAAAACTCTATAATTAAGTTTATCAACCTTTTGATAAATTTGTGATTGCAATCCATTAAAAACCATTAGTCAATGTTTATGTTGACTTTAGACTGGTTCCTTGTTTATTTACCAGGAACTCTTGTCAGTCTGGTGTGCCAACACCAGTGGAGTGATTGCTGCCTTAGAGACAGTTGCCATAGCAACGAGAGAGGAAGTGAAGTGGTCAATACTAGTGTCACTATGGCAACTAAGCTTCTCTGGCCTTTGGTCTAGTGTATATGTCATGTAACAAGTGTCATGTCATTTGTCTGTGCTTTGCTTGATTTCTGGCTGTTACAGCATATGATATTGAAGTGTTACAAAGACACTGATAAACAGATAAAAGAATTTAGGGCTCCATAAAATTGTGAAAATCAACTATCCTGGTTTGGCTAAATCTATTCTCAATTCATATTCTCTTCATTTAGTGAAACAATTTTATGAAAACAAAAAAAAAGAACTATATAAATATGAAATTGAACTCGTAGAGAAAAGAAGCTAAAAATCAAAATCAAATTGTGAAAAATCAACTTTCCTGGTTGGGATATTCTCAATATATATTCATATTTTCTAAATTAGTTAAACATTTTTCGAAAGAAAATAAATCTATACAGTAGTGTATGTGTATTAAGTTTTATTATTATTATTTTTTTAATAAAAAAATAAATGACGCTCGCAATGTTTTCATCAAATGACATTGTTAACCCCCCCCCCCCCTTTTTTTTTGTCCATTTTTATAATCTTGCCCTTGAATTGGTTACACACGAGAGTGCATAATTTTTTAAAGAAATAATTTTTTCCCTTACTCTACAAGTGTTTCATAATCTGAATAATTGCATATTTCGTTACCACGGTTATCAGACAATATTGCTACACTTGAGTTGTGTAATTGTCGTGATGAAATCTGACAGAACTGACCTGGATAAATATCCTGTTTTCAGCTTGTAACTGTGCCAACAATCTTATCCTGGTGGAAATTAGGTCATGAGGTCATGATTGAATAAGGTCACATGAATTAGGTCATGTATCCATGGTTACAATTTGTGTACAATGATAAGGAATATTTAGTAGATGAGCTGTTCATATTAATTCCATTAATTTAATTTTTTGTAACGGTGCCAGTGAATGTACATAATGGAATGTTTTAATCAAAACCATTTAAGATAACCTAAATCTGAATTTGTTATCTAAATATTGGCATTTCTGAGGCTAGCCAACAAACACACTTTAGTTGTATCAGCCAGCCATATATCATAAGCTCCACACACTACAATGTCTGGGATTATGTCCAATTTATCATTTTACAAATTTCCTCTGGGGATGCTCTGTTCCAGCCTGAGATAACAGCTTGTATAGACTCCACAAATGCCTAACTTAGAGCAGCTTTTATTGCCATAAGTCTAAAACTTCTATTTCACAGAGGCAGATGTAATGATGAGATGATAAGGCTCGATGGCTCGTAGTCCATGCCATATCACACATTTACCCCATGGTGTCTATAACTTGCCTCGGCATAGACCACTGTAGACACCGACTCGCGAGGACAAGATACCACCATGGAATTTCATTTTGACGCCAGGGTTTTCTCTAAAATGACATCAAGCTAGTGGTCTGATCAATGCGATTATTTAATTAAATGAGAGTAAATTTGATTGTTTCAAAAGTTATATCCATAGATGATGCAGTAAATAACCCATAACCATGGACAATCACTGACCTTAACTTTTGAACAATACTATAGAATTTGTTGCCATTTTTAACTAAGTTACTTCAATTCGAGGCTTATTATGTTAATTTGTATTAAAAAAAAAAAGCGAAAGCATCGAAGTAAAATTTCCCATCTTATTAGGAAGCAACACTTCATTAACGAGAAGATCAGAGAAATATGAAAGATTGGATCTTTTTTTTGTTTCCTTCTCATAAAAATTGGATGGGGATTAATAGTGGTCCTCGCTGCTAGCCTTGAGAAGATTTATTGAGATGCTAAAGAATCTCTCGGCAGTATACTGTTTTTTTATTGTAGGCTATTGCTGTCTATATATTCATGTTTTTATTGAGAAATATGACAGGATAATTGATTGTTGACATAAATATTTAAACAAAGGTTGCGACGGAATGCTCAAAATGGAGGAATAATATGGCTACAATTTTGAAATTTTACAAAAGAATGGTTAGACGCCTTTTACACACAATTAGTTTTATAATGTTAACAAGATAGATAAGATAGGTAAATTTTATTGACACTTTTTAAGGTCAAATTTGACCTATTTGTCATACATCAGTAAAATATAAAAAATAAAAATACATGAAAGATACAGGGGAAAAAAAAAACGCTTATACATATCAATAAAAACAAACATATTTCATGTATACATATCAATAAAAATATTAACAATTAAGTTAAAAAAATAAAGGTGAAGTACAAACACTGTTGGTACCAACTTTTCTAATAATTATTTTACAAAATATGGTTATATTGGATTTACATTTGTACAGTATTATGAAGCAAATATTTCTTTAATCTTGATTTAAATGCATGATGCAATTGCATTATGTTTAAATTTTAAATTATGTTATTCCATACAATGTATCTGATGTTGCCTTGACAAATATTTGATCAAAACAACACAAAGTTCAATGATGAATGAAGGACATTCTTGTTTATGGTATATAAAAATATTATTTATAGATGCTTATAATTCTCAGTGTTAAAAAAAATGGACCCCAATAATAACTGATTATTGGTCAGGGGTCAGTGACCTTCTCTCTTGTACAATAAGCATATTGACATTTGTTGCGCATTAATTTGAGGTCCTTGGTCATTTTAATGTTGGGGAAAACCTTCTTATATTACACGGTCAGAGTCAGATAAAAATCACAACAACAGATTCTGATGTTAATTGACGATTGCATGAGATTCTCTATTCTAATTCCAGATGATATTTTTTAACATGCCATTTTGTGTCCTAATTTGATTATGTTGCCTTATATATGAAAATTTATATTTCCTCTTGCACAAGGATTCACGTCCTTGCTCTATGCATATCATATGTCAGTAACTTTATTCAGGATTGCGAGTTTGCATATGTCAGTTTATTTATTTATGATTGCGAGTTTGCTCAGTAACTTTATACATGATTCTAAGTTTGCATCTCTTCACTGGGAGGGATTGACATGGAATGACACGTAATACTTTTATTCCTGTATTTTCAGCTGAAGGTGTTATTAATCCTCGTTTTCTTTGTGTACACTTTCAGCTTGCGGCCTCGCCGACCGTCTGGAAATGGCGAACTGTACTGGTCATAACGGAACATGGTTCAACCACACCTGCTACACGATGGACGTTCATGGAGAAGATGATTGGTCAAGAGTGACCAAACTGACCGAGAACTTCACCATGAAGGACCACACGAAGGGCAGGGAGTTTCCCTCTGACCAGTACTTTCAGTAAGTGGAGACAAAATGACATAATCATAGTGTTACCACAGATTAATGCCCAAAGGCGCCACTGTAATTGAACTATTGTCAGCCTATTCAGGATTACTTTAACAGAATGTAACCTGCACTATCATGCCCGTAGGGAGCTGCGAAGGTGAATTAAAGAGTAATATAGGCCTATATAATATATATCAACTGAAGGCACAGATCATAACCTGCATGCCAAGTGACTAACCCTGACAATACCACAATCCTTTGCGGATGGCCTATGCAAATGAAGAACTTTCCAATCTGTGTATACTTAATCTGTGATTGTTACTAAAATGTTTTGAATGTACATGTTTTTGTGGTATATTCTTTTTTTAAGAAATGCTTGTTGTGGTCATAAATTTCTTAATTGATGTACATTTCTTTTAATAAACATTACTGATGTTCAGAATGATGATAAAATCTATTGAAGTATATTTTAAATTGATGATCGAACTTATAACAAATAAATGCTTCTAACGCTGCTGGTAATCCTCATATTTTTGCAGATTATTTCCATTAGTTAAAATACTATGCTATTTCATGATTTAATTTTTATAGGTGTAACTATTGTAACTATTAAAAAAAATAAAAACTTAACTGATCTCGCAAATATGTTCAAATATTCCATGTGTATCCCATGACTTTATATCAACGAATATACTCGGAATAAACCTATTAAATTCTCTGCTAATTATTTTCATCATCTAATCCATCCTTTTTCCCCATTTCAGCAACTACGTACTGGACATCTCCCCAGGAATAGAAAAGCTCGGAACGGTAAAATGGCAACTGGCCGGATCACTCGCTCTCGCTTGGGTCCTGGTTTGCATCTGTTTGATCCGAGGAATCAAGTCACAAGGAAAGGTATGGTGTAACACAAGGTGCTATATGATGTCTATGTATATTGTGTTAAAATTAAGCCACTTCATGATAGGATCCTCGATTCGCAATGACAGGCGATCACTGTAGGAAATACTTTCAAGGGAAACAGCAACGAGAGATCATTTGTTTCAATGGGATCGATAGATAGATAGATGGGTCAGTCAGTCAGTCAGAAGTGGGTGGAATAGGGCTTTACGTCCTGTATTTCTGCACCTGATGGGCTCAATAGGACAGGCAGGGACCATTACGATGAAATCATGGATGAAACAGCCATCCAACTTAGGCTGGAGCAGAAATTTAACCCAGTCCCCCACCCCATCAGTCAGGCAGTCGGTTAGTCTGTCAGTCTGTATGTATGTAGGACAAACGCTGATGTAATAAAGTCAATAATATTACCTCTGCGTTGCGCAACTATTGTTGTATTGAAGTCCCCCTTAATAGAGAACTTTTGCCAAAGTATTGTCATGATTATTGGAAAGAATTACGATTGCATGTCTGAATGCAATTCAGCGTCATTAAACCTCATGAATGGATCATTGATTATTAAGCATTAATACATGGGAGATGTTAAATCTAAAAGAGAAAATGATTTAGTTTATCATACTCCAGTACACAAGATTATTTGAACAGCTTAAGTGTTACGATGTAATGGAAATGCACCGAAAATGCAGCTGCTTTGCCACATCATTAGACTT
This sequence comes from Alitta virens, assembly GCA_932294295.1. NCBI lineage: Eukaryota > Metazoa > Annelida > Polychaeta > Phyllodocida > Nereididae > Alitta > Alitta virens. Next base: position 12,602,111 of record OW028576.1, read on the forward strand.
AGGCTTTTGTAATGTTTTGTGGCGGAGATTTTGCTCTGATTATGAACTTACGAGGAAGTTGTGAGGTTATTGAGCAATATTTTTAGCACCATGCAGTAACAGGTAGAAGGTTTGGTGTAACACAAGGTGCAATGCTTAGGGCAGAGATGTTAAGGGTGACCCAGCACTCAAGCTTTTTGTGCACCCAGCGGTTGCGGAAAACAATTACCTGTGACGTCACAATTGATGTTTAGTTTTTATTGGTGATTATGACCCGTTGTGATACGTTATCTACTTAATTGTTTACATGTACTCGCTAGGGGGCAGATAAGGACCCTGCTCATTTCTATTAGCTCTGCTTAGCGTATATCTCGGTTATGGCTATTGTAACATTACTCGTTTGAAATTCGGATGTGTTTAGAATAAAAATTACTTATATAAATATGATTGTATGTATCCGCAAATGACCTTCAACAGACTCCTGCTGGGGAAATAGTAGTAATGCTGTATTTTTCGTGTTATCCGGATAATGGCAACATTTACAAGCTGTTTTATTTCAAAGTCATGATTTAGTATGAGTGATTTGACTTCCTAAGGGGAGAAAAAGTAACAGAGCCTACAGGGGGAACACTATGACCGTAGTACATAAAAAGATAATAAGATGACATCACTACACAATATAGATGATGTCATCAAACAATACTTATCTACTACAGTGTCAGTGACCTCTTGTGATACTTTTTCACCCCCATTCATTTGATTTGCCTAGAAAGAGTCAGAATTGTTGTGTTAGTTTTAATTTTAGTTTTGCATGAGAAAGTCATTTTTATTAAGATATTGGATATGATTTGTTCTAAATGAAACCAGCTACATAATTTTTCTTTAATTTTCCACCAGGTGGTGTACTTCACAGCAACCTTCCCCTACCTCGTCCTCCTGGTGTTGTTGATCAGAGGCGTGACTCTTCCGGGTTCTGCTGACGGAATCATCTGGTACTTGACTCCGGAATGGCACCGTCTCGCAAACGCTAAGGTATGATACAAGTGGCTCCATCTTGGGAACACATACAGGTGTTGGCCTCCCCTTTACCCCCTTTCCTTTACCAATAATTCTGCCAGTCGTTAATATCCAAATAAGCACAAAATGATAAGATGCAAGTTATCCTGAAATAAGGGATACGTTTCATGACACTTAATACCAAATGCAGGGGGTTTTTTTTTATCTACCGCGATGAGGTTTACTTTAGTTCTGGGTCAGAAGAATTGTAATCCCTCAGAATATGACTCGATAACCGAAGAACTCCGTGAATGAGTTTCTTTTGGAAGAGTTTAGATGCATACCTTAGAATTTTATTTAAAGGTGTTTCTCTTTGAATAGTGGTAGCGTGCTATAGGTTGATCTTCGAAGCAGGTTTAAACCTTCAAGTTATCTGATTCGAAAACCGAAGATCTGTGTGAATGAGTTTTTTTTAATAGTGGCAGGGCACTTTGGTCGTCAACACAGATCTGTTGAATCCAAATCTGATGGATTTGTATTTCTTGAGTTAGATCCACTTAGTGGATGCATTTCTGTTGTTATTGAGGTTAGATGTGTCGCTAATTTTGGGCGCAACATTGTATCGTCTGATCCCCAGCTTAGATTATTTATATATTATATTTAAAGTATGATATCCATGTATGTGTTATGTTGTGAAATGTTGTCTAGTTTAAATTTGTGCTTTGACAAATGTATCTCGAGTTAATCGTGGAAAAAAAATCTTGGCGAAAAGCAGTCAATTCATTGGTACCCCATGTATCAGTATGAGAGTTAGTGTTGGAATTTAAGAATTTAATTTTTTGTTCGGGTAAATTGTCATGCATGGTAATGAAATGTAATGTCTGGTACAACGTTGAGAGCGAAAACACATAATTGCTGTATAAGTCAACATAAGGTCATGGAATATGTATTTGAGTAATTTGCAGTATGGTGCAAGGTTTAGAGCGAAAATGCATAATTGCATTATAAGCTAGGGCTATTCAATTTTAAAAAAGAGGGTGGGACAGGAAGGTTTCTAAAAAGGTGGGGGGGGGGGGGGGTTTCCAAAGGAGTTGAAAAAAGAGGGTGTGAGGGTCTGTCAAAGAACAAAAAACGAGTGGTGGTGGGGAGGGGGTGTTTGAACTTTCCTGTTCACCCCCCTCCCCGGTTTTTTTAAATGGAACTGCCCTTAACATAAGGTCAAGGAATATGTAATATGTATTTGAGTAATTTACAGTATGGTGCAAGGTATAGAGCATTATCAGCTAACGTTAGGTCAAGGAAATTTAAGGGAACGGTTTAACATTGTGTGATAATTTTATTTGTTAAGAGATGGTTAAAAGACCATTCTTTGGGTATAAAGTCGCGAACATCGATCACGTATTGGGGAAACGTCTTTTTGACATCAATGCCTGTCGTCAACCAACTGAACTTCCGTTTTAAAAACTTACTGACCCAGGAAGACCATTCATTAGCTCCTTTTCATAAGACTGACCCAGAGCCAAAGTTTCAAAAATGAAATATCCAGCAGGAATTTAAAGAAGTATTTGGAATGTGTGAATTGTATTAGTATAATTGGCTTTTGCCCTTGTCAAAATTTGTTTTTTTAAATGACATGCCCTTAAATTATTTAGCATTTCATTTGCCTGCTGGTATTTCTATGTTAGCGCTTTCTGAAGTTCGAAGAAACTGCAAGGAACAATTGAAAATAAGTAGTTTACCCAGTTAGTTAAGCCACGAGTTATAAGATTCAGAAAGATTATCCTTATAAAACTCATATGTGTATTTTATGTCTGTCGCACAATTGGTGATTGTAACGAGATGGAATGAGCTATTTGCATTTCATGTACAATGTGTATAGTTCATCAGTTTTCGAGTAACTTTGATATTTCATAAAGATATTTGAGAACATTTAATCTGGGTTATATTCATAATACGTTGTCAACTATAGCTTGTGGCTATGTCAATTAGAATTAACCTTCAGTGTCCATAAACAGAACAGAATTACGATAACTTAATCTGGAAATAACCGCAGGAAGGAAACATTTTCAATGCATTGGTCAATCGAACAGTTGCAGCTGAAGTGATAACTTTGTCATTGTCGAACAAACTTGCCCAAATATTTTGGAAAATGGATTTGAAAGTAATAAACCAGCGGAAAAAGTTTCAATACGACTGAATTATACAGACATGGACCAAAACAGCAAACTTTTATTGTGCTGTAGATAGTTTGTTGTTTTGATCAGTCGACTGCAAAATTTTTGCATCTCTCCGACAATGGCAAAGTTTGCACAGCTTGAATTCAGTTCCTCGATGAAGCTTAATTCTAATTCCTACTGACTGGGTAGTTCTGTGCTAGTAATGTTCAATGGATTACTAGTAAAGTGAAATATTCAATTGCTGTTAGTTATTTGAAATCGGACGTTAGTTATCAATGTATTAAAAACGTAAATTGGGGTGTATACTTTGTACTATATAAGGAATGTCAATTGAAGTTGTGCATAGGAATTTTGCAGTGTTGGAATAAGAAATTTTATCCCTAAGCATGCTGATATTATTGAATTTTTAAGCATTTTATATATAAGTTGAATCTATAAGTAATATTTAAATAAGTATATCTCCTATTACGCTCATATTTTTACAAGTAGTTTGATTGCAATTACGTAATAATGATAACGTTAATTTTGAAGAAAATAATATATACTAAATGTTTAATTCTGACATTGCAAAATACCTCCTTTATATTTTATTTATCATGCACACTGTGCACCAGAGTTTGGTATTCGGTGTTATGCTAAATATTTGTGCATTAGTTGTAACTTATTTAGTCATATTTTGAACTTAATTTGGACTTAATCATTATTAAACCGGGAAGTTAAAATCATTTTAAGAAAATGAGGATTTATTTGAAAAATATGTAATATCATATCACAGATATTTCAGAAAATTCATAAAAATTTAAGGATGACTGGCAGAATAACGCTCTTTCGAACATCCCTTATTTGGGTCCATCCAGGACCTGATTGTCCTAACACAATGCCCTTCCCACAATCCTCCTGGACTGGTTGTCATGGCAACCGGGGCTGACAGTAGCCAAGAAGGGGCGCTGCTGCCAGTTCTGAGTATGTTGTGTTACAACTCAGTGTAGGAAGTGAAAGTTCCACACCCCAAAAACAAAATAAAACCAGTCCCCACGACAAGCCCAAAAAAAGAGAAAAATTTAATCGGAGTTTTTTGTTTTTCTGTTTTTTCTCTGTGTGTACAAACAGGTTTGGGGTGACGCAGCCGTACAGATATTCTTTTCATTGTCGCCATGCTGGGGGGGCTTGATCACTCTGGCCTCCTACAACAAATTCAATAACAATTGCCTGAGGTGAGTCGACCGGTATACCGGTCAACCTTCACGGCCCAATGCGGCGGTAAGCGCACGTGCCGTTTTCTATATATATTACATTCTAACCTTTTGTTTAATTTTTGTCTCCATCTTGGTTTTTTCTATCGACGGCCATCTTTATGCGTCCGCATACTGGCTGCGCTCTTGACACTACAAAAGATACCACAGGATTTAACAAAATGTCGAAGAAAGAGTAATTTCCTGCTCTTTCTTTTCATTTTTTTGCTCCACAACAAAAGAGTTCAGTTTCCACTCTTTCTACACAGAGCTCTAGATGCTTGCAGTGATGGATTTTCATCCCAATTTTTTACTTTAGTTTTTTTGGGACGAAAACAAAACGCTCAGAGTTTGTTTGATAGACCGTGGCCTCACTCGTCCAGAAATCATGAACGCTGATTGATTCATGTCCTTTAAAGTTTTGCAGATGACGTTTCCCCCTACTGGCTGGACTTGGCACTATATAAAAATTACTTTCTCGTTGATTTTAGTACAGTTTTGTAGTGGGAAAAAATCCTTGCAAAATTGTGCTAAGAACTTTGTGTGAGAGTAAAGTCCGGTTTTGTCGGTTTTATAAGATATCCAGTGATCAAGGTGAATTACCAAGCTCAAAGTTTACAAAATTAACAATATACATCCTTGTTTATTCCTTATAATCACTAATTTCAGTAATGAGAATCGATCCTTTGGGTTTGGAATTAAACTGCGATCACTCTTCAAACAAAAATTATTAAAAGTATTAAAGCCATAAATCTCCTGGTATTGTCAATAAAAAAACTGGAACATGAATCTGTATTAAATTCTTGAGAATATTGTGTATAATTGTCTGCGAAATGTAATAATCATTTGACTTTCATCAGGTAATTTTTGGCTCATTTTTACATTTTGATTGTCCGATCATAATCAGTTCAGCCAGTAATGGGAAACACTGTTCTGGCTGGTGTGTTTGCCGAGTCACTCTGTGATTTTACTGGAATAAACCTTAGCAGTAAAGAAGTAAAAGTCAAAATTTTGTGTCATGTATATGGTTAAATTTATAGAGTACTTTTTGTCGCTAATTGCGTGAAACTTTCTAAGGTTTGTTTTTGTTTAAATGGGCTTTTTCAGTCGACGGAACTTTTCTGCCGTTTAAGAAACCTGAGGAATTGTTTTTTTCTTTATTGGATTTGAAAATTATTTGGCAAATTTTAAAGTTATAGATGGCAGATTGTCGAATTGAAACGGCTCTATCATCAGGTGTTCAAAATAATAATGCCCTTGATTCAGTTTATGAATAAATCCAAAAATGTTCTTTATTATTTGGAAAAAACTACCTGTGATTCCAGGTGAGCTAATAATAGTTTGTCTGGATCTCTTAAGATTTATGATATTTCTTAAGAGAATCATTAGCAATACTCCCGAATGGGTACCATAAACTGTATCAAGACGGCTGTCTTAAACACCTGCTGAAAACTCTCGCATAATGACTCGCTAAACACAAACTTGTCACCAGGCATACATAATGGCGTCGTGATGACCTTCAAGGTCGTAGTCAAGGTCACAAGAAAAAAAGAAATAATTTCATCTTTATTCTTGTTTTATTAAACGTTATTTCAACGAAGAAAAACAAACTTTGTCGCTGGTGTGAAATGTGTGGTCTGATCGGTGTGATTATTTTTCACGAATGCTTTTATGATTTTTTATTTTTTTTTGCGATGAACTGTGAATTTAATGTGCTGCGGCTATGAGTGGCTAACGTTATCACCATCTTTTTGAGTTTGATATTAACTCGTATTAATAATTAATTGTGGCTGTGATTAGACGTCAATTAAAACTTTTGGTTACGAGAATGTTAGAATATTGTTTAGATGGCATTTCATGATTTATTTTACTGAATGATACTTAAACTGCAAAAACTAAATAAAGATTAATTAATTCTATTAACAGATCATTAAAATTAGTCAAAGGTAGGCTTAATTAAAACAATACGACCGCAGTATTATTATAAGAACTTCGCATCGTGAAATGTTTAAAAAAAAAATCCGTATAATTATGCTGCCAGGAAACCAGTCATTCGCAAACTGTCAGTAACTTTTATAACTTTTTAATGGAACAAATGGAGTATAGTTTTACAAGCTGTATCCTTAGACTTTTGAGGAGCTATTTGAGAAATATTGACAAAGTACTAAGCAAATGCAATCGTGCAAAATTACAAAATAAATTTAAGAAAAAAATGGATGCATAATAACAACAGATACGAAGTAATTCGATTTTTGTGTTTTTTTTGTTACCAAGTAAAATAAAAGGATTAAATGCTCATTAACGATTCCTAGAGACAGCCATCTATCTCACATTTGCACCAATTAGACGATTCGGTGTCAGTTTAATCCATTTCATGATAATTGGGACCAATTAACTTTAATGAATTGTGATAATTATGAACGAAAGGAAAAAACTAAATATCTTCAATATCGTTGAACAGAATTCGCAAATATAATGCACCGTTATCAACATTCGTAATTAACGTTCTTCGATATTTAAAAACAATATGAGTTATGGAGTTATAGAAGTCTTGAAAAATTATTAATTACAAGTAGTTCTATTGTAAAGTAATTAAGTCTCTTTTCAGTATATGACTCTCGGCACATTAGTATTTAATGCGCTTTTACTAGCAGATCAAAAATATGTATAATTTATTTCATTTGTTAGAATTAAAAGGATAAATCTTAAATATGCGCATTAAAAAATAGTCAGTTGGAATGATTATTTTGTTGTAAATTCAAATTTGCATGGGAACTATACTATAAGAAATCTACTGTTAATAGTGGATGTGTATCATATTCGGGATCTTATAAGGGATTCAGTGAGATGAGCCTGCAAAATTAACTCTTCGAGGTTCATCGCTACACGCTGTATATTTCATTAGTTTTAATAAAAAGTTAAGAATAGACGTAAATTCACCGTGATGATAGTTTAACGAGCAGACTTTGAGTATATTATCATATATTGATCATATTAACAAAAAGCATGTGGTGCTAATATCTGTAAGATATCTTCAGTTGCATGATAATTAACGGTAGTTAATTAATAGTTTCGTACGAAACGAGAGCAGAATAATAAGCATAATTAGCAGACATTATGATGTGCCTAAGATAGTAAATTCAACCAAATAGCAAATTAAAACGTAGTATATTTTAGAAATAGGATTAAGAAAGTGAAAATTAGTCGGCACACTGTACGTAAGACTGTTGACACATGAAAAGCTTACTTCGAAAGTGTGGAATTTGTTAAGTGTGCAAGCGAAACCATCCTACCATGCTTACTTGGCCAAATGGTCATCGCTCGATCCATGGTAGTGGATATTTTGTAGCCACTGAGGTCCTAAAATTGGCCTAAAAGGAACTATATTGTACACTAACACTTTATTAGTTTTTTTGCGATTATATTTATTTCATTTTGTATAACGCTTATTTTTTGTCTCAATGACTAATAGAAACGTGCAGATTTTTTGTAGGGAGTTTCACATATCTTCGACAAGCTCTTTTTGAGCTTACGAAAGAAAGAAAGAAAAAATATCACCAAATATGAAAATCTGCAATTTGTGAAAACTATTATGTGGTAAACAATAGCGATCGTGTCGTCATGGCAATTATTGTCTTCTTTTATAGGGATTCCATCGTGGTGTCAATCGGTAACTGCCTGACGAGTTTCTTCGCTGGATTTGTGATTTTTGGAATCATCGGATTCATGGCCCACGAAATGGGACTGAAAGTTGGCGAAGTTGCGGCCCAAGGTATTTCATCATCAATATAAAAATTTGGAAACATTTAATGTCGATTACTATGAATTGTGGTTATTGCAAATATATGATACAGTAAATTAATTTCATTTTCCTATGCATTTTATTTTCTGTCTGCAGACTAAATGACCATAAGAGGGTCATCGTGTATGGTAAAATAGTACAGGAATTTTCAGAAAATAATTTAACTCCAAACTAAATAACATGTGAGGTTTTGATTAATTCTGCATCAGTACTTATATGAATTTATGAGTGGGTTTGTGTAATTTTATAAATAAAAGATAACGTTTGACTTTAGTGTCGAAAATATTTAGTAATTACCTTTTCAAAATATATTTATATTAATAAAATTCTTAATGTATTACCCAGGAGCTGGCCTGGCCTTCATCGTGTACCCCGAGGTAGTGACCCGTCTACCTATCTCTCCTCTGTGGGCAATCTTGTTCTTCGCTATGCTGGTGACGCTCGGTCTCGGAACGCAGTTCTCCACGGTTACGACGGTCCACACGACGTTGCTGGACGTCTTTCCTCGCATGTTACGTAAAGGAAGAAGACCGTCCTACTTGATGGTCGGGCTGTGTATAATGGGATTCATACTCGGCCTCGTCTGCTGTACTGAGGTTAGTCATATTGAATAAAAAATATTGTTTATCGTGAAATGGGAAACTAGATAGATAGATAGATACATAGATACATAGATAGATACATAGCTAGATATTCAGATAGTAGCCTTAACAGATAAAGAACAATACAAAATGGCATCGTGATGACCTTCAAACGATGATGTCGTCAAGCAGTGTTTTTTTTTTAATATTGAAATATCTACTCCACCTAAATGTTGTTTCGTGGTTTACGGCGAGCAGGTTACATAATCTTGGGAGATATTAATGACAATTGTGATTAATTTTAACTCGCGTATAAGTTACGCGGAGAAAGGAATCATTACTTAAGTCATTTTTGGGCATAAATTTATAAAGAACTTCACCTTTTGTATTTTAAATAATTCTTTGATAGAACAAAAATCAGAAAATCCTGACCTCTAGAGGATATGTCAGGAGTTAATAATGTATCGCTAACTATTGCAATACCTGTTTTAAAAAGCATTACTCTGAGAGAATGATTAACTAACACCATTCGATATGATTAAAAATTATATTTTACGTTGTTCAATGCATTTTCAGGGTGGTATGTACGTGGTTCAGTTGATCGACAATTACGCTGCGACATATTCTCTCCTGATCATCGGATTCTTCGAGTGTTTTTCCTTGTCTTACATTTATGGTAAGTGTTTACTAATTATTTAACCAGAGGTTTCCTCATCTGAACCATATTCACGGTCAGGGATGTCAGGGAGACCCTGATCAATCAGAAATCAGAAGCCATGCATTGCACCCCTCTAAGCAATTATAATTATGAACTTCCCAATGTTATGAAGGGGTAGCCAATGAGAGGCCAGGGGTTAAAAGGACACAAGAGGACAATTAACATGGCAAAAAAAATTCGCACTTTCTCCCAATGAATTTGAGAGATTAGGAGGGGTTTTCTTTTGAAATATTCCATCCTCCACGTAGGATTAATTGGATAATTGTTAAAATCACACTGGGAAATTAAAGGACCCTCACAAATTTTAATAAATTACCAAAATTCTCGATTTCACCAAACCTTAGGCAAAGGTACTTCTATGTCAAGCGGCATCTAATTAAACTATTTCAGGGTGTCCACTGGACAGGGAAAACAGGAAATTTGATGTTAGATTATGAATTCAGGGAAAACACAGGGATTTTTGTCATTATATGTATAATAATACTTAAAATGCTAACGGGATTTTGATCAGAAATGAATAACGCTGGATGGCAGTGTGGCTTATTGTAGATATTAAGTTTCATAGGTTGATTTTATAAGTACACTAATCTTAGTGCTACTTTGTTGATGAAGGTATTGGGTACCAGGAGGCCGTATAATCGCCTAGGAAAATATCTAGTGAAACGGGGAAAAATCTGGGAAAAATACAGGGAATTTTGTTTTCAAAATTAAGTGGATACCCTGTATTTCCAGTAACTGTACATGGCATCACATTATCAACTGCGCAAATACAATCATCTTGCAGATAATCTACAGCAGTTTTTGAAAGGCGTTTCGCTGACTGGACCATCAGAAAACCATTTAGAGAAAGTTGAAAAGTTCGATTAGAAGAGGGTGAAACCACAAGTCCAACCTCTGTTTTGTCATTAACCAACATGTAGTGTGGTGACTGTGGTCATCTGGTCAAGGAGAATATGAAAATAGCATTGGGCCATTGAGGGTTGTGGGATAAACACGTTCCAAATCGGGGTAAAACTGAGGGTCCTTACGTCAATTTAATGACATAAATATTGCCTCATCTACTTTTTGATCTGTCTCCAAATGTTGTTCTGAAGATTCGGTCCGCGATGCTCCCTCGTAAACTGCTGTAAGTTACTTCGGTTATTTTAGCGAAATGAGGCTAAGTTGTTTGTATAATGCTTTACTTTTTCTTTTGCAGGAGTTGATAACTTCTTAAAGGACATAGAGAGTATGATTGGATACAGACCCAGTATTTGGTGGAAGATCATGTGGAAATATGTGACCCCGGCTCTGCTTCTGGTATGTGTGGTGCAATGAAAATGACAAAATATTCCTCATTCCGTCTTTAAATTAACAGACAAAAAATTACCAAGGGTAGATAAAGAATTAACTGAAGCAAATAGTCGTTTTTCAATGAAATACTAGGAATTACTTGTTTATGACAATAAAATACCAGGAATTTCTTGTTTATGACAATAATATACTAGGAATTACTTGTTTATGACAATAAAATACTAGGAATTACTTGTTATTACAATGAAATACTAGGAATTGTTTATTTCAATGAAATGGCTGGGAATTACTTGTTAATGACAATAAAATAATAGGAATTACTTGTTTATGACAATAAATTACTTGGAATTACTTGATATTACAATTAAATATTAGGAATTACCTGGTTTTTTTTAATGAAATGGCTGGGAATTACTTGTTTATGGCAATAGAATTACTAGGAATTATTTTTAATTACTTAATTTTGAACACACTTTTTGACTTCTTACATAAAATCATATTTTCTTTACTTAAATCTTTAAATTTTCGTACTTGTTCGACTTAGAGGCTTTAAAAAAAATTAGTATTATTTTTTGTTGTCGACTCTAAAATGACTCAAGAGATTGCCGACAAAATTTTGATTTAAAGCCAGATTGAAAGACTTGAGTGATTATATCAATGAATATAGATATCAATAATTTTCTTTTGCAGTTCATCATGATTTTCACCTGGATCGACTATACTCCGTCAAAGTATGCTGAGTACAAGTACCCCATTTGGGCAGATGCTCTTGGGTGGTTGATAACAATGACCAGCGTCATGGCGATACCCGTCGTCATGGTGATAAACATTATCACGAGTAAAACAAGAGGAGAATCCTTGATACAGGTAAAAAAAATCACATGACTCGTGTTCTACCCCTTATATTATATTATATACACTTCTGAGGTGTAACTAACTGACTGTATTTGAAGAAGTACTTGTTCGTAATAATAATAGTTGTAGAGTTAGGAGTAATGAGTTAATGAAGTTTGATTCAGTGAATTAGGACAGAAAGGCTATTATTATGACTCGACAAACACCTAGTTATAACACAGCAAATAATGGAATTATGATCCCTGAAACTCTCTGCGGGAGTTTGGCAACTAAAGTGCAGTTTTCCCTGTTTTTTCCTGCAAACTTTTCAGTTTATTTAAATACCGTGTATGATACCTGCAATTTTTTAATTCTTAAACGCTTGTAAATGTCATAATTAGCACTGTACGAGAATAAAATTATCATATTTAAATTGTATTGATTTTGGGGGATTTTTAAGTAATATTTCTTCTTTTTCATCAGGTCATCAAGCGGTTGGCCCGACCGACAGAGGACTGGGGCCCAGCAGCCGTCCTCCAACGGAAGGCGTTGACTCATAATCCAGAACTCCATATTCCATTGAACATGACACCTAACGTGTCCGTATCTCACTTGGTGCAAACGTCCGTACACGCTGCAGAAAACGGCGAATCGGCGCATATGCTGAGTCCACCTAAAGACGCTTGAATTGAATATTTGTAGGAAGTTAGAAAATTGACAATTGTCGCGCAAAGAAAGCTAATAAATGACCAACTACATAGACAAAGAAGCTTGGATGATGCACTTGCACACTGAAATATATGTTATATTGCTGAGTGATGTATTTGCTTAAACTGGAAATGGGTGACTTCAATGCGAAGAAAATTTGGAAACTTGATACGGCACGACCAGAAGAACGATGCGCATTCGATGGATGTCCTTAAAGGACAGCCTAGAGATTACTTAATAAATCGAGGACATTTTGAAATTCAGAAACCTATAGATGTTCGGAAAGAGGGTGGAGCGTAGATGGGCTACAAATTGTAGAAATTGTGCTTCATCGAACAGGGATATGAAACGGATACAGAGATCTCCTCTTACATTGTCGGGAAGAGATCACGTTTTGTAGATTTGTGTTTTTGACAGTTTCTTGATTGTTGTTGTTTGTTGAACATGGACTACTGCAGATTGACTGTTGTGTGTGTCAGGGGGGATAAAACGAAATAACGCCCCAGTCCAATAAAACTGGGAAGACGGGAGTTGTGATTTTGTAATACATACGGTTTTATAATGTAAGTGATTAATGCAAAATAGCTTGAGCCAGAAGGAAGTGTTGTGTCATGAGTAAAACATGCAAGGGTCATGATGTAACGATACATTAGTAAAATGTATATTAGACTACCTTAATATTAATATTTTGTGTTTGTATCATTAAAGCTTTACAGCGTGGTAATAATATTCTTTCATTTTGTAGACAAAATTAACAGAAATTTGTTGTAAAGAATTCTAGAAACTGTTTAAATGGAAGAAAATTGTGTAAATGGAATAGAACTTTTGTTTTGGGTCAGAAAAATTATAAAACATTATTATAATTTTTTTTATTGATGTGAAGTTGTGAGCTGAAGTTTTTGGATAGTTGAATAAGCTTGCTGTGCATTTTTGTTAATTTTATTGTAATGGACTGTTTATGCGGAATTCATGCCTTAAACTTGGGCTAAAATGCAGCTGACGACATCGTATCCCCGTTGAGAATGTCACAAAGTATGAAAATCATTGAAAGACTGAAACCGATCTCTTTGAGTGTTATAACAAGATGTAACTAACATATAATTACATTTGATATGTAATGTTTGTACGTTGCTCTTTTAAAGTTTAACTGTTCATCTAGATACACGTTATTTGTGTTTAACAGGTTAAATATTGCGAGATGTACATTACATTCTGAAAAAGACTGCTTGCTTGCGAGCGTGGCGCAATTGACATATTCCTGTAGGGTAGGTTTATGTCGTTTTTGTGTATTGTAAATATATGTGTGTTCTTTACTGAAATGTACTTGTATCGTACTTAATTGTACTTGTATCGTACTTAATTGTACTTGTAGTGTACTTGATTTTAAGTATGTTTTGTATGCTATTGATTGTATATATTTGATTTATTGGTCTTTTTAGGGAAATTTAGGACTTTTAAGGGTACTTTTTTGGCAAACTTGTGTTGCGTATTTTAACGCTTCGGCAAGTTTAGTTAATTTTTCATGTAAATAAGTTAGTTTTTGGTGAGATGGTCTTTTCACTTAACTGAACATAATGATTTAAATTTATATGTCGAATTAGTTATAATTAATACAGGGATCGTTACTGAATCCCATTAGGCAGATAGTTTAAATAATTGCTATTTTCTTATGTTGATTAAGTATTTCAATTGTCATTAGTCATGCGTAATTGATATTTATCTAATCTTTACCAGGAAAATGGCACAGAAATCTCAGCTTTTGCAGGTATTACTTAAAACATTGTTACATAAACATAGGTACTGACCAACTTGAATGATTTTAAAGGGTGAAAATTTAGACATTCTCATGTTTTTTGACATTACGATGATTGTTGTTAATATAATTCTAAAAGTCATGTTAGAGAAATGATCGTAGATTAGGGTATAATTTAGGTATAGTGGTGGGTCATAAATATTGAAAAATACTACTAAATAGACACGCACAAAAATACGGTGTACGCTAAATATTATTACCTGTAGTGGAACCTTTTAATTTAACAAATTTTATCAAATTCTAACAGACATTATTATTATAAACAGCTGATCATTTAAAGACTAAACACAAGTCAACATTAATCAACTCCGTGACATTGAATGTATTTTACTTGTGATGCCAGAATCAAAATTATTTACGATTTCCCGTGTCTTGAATTATTTGAAACGGAGAAACAAATGTTTGTATAACCGTTGTCATGGTAACAAGAATTAGAACTAATTTCTGTAATAAACAATTTTTTTAGTCTTTACATATTATGTTGTATTAACATATAAGTATTCTACTGATAAAATTAATTGTATAACATTTAAGCGCAGTATTTTTGTAAAACTCATCTACGGAAATTGTTCATATGATATTGTACTTAGTGTTTGTGATTACATACTTTTAAAAAACAATTAAAAAGTATTATATAATGGAATAATAGAGAATGTGGAACTTTAGAGTATTATAACTTGTATTTGTAACAAAATTGATGTTTAGAAATTGTTAGAATTGTAGACGCAGAGCTTTATATTGCAAGGATTAAGTATTACAAGAAAACAATCAAAAAGTAGTGAACAATACATTATGAATATAATAGTAATTGGTAATTGGAGCCTTAGGCAACAATTTCACAAATAATTGGACTGTAATTCATTTCATTTTGTTATTTACAAATCAAAAATGTGTCAAGACTATTATCAAAGTCAGTTTCAGCAATTTTGAAAATTCAATCTTAGCAATATTTATCGTAAAGACAAAATGTGGATGTTGTAGTTGTAAAAACCTACCAGACAGAAAAAAGACAAGCCATTATAAAGTGTTCTTGTTGCTTTAGGTTTAACAAAAAAGTTCATAACTTAATTAATATACTCAATTCAATTTATATTCACTGCATAGATTGTTAAAATTGTGTCTGCTTCCGTACAAGCAAGTATTAACTTTGAATCGTTTTCTGTCGATCTTCCAATCTTCTATTTTTCCGTCAACCTTGATTCCATTTCCGTGATTATTAATCGTTTAAATATTATGATAATTTAAATTCAGTATTAACGTTAGAACTTCTTAAACGTTTTCTTTCGATCTTCCAATATTTTGTCTCCCACACTTGATTATATCTCGGTTATTATTGATTATTTGAATATTAGGATTATTTGAACTTCAATGCATTTTGAAATAGCTACATATCATAATGCTGCTACTACGTGTATTATGTGTAAAAAATATGTTTATTATTTGTAACAATGTTTTTTTATTTGTATATCCTTTGTCATTTCCATATTGCATATTTGCATATTTTCCGTAACTAACACCGATATAATTGTTCGCTCATGAACTGAAAATATATATTGATGTCAAATAAATTTACAGCATGTATCAATGTCTAAATGTACAAAATTTTATATTGCAGTAGATACTTCATGAAAATTAAAAATATATTTAATTAAAACCTTAGGAAAACAACGATGTTTAGAAACGGTCACATAGCAGTTTTATAAATGATATGATTATCTCAGTATGATGTACTTAAAATATATATATTTGTATTAAGAATATATATAATTTAATTTTAGTACATTTATATATTTACATTTGCTCAGTCTGATGTATGGATAGATTTTGACTGGGACCAATATGTGACTTAATAATAATTTTAGTAATATTTTGAAATTCAGTAATTTTATCAGTACATTAAACTTTTTTTTTTAAATATAGATTTACGTTTTGATAATTTAATATTGATATAAATAAATTTAGCTTGTTTGACTTTTTTTTCATATTAAAGAATAAAAAAGAGAAATGTTTTAGTTCATAGTTTCCACATTCAAGTATTTTCATATGACAGATATTGTTAGGAATTTAATTTATTTTTATTAAGCTGCTCTGCTTAATATTTATATTATGCCTTAAATATTTGTGAAATGCTGTTTGCTAATTACGTGTACACAATATATGTATATCTAATATATATAAGTATTTAAATGTATTGATTACATTTATATAACTCAGTATTTGTAGTATTAATAATTACGCTGAAACATTAGTAGCTGGAAGTTATGTTAAGTCATAGCATGTTAAAACAATACATGTTAATTTATAAGAAATGTGGTATGTGCGATTATCAATGTATTAATGTTGAATTGCTTTGAAAGGTTGTGTTTAAAATCAGGTCATGTTTAAACAGGGTTTATTTAAAAGAAATTAGGTTTTTTTGTAAGTATTCCAAAAGCTATTTACCGACACATCTATGAATTTTAGTAACTGCATTTGTGAAATTTGTAGGTTTTGCAGGTGAGTTTAGATTATTTTAAGTTCAAAGTATGATATTATTATCAAAATAAGTAATACATCTATATATTTGTTAAACTGCGTTTATATAAAAGTTCTTAAATATGTAATATTTCACTGAACTAGAAGATCTACAGATAAAAATGAATAATTTTTTCTAACATTTTACATTTCCGAAGGAATATTTTAAAAGCGAATTTTGTGGTACTACTTATCTGCTATGAATAACGAAGTTTATGGTAATGTCTGTGTGAAATTTTCTATTAAATAATTGTCAAAAATATGTTTAAGTTAATGCCAAATTTTCTGGGGTTGAAGTGTACAAAGGAAATAATTTGTTTAATAAAAGTGTGAATGGAAAAAAAGAGTGCGTCAATTTAATTTTTTTACCAAATATGCCAGTTGCATCAGCCTGCCGTGTAGCCATTTTAATAAGTACAACAATTTTCAAAAGTTCTATGGGACTGGCAAAAATTACACTATTTCTTGTCAAAATTCAAGTAAAAAGGCAATGTCAATTTTAAAAAAGGTTTAGACTTTTCTAACAATGTCAATTTTTGTCGTAGGAAAGTTGGCACCAAACCTCTACCAAAGGCAAAGGCAGTTTTCAAAATTAGGTCAAATTGTCCGCAGGCAATATATTACGCTTGCATTTTTAGACAGCATCCATCCCAGTGCACACACTGCACAATGTCTCATTAGCTCCTATGCGAAAGAAGGTCATTCAGTTCACTTGCCCTATTTTCTGAAAAACAATCATGCATTACATTGTTAGTAAAAATAGGTCAAAACCCAGGATAATTAAATATATGATGACGAAAGTAGGTCAATCCGTTGATTATAACTAAGCGGCGAAAAAAATAGTTTATTAATTATATGATGTATTTCTAAACATAACACTTGTTGCAACCTGCTGAGAAATACCCAGGGGAGACAGAAGTCTCCTCAGATTTTCACTATAGTGTAATTATTCCGTTTTGATTCAATGGTTTTCCTTGAATAGTTTATTTATCACATTACCACTTTGAAAAATGCATAAATTTGTCATATTTGAACTGGTCATAGTGGAGCTTTCAATTGTTCTTGTCATGAAGTAATATGCCACAATTTATACATGGGCGTTAAGTTGAGAGCTGGGTCTGAATCTAGTCAGCTTATAGTGAAAACCTCTGAATGGCAGGAAGCCCGTAAAAGCAGACGCCAAAAGCTGCAGGAGAGAACAAAGGAAATGAATGTTGTCTTGGCAAGAGGGTAACTGACAATCTTGCTGGAGCTGATGACATTTAGCTATTTTTGTACAATGTACAAAAACTGGTGTGATAACCATGTTACAGATGAAATGAAAGCAAATGGAGTGATTCCCAAATCTGTGAAGTGTGTATCTCATGGGGATGCTCAAACTAAGTCTTTCAAAGCGTTTATTAGAGAAAATGACTACGAGAAAGTTATATGTGTGAAGACTTTTGGGCCAACAGAATAAGATGTAGAGATTGGATTCGCATTTGACCTTTATCATGAGCTCTAATTCTTTATCACTGTTATTATTTAATGTGTCTGGATTATATAATGACAGACTTGACTATGTTAAGAATGTGTTACTATTAAGTTTTTGATTCCTACTCTAATGCTCAAACCTTTGCCTAGTTGTGGGAACATCGCATACCCAAGCGTGTGCAGTCTATCTAGTCTTATCAGTCCACCTACGTCCATTATTTCTGTGGCACATTCTTGGTCAAATAGACTCATTTTGCTCAAGTTAGCCCGCTTGATTTCTATATTTCTGATTAACATGCGGGTCCCCAATAGTTTATAAGGAATGTCTCCTTCAGACAAAATACTCATGGTTCCAATGTCACACCTCTTGCCTGTAATTGGGCAAAATATTTCTGACATTGAAGTGTGGGGATCCAGCCGGTTTACTTTCAGTCTTATTATTTTCACTATCGCATTGCTTATATACATTGGTCCCACAATTTGTGTGAGCAGTGGGGCCCTAAGCAGGAGGTATTCTAACTCCTTGCACCCCCCCCCCCCCTCCCATTCAGGTATCTATTTATGTACACCAGTGACCGTGCATCCAGGTCAAATGATTTTACCATGCATGGGTTATTGAAAAGTTGTTGTTTTATTCTTCTGGTAAATGGTGCGATTAATGTTATCCATGGTATTTTGTGACGGCGGCCTATATTGCTTTTCTCTATTTGTCTAGTTTTAACCGCCAGTTGCTTCAGACACGCTATGATTGTGTTAGGCACGTTAATTACGTCATCTATGAATAATCCTGTTAGGTACTCTAGTTTAGTTTCAATTGCGGGAGTTACGTTTAACTCGCATATTTCTTCCCAGTTCAGAAAAATGGTGTTCACTCTAGCGTATCTCTCTATCACCTCATTAAGTATGAGGCTAGTGTTAGTACTCTTTATCGATAAGTGCAAGTGCGTCAGTTTACCTTCGTAATGCAGTTCACCAGGTTGCATTGGGTAGACTTGCGCTGCTCCTAATATAGGAGAGATTAATCTCTCCGGGTTACAATTCAAACTCTCTCCAAGCGACTGGGCTATCACAACTGTGAGTAATGTCAACAAAAGCTTGTCCATCGTGATATCTCTACTATTAGTGTTTTACTCCCGTCACGCAGTCCCCTCAGTGCTAAATTCAGCCTTCTGCTGGTGACTCTGCCCTTATGTACACACATTATCATAATTATGCTGAGTGATGCCGCTGACTCATTTTAAATCCTTTGTCATGCGGCCTCATTGTCTCAATACCGATCAGCCCTATAATCTAAAAATCCATACACCACTAGCTAAGTACATTAATCATATTTCCTCCACCATCTCATTTTCCAGATGAGGTTCTATGGTCAGAATCTCGTTAGCCAAGTCCCAAGAGGCATCGCCTAGGGCCTCAGGGCTTGGGATTGCGCTTGTGCGCGGGAGCTTATCAGGCTCTTTGATGCGAAGGCCATCTGCCAGCTCCTGCAGAGGGCCTAGCTGCTCAGCTATCTCCTCTTTGGTGGCGTTTGACAGGTTTTCCATAAATGATAACAGTTGCCAGACTGTGTCAGCAAAATGTTCCCTCACACTTATTTCAGCCACTCTGATTCTCCTAATGTGTATCGGTTGAGTGATCAGTTCATTTTTCAAGGTGCTGACTACTATGAATTGGTCAGGTAGGACCTTCGTACATACTAGAGGGCCTATGTAATAGAAGGATATCTTCCTGCTCAGGAAAATTTTGGATTTATATTGTGGTGCCCAAATGTAGCAAAATTGCCCTTCCGATATACTGGTTGTCTTTGCTGACCTGTTTCTGACCCTTCTGGAGCTCATTTTCCTCTGGCTACTGACTGTTCACTACTCCCCTTAGTTCATCCATCCTTTTATGGATCATTTTGAGATAATCACCATACCCGCTGGGTGTTTTCACTTTGGGCTGTATGTCAAGATCCTTCAGGTCAGTCTTGTAATTATGTTTGCGGCCGAAGAAAAGTTCAAAGGGAGTCATGCCCTCTGATGTGGTCATGTTATTTGTGGCCCAGACTGCGAAGTAAACACCGTTTACCCAATATTGTTCAGAGTCCTCAGCAGTGAGGGTCACTAATCTCTGCTGTATGGACCCTATTGCCCTTTCAGCGAATGAGAAAAAGTGGCAGAAATTTGGCACAAATCTTAAATTTATGTCAAGCAATTTGCACGCTGCCCCAAATTGTTTCCCGCTCATGCTTCCGTCTTGGTCAGCTACCAGTGTCTTAGGTGAACCCACAATTGCCACGTAACGTAGGATCACATTCAAAATCTCATTACTCGTTCTGTGTTTAATTGGCTCAGCCATTACGTATCTTGAGAAATCGTCAGCTAACACAACAATATATTTGTACCAGTCTGCCGCCGTTGGCATATACTTTAGGTCAATGTACACTATATCCATCGGCCCTTTACTTTCTAAAGTTGGGTCTTCTGAGAAATCAAATCCCACACAGTCCCCAGGCCCGGGTGATTTCTGGATGCATATTGGACAGTTCCCTACCACATCCCTAACTATTTGATACAGTTTGGTACCATAGATTTGGGTTCTTAACATTGTATATAGCCATTGCATTCCAATGTGGTGACTTTTGGGGTCAAGGTGTGACCTTGTGACTACCTTGAATGTGTCGTCCTCATCCAATACTGGCCTCACCACCAATCACTCCTCATCTTTTTCTGAGATGTGCACCAACACGTCATGTACTAAGGCGAATGATTCACACATGGCTAAAATCTTCTTGCTGCATCTTTGCTCTGACGGCAATACTCCATTGTGCAAGAAATTATATAGACTCCCGTACGTCACTGATAATTTTTGATTCCTTATCAGGTCTCTTTTTGACAGAGGCAATAGCAGCCCTTGGTCACATGCTTGTGATATCCTGTCAAAGTACTCGTCTATATTCGAATGACTGGACAGGTGCTTGATCTTTATTTCACTCTTAACTATATCTGACCAAACTAATTTACCAGGTCTAATCTCGTCCTCAGGTATCTTTGTTATGTCGTCCAGAGTAATGATGAACCTCCCTGCATCGTCCGGGCGGGGGCCTAGCTCAGAAGTAGCGCTCTGGGCTTTCAACCGCTGGGTCCCGGGTTCGATTCCCGGTCGAGCCTAAGTTGGATGGCTGTTTCATCCTTCGTCTCATTGCCATGGTCTCTGCCTGTCCTAATTAGCCCAGCAGGTGCAGAAATACAGGACGTAAAGCCCTAATCACCCAACCACCCACCCCTGCATCGTCCATGTGGACCAGTGGCTCCCCATGCGGCCAGTATGGGTTTTGGTTCACGTTCTGCGTGCTGCTGCCCTCTGGCGTCGTCTCCATTTGTGTCTCATCTTCATTTTCATCTGGCTCATCAGGGATTGGGTCTGGGCATGGCTCTTCCTCCGCGCTGTCTCCATCTCCTGCATCTCCCTCACATGGGACGCGTTCACTTTCTGTTTCAGTTTCGACGTTTTCTTCCATGTCATGTTCATCTAGTGGTTCATCACTCGAAATTCCACCTTGAAACCTGGCTGGTTTCTGCAACTTGCTTCCTTGTCTCAGCCCATACCTTGGCTCTGTTTCGTCGATCTCGTATGCTTCAAATAGTCCTCCAATTAGGGATTCCTTTCCTCTCCATAGGCCTTCCTAAATATCATCTTCCCTAGGCAAGGGAATAGTCTCGTCTTCCTCTGTCACACTTGGGACTGCTTCTCTAGACAAGAAATCTGCACTATCGATCAATGATTTACCTGATCTATGTTCAATTGTGAAGTTGGCTATTTGGGACTTCTACCTTTAGTCCTTCGCTCTCTACTACATAATTGAAACCCAATATTGTAGTGGACTTTGCTGACCACTGTGTCTTTTTGAGATTTAGCTTCAACCCTCGGTCTTTGATGCGACTCAGCACTTCCTCCATTGCCGCCAGGTGTTCTTCAAAAGTCTCTGTGAAAACATACACGTCGTCCGCATAAAATGCTACATTGTCTCCCCACTTAAGCCCTTGCAGTACTTGTGCCAAATCTTCACTCCACAGAGATAATGACGGTTTGGCGCCCATGGGCATGAGGCGGTGGCTTTGGGATAGTGAGTAAAAGGACAGTCCATATATAATTGTTTGCTTTTCTCATCCAATTCTATTGAGTAAAATGCTTGTGATATGTCCAGAGCCCTGATATACTTCACGTTTCCCAGGCAAGCCAGCTTGGTGTGCAGCTCAGGTTTCGTGAGGAGGGGGTTGTGCTTTGACTCTGACATTGAATTGATAGTTTGTCCGTCCAATATAAGTCGCACTTTGGTCGTGTTAGGCTTTTCTCTGACAAGTACTGGGGAGTAGCAGATAGCTTTTCCCTGTTCCACTATGTTATGCATCATCAATTTCCTCACCTCACTGTTCATTGCTTTGATGAGTGACGGTGACACTGGGTATGGGCGCAGTATGAATGGCCTGAAGTCATTTGTCACCTGGATGCTTGCTTTGTAGTCCTTCAATAGCCCCACCTCGTCGTAACAGGCAAAGGCGTCTGCATGATTCCTTACCATTGTTTTCACTTCTTGAGTTCTCTCTTCCTTGTCCAGCATGGAGTCAGTGAATCGCAGTGATTCGTCGTTTAATTCCAGTCTTGTTTTATCGGCTCTTTCGTCGTCTGGTTCCAGCCATGGATAAAATCTTAAGTTCTCTGACCTTACCGTCAGGATCTCACTAGACTGCACCCTGCACAATGTTTCCTATGCCCTGCCTCTCATATCCCTCACTGGCTATGCTAAGTGTACCATTTGACCTGTAGTCCAACTAAGGGCTCTGTTTAGGTGGTTTTGTCACCTTTGTAATCAGCTTCAGCAGCGCCTCGCTTCCTGCAGGGAAAATTTACCCTTTCCTCTTGGCATCCTGCAGTATCACTGCCTATAAACACCGTCCCCACTGATTTAAGATAAGCTAGCGCCATTCCCTTCTTTATGTCAATTTCTTGGTTAGTTAAGTTCTCACAAAGCACCAGGCCTACGTCACCCACAAATGTTATTGTATTGCTCTTTATGACTCTACTTAGGTTCCTTACTGGGTTCAGCATAAACACTTCAGTATTAGGCATTCTAGTGTAGGGGCATTTGACATGCGCCAGCACCACGCACCTGTCACAATTCTTCATTGAGCAATCATTCATGGCCACTATTCGATAGACGGGCCTATGGATCACTACTTGTTTCAACCCCACGTTTACTACGGCCGCCACCTGTCGCCCAAGATTAGGTCGCGGGTCATGTTTGACGCCACGTGCACTGGCATACTCAGCATGACGCCTTGCAGTGACGTAAGGTGTACTCTGATTACATAATTTGAGTGTAGTTCTCAATCATCACCCGCTACAAACACCATTGGCTCTGTTTCTTCTTTTGGTAACTCTGAAAGGTAGCTGCTCTCGGCCACTGTGTCACTTGACATGAGCGTCCTAATTGCCCCTGTATCAAATATCACCCTGACTTTCTCCATGCCATTTCCCATGGAGAACACCGCGTCATTCATGGATCCTACGTCTATAGCCATATCATTCTCCCGATCTACTGGGTCCGCTAGTAGTTCTCTAACTGCCACATTTTCATTAAATCTTACTCTTCTATCTTCTGATTCCCATCCCATGGAATTTACCTCATTAGTGCCTATCGTTAAATTAGGAGTATCAGTTGGCACTTTCCATTCTGATCCCCTTTCTAAAAATGCGGCTGGTTCTGATAGTCTCCCTCATGATTATATGATTCCCCGCTTACTGGCCCCCCTTGATATTGGCTTGGGTTCTGGTTTTGGTTTCTCATGCCCTGTTGTCTGTAGCCGGTGGATTGCCTCGCTGCTGCTGTGGAGGGTAAGTGCCCTGGTTTCCGTAACTGGTCAACCTGTAGTCCTGACTGTAGTGATTCTGTGGGTGACCTCCCTGTTGCATGGGTTTGTGTGTGCAGGACCTGGCGAAATGCCCCAACTCTCCGCATACGTAGCATCTGACGTCCCTCATATATGTTGGGCATGGTGGACCTTGTGAGTTATCCCATTGTGGATTCTGGGGGTGGTAGTCATGTTGTGGGGTTGGTAGTTGGGTTTGTTTTGGGGTGGTCTTTGTTGGACACCTCCTCTGATCGCATGCCTTGCATCTTGCCGTGCATTTCCACTTCCTTCGTTTGTCCCATACATCCCCTGCATCTGTTGGTTCAGCTGTTGAGTCACGGGCTGTACATTCACATGGCTTATTATTTTGCGGTTGGTCATCTTGTTTACCTGTTGGCTGCCTCTAGTTTCATCCTCGCCCTCTATGTCATAAAATTTCAACATTTCAACAATTTCTCTAAATTTTGTGGCTCCCCTTTCCTTTATTCTCAATCTTATGTGTGCTGGTGTTATCTTCATTAATTTATCCACCAGAGCAGATTCATTGTAACCCAATACTCTATTCAATTCCATCATTCTCTGCACCACTTCATTCCATGATTCATGGTCCTTCCTCTTGAGGTCATAGAAGCTCTGGCTAGCCGCATGCCTCGATCCCAATCCGCCAGCAAACCAGTTAAGGAACTCCTCTTTTAATTCTACTAATGTTTCACACCCCAGCAGACCTGCAAACCAATTTCTTGCCTCACCTGACAGTGCCTTCTTAAAGAATTTAATGGCTGTCTCATCATCCTCAATATTATGATTTTCTAAGAAATCTTCAAACAATAGCCAATGCCCCTTGGCGCGACCCTCGCTGCCCTCACCGTCATACGACTTTGGAAAGAATTGGGTGACCTTGGTGAGGTCGGGGCGTATGGCCTTCTTATTGGCATTTCCTCCTTCTAACCCCATACTAGCAGCCTCAGTTTTACCACAGGTCGCGTTTACTGTAGACTGTCCCCAGCTTGAACTCAATGCATTTCGTTCATATGCTGCTTGGCTGACGTCCATCATTGGGCTAGTTTGGGTCTGCATTGAGCGTGCAGCTTGAGTCACCAATGGGCCATCATAGAATTAAATCAGATTATCCTGGTTAGTCTGGTCTAGCGAGACATTCCCATTACATGTGTTAGTCTGGTGCTGCCCCATCATACTTGCTTGGTGATCTGTCGTCCTCACATGGCACTCAGTCGGGTGCTGGCTGGGTCTCAGCGTAGTCATCAGCCTTTGATCTGCTACACTTTCCCTGGGTGGTCTCTGTGTAGGTTGATAGTTCTGGAATTAGGCAAAAATGAGTTGTTGACTTCTGTGGATCGGCCCCCTGGATCACAAGCCAGGCCAATAATTTTGTCATTTTGGGCTTCTATCATGGGGCATGACTACTTAGTTGACCCACCCCCACTAGTAGATCATTCCCCACGGCTTGGCTGCTGCAAGTTGCAAGTTGTAGTGCACGTTTGGGGGAGATTGGGTTGGCTGTATGCTGGAGGTCCATAGAGTGCTGATGGGGTGGCCAGATGGGATTGTGGCTGGATCACCAGCGTGGGATTGCTGGCGGTGGGACGGGGTGGTATTGGCAGTGCAGGTCGATATCTGGGGGCGTCTGGTTCATGATCCGCTGCTGTCACTCAGTCTTTTAGACTCATCTTTTTCATGAGTGGTCACTGCCTTCCTTTGTCCTGGCCCCCCTGTTACCAAGGGAGAAGACCCTTCTGGGATTTGCATGTCTTGTTTAGGATATGGTACCTTGGGTGTCTGCAATTTTGCCGGATGTGCGGGGGTCGATGTTGCTAGCGGGCCGCCTAGTGATGCCTGGAGACCTTTCATAGCAGAAACAACATTTTTAAAATTATACAGTTTTGGTGTAGCGCCTGAGGAATTAACACCTGGCTTTAAAAGAGGATCATGTGGATCTTTTAGGTCGGGGGATCCTGTGTCAGGGGGTTGTTTATTTTTTGAGGGTGGATTCATTTTTTCCTTACTCTTCCTTATTGGTGCATTTGGTAATAGGCTATTGGGAGCTAGTGTTGGCTCCATTGTCTGGATGGATCCCTTGAGGCTACCACTGGCCGTGGTCGCTTGATTGGTCGTCGCTGGGTTGTTGGGCATCCCAGGCGCTGTAGGTCCCGTGGGCTGTGTTGACATTCTCATCGTGGAGCCCCCCTCGAGACGCCTCTGCTCATTTGGTTTCCAGCCGGTGGATGTATTATTAAACGGCCCCCCTGTCGATATAGCTGCGCTCCCCGTTATTCCCCTCGGGGTCCACAGCGGAGCATATCTATCATCTGGGTCGAATCCAAATTGGTTTCTACATGCATTTCTCATTAAGTTTGTTAAGTTCTGTATATTCATTGTTCTTTGAGCCAGCATATGTGTCTTACCAGCTATCTTCCATAGTCTATCATTATCACCTGACTCTGGCGTTGGGCCAGCAAAATTTTACCCCTTGGGTAAAACCTTCCATTGGCGGTTTCGTACCAATTAGCACTTCCCAGCTCATTCCCAAAGCTTTTCTCACATCTTGGCCCCTTATAAATTTGGCTGCAAATGCAGTTGCTAGTATTTTCGCAGCTTCTCCTGCTTCTATCTTTCTATGCGACATTCTCTCAAAAATTATTCTATGTATTGGGTGGATAAAGCTTGTATCAACTGCGTTCCAATGTGCATTGGCACTTGATGAAAAGCAACTAGCTATTGTTTCCCGGAATGTGCTTGCTTTTGCTAATTCGACTTCTTTCGGGTCTCTTGGAGTGAAATATTCTATGTCCCTCTGTCTAGATAATGTTGCTGTCACATTAGGCCCCGAGGCCGTTTCCACATTTGTTGCACTCGCCATATCTTTCAATTTCTTTGTCCAGCACTATTTTCTCTCAAGTGCGTAATTCTCTCTCTAATTCCAACTTTTATTTCACAGGTTTGTATAGAGAATATTCGGCGTGGTCACAGTCTAAAATACGTTCTCAATTCTACTCGTTTCTTTCTAAGTTCTTACTAATCAATCTACTTTCTTTAGCTTTGACCACCCTTTCTGTGCGGTGGGCGTTTCCCTTCCACTTTATCTAGTGATCCTTACTGCAGACCACTTAGCTGTCACCTTCTATCTTCTCACTTAGTTCTTTAATCTATCTGATTAGTTTCTCTCACGGTTTTCTCATTCAATTGCTCATTGCTTTGCCCTGTGGCTAGTATGCTAATTATCTCTGGCGCTCTTACTAGCATCAGTCTGTTCCCAAATTAAACACTCTACAATTTACAATATAGTACCTTTCCTGTTGCTTGTACACCCAGATTCTGATCTTTAATTTAACTTATTGCTTTACGCTGTTAAATGCCCAGATTTACTCCACCATGTCATATAACCACTGTTGTTCTAGTACCGGTCTGGGTGTGCTATTAAATTCAGGAATAATGCAAATATGCAGCTCAGGTACTTGGCAGTATTTACTTAGTTCTTCTTGCTTAAAAGTTTTCTGTTGCTTGCTTAGTTCTTCAGTTTCATTACCTGCTACCCTGAAGACATCAGAGAGTAGTTTCTTACTTCTTGATCAATATCTTATTAAATATTTCTGCATGAACTGATATAATTAATACGAGTCTATATGCGGTGTTCCTCATCAGTTTCAGTAACTGCACAGATTTCAAACTCTGTCAAGGGTCCTTGCACATATCATCAGTCTTCCTTCTATCTAGTCATGCACTGGGGTAATTACTCTTGCTTGCTTGCTCTTGAGGTTTTAATGCATTACTCATTAGCAGTTACTGTTGTAGTTATTTGAAACACATGGAGAAACAAGTATGGTATTAAGTTTTCAATATGTATTCTCATAGATAACTATACGACCTCTAAAACACTATATCCATACAATGATTGATGTTAAATTCCATCAATCTGAATCTCAATTTCAATACACAATTTCTTGACATCTAAAATACTATATTCATGCAATGATTGATGTTAGATTCCATCAACCTGATTCTCAGTTTCACTATCTTCAGCTGATCATCAATTGATGACCCAATTTCATTACACAATTTCTGGACATTCATACATTCAAATCGTATTCCCCAAATGGTTGCGCACCCACTTAATGATAGATTCTATGGTAAGAATTGTCACACACTCACCCCTAATAGCTAGTCAAACAATGCACAGTTAACCAAATTATCATTAGTCATAAGCATTCAGGTTTAATTACACATTATTGGAGGTTTGTCTGCTATTTCAATATTCGAGATGCTGATAATTAATTTAAACAATGTCTACACCTGAGAATTTGGTGTAGTTGGAATTTTACATTAAGTTATAAACACAGAGATCTCAATTAGGCATACATGAATTTCATAACAATACACGAGTGAAAAATACACTAGTGTTTTTCCCCCAAAAACATGTAACAGAGCCCCAGTAGTTGGCTGCACTCCCTTGAAACAATGCCCTTATTCCGATAATGATATATACTTATTATTCCCTATAAACATACGGCAAAGCCTTGATCTCCCAGAGTCATACTTTCTCAGAACAATGTACCTGGTTGCAAAAGTTTAGCTAATAATTATCTTTCGTATGTGTGTGACAAGGCCGTACCTTCCTGAAACAATACTCCAATTTTTATGGTAGTTCAACTAATGTTCCTCACACACACCGACAAAGCCTTAGCACTCGAACTATACTTCCGTAAGATAACCCCCTAATGCAAAGGTATCAATATAGATTGTCCCCCATATGTTTACAGCAAGGTCTTAGAATTCATATGCTCTATGCCTTCTTGAAATAACTCATTAAAGTAAGTAGCAACTAAAATAATGGTTCCTTACACATTTATGGTAAGGTCCTAGCCTATTGCTATTCCTTTCCAAGATAAACACTTTAAACAGACTCAATCTTGACTCAACAAATGCACTAACTTATCAGACTTGTAATGAAAAGAAAATTGCACTCACTTTATTCCAGAGGATTTGACAGGGCTCCCTATGACTTGCTGACTCTAAGGTGTTGGCTCTACCACAGTCTGCTCTGATCAACCTGGTTCAGGATCCGCAAAAGTTGCACTGACCAAGAACCATTGATTCACTATACCTTTATGCCGGCCCTGGCCATGGGTGGCTAGCCTGGGGCGCACCCTGGTGCCAGTCTCTGACTGTGTTCAGTGCCCCACCCCCCTTTTACTCAGGTATGCCTCTGATAGCTTTGCATTCCAGCTAGATTGGAGTTTCAGCTCTTTTCAGGATTATTCCTTACTTGGTTTCATATTTTGTCATGTGGCCTTCTTTGAACCTAGTATCCTTTTAATTACTTTAATGTATTAATGACATGAGTACATATTTTTTACTTACACTTGTAAAAATATTTATATGGTAAGTATTGCTTTGTAACAAGGATATAACCAGTATCTTTTCGCAACATGTTTCAAGTCAGACTGCCTTAGAAATCAATGGCATTAATTACTGATCTGGTGAAGAAATCTAATGTTTAGTAGGCTCCCATCAATCAATCAATCAATCAATCAATCAATCAATCAATCAGTCAGTCAGTCAGTCAGTCAGTCAGTCAGTCAGTCAGTCAGCCAGAATAAAGGATGTCGGTACTTTGGCAGTGTGTATAAAACAACATTTAAGATGTTTGAACAGTCGGTAGGATCCATTTATTTATTGCGAGAGAGGCTTCCAGTTCTCTCTGCATTCGTCACAAGTGAGCATTTGTCAATCTATGAAAATGCCAGCTTCGTACAAATTGAATTACTTCAGTTGGGATTTAAAAAAAATTATTAAAATGCTTAAAATCCGATTATATTATGCCTTAAATATGTTTGCTAATTACGTGTACACAATATATGTATATCTAATATATATAAGTATTTAAATGTTTTGATTAAATTTATAACTTAGTATTTGTAGTATTAATAATTACACTGAAACGCTATAGTAGCTGGTAGTTATGTTAAGTCATAGCATGTTAAAACAATACATGTTAATTTATTAGAAATGTGGTATGTGCGATTATTACTGTATTAATGTTGAATTGCTTTGAAAGGTTGTGTTTAAAATCAGGTCATGCTTAAACGGTTTATTTAAAAGAAATTAGGTTGTTTTGTAAGAATTTTAAAAGCTATTTTACCGACACATCTATGAATTTTAGTGTAACTGCATTTGTGAAATTTGTATATAATTTTTTAAGTGAGTTTAGATTATTTAAGTTCAAAGTATGCTAATATTATCAAAATAAGTGGTACATCTATTTTTTTAATCTGTGATTATAAATGAGTTCTTAAATATGTAATATTTCACTGTATAAGAAGATCAACAGATAAAAATTAATAATTTTTTCCTACTTAAACGAATTTTGTGGTACTATTGGTCTGCTATGTGTATAACAAAGAGTATGGTAATGTCCGAGTGTGAAATTTGTCGATTATATAATTGACAAAAATATGTTTAAGTTAACGCCAAATGTTCGAGTTGAAGTGTAAAAAGGAAAGAATTTGTTTAATAAAAGTGTGAATGTTGCATTAGCCTGTCGTGTACACATTTTAATAAGTACAACAATTTTCCGAATTTCCATGGCACTGAAAAATCGGAACGGATTGAGGGGTGTGAAAAAAACCTATTACCCTGGGTGTGTGAGAGTAAGAAATTTTATCAATTTGGGAAAATTATGTCAAGCAAAAATGAAAAGGCAATGTTAATATTGAAAAAGTTTAGACTTTTCTAACACTGTCAATTTTGGTCGTAGGAAACTTGCCACCTTGGTCTTTAATCGGTGGATCAATGCTACTGGGTCTGAAGCTTAGTCAGCTTATATGGCCAGCTGCCAGAGGCAGATGTAATGATGACATGATAAGGCTTGAAGTCAATGGGTGGGTTTTTTTTACTTGCCTCAGCTTAGAAATTACGTACAAGGCTCCACCAATTTATCATCGGATGCGACCGGCATACAGCAGCTTGAATGTAGCCACTGACCTAGCCTGAGAAATCTGATGTTTGCTTAGGCGCGCGGCTTACTGTAACTGTCACAATATGAATAAGAGCCGACAGCAGTGTGTGGTCTAAAACTCAGAACAGTTTATTCAAATATCACACTAACTCCAAGGAACTGGCTTGCTAACATGACCCGAAGCAGTGTGTTTGGGCTAATATCACACATTCAAATATGTACATTCTGGTGTGGTCCTCTAAGGCAGAAATTCTGCCGCTATCAAAGTTCTAGATTCTATTGTATTAAGTTCTAGATTCTATTAAGTTCTAGATTCTATTGTATTAAGTTCTAGATTCTATTGTATTAAGTTCTAGATTCTATTAAGTTCTAGATTCTATTGTATTAAGTTATAGATTCTATTGTATTTAAGTTCTAGATTTGAGAGGGATATACATTTTCGTTACAATAACAATATTTACAATATGCATATCCCCCTGAAACAGAGATGCCAAGTTCTGGAGTGGTGAATGCTTGAGTTTTGGCCCTTTTCAACCAATTTGCATTTAAATGTTAATTAATTTTGGTTCTGTTTGCGTGAGTCAAATTAAATTATGAAAAAAGAAAATACTCAAGTCCAAAGGAGTGAAACAGCAACCAAAATGAGTGAGACTCACGCCAAATGCGTGAGACTTGGCAGACAGTCTGCTTCAAACACGGCGCTTGTTTTGGCTAAGAAGAACTAAATATCCCGCCCTGTCAAGACTACGTGATCACTCCCATAATGCATCACTATACAAAATCCACTTCCTATTGAAGCCCGGGCGTGCGGACTGGGTCCAAGGAGAGGGGGAGGCGGTTGGAAAACTAAAGTAATAAGTTTGAGGGGGATATGCATATTGTAAACATTGTAAAATAGAGTTTAATATGGACTTTACAACAGGGTATTCTACTGATAAAGTGATGCAGAATACCCAACAATATTGTGATATCTGACATCAACATACAGGTCTTTTGAGACCCATGTGCACACATAATGGTAAAATTCATTCATTCTGTTGGGTCACAAAGTTAGTGATCTTAATTGCAAAGTGGCCATAAAGCTACTTAGGCAAACAGATTTTGTACCACTAAAAAAGCTATCCAAATTAAAAAAAATGCTTCTAAATGAATTCAAGAACTCATATTGTCTAGATTGTACTAAATTAGAAAATATTACAGGAATTTACTACATCAACTTTGTTTACATTTTAGCTAATTATGCATTGGAGCGATTGGCGACTTCAGTCATTTTGAAAAAATAAGGTCTGAGTTGTTATAATTTATTTCATAATCAAAACGCCAACACATTTTTGTATATTCTTAACTTTGAACTTTGAAAATCGGACAAATATTGAAGGCGCTGAATAATAAAATGCATTACAAAGCGACGACGCTAATGACATTCATTTCATCTCAATGGCAATTGATGTACAATGCAATGTAAACAAATCAGTAATTTCTAATTGCATAAAAAAAAAGCCAGGTGCAGTTTTTTAATTTATAGAGAGATGGTGAACCCAGCAAGGCTGTGAAAGGTAGGTAATCAGTAAATTCAGTGTTGGAGTTCAATTCAGAGTATATATGATGATAATAGAGCCATTTTACATGGTTTGTCACTGGTAGTGTCGAAATGATCAATATCAGGTGAAGAATGGACCTGTTACCATGTCAAACCATGGAGACAACAGTAGGAGTGGAAACTCTTATTCGTCACACCCCATTGCTATTTTTTTGTCTTTCTGCTTATTATCTAGCCTTAAATAGCATTGGATTTGCCTATGTTTCTTATATTTGGCGGCATGTCATCCAATCAGTGTGTCGGGGAGGCAGAAAAGTTCCCTGGCCTCTTTTTGATTTCTGCTAGAAAACCCCTTCTCCATTTCATGCATCAAAATATAAACAACTATTTCTACCCCAAGCTCAATCTTTCGGTTAAATTCCTCTCCATTTGAGGATTATTTTGGCATTTTTCCCGTGAAAAAATGACAATTCTTAGCTAAGTTACACACTTACTTAGCTAGGAAGTAGCATTTAAGTAACAAAAACAGTTAATGTTTACATTCACATAACTCCTGTGGGATAACTCTGGTGAACCCGTTCTTTGGGTAGTAAAAAAGATAAAATATCAACAATCCAAACAACATAAATTTTAAGTGTGTATGAGTGCGAAATTTGTTGTTTTAAAGAAAACTGACACCCCCCCCCCCTATCAATGGCGATAGCATAAGAATGCACAAGACATTTAGATGTGAAAATGACATATTAATCAACTATCAATTTTAGCAAATGGTGTAGCCTGAACAGACTGTTTTGCAAGGCAGTCCCATGGGGCTAAAATGGTGTAAAAATTATGTAGATATATATCTGTAAATTACGGAAAAAAAATCAAAATGTTCAATGAAGTTACTGAAATATCATTAAAAAGGGAAAGGCCTATTTTTATTTATTTTTTCATGGTATATATATACATAAAGTAGGAATGTTATAATTTTCATAACACACCTATTAATATTAACTTTTAGTACAGATAAAACATAGATGCATAATTCATAAAGTATTTCATTGGAGTTGATGTGTAATAATGCACAATTATTATGAGATCTTGACCATTTAAATTTGTAAAGTTTAAAGTACATCATATAACAAAGATTTTAACAGGTTTACTGTAAATATGAAATAGTTGTGTATACATGAATTAACTCTTGATACATCTGAATTAACTCTTGATACATCTGAATTAACTCTTGATACATCTGAATTAACTCTTGATACATCTGAATTAACTCTTGATACATCTGAATTAACTCTTGATACATCTGAATTAACTCTTGATACATCTGAATTAACTCTTGATACATCTGAATTAACTCTTGATACATCTGAATTAACTCTTGATACATCTGAATTAACTCTTGATACATCTGAATTAACTCTTGATACATCTGAATTAACTCTTGATACATCTGAATTAACTCTTGATACATCTGAATTAACTCTTGATACATCTGAATTAACTCTTGATACATATGAATTAACTCTTGATACATATGAATTAACTCTTGATACATCTGAATTAACTCTTGATACATCTGAATTAACTCTTGATACATCTGAATTAACTCTTGATACATCTGAATTAACTCTTGATACATCTGAATTAACTCTTGATACATCTGAATTAACTCTTGATACATCTGAATTAACTCTTGATACATCTGAATTAACTCTTGATACATCTGAATTAACTCTTGATACATCTGAATTAACTCTTGATACATCTGAATTAACTCTTGATACATCTGAATTAACTCTTGATACATCTGAATTAACTCTTGATACATCTGAATTAACTCTTGATACATCTGAATTAACTCTTGATACATCTGAATTAACTCTTGATACATCTGAATTAACTCTTGATACATCTGAATTAACTCTTGATACATCTGAATTAACTCTTGATACATCTGAATTAACTCTTGATACATCTGAATTAACTCTTGATACATCTGAATTAACTCTTGATACATCTGAATTAACTCTTGATACATCTGAATTAACTCTTGATACATCTGAATTAACTCTTGATACATCTGAATTAACTCTTGATACATCTGAATTAACTCTTGATACATCTGAATTAACTCTTGATACATCTGAATTAACTCTTGATACATCTGAATTAACTCTTGATACATCTGAATTAACTCTTGATACATCTGAATTAACTCTTGATACATCTGAATTAACTCTTGATACATCTGAATTAACTCTTGATACATCTGAATTAACTCTTGATACATCTGAATTAACTCTTGATACATCTGAATTAACTCTTGATACATCTGAATTAACTCTTGATACATCTGAATTAACTCTTGATACATCTGAATTAACTCTTGATACATCTGAATTAACTCTTGATACATCTGAATTAACTCTTGATACATCTGAATTAACTCTTGATACATCTGAATTAACTCTTGATACATCTGAATTAACTCTTGATACATCTGAATTAACTCTTGATACATCTGAATTAACTCTTGATACATCTGAATTAACTCTTGATACATCTGAATTAACTCTTGATACATCTGAATTAACTCTTGATACATCTGAATTAACTCTTGATACATCTGAATTAACTCTTGATACATCTGAATTAACTCTTGATACATCTGAATTAACTCTTGATACATCTGAATTAACTCTTGATACATCTGAATTAACTCTTGATACATCTGAATTAACTCTTGATACATCTGAATTAACTCTTGATACATCTGAATTAACTCTTGATACATCTGAATTAACTCTTGATACATCTGAATTAACTCTTGATACATCTGAATTAACTCTTGATACATCTGAATTAACTCTTGATACATCTGAATTAACTCTTGATACATCTGAATTAACTCTTGATACATATGAATTAACTCTTGATACATCTGAATTAACTCTTGATACATATGAATTAACTCTTGATATGTAATACAGAAAACTCTTATGATTACATGGAGGAAAAGGGGTTTTTCAAGACAAGGTCACTGCAACAAGGGTGTATAATCACCACCTCAGTACCACAGTGTCTTTGTGAGATATGTGATGGTCACTTAGGGGGTGATTTGTGGTAATATGAAATGTCACTGATAAACAAACTAATGTGACATTTCACAGATCTTTAAAACATCTGAGACACTGACTGAACCTTTGAACATGCCGGGTTTCCACTACTTCTACTCTTGTCTCATGGTCAAACTAAAGTCTCGAATGAATAGCTTCCACTGGTCGAATTTGGATCAAATTTGGTTTGTAATGTGCGCTTTTTCAACCACTGGAGGGCGTAACTTCATCAAAAGTTCATACATTTCAAAAAGTATACACTTAATGAAAGCCAGAACGTCATAGAATTCCTTTCTGACAAAAACGATATCCACTCCCTCTAGAGACTGCAAAATTCGCCGTTTAACTTGCCTGACAACACCAAAATTCACGTTCTAGCGTTGACCCACATAGTTGTCTAGATGTGTAACAGCGGATGCGCGAATATATTAAAATAAGGAAAGAGGCCCCCGGTGGGTTTTCAAAATTTTACGACCAACCAAAGCTAAGAGACTGATAGGATTCCACGCCTGGGGCCTAAAAAATTTCGCAAATTAAAGTAAGTGCTCGTAGCTTTGATAAAAGCTAATATCATGTGATATAAAAAAACAGGAGACCCCTGAAGTAAATAGGTGCCATGGTCCTGTGGATAGTTAAGGTATTGGATGGTTAAAACTCAGCCGCGGCACGGAGGAACTGAGCAGAACCTCCTGAAACCATTGCTCCACTGCACCCAGGTGTAATTAGGGTTGACATTCACACTGTCATGGATGGGCATGGCGAGTTAGCATGGATAACAATAAAATGTTTACTCTTGCTCATCCATGGCCATATGTAATTCACTCGCCGAGCAATGTACGGATACTCATGCTAATCCATAGAATGCTACTGGTAGCGTTAGATCACTCATGAGCACCTGTGGTGAGGGAAAATATTTTTAAACATGTTAAAAAATTTGGCGAATGTTCTATGAGTGAATTGTTTACATATATTACAGGAATTGCTCGGGAGTCAGTCAGCGAGCGTTCTATGTACGTCCGTGGCCATTTGCGGCCATTCCTGGCCATTCCTGGCCATTTGCGGCTGTCCATCCATGTATACTCGCCATCCACTCGTGTCCACTCTTGTACAGCTCGTAGAACACTTGTGAAACGCTCGGCGGACCTTTGTGGCTCGCCTGTCGTGTGCCATGCTCATCCGTAGCCCATCCGTAGCCCATCATTCACTCTTTTGAAGCACTCACACGAGTGATCTACGAGTGCCCCATGGATGCCTTACGGATGCCTCATGGATGCCTAACGGATGCCTCACGGATGCCTTACGGATGCCTAACGGATGCTTGGCGAAGGATATTTGCCGAGCAGTCTACGGACGTTTGCTGAGTGGTCTACGAAATGTTCACCGAGCGCTCGACGGAGGTCCTTTGAACGCTCATTGATAGAATTTATGCTAGCCCATTTTTTTATGTCCTTGGTCACTCGTAGGTCTTATCTGTGATAGTGTGAACTAGGCTTTATAATCAGACTCCAGTGCTATCTATATAGCCCCTTAAGTGTCTTTTTGTAAATTTTAATTATTTCTTTAATCGCTCAATTTTTGTTTTGTTTTATCTATTATTCCACGATGCACTTTCAGTAACGAAAATAGGTTCAGTGATTTGTGATAAAAAAAAGAAAGTGGTGCAAACTAGCAATTTTGCCTCATTCAGTCTGTCCCATTTTGCCAAACATGGACCTAATTAATGCAGTTAATTAACAATTACAAATTATGTCCATTACACTCAAAATGTAGTTGAAAATCAACTCATACAATAATGAGTCACGTTCAATAACATATTATTACAATTTCCAAAAAAAAAGGTAAATATTTAAAAAAAGCCTATTTTTTAGTGGCACACTAACACAAAGTGTCTGCATCATTCAAAATGACTGTCATAGAAGTCTTTGTGATGCCATTAGTTAATTTATACTACCTATTTA
The DNA here is from genome assembly GCA_932294295.1 of Alitta virens. Taxonomy (NCBI): domain Eukaryota; kingdom Metazoa; phylum Annelida; class Polychaeta; order Phyllodocida; family Nereididae; genus Alitta; species Alitta virens. The sequence goes on from OW028576.1 coordinate 12,639,706, forward strand.
CACCTTGTGGCAGTGTCTGTCCCATTTTGCTCCTTGACCCCGTTTTGATATTTGTTCGTTGACTGCAAATACTACTGTTGAATTATGTTCTTAATAAAAATGCCATGGAAACAAAACTAGGTCATCTTTTGTTCAGTGTGAAAAGTCAGGTGCTTATCACTTGATGTGACTATTTGTCAAGCACAACTGCAGTAGGTCTCAGTGAGTTGCAACCATGACATGCACTGTAGAAGCAATTGGTGTACTAGTGTTGATTTGGATAGGTTGGAAATTGGTGGATTACCTAATAAGGTTACCAAGGATTGGTAAATACAATGAAAGGTACATCCTCATCACTGGGTGTGACTCTGGGTTCGGCCAGGCAACAGCAAAAAGGTTGGATGAAATGGGGTGCCATGTGTTCGCTGGGTGTTTCACAGAAAAAGGAGAGACTGAACTTAAATCTGGATCTTCTAACAGACTGAAAACAATTCGGCTCGATGTGACAAAAACAGCAAGTGTGAGGAAAGCTTACGAGCTTGTGAAGTCATGTCTACCCGAAGGAAGAGGTCTTTGGGGCATAGTGAACAACGCGGGTGTTACTGGTCAAATAGGACCTTGCGAATGGCTGACTATTGACGATTACAGGACATGCATGGACGTCAATATTTGGGGTGTCATTGATTGTGCCATTACATTTTTACCATTGATCAAAAAGGAACGAGGGAGAGTGGTCAACACGGCCAGCATTATTGGACGTATAAGCATACCCGGGGGTGCCCCTTATGCAATTTCCAAGTATGCTGTTGAAGCTTTTTCCGATAGCCTGAGAAGAGATATGTATGATTTTGGGGTGGGCGTCTCTATGATTGAACCTGGATACCACAAAACCACTCTCATCGCCTCAGAGACAATGCAGAACAATCTGACCAGAGCTTGGAACAGATCATCAGATTATGTTAAAGAACAATACGGTGAGGATTTTTTTGAGGTCAGTCACACCAATCTTCGAGGTTTAGACAGTACTGCTCAGCCAGACATCTCACACGTGGTCAATGCTTACATCCATGCTCTGACTGGAGTCCACCCTCGACCGAGATATGTCATTGGAAATGATGCTAAATACTTTTTGCTCATCCAGGCTTTGCCGGAATGCGTGGCGGATTTTTTGATGCGATATAATGCACCTAAACCAGCTGGCTGCTTGCCAAAGTGTTAATTACCATCTAAACTATATCTGTTTTGCTGTGAATTGAAAGGTTTATCAACAAAATTAAGAGGAAAGCCATACATTTAAATATAATGTATATATGATGATAATGATGAAATTAAAAGACTGATGGAAGATGATACTATAAAAGAAACAGCGATTTATCAAAGGCTTTCGAGAAAAGACAGAGGAATTTGTATCTGTAAATATTGAAAGGTCCAGAAAATTACATATACTGTTTATTTCATTTACATTTATGAAACCACTGTTCAGTTGTTGCACTTATATAATGATAGGTTTTGCTATTTTATGTTATCTTTTGTCATGTTAGTATTTTATGTTATGTTGTAATGTTTTGTCTTTTGAGTGCCTCATTTAACACCAGTGTTTACAGGTGATTGTAAGCCCAAGAGGGCTGGGGGGGGGGGGGGGGGGGCTAGGCCATGAGTGCCATGAGCCCATTTCACTAAAATAAAGAATTTTCTCTCTCTATATATATATATATATGCTAATAATCACGTATCATTGTACAAAGTGTGTTGTGTGGTGGGTGCTGTGTATGTTAAAACTGGTTAGGGGACACACAATTTCCAATGATCAAAAGACCAACATAACAAAGTACAACCTAAACAAATTGTGAAATATAAACTTTTTAATGGTTCAATCTGTTATATTATTGCAAATGGCTTTACATAATATACATTTGCTAATTCGCATGAAATATTTAAGTTAAAAATACACTATGTCGGTTCATATACTGATATTAAAATAAATAAATTGAAACGTTGCATGCAACCTGTCGTGTTGATGTGGTTTGTTGTTCTTACATAAGAGTGTAATTACATTTAGACATTTTAGACATTTTATTATTTACCAACACTTAAGTACATTGATTTACAAGTATATGTGATAAATAGCATGTGATATAAAAATAACATAAAGGAAGGGGATACATCCGAGTATTTACAAAATACCATTACCCAAGGGTGGATGTTTCCCCTATGATATTTAACATTTAGAATTTATTAATAAAGTAACAACAAAAAAACAGTGCAACAAGTACAACACGAGTATGTGTCATAACACATTGCAAAGTAATACAATATTTTCAACTTATTGAGAAAATTACGTAATTGGGTCTTGCCAAGATGGATATCGCCTAACAGCCCAGCGACCTAATTTTGGACATTATTTGCTAGTTTACCTAGTTAAACAAAATGATTGGTTAAACTATGTAGCCGATAGGCTGAGTATAGACTTAAGAATTTTCTTTAAAATACAAGAGAAGTGGTATATTTTTTTAGTTCAAAATTGCCTGCTTGTCAAAACAAGAATTGCATGAACTCAGCACATGATTATCTAATTATTCTGTAATTTCATTGTTAGGCCTTTAATACCATAAGCCAGCCTATAGACTAAAAGAGAAATTATTTAATTTTCTTTAGATGAGTAAAAGAGCAAAACATGTACATAATGAGGTCACTGGGCTGTGAGTTGACGACACACAATGAATAGTTAAACTGATAACCGAAGGCAAAGTTCTATAATTTGTTGACTTTATTGTACAAAAAGGTAACTGAAATTTATGTCTTTGTCTTTATTGCTGAACATGCTGTAAAATGTACTTTTCCATAGATCCTCACTACTCTTGCCTAGCTACCCACAACTGGCTGCAAGGAAGAGTCGCGAAGAAAAAACCCCTCCTGAGGTCTGCAAATCGAAAAAAGAGGTTACAGTGGGCCAGAGACCACAAAAATTGGAGCATTGATGATTGGAATCGGGTACTCTGGACTGATGAATCAAAATTTGAAGTGTTTGGATCCAAGAGGAGAACGTTTGTCAGACGCAGGAGCAATGAGAAGATGCTGGATGCCTGTTTAACACCTTCCGTCAAACACGATCGTGGAAATGTGATGATATGGGGTGGTTTTGGGAATGGTAGAGTTGGCAACCTGTTCCAAATCAAAGGAATACTGGACCAGAGAGGCTATCATTCCATCCTGCAGCGACAAGCAAATCCCATCTGGACAGCGAGTGATTGGGCGCAACTTCATTATGCAACAAGATAATGACCCCAAACATACGTCAAAGCTCTGCACAACATATTTGGAAAAGAAAGAAGCAGCTGGGATACTATCAGTTATGAAATGGCCAGCACAATCGCCCGACCTAAATCCAATAGAGCTTTTATGGGAGCAGCTTGATCGGAAAGTCCGGGAAAAGTGTCCCACAAGCCAATCTGACATGTGGAACCTTTTGCAACAGGCTTGGAATGAAATCACACCTGAATATCTCACCAAACTCACTGCCAGAATGCCCAAGATTTGTAAAGCGCTTATAGCTGCAAAGGGTGGTTTTTTTGATGAATCAAAAGTTTGAACTGTAACAAGTTTGTTTTTGCTAATTAGTGGTTTTGTACATATCACATTCTTTTCTCTTGTGTTTGTTTACCCAGTTCAGTGTTACATTTGTTAATAAAACCATGAAATTCAAAAAAAAAATAACGAAAAAACATTTTTTTCCAAACTTTTTCCTGGCAGTGTATATATATATATATATATTTCAAACATTCCTGCTATTAAGTTGCACAGAATTTTTTCTAGTTCTTTTTTTAATATAAATACTTTTAGTATTCTGTAATTTGCAGCCAAAAAAAAACAGAGTCTTTCAGGAAATTGTGACATGTTTTGCAAATCTAATAGAATAATTCAGATCCAAATTTAAAAAAATATAATCATGTTTCATTTTTTCACATTAACATACATAATTGACAGGTTCAGTGAGTGTAGCATTTTTGAACTGCATATCTGCTGTTTAAAATAGTTTGAGAAATAATTTCATTTCAACATTGGCCTATTTGTAATTACTTGAAATTAATTACAGTGTACAGTTTTAAATGCAATCAGCTATCAGAAACATAAAGAGCAATTAATTGACAAATCCAATTTGTGTAATTACACTGTTTCACTTAAGAAAGAGTGAGAACAGTGAATGTGTGTGGCAGTTTCATTCATTTTATAGGTCAGAGTGTGGGTGTGTTTTTGTAGGATGCTAGGAGATGCATGCCTACGATCTCAATTTTGTGTCAATATTGTAAGTAAACACAAAAGTATCACATATTTCAGAATAATGTTAAATGCTGTATCACCTGAGTTAACAAATAGTGTCAATTATATCTTTATCTATTGTATAATAAAAACCATATTTGTCTAAATTAATCAATATTATGAATGTATATTAAGCTTATATTGTGGCTTTGTTGGATAGTATCTACCACTGGGTCATAAGTAATTAATAACTATTTATTTATGTAAGTGGACTGGTTGTTGCCAGAGGGAGCCAGAAGCAGCAATGGTTACGCCTTAGAGGGCCAGTCCCGAACGTACCTATTTTAATGTGTGATATTTGAATAAATTGTTCTGAGTTCTAGGTGTTTAGATTATAGATGCAATGGGCATACTCTTCATGAGCTACATCCACTGTATTTGGGTCAGTGGTAGCCCAAGACACCCTTCCTGACCGCACGCCACTGTCAGCTCTTATTCCTATTGTTACGTTTACCGTGAGCCGCCATTGGCTAGCGCTCACAACAAATGACTGATAATGAACAAGACCGCCTAAGCGAACATCAGATTTCTCAGGCTAGGTCAGTGGCTACATTTCAGCTGCTGTATGCCGGTTGCATCCGATGGTAAATTGGTGGAGCCTTGTACGTAATTTCTAAGCTGAGGCAAGTAAAAAAACCCCACCCATGGGTTTAAATGTGTAACATGGACTTCAAGCCTCATCATGTCATCATTACATCTGCCTCTGGCAGCTGGCCATATAAGCTGACTAAGCTTCAGACCCAGTAGCATTGATCCACCAAGTAAAAACCAAGGTGGCAAGTTTCCTACGACCAAAATTGACAGTGTTAGAAAAGTCTAAACTTTTTCAAAATTGACATTGCCTTTTCATTTTTGCTTGACATAATTTTCCCAAATTGATAAAATTTCTTACTCTTACAGACCCAGGGTAATAGGTTTTCACACCCCTCAATCCGTTCCAATTTTTCAGTGCTGTGGAAATTCTGAAAATTGTTTTATTTATTAAAATGTGTATATGGCTGGCTGATGCAACCAGTATAGTATATATTATATCCACCCCCCTCCCCCTTAACTAATGACGAAACACTTTTTTTTCCATTCACCCTTTATTAAACAAATTCTTTCTTTTGTACACTTCAACTTGAACATTTGGCGTTAACTTAAACATAATTTTGACAATTATATATCAACAAATTTCACACTCGGAGATTACCATATGAATCTCAATCCATAACATATCCTATAATTAGCAGAACTCATAGAGATATAGATACTTACTAAGATTGGTTTTACAAATAATCCTCTTGAGCCTGCTGAAGATTGCCAGTGACATCACTGACGTTTGTGTACATTTAAGCTGTGGCCAGATCACTGATCTTCACATCCTTGAAAATGGCTTAAATAACCTAACTATGGCCCATTTGTCTTCCCTGAATAAAAAAGTGCCTGGTTTTATTGTACCAAGGTATTTATTAAATCTTAACAGTTGCCCCCTTCAACATCAATGGACTCATCCATGTTAGTCTGATTTCCCAGAAATTGGCATGGTTCATTTTAGTCTTAGGGGTGAAAGCTTGTGAACGTTTTCAACAAATATCTGTTGCCCATCATGTAAAATGCCTAGCAACTCAACAAAAGCTTAATATCTACTAAAATTATTTCATTCCTTTGAAAACTAATGTGATTTGAATGGTAACTATGGTGCTTTGGCTGTTAACAAAAATCCATCATGAATTTGTGCTTGTGATGCTGCTGTTGTATGTCAGTGTGGCAGTGGTCACTCCATTGCAGGCATCTGGCTATGATTGGCCAGTTGAGTGACACTCTGATAAGAGGCAAATGACTACTCTACTAAATACTCATCAGGCACACCAGGATCTTTTGTAGTAGCTAGGCGACAAAGCTTATAAGGAGTGTCGTCACTCAGGATACTGAATTGGATTGATATATATATTCAGACAGTAGATGGCCACTGTATATTAAATAACTACATTATGAAATCATTGAACAAGGCAAATGTATGATATTAACACATTTAATTGCCACAATACATATTGATGACATTGATCACATGATATTTTCTCCTGCCCTTCTTGCATATACCACCTTAGTTCCCAACACTACATTAATCACATTGACTATTATTATTATTACAAATATTACAAAGAACATACATACGTACCTGAATAAGATCCTGTGACTGCATCCTTGGTATATCTCAGTAACTCGTTAACTAAATACTAATCCAATTATGCCCGAAGCACCATCTCTAATAACTAATATGCCCCAAGCACCATCTCTAATAACTGATGTGCCCGAAGCACCATCTCTAATAACTAATATGCCTGAAGCACCATCTCTAATAACTGATGTGCCCGAAGCACCATCTCTAATAACTTATATGCCCGAAGCACCATCTCTAATAACTGATGTGCCCGAAGCACCATCTCTAATAACTAATATGCCCGAAGCACCATCTCTAATAACTGATGTGCCCGAAGCACCATCTCTAATAACTGATATGCCCGAAGCACCATCTCTAATAACTAATATGCCCGAAGCACCATCTCTATACCAGCTAATGTGCCCGAAGCACCATTTCTAACAGCTGATGTGCCCGAAGCACCATCTCTAATAACTAATATGCCCGAAGCACCATCTCTACCAGCTAATGTGCCCAAAGCACCCTTTCCAATAACTAATGTGCCCGAAGCACCATCTCTACACATTCACAGGGACCCACGTACACTGGTCAACCTGCTCTCCCTAATAATGACTACATATATCCTACTTAAATCCTCTCCCCCACAAACACTTTGTGGAGTCTTTCCCCTCTCTTGACTCTCTATGACTCTCTACTAAAACCTCAGGGCTTTCCTACAAGATTCTATTGTATTAAGCTCAACATTCTATTGTATTAAGTTCTAGATTCTATTGTATTAAAAGAGGATAATAACAACACCAAGTTCCAGCTTAAATTGTGACATGGTTTATTATACAACGCAAGAAATGTACAATATTTATAGGTAAAACATTTAAATCGTCACTAACTTCACACACATACAAAAATTAGTCAATTAGTCAATAGTTAAACAGCTAGAAATGTTTCCAAAAACAGCACACACATTTAAAGAAATCAATATACAAGTAAACGTGTTATATAAGCACTAAATAGTGCTGTGAGTCAAAGTAGATTATTTACAAGCAAAACATTTACATAAACTGCTTCATTTTCAAAAAGCACACATTCAATAACATATCAAATTGATCATGGACGGAAAAAAATATACAAAACGTTATATGGGCAACTACGTATTGGAAAACGTAATAAAATAATTAATTGGTTATCTAAAGAAATATTCTTGTGAAAAATTGTCTTTAAAAAAAGGGTCAGAAACCCCCCGCCCCCCTGATTTTTTTTTTTTGACAGGATCCCCCCGACCCCCTTTTTTCTACATTAATATTTAAGAAAATACTGGTCAACTACCCACCCTCCCCCTCTTTTTCTCTTTTGGAGAATCACGCCCCCTCCCCTGCTTTTCAAAACCTTCCTTTCAACCCCCCCCCCCTTATAAATGGTACAGCCCTAATTTACTTGGCTTACAAAACCTCCTATTGCCTGATTGTGTTTCTCTATGCGTCATTAAATAAATAAAATCTGTAAATCACTCTTTATATTAATAGAGACTATCTTTGGCACATGTGCTAACCATTAATTATGGCATCGTAACAAGTAATTACACAAAACTGTTGTAATACTGTATCCAGTGTATCGCTCGTTTCTCCGTATTACTGTAAACATTTATAAACATTTCGAAATGACATAACCAAATGATAATCTTTCCACTAAGACCTTCCTCGGTCACAAATTTTGTGATCTAAATGATGTCTAATTAGCAAGGTAAATTATAATGGTAAGGATATGATTTTGAATAAATTATGTTCTCGAGATGAGGCAGGTTTAATAGAGAGGTCAGGATACCAACTTCAGCATCATTATTGCTTTTGTTATATATTTGTAAAAATAATAGATTGCACGTCATCTTCATTTATGTTACATAAATGAAATCGAAAGTTTCTGAAAATGCATTTTTTTTAACTATATGTAATTTACATGTTTAAATCAAATCCATACCATACAACGCAAAATATTTACATACATAATTATTCAAAGATAACTTGTCTCTGTTTTAAAACATCATTAATTTGGTTTCAGCATACTAGTTTCACTCTTCTACATCAGCACCATGAAATCATTTTCATAACGACATACAACATTTACAATGGCCGTCATTCATTTAACATTTCCAAAAATGGAAACCTTGTACAACATAAAAATACACTTTAATACAAGACACATTTTTTTGCAATTATCCGATTTCCCAGCACTTCTGAAACTACAATTCTTAATGTAGAGTAGTAGACCCACACCATGAACAGACATAGCTACTTATTTTTCATAATTAATCATGAAGGATCTTACATTACCCAGGGTAAAAATTAGTTAGAATTTTCATAAAGATATCAAAGTGTCTGAATAACTTTTGGCACTAACATTTCCACTGGGTGCTCTGCACAATCTCTATTCAGAACTGCCTACGAACAATAGGCTTTTGTAATTCAAGCGCCGGTGAGCAGAAATCATTTCTGAAATGGGCGCTAAACAAGTTTATTTATTTATTATTATTAATATCTCTTTTAATGATACGTTCTTAATTGCTATGATACATGAGATAACACCCTAACATAGTACACCAAATTATACCTCTTAAAGTACGTTAGAATCAACATAATTGACAAAAGAAGATCTTGTTTTGATTAAGGTGTTTTACACCAGATGTCCTCGCTGACTAGACTGGTCATCGCCACCTGGTGGGGGAGGTGGAGGAGGTTTGTTGAGACCTGTAATGGAATGTAGAAATTTTATTATAACCCACCAACATAATGAAAAAAAAGAAAATATTTTTTCTGTCAAAACCATAATTGCTACGAGGCACCTAAGCAGTTCTATCAAAATAATACACTGATATCTGACTTAGACATATCGGTCTTTTGTGACCCATGTGCACACATAATGGTAAAATTCATTCATTCCGTTGGGTCTCAAAATTAGTAAGTAGTCACTTGCCAGTGATTTTAATTGCGAGGTGGCCTTAAAGCTGGATTGTCAAACAGATTTTGTATCACTAAAAAAGCTATCCAAATTAAAGAAAATGCTTCTAAATGAATTCAAGAACTCATATTGTCTAGATTGTACTAAATTAGAAAATATTACAGGAATTTACTACATCGACTTTGTTTATATTTTAGCTAATTATGCATTGGAACGTATGAAGAGCAATTCGCCACTTCAGAATCATTTTATTAAAAAATGAGGTCAGAGTTGTCTTAATTTATGTCATAATCGAAACACCAACAAACTTTTGTATATTGGGCCAATGTCATATGGAGTGACAATCCAGCTTTAAAGTATTGTTTTTTTTTGTTTTTTTTTTAAAACTCAGTATCAGCCTGTCCACGTACCATATCGAGATGACCGGTGGGGTATATCCTCCGGCCCGTAATTCCTACTCGGCAAGGGAGGGTTCGTCCCAGGTGGGGTGTCCACATTTGGGCGACTGTTGTTTCTTCCAGGAAGAGGAGGTGGATCTTGACGACCTGGTCCCGGCAATTGGGTCATGCTTTGCGATCCCTGGAAAAATGAAGAACGCTTTGATTATATTAAAACAAACACATTTTCTTGAGGATAATATAAGCCACTGAATAATTACTGCCATCAAAATTCTACTCATCCATCAACCATCATCAGTGGTAAGAACGTAACTATTGCAATCCTACCCTCCCATGTTGTTACTGCTTGTTCAATCAAACTGACTACACTGAGTCCAAGGAGACCACAACTGACCATGTGACCATGCACCAAGCAGGCAGTGAACTTGCAGACCTGTAGGGAGGGAGCTACTAAATGGAAATGGTCAGACTTGCTGTAATACTATTTGGCCCAAATATAATTGTAAGAACCTCCCTCGAATCAACTTTATTTTGTCAAACAACAAACTTAGAGATCGGCCAGAGCTTCTCAAAACAGCATGACATCACATCAACACTTCCATAAATCTCGGGTGTAAAATGTAGTCCGTTTGATTGAATGCTCCATAAGGCGACGGTTTTTTGATCTTCCATCGCCGGTCAAACTTTTGCAGTGCCACTCAATTAATAAATCAATGGATATGGTAAAAATTTATGGAAAAAAAACACTTTCTGGGGATTTTTTTTTATTTTCCGACCGACCGTCTCATGAAAAAACAGTCCGAGGAAGTTCTGAGAAACATAACATCAAAAAACCGTGGCCTAACTGACATTTATCACTTGGTTTATTCACAAATGCATAAATCCACTGGACTGGAATTGATTCAGTTATAAATTGCTTAAAGAGTTAATAATGCATTCAAAATTGTTGCTGCTATTTTTTCATGTTGTCTTCACAACTACACTGCACTCCAAACTTATAAGATCACTTGCGCATGTACAGTGGTCAAAACAGTCTACAAATAATTTTGAGGGCATATAACCACAATTTAACCAATCCAGCCTTGTACAGTCTCTGCTTTAACACTTTTTATTTAATGAATTTGTTTTCATTTCTGTAATATACTCCAGTGCTCCAGCTAGGATTTGAATTGGTCATGGCGCACACAGATATTAGGGCACCTAAATAGACTCATATAAGGCGGCCATCTAGTTGAAAAGCAAAAAAAAGAAAAGTCTCCACTTAATTTTGGGCATGGTGCTCACAAAAACGGGCATGGCGCAAAGGGCGTCAGGAAAGCTGCAAGAGGCGTCAGGCATGGCGCAGAGTCATGCTCAAATAAATGGCCTAGAACACTACTCCTTCCCTAAAGCGGTATGCATCTTATCTTGCCTTAGTGGTAAAGAATAACATAAACAATGCAAAATGTTTGTTTTCCCGGCAGATCTCCGTATTTTCGCCCCTGTAACCTGATCATAAATCTACATCCAAACCCGCTTCATACCATGGGTGTGCCAGTTCCGTCACTGCGCCTCTTATCCATCGTCCCAGCCGTTAATTGTCTCTGTTTTTGAGCTCTGCGAAGTTGATCAGCATAAATCTCTTCATCTTCATCTGGCTTCAACTGCGGCTGCGAACGACCAAGTCTGGTTCCATCTGTCAAGGAGAAAATGTAGCTATGATACAACAAATTACCGGAAAATCAGAAAATTTGGATTTAAATTGATTTATTCTAGTTATAAATCATTGCACAAATCGAAATTTTGCCTTGCTCGAATTAAAGCAAGTGGGTTATTAGTCAATTTGAATTTAACGAAGGCGAGGTTTACTGGAGTTTGTAGATAAGAAACAAAAATTAACTAATGAGTTGTACACGCTAGGTTAATGCTGCATTCCATTATCGCTGCAACAATAAAATACCATAACACAAGCTAACTAAAATTTCATACCAGGTAGGCCTCCATATTTATCATCCGTATAAATTGGTTCCTTGCTTCCGTAGATCGGAAAGCTCCTTTGGTGGTCATAGGGCGGTGCAAGGTCGGGATGTGATGGAGAAGCGTAAACGCTGTTCGGCAGAGGGCCATAAAGGTCAATATGTGGGTAGCCTGGTGGACCTGGAGGACCGGGGGGATGAAGGAATCTGCGCATTTCATCCTCGTCCTGAAGGGAAATAAATCATTAAGTCTGTTTTCCAAATAGGCAATCATGCAATATTGCAAAATTTCAAGATTACACAAACTTCAAATTTCCCACAATATTATATCACCTACATATATCTTTAATAGTAAACCATGGAACATAACAACACCTCATTACTTGGAGCACACTGGAATTTAGATCACTTTATATTCTCATTCCAGAGCAATACACTACAATTAAGACTAAAGAATAATATAAATTTATTTTTTGATCTGTGGCCATCTTAATGATGTTTTAAATCGCCCATCAGCAAAGTAATCAAAGTCCGCAACTTCCACGCCGACCACACTTTGCCTGCTGTATTAAATCTTCAAAAGAGTAGATTTTCCCACTCTTCTCAATGTATAAAGTTATTAAACACAAATTCACCACCAATAACAGTCTTTTCGTGGTCATAAGTTCAGAATAATCTTATTATGACTGCAACATTTATTTCCAATAATTCTTACCCCATAAACCCTGTGGTCGTCATAGAAGTCACTGTGGTCGTAAGTTGTGTAGCTCTTCGTGTCATCAGGGACGGCATTGAACATTTCCACCGTGTTGGCTTGGCTCACTGTTTCACTGGCATCTGTGTGCAAAAATTCAGAATTAGAAATGGCACAACATTATAATAATATCAAGGGCTATGAGATGCTTTTTTGGAAGATGCCACCATTCGAAATCTTCTCTTAATACTCGTTTTGGTCTCAAGCTAAGGGGTTTAGTTCTATCTAGAACGATATATTGCTCCACCCAAACAATGACAAAGCTTTGCGATGATGCTAAACTGTTTTAAAGACAAATTCATTGAAGGTATACACTTATCACTTAATATTCAAATCACAGAAGTACAATATATAGTACATCAATATTTAAATTCATCTTGAATATAGGCCTACATACTTTCATGTGAAGTAAATTCATAAAGTAGGTTGGATGGATTATTGTGACTAATGTGGAATTTGACTTTTTACTAATCCATTTGAAAAAATATCCAATAATACATTTTCAAATTCACATTTACTTTCGTAAATCTTGGTAATATGATCTGCACTTGGAAGGATATAGTCTTCAAAGTGGTGAAAGTTTCATCTAGACTAACAATTGCAATCTACAGTGAATCATTAAGAATTAGGTTTTGTTGACTGATTTGAACCGTAAGTCTAATGGCAATTAGGAAGCGATGCAATGATTGATAATATGTCAACAAGTGTCAGGTAAATTTTTATATTGTACAGACCATTTTGCAACATTTACATTTAGTTACTAATGAATACTTCCCATAAAATGTTCACCATCATCTATCTACATTTCACAAGTGAAGTTAGTAGGATATATATATATATATATTATGTATTTTACAGTATATTACACCCACACTTAAAATATCAATACACATATTTACCAACATTGACTTTACCTTTGTCAAATTTGCGCTTGTTCCTCCGTCTAATGAAAAACAAAATGAGAAGAACGTTCAACGCCAAGAGGACCATTCCGATGATGGAGACGGTTAATATAATGATGAGCGGAACTTCATCAGCCATAGCTACAGCCTCTGGTGGAAGAACAGCTACAAATAAAATGAAAATACATAATAATACATAATAGATAACTTGTATATATTCCTTCTGATGCACTACGTTGCCAGGACATTCATTGCAAGAAGCACTTGATAGAGCTTAAAGAGTTTCATGATGACTTGATAAATGATGTTTGTCTTTTTGCTGCTAAGCAAGTGCTGCCTTCTAGTGGTAAATGTGGTAATGTCAGAAAGATTCCGGGGTGGAATGAATATGTAGCGCATAAGAAAGAGTATGCATTAAACTGTCACTGGTTATGGAAAGAGGCTGGTAAGCCTAATGGTGGGTTATTGTTTGAATGTAGGAAACAAGCCAGGGCTGACTACCACTACGCTGTCAATAAGGTTAAGAGAAATGAAGACCGAATGCGGTCTGAAAGAATGGCACATGCCATAAAGGTAAATGATCATAAGAACTTATGGAATGAGGTGAATAAGTTAAGGGGGAGGAAAAAGACACTGCCTATAATGGTAGATGGTGTAAAAGGTGATGCAAATATTGCTGGTATATTTGCTAATAAATACGAACAGTTGTATACAAGTGTACCATATGAATGTTATGAATTAGAGCAAATTCATGATGATATTAATGTCAAACTTAATGATTTTTCCAGAGATGATGCGATAGCAAGTTAGTTCTCCGTTAGTGAGGTAATATTAGCTGTTAAGCAGATCTCTTGTGGCAAGTCAGATGGACAAAAAGGTTTGTTTTCAGACCACATTATACATGGTACTGATAAGTTTTACAGATTGTTGACTGATCTTTTTAATTCAATGATTATACACAGTATGTCACCAGGAGACATGTTAAGTAGTGTTTAGCTACCAATTGTTAAAAATAAGAGAGTACAGAGTAACATGTCAGATAACTTTAGAGCAGTATGCCTGCAAAGTGTGTTATGTAAGCTATTAGATCATCTTGTATTATATAGAGAAAAGCAGACATTGATTACTTCAGAATTACAATTCGGTTTTAAGGCACAGCATTCTACAGCTCTTGCTATGTCAGTTGTGTTACAGACTGTTGATTATTACATTGACAATGGTGGTAAAGTGTATGGTCTGGCATTAGACGCCACCAAAGCTTTTGATCGTGTGGAGTATTCGAGGTTGTTTGCCTTACTGATAGAGAGAGGGTTGAACCCTTTGTATGATTTTAGAAATGTACATCAATCAAAGAATGTGTGTTTGATATAATGGTAGTAAATCAGAGTGGTTTTGCCCCACTAATGGGGTGAAACAAGGTGGTGTGTTGAGCCCAACCTTATTTTCAGTTTATATTGATGGAATTTTAAAGCAGCTTGCAGCATGCAAAGTAGGATGCTATGTTGGCAATAAGTTTTGTGGGGTAATAGGATATGCTGATGATGTGATATTCCTGTCCCCAACACAATGGGCAATGGATAGAATGATTAAAGCAGCTCGGACAATAAAATTAGTACAACC
Organism: Alitta virens; assembly: GCA_932294295.1. NCBI lineage: Eukaryota > Metazoa > Annelida > Polychaeta > Phyllodocida > Nereididae > Alitta > Alitta virens. The sequence continues at coordinate 12,654,723 of OW028576.1, forward strand.
CATTAAAAATAATCCATATCAAATCGTGGAGGATTGCATATATATACATATTTATTACATAAACTCTTAGCGAAGGTATAAATGTGTACAATTGGATATAAAAAGACATTATGAGTTAAATAGCATTAAATACACAGGAAAATTAAGAATTCAAAGTTCACAAAGTGAGCTTAGCAGATATATTATTATACCTTATAAATGGAAAGGCACTTCAATAGTCATAAAATCATCTAAGTATTATTCTAATTTGTTTGGGTATAATTACCGGATGTAATGACTCTAATTGGTCGCTCTTGGAATGGACCTTCTCCGAGACTGTTGATTCCCCTCACTGTCATGAAATACCCAGTTCCGAGGCTAAGATCTGAAAAAAAAGTTTAATGAAGAATATTGATCAAATAATACGATCTCAATTCAATAAATATCAAGAACACATGCTTGATGTGGCATTTCCTATGTTAACGAAATAAATATCATTTTGGAATGAGAAATAGTCATAAATACCATTCAATCAATATACTTAATACATTTTGTTCAACTTTTTTCCTAATTTCAATTCTGGTTCTATTTTCATCTACAAACCTGGCACGGTGAAGACACTAGCTTCCGGCGGATGAACATTGATGAATTTTTGCACCACTGCGTCGGCTTTCTGGAATCGAATCTGAAAGTGCTGCTGTGAACCTCCATCAAACCCTGGTGTCCAAGATATTGTGACGCTATCATGAGTTGCATTAATAAATTGCAGGTTGAATGGCATGTCTGGCTTTGCTGAAAAAATAATAATAACACGTTTAGAGCGCAAATATCAATTACAATTAAGAATAAAATTCAAGGGCCCTTAACAAAGTGTGAAAATTAAAATGGAATAAATAGGCGGACCTAAGATAAACATAATTTTCCAGATTTTTGGTGAAAAAATTCATTGATTTACAAATAAATATTATGAAAACCTCAAAATATTGGGTTCACAGTGCAATATTATCCAAACTTATGTCATAGCAAAATTTCACATTTTGTTAGCATACCATTTTGACCGCAGAATTTGTAACTCCTTATTTTCATCTCTCTATCAAGACAATCTCCCCAGTACATTTTGCACCAAATTTAAACCTAATTGAGGGATGATAGATAACAAATGTAATGCTTATTTACTCGTTTCAAAATTATACTCACTTGTTCCATCCAAGTTAACAATGCGACTATCCTCTCCCAATTCGTTTTTGGCGACGCAGACGTATTGTCCATAATCGTGTAGGGAAACGTTCACAACATGAAGATTAGTTTCGTAAATCACAAGGCTTGTTTTTCTCTCTTCCGCCATGTGTTTCATGCTGGTGACATCCAACACCTCTCCACCCTGTTGCAATAAATAATCAGAAATATATAGGGATTCAATTTGCTGATTTATCAATTGCAATATATCTAAAACCTAACCATAAAGTATCTCATATCCAAGTCATCTTTATATTTACATATTAACGTAATGTTAAACCCGGTTGTCTACTGGTAAATTTAATTGTTTGGTTTGGGTTGTTTTTCAGTTGGCTTTCTCGGTCTGTTGCTATCAAGAGGCCCATTTCGACACGGCCGGTCAGAAATCAAAACTATCTTCCATGAAAATAAGCTCAAGTTTATCCTACACTCTTAATATGTCCACCCCCTACAATATCCTCCGTGAAGACTATTTTTTGTGGCTGCTATACATTCATAATCACACCCTCCTTTAAAATAGTTTTAAGCCAATTTCGCCATAATTACCTTATACCATACGAAGGACACAGCAGGGGCTCCAGATGCTCGACAGGTCAAAACTCCAGTGTCCATCTTTTCGGATGCTGCTTTGCCTAACGTTGGAGACCGGTCTATTTCAGGTGCAACTGAAATTCATGAATATGTAATTTTGTACATCAGTATCTGAATAAATAGCATTTTTCTGTGTATATCAAAAAAATATATAGGCTTATAAATTTTATTTTATGCTACTCTATAATGATTTGCTTTTTATTTCCTCTGTCAGTTCCAGTGCAGTCTGATGGTACAAATACAGATTGTATGGGAAGAGTTCAAAATGGAATAGGCACGTTTTAGTCCTATCAAGGGTAAAAAATAGTCTAGCAACTGTTTTAACAGATTGGACATTGAATAGTAAGACACAGTTCTTGTTAACTGGTTGTGAACAAATTGGTGCGGCAGAACACTTCCGATACTTTATCTTAAATATATCATCCCTAGACATCATATTTGTAGTCAAGAACAGAATCTAAAATCGGCTACAGCCAGCTTAGTCGGTGGCAACTCTGATGGCTTTGATATGTCATGATCAGGAGCTACAGCCAGAAATGCTTTCGCTATATATTTATTTTGAACTAAACAGTACAATGCAATGTGCTGAGGCATGTGAAGACCCCATCAATGGGGTAAATGTCTAACATGGTGTGGACTCCAAGCCTTATCATCTCATCATTACATCTGCCTCTGACAGCTGGTCATACAAGCTGGTTAATCTTCAGACCCAGTAGCATTAAGACACTGAGACATCGAAATACAGACATGATATCAGCCAGTTATACTTACATTTAACAATAACATCAGCATTGGCCATAGCAGGCTCTCCTATCCCATTGTCAGCTACACAAGTGAACGTTCCAGTGTCTCCCTTTGTGACGTTGTTTATCGTGAGAGTTGATTTCCCTGCTTGGTTGTCAATCTTAGCTCTGAGAATAAAAATAATGAATTAAATCAACATAATGTCATTACAGGCGAAATATATACTAAGGATATCTCAAATGAAAGTGTTTATAACCCACAGAAATACTTTATACTTAAAGGTTCCGACAACAAGTAAGCAATAGAGTTATGTGAAACCTGAACCTATGAAGTATTCTCTTCATAAGTGTAATTATTATTAGGAACACTTTACACATAAAGATACCAAAATAGATAAAGAACCAAGTTTAATAGAAATACTAATCTCGCCAGCTATTAACAAAAGTTGTGTTCTAGAGGCCATAGCCTACAGTAAATTCAATGGTTTGCAAGCCTTAAGTTGAGTAACTGACAACAACTAAGCAATAGAGTTATGCGATACCTGAACCTATAAAGTATTCTCTTTATAATTGTAATTATTATTAGGAACTCGCCACTGTCAATACCAGTTAATTTAGGCAAATGGTGCTCTTAAAAGTCTTCATCGACTATTAGCACTGTTTTTATTACAAAATATGCTAGAAGGTAAAGTAGAACACTTTTTTAACGGACAATACTGAGTGTTTCATCAACACAATGACCTTTACCTTGCCATATCATATCCCTGTCTCTTCCACTTTATTGTATCTTCCTTAATCGGGTTGCCCTTAGCAACACAATCCACTGTAATTGTGCTCTCGGCTTCCGCGATTGACTCAACGGTCTCAATCGCCACCTCAGCTGGGTCTGAAATAAATGTTTCAAATCAGTACAAAAAATGTATCGAAAGGTGTCACATATTATTTTTTACTGATAAACTGGATGATTTAAACAAGAAAATAGATGTTCTTAGTGTGATGCTCAGGTTTCGCAGCAGTAGATGCAAAATTCCCTCACTTTATAATGACTTTTGAAAGTTTTCCCAAAGCAGAATATAGTTTTCCATGACCAAACATTGACAACTTAAAAGTGAAATGAATATTGAAAATAGATGAAGTGTCTTGCATGTGACGCTTTAGAGTACCCATACATGCACCAAAAAGTAATCTTGAAAATGTCTAAAAATAAAAGAAATCACAAAAGTTATTTTTATGTAATTATATACTTCCCTGACCACCAATAAAATTCCATGACTTTACAAAGATCTGCAAGAATCTCAGTTTCCCTGACTCTAGCAAGACTACTGAATGGAAACCCGTTATTAAATTATATTAATCAGTTTCATTCTTGTATAAACTTACAGTGGACATCAACTTCTAGTTCCAACGAACTCTCTCCCTCAGCATTAGTAGCTACGACCATGTACTTTCCAGAATCAGATCTTTTTGCGGAAGTGATGTTGACCGTTCCTCCGTCAATGATATAATGGTCCAGTTGAATATCTCTTCGTTTTCTCTCAGTTTTCTCTTCTTTTTCCTCACCTCCAAATATGATCAGTTCGTCATCTTTGTACCTGTTCATTTCAAGAAATAATGTGTCAATAGTGGATTTTCCACGGAAGTTTCTCGATATTTCCACTAGGTGGCTACGATAAAATACTGCAATTCTATGGCTGCAAAAGTTCCCTCCATTGCCTGTGATTGGTTGAAGCAAAGTGTATCCTAACAGCAGTATTCAGAGTCTAGTTCATTTTAATGCATATTTGACATCTTATCATTCAATTGATATTGTTATTTCCCTGAAGGAGTTATATTTATGAATAAGTTATGATCTTCAATGTGAAAAGCAAAATGAGTAATACGAGGAGAACAAAGACTTATGCCTTGCTGAATTCGGAGCTGCTCTGTGAAAAGACTCTAGGCCTATTAGGAGCTTATTTAACTTAGCTCAGTCCTAGTTATGAATAGTCATTGAATACATTATGCATTAGCAGTCCCATGTGAAAGTGTGGCGAAGGCGCTGTTTGTCAGTTTGTATGGATTTATCTATTTATTAATTTATTATACTTTAAACGTTCCCAATAAAAAATGTTGTCATAATAAGCAGGAGCTGTTTTTTTTTTTATCAAAAAGATATATATTTTAAAGCCCTGAACGTAAACATTAAAATGCAGCACAATATACTCAAAGTGAGTTTTGTCAGCAGATGAATGCATATTATATGGGAGAATTGCACCTTTTAACATCAATAAACTTAGCATCAAATACTTCCGTAAACTGACAGAGATCAAGAGAAATAAATTTTTTTCAACTTACCACGTATAATTAATACTAGTAGCAGGATTGGCAATTGCGGACACATCTATCAAAGTTGATTCGCCCTCCTTTACTTTCACCGTCTTCGGAATGTCTTCAGGAAAGTAAGGAACAACTGAAAAACGTAAATATTAAACCATGAAGTATGTACTGAGCACTTTGTGATAAGTTCACGTTCATCAAATTATGGCAAATAATGCTGTGAATGTATGGCAATACACTGTCTACTTGATATTGGGCTACCTGTTGTGTCCAGCAGTTTTTATTATACGGCTATGCTGTGTATTTAGCCTGTATTTCAATTTACTTTGCTGACCAGACCTACACACAAATATTTTGGAAATATGAATGATAATTGAGCAACTAATTGTGCAAGAAAATCACATTTCTAAACAACTTACATCTAACATCCAGAGTGACAGCATCACTGACAGCTCTCTCCAACAGAGGATTGGTAGCCCTACAGGAGTAGATCTTTCCATTATCAAGGGCAGTGGGTGTCATTGTTAATTTGCTGACAGTAGATTTGCCTCCGAAGCTGTCGTCATGGATCCCACCTTCAACGCCCTAAAATTAGCAAAAGAATTTCCACTGCTATAAAATGAATTTAATAAAGATATTTGGTTAGATAATACATTTTCAAAATACCTTGAAACCCATTTACAACTTATCAGCCAATGCACCCACTTTATAGCCAACTAAACATCTTTGAAAATAATAATTTATAATTGAAAATATGTGTATCAGTTATTCATATTAATAAGGCAATCAGAATTGAAGTCCTTGGAGTCTTTCAGTTTGGAAAAAAGAGAATTTCGCATTGTGTCATATCATAATGGATGTGAAAATTGCATGACTTTTTAATTAAGACATATTTTAAAATATTTCCACGATTTTTCCATGACTTTCCTTGGCAACCAAAAAAATTTTCATTTTCGAGATCTATCTGCGACCGCGTTGCAATTCATTTATATTGTCAATTAATTATTATATATATTTTATACATTTCCTCGTATTTTAAGCAAGAAAATACAATACCGGCAGTTGCCTTCCTTCTTCACTCCACCATGTCAAAACCGAAGCAGGGTTGCTAGTTCCGCTCTTGCAAGTGATCGTTAACGGTTGGCCAGCTTTAGGCATCTCTGGGTCTGTTGTTATCTCAAGGTTGGCAGGAGGAACTGTAATGAGATTGAATATAAATACATTGACACCGAAGACGCCGCCATGAGCCGCCGCAGTCAGCCGAATTGACTGTAAGCCAAAGCCAGCTGTTTATATTTTATCAAGCCATGAGCTGCCGCCAGCCACAAGCCGCCATATTTTAAGATACAAATTGTGCATTAATTCAAGTTCAATCGTTTATTCACCATATATATACAAACAGAGAAAATGGATATTGTCATTATTCTTTTAGAAATATGCGTAGATATGTATAAATATATATATGATTGGTAGTCTCACAAGGCATCATTGAAGTATTAACTGAGTGCAATTGAATCTTTGCCTTTCGAAGATTATTTTTATAGTACACCGTATCATTAACAGACAATTAAGCGGAAATCCCACGCCAAATGAAGTGTCCCAAAACTTTCGACGAACTCAATCGGGACATGATCTAAGTCAGACCACATCTTTTGAAATCAACTGATCTCTACATTAGTATCTTAAGTGATAATAGATTAATGCAATATATCATGCCATGATCGTCTGCTTAAAATTGCTTGAGAAAAAAAAAAGTGAACACAGCTTTTGAATATGTCTTAACACTCTTTGAGGACACTGTAATGCCATAAATGAGATAAAATCCGGGAACACTTTATACTCACAATTGACAGTAAGCTTCACAGTTGCGACCAGCGGTGATTCTGTGGCGGGGTTAGTAGCGCTGCACTGATACTCGGCTAAATTGTCATTCGGTTTCAAGATGAATGACACCTGGCTGGATACAATCTTGCCTGTCACTCTTTCAGCACCTTGTAGCTCCTTGTCACCTGAAAATAACAAATTATTATCGTATATAGTTATGAATGTGCTAACTTGTTATGACAGACAGACAATACATTTATTTGACATTTATTTAGTACATCATTTGTCATGAAAAATATATTCGGGAGACCCTGTTATGGCAATTAATGCCAGTGCCACAAGGCTGCCACATAAATAAAATATCATAAATTAAGGCTCTATCACTATCAGTGCAAGATCGTTAGTCTGTGTTGCTTCTCAATTTTGGCAGACAAGAGGTACTATGTCATTTGCAGCCATAATATTGATGATGCTTGCCATAACTTAATGTTCACCACATTAACCAAAAAATAGGTGTTGAAGTCAGAGTATTGGATTTAACGATGTGCAAAATTTACATGAAAATGTACCACACAACCCTGTTTAACAACACTTTTTTAATTCACCTTTACACCATTGTCATTTAAATATCTCCATTTTATCTTAATCATAATTTCATTCATCTCTTACTTTATTGATCGTCTTTGTAAAAATCCCTGCGCTGGATTAATTTTCTAGTTTGACTTCGAACATAAAACCAATTTTTTCATTCCTAATTATCTTGCAATTAAATAAAATGTTCAGCACTTCTCTCTTTTTTATTATATTTTAGACAATTTGTTTAATTGTTACCACAATAGAGCTGTTAGAATGCAAAGATACCTTTTGTCCATTTTAGTGTAGCCAATGGATTCCCTCCAACTGCGGTACATGTCAGACTCAAAATTTTCCCTGCGGTGACTTCGCGTCCCTCGCTGTAGCCAGAAATGGTAGGAGATTCTGGAGGATCTGTAAATATTATATTCTGATTTTAAAAACATGAGTTGAGAAGTAAACAGTTTGACATGAAACAAGATGGTCTATATATAGGAATAGACACACAGTGTCACAGAGACCTTGATATTAATTGAACAGATCAAAATAACTAGTGCGTAATAATAATTTCTATAGCTCGAGTGGCAGGCCTGTTCAGAGTTGAGCCTTTCTCAATTCCCTGGAAAGTTATTGGCGTACATATATATAAAATGCAAACATACTGAAGTATTATGCTTACAAAATAACTAGATTATCAATTAATTTCTCACTTACACATAACAGTCAGTGTTGCTGTATCGACAACCGTCTGACCCAGAGCGTCATTAGTCGCATGGCACTGATACACAACATTATTTTCCTGATCTGTCAGTTTAACGTTGATTTCCGATTTTGAGATAAATCCTCCCTGAAAATGCAATAAATGTTATTCAATTCAAGAACACGTGCAACTTTACATCAAAATTAACCTCATTTTCAATCATAATCATTTCTTTCTTGTCTTATAAATTGTGGAGATTGAGATTGCAGGATCATGAACACTTTGGACCATTATGAAATTATAAACGAAACTTGGCTGGAAGAGAAATTTGCAGCTTCATTTGTCCAATTTTCAGGATATATGCCTAAAGAATTGCATGAATCAATATGCGCAGTCGAGCCAAAAAGTTCACATACGCTTGCTTGAGCAAGGTGACAAATATGAAATTGCACATGAACAAATTCATCCAAGTGAAAAACGTATTACCTTACACAGAAATAAAGGATTATTGGTTCGAATTTTCATTGCATCGTAAAATTTTTATTTCTATTTATAAGAAAAAATATTAAAGTTAACTGCACTTTGTTCAGGTGTACGTAAACTACAACTGTATGAGCAGTAATCAATACCTCAGGAGAAGGATCAGACACAAATGATGTCCCAGTGATCTGTCGTCCCCTTGAGAACCAAGTGATGACCGCAGGGGGATTGCTTATTGCCGATTCACAGGACAGAGTGATGGACTCCCCTGCTTTGGCATCCTGGTGGCCGGTGATGGTGACACTTTCAGGGGCAACTGAAACGAGTAAAAATCAACCATTAAAACACATATTGTACTTTAATTCCTTTATATTATGAATGAATCGATGAACTTTACTTGCACGCAGAGGTCACAAAAGACCTAAATGTCAATATTTATTACAGAGTTGCCAACTTCTGGAGTAGTGAAAGCATGTGATTTGGCCAGTTTACATTGAAATAGATTTGTGCTCTACATTTCTCTGTTGTGGGAGACAAGTTAAAATGTCAAGAAATCCTTGAAGCTCAAATGTGCGAGTCTCACGGTGAATCAATAAATGTTCAACAAGATGTTAACATTTGAACATCTGGGACAGATTAAATGTATGTCACATGATCATGAGGCAGAAATCATATAGTTTTCACAAGCACTTGCCAAACTGCTGCTGGCTAAATCCAGAAGTCAGTTCCGTAGGTTTAAACTGATTTGTATTATGCAAACAACTATTTTGTTAAATTATGTATTCAAAAGTTAACAATTATGAACTTACACTGGACGGTTAATTTGAATTCAGCAAACAATGGAGAAGTAGTGACCCTGTTTGATGCCTCACATCTGTACTCAGCTTCGTTATCATTTGGCTGGACTGTGAAGACTATTTCATTCTCCACCCTATTTTCATTAATGGAGTAGGAAAAATCCAGTTCTTTGTCGTTCTTGTACCAATAAACCTGAAATAGAGCCAAATCAACATGTTATACAACATCTTACGACAATCAATGGGTTCCAAGTTTTATGAAAAACACACCAGTTGCACTTTTATTAGGGTTGTACTCCTTTATATTTAAAATGATATAATAGTATCATGAAACAGTAAAACCGATACGATATATATCATGATATGCATCGTTAAGCTACTTTATCAATAAACTATGTTCACAATACTGACAATCCACGATGAATCATAATGAACAAATCTTTATGGAATAATTCCAGACTAGTTTAATGGAATTGCAATCAAAGTGGGTTGAAATTTTTCTTCAGCAGCACCAGAACATCTGGGTAGCAGGTGTCTTATTAACTCAAAACGCCACTCTTCGTATAGTTTAATTGTTTCATTATTATGAATAACGATTATCAATACTCGTATCGTTATCCTTGTACTGGTTCAAACGGCATATCGAGAACGGTGTACAGCCCTAATGTTTAGAGTACAAAGTTAATCGAGATTTGGTTGTTTCAATGTTGAAACATCACAAAGCTTTATGGAAAGAGGTCTAAAATAGGGTATTGATCTTGTGGTGGGAAGCCAAAAGACATTTATCAATATATGATGTAGATATATTATACCTGAGCAAGGGGATTGCCTCCTTCTGATACACAAACTAATTTTAATGTGTCCCCAGTTTTCACGACTTGCCCGTTAACGTATCCTGTAACTCTTGGCTTTCCGGGAGGGTCTGGAAATAAAACAGAAAGTGAAAGAAAGTACACAAGAATGCGAAGAACTACTCTCAGAGATTTTCTGCTGTCATTAGTACTATATGAAAACATTTAACTCTAAGTAAGAGCCTAAATTACATAAACATAACAGGATAAAATTAATACATCTAAGACTTTATGGCATTCGTGACCAATTTCTACTGATATCAGCATTTATAATCAAATGAAAATCACTTACAATTTCTCGAGAATTCTCTACAACCATAGAAATCCTCTAACTTGTGTAAAACCACAGAGGATGTTGTAACTATTGCAATATCTGTGAGCTTAACTTACTATTTTCTACATTCTCTCATCGAATATTATTATGTAACTTACGCATGACGGATAACATGATGATCGTCTCCTGAGGGTCACTAGCTGGGTTGGATGCGGAGCATGTGAAGTACGCTCCATTGTCTTCATCTTTTGGTTGGATGGTTAATCTACTCTCCGCATCTTCTAGTTTGCTGTCTTCTTGGGAAATCACCTGTAGATTAAAGAGAAATTCACGTCAAGCCATTTTCACACATGACTGTCTGTCTCTGCTCAGGATCCAGGGTCCCTGGAAGCTTATGGTGAAAGAACGCACATGAACCAGGGTGGTTGCAGCTTCCTTGAAATCAAATTTGAGACCTGTTCAATACTTCTCAAGAGCAGAACTTTCCAAATTTAAGACTCAAGCTATTAGCAAATCCTGGACTGTACCCTGTACAAAAAACATAATTTTTAGCAAAAATCTCTTAACTGTCATACCGCTGGGTCAATGCAAAAACAGACTGACTAACATGATAACATCAGATTTTACGTTTATTCCAAATGAGATTTTACTTTTTACAGTGTTTAGTAATTTTTCCAGTTCCTCATTTTTCATTACATGCAAACTAAATTCATCATTTTTTAAGACCTAGCTGCTCTGACAAATTCTATTTAGGACTTTTTAAGGCCTTAAATATGACAACCTGGGTTTAATAAGACTTTTTAAGGATGCGCGGCCACCCTAATGAACAAGTGTACAACAAACCCAGCCACTTTTCAAATTGACATACTGAGAGTATGGTCACCTCAATTCAAAATTGCTCACTATTAGGCTTATTGAAACTTTAAAAGGCTCGACCTGAATTTTTTTTAAGGCATCTGTCAAAAAATGGACATTTGACACCCAATGTTTTGCTTTTGAACTTTGCATGCTCAGGGGGAAAATATTAAAACAAACTCACCGACCTACTGACCCAACTTTTTAAACAATACTGTGTTCCAGCGCTGCAGTATACAACTTATATGGCTTTTTCATGATATACATTATACATTGGAAACTAACAATTTTATTCAGTCGGCCTTATCAAATGAAAAGTGTGAACTTTGAACAATTTTGTGCGGTTAGCAACACATTGCATGATCATAAACAGTTGAAAAAAAAAACGTGTAGAAGCTGACTCAATAATGTATGGTTGTATTCCACCAAAAAGCAGATGATTTGTACATTTAAGTCCATTTACCTTGTATTCTGCATCTTGCTCAACCGGCTGCCCGTTTTTCAACCAGCTTAATTTAGCTGCAGGTTTTCCGTTTGATGAAGTGCAGTTGAGAGTGATTGACTCTGCCTTGAAGGGGACTTCAATGGCGCTACCGTTCGGAAAGCTGTTGATTGATGGCGCTTCTGGGGGTACTATAGAATACAAATAATTGTTTTAAAAATTTATGAAATTAGAATGTCAAACGTACATACATTTGTTGCCTGGAATGTAGAAAATAACATAAGAGGTTTTCTTGAAACTTTACCATGAATGTGTTAGCTTTTTATTCTAAAGGCTACTTTTTAAGGTCAGAAAAATGTTCAACAACATAAAGTATATTATTCAATCCTCTGAGGAAATATTATAAATGTATGGACTATATTTTGAATGCTTTTCTGCAAATTTTATCAAACCTTAAATCAATGCTAATTCCTTTACCTAATACTGTGAGTTTTGCACTCGCTAGAAGTGCTGGATTATCACCAGAGGGCGACACCTGGCAGCTGAACTCTGCATCATCTTCCAACTGCACATCTTCTATTTTGAGATCATATTCACCTGAATTAAAAATAAATGAAATACTGTCACAATAATTGTAAATTTGAAGTATTCTCAAAATATAATTTACAGCTATTTTAACTAAAGTCCTTGTGTTTCTCAATTCCCGGAGGCTAAAACAATTTCAGGAATCTTTAAACAATTTCTGAGGTTTACACAAAACCATATAGGGCCTACTGTAGCAAGTTTTGAAGTATCACTTCCACTACAACTCCTACTACAAAATACAGATGAGTGAAAAAAAGCATAATAACAGAAGTTCTGAGAATACATTGATTGGTAATACTATAACATTTTACTAATACGTGTACATACCTATTTGTTGGTTGCCAACAATTTCATAAGTGGGGTAGCCAGGAATGCTCAAGTCTTCTCCTGTAAAAGAAATATAAATTCCAAAAAGTTGTTAGAACAAACATCATAAGTAGCATATTTGGTTATCAATTGAAGGCAGAAGGATCTAACCAAACTTCCAACTACCAAGGAATATACCTTCGCTACATTATCATTATAAATTGATTAATGAGCCTATTTACTGAAACTTGTGTTTGACTGTTTAGTTTTATTCAGCTTAAATTAACTTAATGTATAATACAAGAAAAGTACAGTCGAGCCAGTTTGTTAAGAAGAAGATAACTATCATTTAGTTAGTAATAGTTATATCCCTCGATAATGAGAACAATAGAAAAGGTCATATGCTGGAGTATAAAGTTTCAATTCCCGGTGGCAAAGTTGGATGGCTGTTTCATCCATCACAGATCTCATTGGCATGATGATTGCCATGGTCCCTGCCTGTCCTAATAGAGTCTTTTCACTGAGCAGCTCTGAATTCAGCAAGACATAAGTTTCTTCTCCGCTTATTTTGCTTTTCAGACATAGAAGATCATAACTAACCTATTCAATAAATATAACTAGCTCAGGGACAGAACAGAAATCTACTGAATAATAAGATGTCAAATATATATTAAAATGCACTAAAAAATACTGCTGCTAGGATGCACTTTGCTTCAGCCAATCACAGTTAAGGGTGGGAACTTTTTCAGCCAATAGAATTGCAATATTCTGTTTTAGCCACCTGGTGGAAATACAGAGAACCTTCCGTGAAAATCCACAGGTGCAGAAATACTGGACATAAGCTCTGTTCCACCCACCTACCACTGGTGTATAAAGTATTTAAACACCACCTTTTTTGCATTTTACATGATTTTAAAAGACAACTTACCCAGTCCAAACCCATTCTTAGTCCACTGCAGTTGTCCGACCATGTCATTTATCCGACATCGTAATATGGCAGTCTGGCTACTGATGACTTGTAGATCTGACGGCTTCTCTCTGAACGTCTGTAAGCCATGACAAGCTGAAAAAGATAAAAACATAAATATCAGAACAATGTCATGTGGTTTCTAATACTGGAAATGATTTATTGGTAAAACATTGGAAAGTTCTGCTGAAGATTTTTCAAGGCTGAAGGTCCGGAGTTCGATTGCTGGCAAACACTCTTCGTGAGCTACATCTCAGCTGGGTGTCAGTAGCATGAGATGTTAAAGTAGAGGTGCCTGGAACTCGGTGTCTATGCTATGCTGCTGAAGTAAGTAAAAGACCACACCCATGGGGTGAATGTGTAACATATGGTGGGGACTCAAAGCTTGATAGACAATGAAAGTCCATTCATTACATCTGCCTGGTAGTTAGCCACATAAGCTGTCTAAAATGCCTGGTAGCTTCAGATCTGTCGCCAGTTAAATGATGACAATATGTCTATAGTGAATAGAATAGAATAGAAATCATTAATGGCTTGAAAGGGGCAATTGCGTCAGAAGTCTCAATATACATTTTGTACATTAACCATTAACTCTGGGTTTTGTCAATGGTTTTCATCAACCTTCATCCATGTTTTTTGTCAACAAAGAAAATCATAGGGCAGTACCCTTGAACCCATCAACACTTTCAACTCTTGAACATCGTCATTTAACCAATGTCTTTGGTCTAATGGACAAATTGAACAACTGACAAAGAGCTAAAAACATCCATTAAATGCCTACAACACTAAATTACAAAACACACTCCCTGAAACCTCCAATAAATGATCATCTTAAACCTATTTCTCCCACTAGTCTATACCCCTCCAGCAGGCCTAGATACCAACCGACAAAGCATTTTATCATGATCCTGACATGTTGAACCTTTGCCTAGGGGCTGCCAGACTGCTCAGTAGCTGGGTAAGATATTCGAGAACACTAGCCAGACCCTTGATATCAATTGCACAACTGCTAGACCTATTTATTACCTCAGCATTCTGAGAAATAGTTTCCTCTATTTGTTATTCTGTTGTAATACTGTTACAATACTTTTTTTGAATGTTACAATACTTTTTGTTAATTTTACAATACTTTTTGTCAATGTGCCAAAACAGTACTGTGAATTAGTGTGCAATTAACTCATATCTTTTTCTGCATGTTTAATCTATATCACTGTGTGCTTAGCTGTGCTCTAGATTATCTGATACTTTTTATGTCTCTATAAAGCTCGTGGTTCAACTTGCAAAAATAAACATGTACATACAATACAAAGCTGGAATGGCCCTTGCCAAAGGACAAAATTTACTGCCAATAATGTTTACTAAAACTTTTAAATATAAGATAAAGATGACTTTGATAACTTCTAATGCCAGCTCAGGGTTTTTGTATGAAAGAGTGAACATTGTACTTTTAAACTTAATTGTACATGGCCAAATGTGCCACGTGCGTTTTCCATGAGAAGGATAAATGCATGGAAAACGCATGTTTAGTTTTTAGCTAATTATAATGAGGCAAAAACCATGCGATATCCTTCTCATGGAAAACGCACGTGGCACAATTGGCCATGTATCACTGACTGCCTTATAAGTGGGGGCCTAGCTCAGTGGTACGCTGGGCTTCCAACCACTAGGTCCTGCGTTCGATTCCCGGTCGAGCTTTCTCATTGCCATGGTCCCTGCCTGTCCTAATAATTAGCCCACCAGATGCAGAAATACAGGAAATAAAGCCCTAATCTGCCCACCCACTCAAAAATTGTAATATAACGGCAGCTGAGGGTTTCTGTATGTATGACAGAGTGTTGTACTTTTATTTACATTACTAACTAAATTGTAGTTTTTAAATCTAAAACTTTAAATGTACTTTTTGTATTGTATATTGTATTGTGCCAATGCTACTGGGGTCAGAAGCATAGTCATAGATCTGCAGCTTACATGACCAGCTGCAGGCAGATGTAATGATGAGATAACAAGACAATGAGTCCACACCATGTTACACATTTACCCCGTTGGTGGGGTCTTTTACAAGTTTGCCCAAGGCTCCCAGCGTAGACACAGAGTACAAGGCATGTGCACCACCAAGTTAACGTCTCATATGTGACTGACACCCAGTTGAGATGTAGCTCACAAAGAGTGCCCACAGCCTGGACCTTTCGAACCAGGGACCTCGCAACCTTCAACGGAACTACCTAGTACCTTAACATTAGGTTGTATATCAATTGATTTTTATATCAAACATCATCATTGATTATGAGGCAAAAAAACCTCATCAATAAATATATTTCTATACAAATAAATAATATCTACTTATACTGCATTCTCTCAAACCACCATAGCCCCTCCCAAAAGTCCAACAGGGCACCCTAACCCTCATCTCCAGTTACCCACAGTTCCCCTGTAGCTACAGTTTCCCCCAACAGTTAGTTCACAGGTGATTAGCACTGTCTTAACCCTCTCACCTTAACTTAACCTGACACCTAGTCAACCACCTTGTTTGTGTTCATAGCATCTAACAGGGGGCACCACAGGTGCAACTGACAAACAAAGCATAACAGCGACACCTCACGGATATTTCTTGTATTACATTAACACCAGGAGGCGTGGCTGATCCTCCCGACAGGTGGCAGGTCAGGTTGCAGACTGAATTTGAACATGCCAGACTCAGCAAGGAGTGGAATTACGAGAACATTTCATAAAGTTCTGACCAAATGATCATGGCTGACTAATTGATCAGATTATTGACCAATTCAATGAATACAATAGAATAGAATAACCTTATTATAAACTTATTATAACCTGTTAATAACCTGTTTATAACTTGTTAATAACTCGTTTATAACCAGTAAAGGTCACTTGTGACTCGCATCAATAAAAAGTGTATAAAAGACATTTTAACTAGATGTACCACTGACTTGCTGACAGACTGACTATGTCTACTGTGATAGTTTAATAGTTTTATTCATTGACTGACTGTCAGTGACTGATCAATTCATTTATCAATTCCAGGTCTAAAAATATATCACAAACTCGCAGACTTATAATATTCCCTAGGCATAATTACTTTTTTCAAAAATACTTGTTTACAGAATGACTAACTAATACAGGTGATTAGTTTTCAGACTTACCAAGCCCTAATAAACCCACCCGCACCCACCCACACCCACAACCAATCCCAGAATACTAACTGATTGACTGACTTACTGCCTGCCTGGCTGAGAGTACTTGACATAACATTGTAAGAAAAATACTTTTTCTTCCATGATGTGACTGGCTAAAACAAGTGCCCAAGCCACCTCAAGAGCATCACTGACATTCTGAATGAGTCTATCTTCAAGTGGACAGACTGACATATCAAGACTCGAGACAGAGTAGACAAGATGAAGTGCACCATTGAAAGACATGGACAAGTTGGGCAACACATCCTTCAACCACAACAACAGTTTTGTGAAAAGAAAATGCTATTAGCCCATTTTTATTACAAAATAACTCGTATTCATTATTTAAATAAATCAGAAAGTAATGTCAAGAATTACGAATAAAATCGTGAATAGAAATACAAGAAATTCAATGTCCAATCTAATTATTTATCTAACCAAAATGTCAATTGGCCAATTCAGTATGTTAAGAAATACCTGGGAGGCTGAGTTGTCATCACTTTGTCATTTCCGAGTGCATAGTTCTCACCTTACATCTTAGCACAGGTGAAAAACACATCATCAACTCTCAGAAGATGGCGCCACCAGAGGGTGCAATTTACCTAGCCTGAATCAGGCCGGTTGCGGGCTACAATTTACCCCCCTTATAAATCACCCCAAATATCCAAGCATATTTCCCAGAGGGCTACTTGGAAGCTTATTAATTATTAGGGAAATGGGTTAATAAGTATGTCCCAAACAGCAGGACACAATTTAATTAGTGACCTGAAGAGTATTTTAGGAACTATTAAATTTTAGACACAGAAAATAAATAGGTCTATAGTACTAAAACCTAGCTTTGAGACCACCTAACAATTAAGACCACCTCACCATTAAAACCACCTCACTATTTACACCAACACTACAAAATGAGTAAATTGAAAATAATTAATGAAATTTAAAGGCAACGATTTAAATCCACCTTATACTGCGGCCATATGTAAAATAAGACAGTGACAGCTATTTTTCCCTTTGTTTACACTTATTAATCTATATTAATTATCATCCTTTGTCCTATTTATCATTCTATAAATATCATACAACCCACCTTAATTATAATCACAAATATGGGCATACCAACTTTTGTGGTAATATACAATCTATAATTTTAATAATATTTTCCTATTAAAAAATCTCGGCCCTG
Organism: Alitta virens; assembly: GCA_932294295.1. NCBI lineage: Eukaryota > Metazoa > Annelida > Polychaeta > Phyllodocida > Nereididae > Alitta > Alitta virens. The sequence goes on from OW028576.1 coordinate 12,672,613, forward strand.
GAATTGAAAATGAAATAATGCATGCAATTGATAAGACTAGTTCTATCAGAGTAAAATCATTTGCCACTTTCAAACTTCATGTCTATGATTTCTTTCCTTTTTTCTTCTTCTTTTTTACAAATATCTGTATTTATACTTTATAGCCACATATATATATATATATACACATATACAAATGTAAATATTATTAAACTTTGAAGTGTCCAAACGCTTTAAAATAAACAAATATCCCAAAATATTACAAAAAATACTTATAACCCCAAAATACTTTCACAGTGTTAAAGTAGCCAGCCAAGTAGTTTGTGGGTCTTATATAGCATTCACATGGTACTTGAACATGAATTAAAGCAGGCTTATTCTGACTAAGTAAGTTTTAGTTGAACTCTGTTGACTTTGGCAGGGCTTTTGAGAAATCCACTTTAAAATGTTTGTTCTGTCATCACCGTTCGCGAGTTCTGAGCCAGCTCAATACCCAGAATGCCTTGCGCTTCTTAAGTGTGTTTAAGGGGATTAACTAGTGGACTATGGCTGCCATACAGTCGGGACTTGAATTCAGAACTATTCAAGTTTGAAACAATAAAGGTGATTTATATATGAAATAAAACAAAAATGAAGGTATTTAAACTTTTGTTTTTAAGTAGTTCACAGGTTTGACAGTAAGCTTTTCCAAGATCAATCATTGCATTGTATTGTATTGTATGGTATTGTATTGTATTGTATTGTAGGATCCTATATCAATAATAAATCAACAAAAGTATTTAGCCTTTTTCAAATAAGTTTAACTATCATTATATTGTATTTTATTGTATTGTATTGATCAATGAAACTATGATCTTTCAACATTTAATAAAATAAAGTATCTAATTTTTAATTTTTAATTTATTTTTGGTCAGAAAGCAGTTGAGAAGTTTGACAAGAGTCAATCAACTTGAATCAAGAGTTCAAAACTGTTAAAGTTTACCTGAAGTAAACAATCAAACATTGTAGGGTGCTACTGTCAATACAATAGGACAGTATTGGGATTATGTGATTTAAATTTAGGATTTACAGTCACACTAAACATTACAGACACTTTCAACTTTTCCTTTATAAATATTTGATACAAAACTTGATGTACTGAACATAAACTTCTTTGTTTGAAAGCCACTGACCCATTGCTATCTTTAACTAAGTTTAGTAACAACTTACAATTATAGTTTGAATTTGCATCAAAAGGTTGATTTATTATTACAGGGTTCCCACAAAAATCATGAAATTTACTTTCATGACTTTTCCATGACCTTTCACAGAATTTCCCTGACTATCTTTTCATAAAATCTGCACAACAAAGTCAACGATTGCAAATTATAACGGCCTCCACACACCCCTTAAAGCCGTCCTCACCACATATTTTTGGCAGATATGCTTTTTTTTTTGTCTTTCTAACATTGCAAGACTTTTCCATGACCTTTTTAAAATTTCTATGATTCCATGACTTTCCATGACAACCAATTTTTCCAAGATTTTCCAGGATTTTCCATGACTGTGGGAACCCTGAACAGTTTGAAGTGTTTAAGCATCTATTTTTTACTAATAGGAAGATTCATTCATATATTCATTCATTCATTCATTCATTCATTCATTCAACTTCACAATGGGCAGTTGATCAGACATTCACATCATAAATTTTAAATAGCTAAGTCAAATGTGTGTGAAATTATACATAATAATATTTTGTGAAATATTACAATACTGCAATTACCACTAAAACCATTTGATTTTATAGCTAGTCTTATGCCTTTATAGTTTTCCTCATAACATAGACTTGACTGTATTGGCTTAAAATTCAGCCCAGCAGCTAAGACTCTCATGAAATGACTTCATCTTCTTAAATTCAACTGGGTGTGCCTCATGACAGAAATATGAGACTCAAGTAAAGTCATTTAATAGTCATATTTAATAGTTATCCAACAGCCATATGTATTTTACATGTTTAAATGGTGTCGAATAACATTACATTACAATTGAGTTTGGAACTGACTTAAATAAAATCCTTGATGTTTGAAGCAATTAACCACAAAAATAGAAAATATATATGTTTGGTTTTTGGAATATTGTTAGCTTCAGTAGAAATCTACCTCGCCATTAAGACCACCCTTGGTGAAAAATGTAAAAAGTGCATCCTATCAGCAGTATTTTTAGTGCATTTTAATGTATATTTGACATCTTATCATTCAACTGACTTCCGCTTTTTCCCTGTGAAAAATATATTTATAGAATCAGTTAGTTATGATCTACTACGTCTGAAAAGCAAAACGAGTAAAAAGATGAGATGAAAGACTTATGTTCAGCTGAATCCAGGGCTGCTGCTCAGTGAAAAGACTCTATTTCACCAGACATTATACTAATGTTTTCACCCCTCTATTAAACGACCAGTCTTAATGGTCCTTTTTTCAATTCCCTAGGGTGGTCGCTTAACACAGGTTTAACCGTATTGGGGTTTTCTTCTATAATAATTCACAGCATTACACCTTTATCCATTGATCATATTGTATTATTATTCCCGACTATACACAAAACAAACATTGCTGAAATCACAATAGCTTACATTACTCATTGATCAAAGTCAACTATAAACACGGCTCGGTTAAGGTGGGGTACAGCGAATTCCACCCTTACCGGAAGTTCATTTATTTATAGGTTACGTAATGAGATAAGGGGGTAAAACAGCGACATCTCACGTAACGCGAACCTAGAGATGCATAAAAAATGCCATAATGTAAAAAAGAGTTGCTAGTACTACTATATATATCAAGGTAAATATTGCAGAGATTTTGGACTGTGTGGTTAGCTATGAAAGTAATGTATATAATATATAGATTGATAGTTGTGTTAGGTATGGGGTGAATTTTTGTAAGTGCAATCTACAAATTTCACGAGCTGAGCTATTTGACAATGACCAATACATGCGTTTTCTGGTTCAAGCTTTCTTATTTTGTTATACAATATAATAGTCCTTTCACTGAACAGCCCTGAATTCATCATTTCATAAGTCTTTCCTCTCCTCTTATTACTCATTTTGCTTTTCAGACATAGTAGGTCATAACTAACTGATTCCATAAATATAACTCTCTCAGAAAAATAACAAACATCAACTAAATGATAAAGTGTCAAATATACATTAAAATGCACTAAAAATACTGCTGCTAGGATGCACTTTGCTTCGGCCAATCACAGTCAAGGGCAGGAACATTTTCAGCCAATAGAATTTCAGTATTCTGTTTTAGCCACCTGGTGGAAATACAGAGAACCTTCCGTGAAAATCCACTATTGATGGTTCCACCTATTCTGCATTCATGTAGAGGCAGATAAAATACCCCACTGATAAGATAAATACCCAATAATAGGTGGTGGACTCAAGTATTGCCATTTGTATAAGCCATGTCATCTAATCATTATGTCTGTCTTTTGCAGTGGTCACACAAATCCCTGTATGACGTGTTTTTAGTTACAGTGTTTATTACTACACCTAAATAGTGAGGTCTCAAGGACAATTAAGTCAATTAATAATGAGTCATTATTTGTTATAACTGCTAAGTATTTTACAAGGTGAGTGGGTGAGTGGGTGAGTGGATAGTGGATGTTTACAGAAGATTCGCCATATTTTCACCAGGTGGCTATGACAAAATACTGCAATTCTATTGGCTAAAAAAGTTCAAGCCCTTGATTGTGATTGGCTGAAACAAAGTGCATCCTAGCAGGAGTATTTACGGTGCATTTTAATGCATATTTGGCATCTTGTCATTTTATAGATTTCTGTTATTTCCCAGAGAAAATAATACAGTTAGTTATGATCCATTATGTCTGAAAAGCAAGACGAGTAAAAAGAAGAGATGAAAGATTTGTGTCCAGCTGAATTCAGGGCTGCTCAGTGAAAATACTCCATTAGGGCTTTATGTCCTGTATTTCTGCACCTGTTGGGCTAATTAGGACGGGCAGGGACCATGGCAAAGAGACGAAGGATGAAACATCCATCTAACTTGGGCTCGACCAAGAATCGAACCCAGGAGCCCAGAGGTTGGAAGTCCATCGCTACAACTGAGCTAGGCGCCCCCATCCACCCCAGGTATTTTATAATTTTGAGTCTGAGCAAAATAATTTGGTCCAAAATCATTAGTTTCAATAGTGAGGTGGTCTTAATAACGTAATCTTATGACAGCATATAAGCAGAACATCAGGAATAGAGTCTTTTCACCGAGCAGCCCTGAATTCACCAAGACATAAGTCCTTCCTCTCCTCTTATTACTCATTTTGCTTTTCCGACAAAGTAGGTAATAACTAACTGATTACATAAATATAACTTTCTCAGAAAAATAACAAACATAAACTAAATGATAAAGTGTCAAATATACATTAAAATGCACTAAAATACTGTTGCTAGGATGCACTTTGCTTCAGCCAAGCACAGCCAAGTTCGGGAACTTTTTCAGCCAATAGAATTGCAGTATTCAGTTGTAGCCACCTAGTTTAAATATAGAGAACCTTCCGTGAAAATCCACTATTCAACTTCTATAAGCAATATCACAATTCACTCCACAACATAATCAATCTCCTAGCCCACCCAACAAATTGTACACCATACCTTTAGTACTTCTACACAAATCTTGCAACAGTACCCTTTAATTCTTCTGATAACCGGCAGAGGGCAGTAGAAGATTCCATTCATCTAAATCACCTGGGTGGGGCATTTTTAACCTTCAGTCATTTTCTATTTTTTATAATTTTTTCTCCTTCTTGCATTTTCTCCATAATTTTTTACCCATCACCTGTGTCAGTCTGTCTTGGGGGTACGAAACTATACACCCTCCCAGAAACCCCTCCTGCTAAAAATATTTGGGGTAAAAAACGTCAAAAAAGCAATGCCATCCAAGTCAAAACTATAAATATTGCAGGTGAAATGGGCAGGAAGTTGGTAACATGATGAATTATCCAGTCAGGGATATTTTTGGGTGCATTTTAAGATGCCAAAGCAAATAATTATGCAAGCTAAAGTTTTTAGACATTTTTTGTGCTGGTTTTGTTTTTTTCTTTCTTTTGTTTTAGCTTGAAATACAGAAACGAATGAATGTATGTTTGACATTGAATGAATGAATGAATAAATGTGTCCTTTCCTTAACGACTATTACTAATATAATAACATTGGTAACATATCCTGATATTATGGGGTAAAAACCCAATCAATCAATCAATCCATCAATCAACTATCTATGTATTCGGGTGTATAACTACCATTCTATCAATTGTATGAATTTACAAAACTTCTGTCTATCTATTTATCTATCTATCTATCTCTCTATCTAGCCATCTATCTTTCTATCGATCTATCTTTCTATCTATCTATGTTTCTATCTATCTATGTTTCTATCTATCTATCTATCTATCTATCTATCTATCTATCTAGCCATCTATCTACCTATCTATCTGTCTGTCTATCTGTCCACCTATCTATCTATCTATCTATCTCTCTATCTAGCCATCTATCTATCTATCTACCTGTGACAGTGTCTATCTATCTGTCTATCTGTCTATCCATCTATCCGTCTATCTATCTATCTATCTATCTATCTATCTAGCCATCTATCTACCTATCTATCTGTCTGTCTATCTGTCCACCTATCTATCTATCTCTCTATCTAGCCATCTATCTATCTATCTACCTGTGACAGTGTCTATCTATCTGTCTATCTGTCTATCCATCTATCCGTCTATCTATCTATCTATCTATCTATCCCTTTCAACACCTCACTTAAACCTGGATCCCATATTGAGGGTTGGCAAACCTAACTCCAACCACACCAGCCAATTATGCTTTCACCACCTGATATACCTTGAGTGTGTTTGCAACACCTGTCAGTGTGTTAACCCTCTTTGTCTATCAAAAACACAATTGTTTGTGTGTCTGTCTGGTTAGTGTAAACACAGCGCTATGAAGTCAGGTAGTGGGGTTAAAAAGTGGTCATATACTTTACGCATATATGTATTACAGGGGGGTCCCACTATAAGACCACTTCGCTATTAAGTAGCTCTGCGATTATTTATGATTCTCGATCGATCGGATTGTAAATCTGAAAATTTTGATTCTTGGTTATCCAATTTGTAACCTTGAGAATTTGATCGGGTAAATTTTGAGGATTTGCAACGAAATGCCACCTTTATTTTTTACAATATTCTGAGATTTCTAATAATGAAATAGTTTAAAAATTCCTGTGCGGATCTTATTAAATAATCGATTATTAACCGATAATCGGTCACTACAACCGATTATCGGTCACCAAAACTATTGACCGATCGATTGAAAAGTATTAAATTGATCTACTATTAAGAGCTTATATCTCACTCAATGTGGTCTTAATATTGCAGCAAATATTCTGAGATTTGTAATGATAAAATTAAAAGTTTGACATGGGTTTTTATCAACTAATTAATAATCGGTCACAACGTTTTGATTAATCGTTCGATTAATCGGTCGATTCCCAGCTCTCAATTAACACAAGTACATGGCTAATTGTGCCACGTGCGTTTTCCATGCGTCTGGATAAACGCATGGAAAATGCATGGTTTTTGCCTCATTATAATTAGCTAAAAACCATGCGTTTTCCATGCGTTTATCCTTCTCATGGAAAACGCATGTGGCACATTTGACCATGTACAGCCTATATCTTAAGACACAATCTTACACAATGGTCTTAACAGTGAGGTTTATGTGTAGAAGGATAGAGAAGAAGTCATAGCATGTGGCAGACAGGCTCCAAGTAACATGAGAAATTGGTTGCATAAACACAGAGCAGAGTTGCAGATTTGTTAAGAAAACTAGAGTAAGATATTACATCAATTGGGGATGCTTATAGTTAGTGTAATCTTGAATGGAGGGTTTTGTAGGTAACACTTAACAGGTTGGTGTTACAGGAAAACCCTTAGAGAAAAAACGAAGGATAAACAGAGAATGTTAGGACAGACAGGCAGATATGTGGGACAGAAAATAACAGAGATAGAAATGACATGAAATATATTGACAAATGAAAAATACAAGAACCTTGAATATGGTATACATACCGTGTATAAATTTAATACATTACTAGGCTTCCTCCACATTAATTCCAGCCTTAGCCACTGTGGCTAAAGCAGTCCAATTTGTTTTAGCCACAACAGAGACAGTTTAGTCACCATTATTTGAAGCAGCTTTCATAAGTTTCTAATTCCCAGTTTCTCTTGTGTACACTTGAGAGACATTTTCGCCAAAGTTTGACAGATTTTCGCCACACAAGCATTTAATTTAGCCACAGTTACATAAATTTCACCAAGAGGACTGGGGCGATCGTTTAGCGGAAGCCTAGCATTATATAGCAACACCAACAGCTCCAAGCAAGAGCATCGATAATATACTCGAATAGATATATATAATTTTTATTGACAGTAAAATATCATCCATGATATATATGTCATAAATAAAACAAAGAACAGAAAATACAGGAATACAGAAAATACAGAAATGTTCAAATAAAATTGGTAAACTAGATAAGCATATGTTATACTAGTAACGCGGTTCCAGCCCCCAGACTTAATTTTTTTTAAATAATGTTTATAGTTACATCTATGTATGTATACTGTACAGTGTCAGAAGATGGAGAACATATAACTCACATATCAATATCAATTAAGAATTTTCCCAGGCACCTCAGTAGCTCAGATTCCTTTGAGCACATGATAGATCTAAATTTATTGATGTCATTCATTATGTCAAAATCATATATGTAAACTCTAGCTAGATCAAACAGTCGTAGGCGAAGTGGTGTGTTATTTGGACATATTATTAATGAGTGTATCTCATCCTCAACTTCATTTAAGTTACATTTCGTACATAGTCTCTCTTCTACAGTAGAATATAATACAACAGAATACAATTGTTTCAAAATGCTTCGGGGTCTGAACCTAAGTCAGTTATGTGACAACCTGCAAGAGGTAGAAATAATGATGAGATGACATGGCTGCTTGGGAGTCAACACCATGTTACACAATTAACCCACGAGTGGAGTCTTTTGCTTGCCTCAGCATGGACACTGAATACAAGGCACGGATTTAACGTCTCATGCAATCGACATCTGGGACCTTCAGCTGATCTAACATTAAGACCCAGATAGCATTCCAAATCGTATCGACATTGGCACGATGTCGGCGACTACAAAATGATGTAGAAATGCCGCTGGCCTGATTTGGAATGCTATCTGGGGAACATATCGAAATACTCGGAAGTGCACTTATAAATCATTAATTAATTTAAAGTGTACACAAAATCACATATATTTCCCAAATAATTCCTAAAATGCAATTGTTTCAAAAACCAGTCATGACATTTCTTCTAAACCTTTTGACTTACAAGCACTAGCACTTCAATCACTTCAATTTAAGCCAGAATCCCACATCCATCAATCTCAACTCTCAACGAAAATGTCATTTTCTTCAAATCTGTTGATAAATCATTACTTTAAATACATCCTATTGTGCACCTGTCATTGAGTTTACTGCCTACTAGAAAATGCTTTCAACCATGACTATAGTTCACAATTCTGCCACTAGGTGTTCTCCAATCTCACAATGCACCTCTAATTGCTCCCACAATGCATTTCAGTCAATCTATGGAATGGCATCAATAATTGGTTAAATATGGAAACAAATTATCTTTTTAGTGTAAATATAAAATTGAATGTGTGTGTGTGGGGGGGGGGGGGGTATTCTATTGGGTTTAGAAGGTGAGAAAATAGTTTTCTATTGAACTGTCAGTCAAACGATTGACTAAAAATACTGATTTTCTTTTTGTTAGAACCCTTTTCATGAAAGGGCCAACATTCAATTACAATTTCCCAAGAAATATTCAAAATATTTTGAAAATAATTCACTAGGGAGAAAACTTAAAAGTAACCTCTCAATCTATGTTATTACATAAATGATAATCATTATTTGTAAATTTCTTATAAATTATAATATACCCATATTACCCTTCCTGGTCTTTTAGAATATTACTTGAATAAAACACCGTTAAATTGCCTTTTTTACAACTTTATTTGTCATTTGAACACTTATTGCAATACATATTTTGTAACTTTCGGTAGAAACACCAAGTACCCAGGCTTCTATTTATCTATTATACTGTTGTAAATAATGATAATCATTTAACCAGATAACAATTACATCCTCAGTGGTATCAATTTCAAAACACTGACAAATCAAGTTTCAAATTACAAAGGGATTAGTGCAACATTTCAGTGTAAAGTAAATTTACTTGTCAGCTATAGAATTACAATGAAGGTGTAAATTGATGGTGTAAATTTGTTTAGCTGTGAAATTAGAAGTTGCACAGGTTAATCTGCCAGGCTCGTGCCAAAATATATTTGCAAGAAATTATCTGGCTAACAGTGAAACCTCGCCACTAAGAACTTAATATAAATGGTAGAAACATGGAGTCTGATTATTCAAATAATGTCTCCATGGTACAAATGACACCTATATATGGAACTATGGTAGAATTACAAAGTATGGTTAAAAGTTAGATAATGAGGTTCTCTCTATACAATACAACATAGTGAGAGTATAAAATCTATCTATCTACCTATCTATCTATCTATCTATCTATCTATTTATCTATCTATCGATCTATCTACAAATCTATTACGCTCTTTAAAGGGGTGCAAATATTATGTAATCTATCTATCTATCTATCCAACGATTTTCAACTATCTACATGTATACATATCTACATATATATCTATCTATCTATCTATCTATCTATATATATATATATATATATATATATATATATATATATCCATCTACCTATCTATCTATCTATATATATATATCTATCCATCTACCTATCTATCTATCTATATATATATATCTATCTACCTATCTATCTATCTATCTATCTATCCATCTATCTATCCATCCATCTATCCATCCATCCATCTATCTATCTAGTTGGACTTATGATTGCCTGAGCACAGACCCACGCATGTCAGGAATATCTATCTCAAAAGAACTTAAATCGCATCACTCGATTCATTACACAGGAATTTTACTCAACAAACAATCTATTCAACTACTAAGTCACTAAATAAACATTTATAATAAGTCATTCTATTCGGTTTCTGCTCTTAACAAGACTCTCAAAACTTTAATTTCAATCCATATGTTATTTGTGCCAACATTTTCATTGGAAGGTGATCAAATCTATTAGGCTCTTTAAAGGGGTGCAAATATTATGTAATCTTACTTAAGAGGTGAAAAGTTCTCACTGGAGTTGTCAAATTCCCAGGGTAAACTGTTTCACTCTACAATAGGGTAATTTACTCACTGAGGGGTCTGTTTTTGGTGGGGTTAAAACGCTTAAAATACTCAAGTGATTTTTGCTTAAGTTGGAAAAGTTCACTCTATATTTATGTATAGGTTGTAATATTTCAATTAGCTACATTTTGTTGTATTGTATTGTATTGTATTGTATTGCATTGTATTGTATTGCATTGCATTGTATTTTAGGGTATAATTCACTAAAGCTTAGTAATCAGTAGTTACATGACCAGTGGCAGACATAATGATGAGATGGTGATAGTTGGGAGTCCACAACAAATTAGACATTTATACAGAAACTTCGCTAAATAATAAATTCAAAATATCTTAAAACTGAATAATAAAACTATTGATCAAAAATCTAAAACTGATTAGAACCTACAAATTGAACTATAGAAATCAAAATTACATTTTATTTATCCTTAATCTACAAATAATTGAATCACTATTACATAACGTCATCATCATCATCTCTAACGCACTGCTACTATACACCAAATATAAGCTAAATACAATGCCCAGTTTCCATGGCAACCAGTCAGTGATTGCAAACACGTGTTAGTGGACCAGGAGGGGTAAAAGTCATTAGTGATATTCCAGAATGTTTTCGTCTGGAATCATGATAGACGCTGATCGGTTGCCATGGTGACCATTATCGTGTGACAAGTCTAATGGGGTTACTATGACACCAGACGATGAACTAGACAGGTATACTGATAAAGAGGGTGTGATAATTTATTCACCATTGTTGCACTGTTTTTCTTTCATTGTTTTGTAATAACTTTAAAACCTTCAGACACTGTTAACTCACAATTAAGATGAAAAAAATTGCACAAAATGACAACTGTGTATATTTGGCATCATAAATGATGATCCCATTTATAAAATGTGCTCTTTTTAAGTCGTTACATATTTGTTTCTGGTTGTAATCTAACAAATGTTCAATTCTTTATATTTATTTTTATTTAGTAATTTTATCATCTGTCTATAACTATAGATATATATTTTTTTTTCTGTCTTTATTTTTATTTAGTAATGTTATCATCTTTCTATATATTTATTTTTATTTAGTAATTTTATCATCTGTCTATATATTTATTTTTATTTAGTAATGTTATCATCTTTCTATATATTTATTTTTATTTAGTAATTTTATCATCTTTCTATATATATTTTTTTATTTAGTAATTTTATCATCCGTCTATATATTTATTTTTATTCTATTTGGTTGTTTTATTTTGCAAAATTTATCTTTATCTCTCTGTACATGAGTTTTCTGACCGGCTGTCTACTTTTTCACCTGTCTATATATATATATATGTATTTATTATTTGCAAATTTTATCTCTATCTCTGTACATCCAAGTTCTTGAGTTATCTGACTGGCTGTCTACTTTTTTTCCCAATCTTCACCAAATGAAAAATACCTCTACTTTCGTTGCACAGTCTCGTTATCTTGCTGTGACAATGCTGTCTCCTGTCTGTCTCTGCTGTATCTTTTACAGTTTGTTTTGGCAGTTTCTCAAGCATCCTTTTGTCTCAAACTGCATCCATAAAATGTTACAAATGTGTTTTGTTGCCATGTCTTAGTAAAGTTCTGTGCTTATTAATAAAAGATTAAAGTCTAACATTACTATATTAATATATATACTTATAGGTATATAATTCTATAAATCCTTATGGTATACACACATTTATTATAATTCTAATTAGCACTTTGAATTAATAAATCCTAACAGCCACACAGCTTATAATGTGACCTATATACCAAAAAATATTATTATATACATTATACAGTTTTACTATGGTGAGTGACTACCCACATTTGTACCTTTTTACACGTTCATACTACATAATACATACCCCCACCACCCCTATATCTGTATATGGTGTAAGGGTATATTTACCATTTTACCATATACCCCGATATACAGGCTAGGGTAAAGTAATACTTACTACCAGGGTAAAAGTTGCATGAGATTCTGACCCTGAGGTATTTGGATTGCGATAATTTGTCAACGATTACGACACGAGCTGTCATGATTACTCGGGGTTACAGGGGGAGAAACAAGACAGGGTGAAATACCCAAATGCCCTAAGGGGTGACAGATTTCTCTGTGAGTTTGTAGGGGTGTTTGTGGGGGTTGCCATAGGGGTAGGGTTGTATATGTAAGTGTGCTCTATATGGTATTGTATTTATAGAGTTCAATTTTTTGGTTTTACAAAAGAAAATTATATAGTATATTGTATTGTATTGTATTGTATTGTATTGTGGGTTTGTAACTATTGTGTTGTATTGTAATATAATGTATTTTATTTCATTATATGGTATTGTCTCAGTTTTACTGGTATTAACCTTCCAAAAATTATATTGTATTGTATTGTATTGTATTGTATTGTATTAGATGTATCTCTACTGTATTGCGATTGTATTGGATCAGTACTCTTGTCTCAGTCAGCTTATATGACCAGCTACCAGAGGCAGACGTAATGATGAGATGATAAGGCTGCTTGGAGTCCACACCACGCTACACATATACCCCAAGGGTGTGGGTCTCAACGCAAAGAGGCTTTCAGTTACAATTACATTTACCATTAAATTACCAGTATTTAATGTTTATATTTTCTATTTCTCTGACAATGCCTCAATATTATCATTATTATGCATATGGGCCAGGCCTCTATTTTAGACCCGGCTTGTAATCAAGAAAATACGATAATTCCAGGGTGGTATCTTTTGCTGGCCTTAGCACAAAACTGGATTGCAATGCAACTTTAAGTACAATGCAATTGTCAAGTACATAGTATTTTTCACATTGTACCCCTATCATTCACATTTCAAAATTTTCCCAATGTATAGAAATGCAATACTTTACAACACTGTACAATAAATACACCCTACTATACAGATGCCAAAATTGCCAATAGATAGTACTTCATACACTGCAAATATCAATTGAAATACGTCAAACACCTGTTGGCCGGTGTCCACTTGCCCCTGGGAGTGGGAGTCCACACCCAATTACCCCTGAATGACACGGTTAAGTTGTTAAAAGTGGGGTAAAATTTAAACACCTGTGCTTACCGAAGCGTGGCTGCATGGGGTGCCTTTTCGTGGTCAATTCATAATAGGGAGTTGAGAATTCACAAAAAAAAAAAAAGATTGCTTTAAAAGATGAGAGAGTGAGCTTTGAAGTGAGCATTCGCATGAGATGATTGGATGCAGACATGATATGGCAGCATTCCATTGTAATGTCATGCACAGGGTAACTTTATTGTTGAGATCACCCTTCACAATCTCTGCATTGGTCTTATTATTGATGTACATAGTCGATCTTAATTGGAACTTTTGCTAAATTTAAATCATTGTTGGGAGTACCTAATATTTGGTGCCTTATAGCACTTTCTTGTCTTTTCACTGAGCAGTCCTCTGCAAGACAGAAGTCTTTCCTCTTCTCCTATTACTCATTTTGCTTTTCATATGTAGTAGGTCATAATTAACTTATTCCGTAAATATAAATTTCTCAGGGAAATAACAGAAATCAACTACATGATAAGATGTCAAATATACATTAAAATGCACTAAAGATACTGCTGCTAGGATGCCCTTTGCTTCAGCCAATCAGAGTCAAGTGCGGAAACTTTTTCAGCCAATAGAATTTCAGTATTTTGTTGTAGCCACCCGGTGGAAATATAGAGAACCTTCCGTGAAAATCCACTATGAAGTCCACTATAAAAATTGGGTAATACTGAAATTGTCTTAACGCTCCACTTCGTGTCAAAATTACTATTTTCTAAAACTGAATGATTGAAAATCTTATTTGATCAAGACACACTAAATATGTGCAAGCTAATGAATCTATTAGGTATTAATTACAAAAAAATAAATGATACAGTGAAAGAAATAAAGACCAAAACATTGGAAAATACAATGGAAATGGCATCATCACCCATTGTTGAGTATTGTGACATCATTACTTGGTTTGTTTACATATTGCATTTTTGATGGCATGAAAAACTAAATAGAGATAGTGAACCCAGCAAGTCTCTGGTTGGTGGGTAATCAATATTAAGAAGAAAATGAATTGAATCCAGCTTTAATATCATATTTAATATTTTAATATGAAAAAGCGACAAATTTTGAGATGTATACATTCTTGGTTTTGATTGGTTACAATGAACCCTCACAATTAAAAGCACATTTTAGTAACACTTTAATATCCTTAATATCGAGGTGGTATTAATTCTGAAAAGTTCTTAGAACTTCACTTTGTACACTCCCATTCAAGTTTTCTTAAGTCAAAGCAGTCTGGTCATAATTGCAGGGTTTTGCTGTTCATGTCAACAAGTTCAACAAGGACATGGCTAGTTATAATGTGTAGTTATTGTAAATAGTTATCATAGAACTTTACAATGGATAGTTATAAGGGTACCTACTTATAATAACTACAAGACGTATAGCCCCCTTGAAGATAGTATGTGTCATGTAAGCATACACTAAAAGTCAACAATTCTACTCCAACGAATGTCTTTCAGTCTTCATACAAAACATTTAATTCAATTATAATACCAGTGAAATAGAGTCTTTTAACTGAACAGCCCTGAATTCAGCAAAATATGTATAAGTCTTTCTTCCCCTCTTATTACTCATTTTGCTTTTCCGACATAATAGATCATAAATGATTCCATTAATATAATTTTCTCAGGGAAATAACAGAAATCAACTGAACGATAAGATGTCAAATGCACTTAAAATACTGACGCTAGGGTGCACTTTCCTTCAGCCAATCACAGCCAAGAGTAGGAACTTTTTCAGCCAATATAATTGCAGTATTCTGTCATAGCCACCTGGTGGTAATATAAAGAACTTTCCGTGAAAATCCACTATTGTAGGTGGTCTTAACGGCGAGGTTCCACTGTGTGTGAAATGCAAGTCACTAGTTTTATCTTTGTCTAGACTTGGATAAATGTCTAGAGCTGCCTCTGCCTAAATCTGTCTGTCTATATATCCCTTTCGTTGTCTATGTATCTGTCTATACTATTACCATAGATATCCATCACATGATTCAAATCAATTTAACTTCTCTGTAGCCCATCTTGGACTTATTAATTCCTTGCCTGTCCGCATGAGGTCGTTCTGATCTGCTGACCACAAGATGAAATGACCCATAATGCTATGCACCAGGTAGCCATGTTGAATTTCTAACTCTTTGAAGTTGGGAGTTAATCTAACATAATTCAGATTCACTGATACAATATGTCATTTCTGAGTATCTAGATATATCTCCCAAATAACATGGTCAATTTGAGTGCATGGAGATTATTCACATGAAAGATTGAGAAATATGATGAAGATATCAAAGTTCTGATATAGTTCAATGTTTAATCACGAAAACTAAAATTAGGAAATAATATTATCTAAAATTACAGATAGAATTTAGAGTTTTAATCATTTAATGGAAAATTAAGAGAACACAAATTATGAACCAGAGAATCCAGATCTGAATTGGATGACTGACTGAATGTCTGATTGACTGACAAACTGACTGACCTGATGTGAAACTGACTGACTGACAAACTGAATGTCTGACTGACTGACTGACTGACAAACTGATTGACTGAATGTCTGACTGACTGACTGACACACTGAAGGTCTGACTTACTGACTGACAAACTGACTGACTGACTGACTGACAAACTGAATGTCTGACTGACTGACTGACTGACAAACTGAATGTCTGACTGACTGGCAAACTGACTGACTGAATGTCCGACTGACTGACTGACAAACTGACTGACTGACTGACAAACTGAATGTCTGACTGACTGACTGACTGACTGACAAACTGAATGTCTGACTGACTGACTGACTGACAAACTGAATGTCTGACTGACTGACTGACTGACTGACAAACTGAATGTCTGATTGACTGACAAACTGACTGACTGAATGACAAACTGAATGTCTGACTGACTGACTGACAAACTGACTGACTGAATGACAAACTGAATGTCTGACTGACAAACTGACTGACTGACCGACTGACTGACTGACAAGCTGAATGTCTGACTGACTGACTGACTGACTGACAAACTGACTGACTGACCGACTGACTGATAAGCTGAATGTCTGACTGACTGACTGACAAACTGACTGACTGACTGACTGACTGACCTTAATGTTCAGCAGTGTTCCAATGATTCAAGCGAATGTAATGTCACAAAACCACCAAACCAAAAAATTATGACTGACAAACTATCTTTTATACCTTCTATCTCAAATATCAGCAAGACAGACAGATAGACAGACACTATCAGACAGTCAGGAGACAGACAAATGATAATAATGCCTCAAAATCTCTAGGGCAAAACAGAGCAAAATTCCACAAATTTCCATGGCAACCAGATCCAAGCACTGTGTTATTTTGCCATAACTTTGTGGTCAGCCTCCCGGATCTTTTAGAAGATGCTCTGATACTTTATATCAGGGTGGGGCCAATACAACTGCCTGCCTCAGGACCAAAAGAATGATGCACAAGGATGCAACAGTCCATCAATGAACAGGTATCTTCAATGTGTTTGTAGTTGATGGCGGGTTATGATATATTGTATCTGGTCTAGATATTACTTTAATATTACTTAGGCTACACCCTGTGAGATTGGAGTGCTCAAATTTGTCTCAACTGAGTCACTGGTGAGGTTAGTCAGTTGGAAATATTTGACACAGTTCAATTTCTGTTTTGTTTTTACTTTTTTCGTATTTTGTTGTTGTCTTTTTTAACTCTACATCATTTTAAAAACCACTATTACAAAACTTTGGAAGTCCACTAAAATAATGCATGATCTTATAAACAGAAGTCCTCTTTTTCCAAACCATTTACATTGGTATCTATAGTATATAATTATAATTTCGCTAATCTTAAGTAAGAATAATTAATTTGATCTTTATTTGACTTCTTACAAAAACAACTATATATACTGGTTTAAAATATAGTCTTATTCCAATATCACAGTCATCACCATTTATCCCTGGCTGATAAGTAAATGCACCATTTCTGGCAGTGGTTCATAAATTTAAAAAAATTATATTTCATAAATTAAAAAAGAAATATATATATCTGTATATAATCTGATATCATCCAAATCTTATTACATTAAAGAAAAGAAAAGAAAAATGGTTAGACCAACCTTTCCCCCCCCCCCCCCCTTGACTCAATACCTTCCCCCCCCCCCTTGACTCAATACTCCACCCATGTATTACACATTGAAAAGATCCTAAAAAGATCCAAAATACCCCCCATCTAACATATAATACCTCCACCCCTGATGTACAGATACCTACCAGCCCCATACAGCATGTTGCTATCAACACCAGTTCATCTCCAACATCATGGAGCACACATCATGGGGTAGAGCAATGCAGAGGGGCTTCTGTGGCCCCTGGGGGGTCATAGGGGTCACCACAAGGTCACCTGTAGGGCCCTACCCTCTTAGACACATGCTTGCCATCCCAGGGTGCTGCAAGGAGTACCCAAAGGTTCGTGATGGATAGGTGGGTTAGGTTCACTGAGACTTGGTAGTGGGTCATTTTGACTTTTGGTGGACTCCATCTAGTATCAAGATCAGTGAAAATGGGAATGCAGGCTTTTAGCAATTTTTTACTTTATTCGTTTTTACTACAAATTCCCATGTATTTTAATACATGTAATAAAAATATAATTCTTCTGGTGTATTTCTATATACATTTCATAAAATATAAAGTGACACTATGAAATATATTTGAGTCCCAACTTAGCCTATTTTTCCATTGACTTCAATGTTATTTGCCTGAATATGTTAGATGAAGGCATTTTTCAAACAGCTCTAGCTTTGCTCAAAATATAATATTTTCAAAGATCTTGACTTTACTTCAAAAAATTTTTTACGAAAATTACCTAAAGATTGGATCAACTCTAGTCAAAAACAAATATTTTCAAAAATATTACTTTAAATTACATGTTTTGATAACCCTTTTAAAGACAACTTGTATCCCAACAGTATTATTCAATGCAAAAGTAAAATGTTATATAATATACAATAAAGACAGCCTCGCTATCAAGACCATAGTATCAAGGACCCCAAACCAAGACTCACACGAGATTAAAACCATGTCAACAGTCTCTATTCACAACAAAGCCACACAAGTCTATAGTCTTCAGTCATTGTCATAGTCAAGTGATAACATCTTATGCATCTGTCACTGTAATATTTCATCTGGGTGTACTATCAATCATCGTATGGCCAATTACATGTACAATGAACATATATCTTTATCATTTGATGTATTTCTTGAGTTCCAAGAAACTCTGACAAGACAATTAGCTGATAGAAATATTCCGAAAATGTTCAAGGGAGGGGAGGGGCACGCCCCCCTTCCATACTAACCAGTGGTTATCCCCCCCCCCCCACTGCCCCCTCAATACCTTAGCATGTCAACACTCGGTAAAGAAAACCATCTGCTAGACTTAACACTCCAATAAATTTTACACCAATTTCACTGATCTATATACCAGTCCTTTGACTCCTTTCAAGCCTTATGAAGTATGAAATCTATCTATCTATCTATTTATCTATCTATCTACCAATCTATCTATCTGTATGTAAGTCTACCATCTATCTATCTATCTAGCTATCTAGCTAGCTATAAATATATCTATCTATCTATCTATCTATACATCTATCTGTTTATCTATCTATCTATCTATCTATCTATCTATCTACCTATCTACCTATCTATCTATACATCTATCTGTTTATCTATCAGTCTATTTATCTATCGATCTATCTATCTATCTATCTATCAATCTATCAATCTATCATCTATCTATCTATATATCTATCTATCGATCTTTCAATATTCCTTCCTTCTTTCCTTCCTTCCTTATACTCATATTTATTACATAGCCATGTTCAGTTAGTCAGTCAATCAGTCTGTAATTCAGTCACTTAACACTGTTTAATTTAATAAATCAATATAGTCATGAATTATGCAATATACAATAATACTATAGTTAGGTAATCGGTAACAATATATTAAAAAAAACCTCATGAAATATTCCCGAACTCCTTAAAAACTCAATCTAGCATAAAATCGACATTTGGTCTTTTCTATGGCAAATTACCTAATATCAAATTCTCCAATATGTTGTCATTAGTAATCACTGAAACGGAATTAATGAAACTATAATACACAAAATATTGACATTTTGCAAATATATTCTATTTTATAAAAGGTCCTAATGGAATGTTTATCACATGAGTGGCTACCACATGGCTTTGCCATCAAAATCTGCCAAAATGTTTTCATCAATGGAGTTTATTGATATTAGAGACAACACAGAGGCGCTTGAACCCCGCGTGACCTATTTACATGACCTAGTTTGACCCCTTAATCAGGTCAAGGTCTGATAATGAGATTGGATAAGGTGGAAAGTCTCTGTACAACTCTGTGGTTCACAAAATACATTTATCAAATCATCAATTATTCAATAAATAAATCGATAAATAAATGTAGGAATGCCAAAGTCATGTCTCAGAGCACCAGGTCTAAGGATGATAGGATCGATAAGTTATCAGAAGCAGACGTAATGATGAGATGATAAGGTTTATCAAACTACACAGTAGTTCCCTCAAACTGCAATTGTAATATTAATTTATCTGTGTGTAGAATTCGAGGTGGAAATTTATAATAAATTAAGAAACAAAAATTTCAAATAATGGCTTTTTTCTAGGCATATGATTATCTGATGTCAAGGTCCTTGATCGGATTATATTGTTACAATTCCCCATATTTATAAAATCACATTATCAATTACTTTCTAACCATTTTCTTACAAAATACCTCCTTAAAAATGCATTGTAAAGAAAAAACATTCACATTTTGCAATCATTAACATAGTTCAGTCAACATAAGTGATTTTTTCAACCTCCACCCCAACTTTTTTCCTTTCTTTTTTGCCCAGAATGACCCCCTCGAAGTCAGTGAACCAGGGTGGCATCTTTTAAACACAGAATAAACACTTCTTGAACACGTCATGAACGCTTCTTACATGTTTATCAAAAGCAGACGCTCTTGTAATCTGAACACCATGTTGTCACATGTGGCCACTTTAAGAATTTCAGTGCTCTACCGAATTTACCCCATTACAAACCAGGCCTATTTAATATAGAATCTAAGAGACTGATCTTGTACAGACACTGGGGTTAAATATATATACATCGGCCAGTTCTGAAGGTCCCAAGTTTGATCCCCCGCCTGGGCACCTCAGTTCCTAGCTAATGGTCGATCGCACGAGACGTTAAATTAGAGGTGCCTATGCTGAGGCAAACAAAAGACCCCACCCATGGCATAAATGTTTATCAAGGTGTGGACTTTAAGCCTTATAATATCATCATTACATCTGCCTCTGGCAGCTGGTCATATAAGCTGACCAAGGAGTTGAGCTGACTGAAGGACAGACCCAGTAGCACTGCTCCAAGAGATTGAGACATTAAATTTAAAATTTCTTTAAAATATAATTAAACCATATATAGCTATAGAAGACGCAAGTTATGACTGAACATAGTGAAAAGGTACCCACCCCTTTGAAATATTAAACACCCAAGTTTTAAATAGAAAAGATACGGTAACAGTTTTTTCTTTGTCTTTGTAGGTGCATTCTTTTTAGCATTTTCTTCGCATTTTTTTGTAAAATTTTGAGTGACTTTTTTTGCGGCGTTAGTTTGTTGGGCTATCAAATTACATGTTATTGTTTCAAGGTCTGAGACTTTTGCTTGACAATTTCAAACAGCTGTGTGGATTTCAAATACTTTAGATTCTCAGAGTTAAGTACATTTTCACAATAAAATACAATATAAACTCACAATAAAGACCACCAAATTAATTTGCTCATGTAACCTCGCCACTAAGATCATTTAAGCAAATTTTACTGAGGTGAAATGCAATAATAAGAAGTTTAGAAAAGGTGCTCTGTCTTAAATAGTGAGGTGGTCTTAGTAATGAGGTGCAGGGTTCCAAGTGCTGTAGGACTAATTATGGTAAAATTTTGTTAATATTTCAGTATTTAAAACAATATGTACCAAGGTATATTATATTTCTGTATTTGAAATGTTAAACATAAATTTACCAATATGAAATAAATATAAGTTACACGACCCTATTCCTTGTAATCTATGAATAATTGTATAATTTTCATCAATCAAAAGTAGATATGGACCATAAATCTTGGATAAATAGAGAATGAATCTACTCGTAAGTCCAATAAATGCCGAATATTCATTAAAATGTTCAACTATATCTCCACCATCACATCTTACTTCACCTTGAAACTAAACAGCTAAGGGTGTCACCCTGATATCTAATGATTTTCCTTTTTTCCCTTTTTTCCAGATCTTCAACATTTCAACAGTTCTCATTTTTGCTTTCGACTGGGTTCCGTCTGGTGCACCCAGGGTACCAAGATGTGCCATATCAGTGGTCAAGAGAAACATGTGGTTCCTGGCACCCCATTACCCATAAGTCAGTGCGAAAGGGGTGTTACATGTTACCCCTTTTAGCCAATAAACACAGAGGGTCCATCAAAAACAAGAGAACCAGACAGGGGAAGAGAGAAAGAGATGGTCTTCCCTTTGAGGTCTATCTTGCTGAGGTTTCTTCTATCCAGTTAAACGACTCCTTGTTGCATGCCTTGCTCTTGTAGGTACAGTGGAACGTCGCCATTAAGACCACCCTTGGTGCAATTTTTACTGGTCTTAGAACTCAGAACTCACTTGTTCCCAACTCAGAACACTTTAACCAATCAAATGGAAAAAAAATTAATTGATTTGGGTCCCTTTATAGGGGAGAACTCAGTTAATATTTGGAAAATTTCAAATAATGAAAAAATTTTTTTTACAAAGGCATTAATCAAGGAAATTAATAATTAAATTAATCTTAAAAGAGAGGTTTTTAAATATTATGGGAAGTATATGTGTCCAAAAAATTGGCGATATTAGTCTTATTGATGAGGTGGTCTAAATGGTGAGGTGGTCTTAATGATGAGATAGGTTCCATTCCAAAATAATGTCTACTTTAATATAACATTTATATTACTCTCCATTTTTCAATTACAAAACTAACTTAGAAAATTCTATCTTGGCTAACTAACAACTTGATAAAGTTCAACATGATCCAAGTTGCCAAATTGTTGCATTAATATTTCACCTTGCACGGTATTAAATCTCCACCTACATGCTTGGCTTACAATATCATATTCACTGAATAGGTACTGCTGGCTGGAAAGGGCACTTTTGCCCCAAGAGGGCCTAGTTTTAACCTTTGACCTCGCAAATACCCCTTCAGGGGAGTACCCAAACAAAATAATGCACACATGTGTGTATACAGCAGCGAATCTATGCGATATTAATAAAGTGACTGCAAGTTTTGGCACGTATTAATTCTAATAAAACATTTTAGCATGTGCACCATGGAAAGTAAATTGATTGTACAGCAGAGATTGGATTAATAATCTTTGGAAATTGAAAATAGTAAATGTTTACATGTGGTTCATATCTATTCAGAGATAATGCTATGATTGACAGACAGACAAGTTAATAGATCAGTGTTGATCTAATGGAGATAGACAGGTATGAATGAGTCAGAATTTAATTAAAAAAACATAACATGTACCCACATAAACACCATTTTAACTTCAAGGTTAAAGCCTAATTGGGTAACTTTAGTTTTTAACTAACAAATGATCAGACTGGCTATTTGGCTACCTTGCTAAATGACATGAAAAATAACCAATTTGACTGACTGTCTGCCAGATTGAGCTAGCAGACTAACTAGCTAACTAAACTAGCTGATTAGCTAGCTGATTAGCTAACTGACTAGCTAACTGACTGACTGACTGAATGAGCGAATATCTGTCTATCTATGTAGGCCTATATAGATCTGTCAGTTTTTCATCTTTATCATCTAATAGACAATCTTTCTATTAATTAATCAATCGTGAATGTATGCATAAATCTCAAATCAATCACAAATAATAATAGTGGAACCCCGCCAATACGAATACCTCGGTGCTAAATTTACTGGTATTAATGATGAAGTGGTCTCAATAGTGAAGTAGGGAAAATCACTATCTTTAAAGTGAGGTGGTCTTAATATGAAGCCGTAATACAATGAATATAATAGAGATGGGTCTCATTTTCAGTGAACTTTATAGTGAGGTGGTCTTAATGGTGAGGTGGTCTTACTGGTGAGGTAGTCTTAATAGTGAGGTGGTCTTAATGGTGAGGTAGTCCTTATGGTGAGGTGGTTTTAATAGTGAGATGATCTTAATAGTATATATGCTTTTATTAACACAGAAATATCATACATGATACATTTGTCTTAATGGTGAGGTGGTCTTAATTGTGAGGTGGTCTTAATGGCGGGGTTTCTCTGTCAAGTGCATAATAATTCATCAAGATAGTGCCATACCACGTGGACTTGTTTATGTCTATAATGCATTAGTTTTATCAAGGGGCTGGGTAGGTAGATTATACTAATGGTGAAATTCAGTCCCCTTGCTATACACCCTTGAGGTTGTTTAATTAACTGGGAATGTTAGCTGATACAGTAAGTTAATTGCA
This sequence comes from Alitta virens, assembly GCA_932294295.1. Taxonomy (NCBI): domain Eukaryota; kingdom Metazoa; phylum Annelida; class Polychaeta; order Phyllodocida; family Nereididae; genus Alitta; species Alitta virens. The sequence goes on from OW028576.1 coordinate 12,696,648, forward strand.
GTTTGATAATGGACCATGATTAACATGATATTAAGGTAAGATGGCTAATGTTTATTGTTGCTTTAGTAATATGTGATAATATGTAATCAGTAGATATATACTTCAAAGAATTTGATAAATATAAAGCATTAGTAAACATATTTTGCAGTACTTAGCTATACATCACACTACAGAGGCAATAAGTTTTAAAAATCTCACATTGATTATTTAAATTTATGATCAACAAAAAGGTCCCCATATAAAAATTAACAACCAAACTTAGCTTTTAGCTGACAGTAATATATTATAAATCTTTTGACAAATTTATTGCTTCTGTACAGATTTTTAAAAAAACCTTTAGCTTGTTTTATAGCAATAATATTTTGAGGTACCTGTATTAAAGCTTATTATATATTTTACTGAAGAATAAAACAAAAAACTATATTTTTGAACCTATTTTAAAGTATAAAGTATTTGGCAAATATTCTGTACCATAATCCACATGCTGAGAAAGTTGTCCTTTTATATAAATCATGTTTATTCATACCCTTTAGGTGGAAAAAGATTAAAATATGTACAGAAAGTTATAAAAGAATCAAATTTAGGAAAAAGTGTTCATGTGATGCTTAAAAAAATCCATAAACATTGCAGCCTCTTTTTGGTCCAGTGGGGCAGTAGAAATTCCATCCCTTATGCATGCCAGACTATTGCCAGTTCTTTCATCTTTAAAGTCATTTTTCTTTTTTACACCTTTTTTTTCATAAACAGCTGTACTTTGCTGTACTCGACATAATGTGAGCACAATGGTATACATCTGAACCCAAAAATTAAAAATAAAATCTTGTCAAATACAGGTAACACCTGAATGGTCATGCAGTCATGAAAATACCTGAGATTTTAATGTACACATGAAACTAGTAATTTTTTATATTAAATATTTGTAACCAAACATTTCACAATGTTGTTTAAATCACGGCTGTACTGTATACTATCACCCCACTGTTTCAGAGACTGGGAAAATATGCCTGGAATTGGGTCAAGTTTAAAGTCTAAGATGACCTAGATTGGAGGGGTAAGCTCTCCAAATACAGCCTGTGCAGTGAATTAATCAATGCTTCAAAATTAAACACGAAAGACTACATTACATTTTGTGTGAAACTTTGAAAGGTACACACACAAATAAACATTAAAAAGTAAAGGGCTTACCTTGCAGGATTGTATAGACGTAGATCACTTTAATCCAAAAAGTTCTGGAGTTCGTTCTAAAATTCTGGATTTCTAAAGTTCGTTCCATTTTATGTTCAAGTTGCGAAGACTGAGGTTTCTCGTATGTAGCTCGCTTTCATAGGCCGTCAAACATTCTTTTTGGTAATCCTAAGTTGATTTGAAAGAGTTTTAGGCAGTTTCCATAGTGTGCTCTCCGCAGAGTGTTCAACTCTCGTCTGCTTGGAGCGAACGACTGCTGATGGTTTACCCCGTTCCATGTGCGCGCGCGCTCATGCATAACAGAACTCAAAATTACCATATTCATAGTCACTGACCTGGAATTACGAAAGTGAAAGTATGCAATATATATTTTAATACTCACTCAGGTGGGGGGGGGGCACAATGTTTTTTTGGAGGGGGGTAAAAGTTGGGGGGGCACAATGTTTTTAGGGGCATCCGGGGGGCCACCCTCTACTTTAGGTACTCCCCCCCCCCTCATAGCTACACTGGGTAAGCTCTCCAGGTTTTCACCAAAGATGCTGTTCCCATCTTCCCATGGAGAGCAAAATGCCAAAATGTTTGTGGTTAGCACAGAATCATTCCTGCAATATCCAGCTCATTTTACTGGATATCCCAAAGGCTTCAATAATGAGAGCATCTATAGGAATTTGCATTTTAATGGGTCTACATGGGTAAAAAATCGACAAAATCGACAGTGCGACATTGCTCTTCTTAACGAGGGATAAAGTGACACAGAACTTAAATAATGGAAATAAGAAATATCTCCTTAAATAGTGACAGACAGTTTAATATTCCTTGTTATTATTTATCCAGTTAAAAAGTGACACGAGACATTAGATTTTTCCAATGTTCGGGACCCATGTTCAACCATATAAAATAAAAATAGAAGCTAAATTACATCTCAGCAGATTCTAACAACGATGTGCGACCAATCATTCATCAACATGACAGCTGTTGCCCTCTGGTGTTAATACTAGTGCTGACACCTGTTGAAAAGGTTGGGGAAATATGGGACAGTCTACCCCCTGGTGGATTAAAAAAAAGCATCCTCAAGTCCCAAACCTATTTCTTTCTAATGGGAGGCTAAAAACAGTATACTATAAAAACAATTAAAAACAGTAGAATGGGATAATAAAGACAATTGTATAAAAACAGTACCCGAGGCATTAGGATTTGGATTAAACTGATCATGAATTGTATAGGAGAGATCTTCATTTTTCTAACAACAAGTTAAGCGTTCTAGCAATGTGCTTTATATCCTCACTGCATAGCACAAAATAAATCGGTCGTGTTCTTCACTTTCAAGCAATGGAAACCAACTCTTTCATTTAAATCTACACTCGTGTAACGCCCAGTTTCTATTTTAAGTGGAACAACACCTGATCTAAAGTGTGCTATGCTACATAAGTATAAACATATAAGGCTCAGTTACAATATGTACTCTGCTTGCTCTTTCTTTGGGTGGGGCCTAGCTCAGTGGTAGTGCGCTGGGCTTCCAACCACTGGGTCTAGGGCTCAATTCCTGGTCGAGCCTATGTTGGATGGCTGTTTCATCCTTCGTCTCATTGCCATGGTCCCTACCTGTCCTAATTAGCCCATCAGGTGCAGAAATACAGGACGTAAAGCCCTAATCCACTACCACCACCACGCTTGCTCTTTCTTTCACGTATGAGTCTCTGCTGATTGGTTGATTGGGAGCCCGATCCTGACTTAGTTACTGGAGCCTTTGCTGGAGTTAGAGAAACATTGAAAAGGCATGCCGCCATGAGCTTTATCCTTAGCTTTAATGTGACCTAGAGCTCTGCAGGCAGCCTGTGCAACCATTTATGTCATATCCAGGTATTCTGACAAAACAAGACCACTTTTAGCAATCATCAGTTTCAACAGGACTATGGCCAACAGAAAATGCAAATGGGACCTCGCAACAGATGGAGGTCGAAAATAAACAAAACCTTTGTCTAACCTACATTTATATTAATTTGCCATGTATTAAAACTGTAAAGGCCTATTGCAAAATTATATTTCAGTACATTTCTCTTTTAGGCCTCCATTGATTTATGTATGTTCACAGGTGTTATCAGAAACAATTAGGCAAAATTTATATATTATTTGTTTAATTTTTCTCAAATCTTCCGAGGGCACGCTGCTGCAGCAGCCTATGTTTTGTTTTTTCGTCAGGATAGTTCGGATTCAGGCGACTGCGTAAGCTGGTACAAACTTCATTGTTAATGTCATGCAAAATTTATATGTACCAAACTCTTGCATCATACATTTCTGGAAAGGTCACCCACAAATCATGTGCTCAAATTCCAAATAAGCTCAAATAGGTGGAAATACAATGCTGTAGCCACAGATACCAAATGTATGGGATAAACAATGTCTCGTGGGTCCCAAAATAGGAATCAATGTACCATCATCGACGCCATTTTAGACGAAAAAAAATCTTTGGCCTCACGTCATTTTTAACTAAATAAATAACAACTTAGAATCGAAACTGTCGCCTGTTACCTTTTGAGGAGATAGAGATGTTAGAGTATGTCCATTATTGAAGAGCTTCATTGTCTATGATTAAGAATTAAGGGCAATTTCTCTAATGCTATACTCCACCATGATACTTTTCCTATTGTATTGTAACAGATCTGAGAGGGATATAACCACTGACCTGTATACATGGACAGCTTATCAACCCCAGATGGGTGAAGCCATTATGCCGCCATCTTGGTACTCTGTTCTCCTGTTCACCCCTCTCCACCCCCCATTAGGAATAGCTGTGTTTTACAATGATGTCACTAACATTGCTTCAGATACAAGAATGATTTATTGTCAACATAAATATAATAAATCAACAATGCAAAGAAAGGAAAATAAGGTATAAGCTGCAATTTAATGATCAAAACAGTCAAAACTCTTCGCACAATATCATAGTTTAAGCACTGGATGATGGCACTTCATATATATACATGTGATAATTAACCAAACAAACTGATCAGCAGATAGTACAACGATACATCATGGCACAAAGTTAACGAGTCAAATACTCCTTAGATTACATTATTACTTTCATAACATTAATCACATCATAAGTAAGACTCAACCTAAACAAACAAGTACAATGAGAGTTATATATCAAATCAATGTCAGCTCAATTAAATACGTTTACATGGGCTCTTTAGCTGCTAGGTGCTGCACAAGAGCATGTATCCCTTTGTTGACTATTTCTTCACTATTGTGTACTTAAAATGACACCTATTTACTGGTGTTTAAATAATATCAATTTTCCTAGAGTTTTTCTAACTATCTTACCAGTAACTTGCTCATTGTACTTCGCAGCCAGGTGATGAAGTCTCACCTTGCAATAACACTCTGAAATGCATTTAATCAATGCAAACACATGATTAGTAGTAGGCTCTGTGTCAAACATATGGTCTTTGAGAGAGTCAGAGGTTTTTGAGGCGACTTTGCACAGAACATCATGAGTAATGGCTGGAATGACACCTGGGGCTCGAGGTAGTCCCTGTTTTGCAGCTAACAATCGCTGGACAGCTCTCTCAGTTTCTAGACACACCTTTACTACACTTTGAGATGGTTTAGTTAGACCACCTCTGTCTTTGATGGCAATGAGGCTGTGTGCCATGTTATCTTCACAAAACTCAGCGGTCAGGACAGCACAGCATTTTTCACAATGGATCCTTGATTTAACCATTGATACCACATAGCCTGAAATATAGCCGACCACTGCTTCTTTGAAGTCAGACAATGAGAAGAGGTCCTCCACTTGTGTGTGGTCATCATTGGGTTGTTCCTCGAGGATCGTGTCATGACGCCTTGCAACTAACATGTCACCAGTGGCATCAGGCACAGCAGACTTCAAGGATCCAGCTGAGGATCCACAGTGAAGAATTGTTGTGTTGTCCTGCGGAAGACAATTGCCTGTGAAACATTTAATCTCATGTCGCACAATCATCCGTTTGTAGCAAGCCGTGAATTGCCGCACAGTTGGATTGTTGTTAAATCCACCAGCAGACCTGATCCCTGCAAAAAGTAGCTCTAGGTGATCTTGACTTAATTTATAAGTCAGAAGATAGGACAAGGGGGAATCTGATGGTTTCACATGAAGCAAGTAGATGTGTTTGACACTAGTAAGTGTCATCAAGAAACCAATGAAGGCGGTTTTCCTAGGGGTTGATGTGATTGGTCTGCCAGTTGGATCCCTGAGTGATCTGATGTAGGCCTCAACTTTTTCCAAAAATGGCAAGAAGATCTCTTCATTTCGTTCTCTTAGTGGTTCCTTGAATTTTTTTCCGAATGGGTTTCTTGAATTTAACAAATAAAAAAGATGGTCAAAATATTCAATGAATCTACATGTAGCATCACTTCCCGAAAATTCTGGCAAATGGAGATCATCTCTGCAGAAGTGAAGAGCATCAGCCACACTAGAGCTGAGGGTCTGAGCAGCCAGGTTCACTTTCATTTTCTGTGTTTTCCAGGCTAAATGGGCTGCTCTCAGTTTGTTTCCTAATCTCAGTCCTTCCTCTTGTTGTAGTTTGTGAAGGGACTCCACATATTGCCACTCCACTTTATTCCCATCGCCATCCACAATAATGCCTCATGAAGCCAGTGTATTTCTCACTAACTTCAGCATGTGACAAGCATCAAGGATGATGTAAATGGGCTCTGAAGGATTACCTGGATTTGGGAAACTGGGCTTCAAATCATCAACATTAGCTGAAAAACCAAGCTCTTTCATCATGGCAAAGTGACACGATGGACCATCACATGTCAGAGAAACAACTTTCAAACCAACATCAGCCATTTTTTCTAGGCACTGCATAACAAGATTAGCCTTTTCTGCACCTGTGAGACCATTCACAAAGAAGTATCCAACTGGTACTTTCCAACCCTCATTCAAGCCTACAGCCATGAAGACAAGAGACTCTGTAGCAATAGCTGCTGAGTCATCATCAATGCCAGTACCAAGGTCAACAAATCCTGTCAATCGTTTGCCATCCCATGCAATGTGCTTCTTGATAGCCATTTCATCCATCATTAATGAGCACACAACCTCCTTTCCAATTTCTTTAGCAGCGCACACTCTCTGCTTCAAAACAACAAATACATCCTCAGTGAATCCAGGACTTCCATTCACACCTGTATACCATCTTCTGATAGTTGATGGATGTGGGAGACTGAGATCAAATGTGTCACGGACATAATTGTATGCTTTGGCCGAGTAAAAGCTGAGAGTAAGGGCTTCAAGAGGGGATCATACTCCTGCCTGGAATTCTTCCTCTCTTTATTGGCCAGAATGCGTTTCATTATCTGCTGTGGGATCCCAGAAAAGGTTTTCTCAAGCAGCTCAGCACAAGATGAAGAAATCATATTCTGTTTTTGGATCTCATCCACCACTGATGTCAAGCTGCCTACTCGCTTCTTAAGTCTTCTCACTCTTTGCTGACCAGTCTTTAGCTTCTTTTTGCAGGCATCTATGGTTTCAATTGCACTGTTCAACTTGTGTTTCAACTTCCGCGGACTTGGTACAGCATAGCAGTAATCAGCCTCAGATACCTGTGCTGAGCACGACGCATGCAGACTTGGATCATCAACCTGCATTTCTTCACTTTGGTCAGTCTGATCAGCATAGTGTCTTTGGGCTGGCGGTTTCCTTGGTTTCTCTTTCTGCAACAGATTTTTAATTTACAAATCAGATTACAGCAGTCATGATTGCTAGAGATGTGATGTCATATTGTATTGCAAAATACAACAAGAAAATGGTGTGATGATCATGTTTATGATTTACAAAGAAGAGGTGTTATGTAATTCTTACCATTTGTAAATGTTCAGGAAAGTTGAATATTGTTGGGATGGCACCAGGTTTCAGTCTGACAGTTTGACCTGTTCTGTCAAACCATTGTTCTTCAAAGTGATCTGAGCACAGAACAGTTTTTGCACTTGGCTGATAGTTTTCTCTTCTTAGCCTGTTCACCCAATCTTGCCTGCGATCTTTATTCTTTGGAAACCTAAAATGAAACATTATCATAACCTCAGGGCCTATTCACAACAGTTACAAATCATCAAAGTTTTCATGGGACACCAATAACAGTATTGCATGATATTATATGACCATGTTGTTTTGATTAGATTGTCATGGTGGATTTGTGCAATGCACACAGGGGTTTACATAGGTCATAGAACCCTTGTAGGACCATTTTATTGTGGCTAATTACTTAATACACATCGAATTTCACAGGTTGTTAATACATTAGAAACTAATGATGACATTCAGGTTGGTGTTAAATATATAACCCCAAAAGATTCAGTAGCAATGAGACACGATTATCATGCTTGTGTCATGGTCAAATGTATCATCAGCTTGAAGCAATATTAACTTAATAAAATACTACTTACACATGGAATGATTTGCCAGTCACTTTTCCTTGTTCATTGTGGCATCCAAATGCTGCACAGTAGGGCATTGTGATTATGAAAAAACGCCGTAATAAGTCAAAACATTTGGTTAAGATGTGAGAAACACGTGTAACTAATGTGACAAATAAGGGGTGTAAGATGGCCGATTATCTGGCTCCTGTGACTTCATCAAAAACCCATTAGGAAGGGGTGCATGAGCTGTCCCTATATACAGGTCAGTGGATATAACCAACGAAAATGTTATAGTTAACTCCCTCGAGCTGAACTTCATGCATAATTAGAGCAGTTAAACAAATGAAATAATCAAACATATTGGTAGTAACTAACATTCGTCATTCGGATATGACTAGAATGTTAGTTAACTCTCTCAGCTTCTCTCCTACTCAGGAATATGAGTCGGGATATGAGGGAGCTAAATAACAAAAATGTTAGTTAATCCTGACTACTTATAAACTAACTTATATTTATACAGAGGCAGACGTAATGATGAGATAAGGCTTAGAGTCAGTACCATTTTACATTTCCCCTATGGGTGGTGTCTGTTCACATGCCCCAGCATAGACATTATGGATGTACACCATGGATGTATAGATAATCCATTGATAATGTATACCTTTAACTTTTATACCATATATATATATATATATATATATATTGAATATAGATATAGTGAGTAGAAGTAGAATTAGTACACGTTTTTATCTGTTATTTTTGACAAATGTATCATGTATGATATTACTTTGTCAATAAAAGCATATATATTTAGTAAAGCACAATTTAACGTCTCATGTGATCAACATCCAGCTGCTCATAAAGAGTGACTGGGCTGGAATTGAAACGAAAACCTTCAGCAGAGCTATAGACCAATGATTTAAAGTTGCCCATAATGACTCATGATCTTATGTGATGATGACTCATGATTCTATGTGATGACTCATGATTAGGGCTGTACACCTTTATCTTTTTAACGATACGCTACGTATCACGATACAGTAAAACCAATACGATACATATCACGATGCGTATCGCTATGCTGTATCAATAGGAGAATTAAAGAAAGCCTACAGTAAAAGACAAAACATAAACAAATCTATATGCAATAATTCCAGTCTGTCGTTTAATGTCATTGCAATAAAATTGGGCTGATATTTTTCTTAAAAAACACTGGAACATCTGGGTAGCAGGTGTTTGTATGCAAAAAACGCCGATCTGCAGACCGCTGTAGTGTATCGTTATTATTACATAATGTTAGCAATACCTGTATCGTTATAATTGTACCGGTACAAACGGTATATCGAGAACCGGTGATCGAGTCATAACAGGGTGAGTATAATGGAACAGATAGGAACATGACTCATGATAGCCAATATTAATATAAATAATAAGCAAAAGTAAGTACTTTACATAAAGAAACTGTAACCCCCAGGCCTTCAAGCTTCAACAGTTTCTGCTGATTTTGTATTCACTTCCTGACTTGACAGCGGATCGAAAAAAAAAAATCCCAGAGGAATGCAAACGACCATGAAACGCTTACTTCCTCAATTTGACATTAATGATTTTGCCTTGTATCTATAACAAATATATGAACTCATCTAGAAAATGGATTGATTAGCCATTAAAACCATTGAGTTTATATGAGACTAAGGAGTAGACCTGGCAAAACAAAAAAAAGCAATATTCATAAAATTATGACCCTGGAAAGAATTCTGGTACAAGTTGAGAGGAGGGTTAACAATTCGAATAGCATCACTTTAAAAATCGATCTTGACATTAAATAGCCAATTAATACACATGACATATTAGGTGTTATACATAATTGATAATTTCACTTAACTGCCTCTTATAAATTCACAGCTAGGTGTCATAGTAGCTCATAGTTAACTTTTTGTTGTTCATTCGGACAGGTTATCAAAATGGTCTCCATTATGACAAGACTGGTTCTCATTCTAAATCTGGTATTTAAAGGTAATGTTTATTCTATTTATATGTAGGTACTAATAAGCTCTAATTACCCGGAGTTCAATAATTACCTTATGCTATGTATGCTATGCTATGTATATAAAACATATATTGATGAAATTGTTTAGTATTCAATAGTGTGGCTTTATATATAAATTGTTTAGACCCTATAACATTTTCCTATAAAATCTCTCCATGATTTGGGTGAAAAAATAATTTATTTATTAGAATTCTTGTCTACCTACATACATGTATGAACTATTTTGTTAAGGCAATTAAGATAAGGTCAAATATCCATGTGAAATGTTTACCATTTTCATCAATGGACACTTTGCTACTAATGAGGACTTAAATTCAATATTTTTACACCAAAATAGATACAAAGTATCTATGTGCAAAACTCATTCCACCATTGTAATTTGAATACTTTTTATGCCTGGTATTACAGGCTCATGTTCAGTTTCATGTTTACCTGACAAATAAGTCTTATTTATTTTTCAGCAAAGGCAATTTTACCAATGAGATGCTTCAGTCAAATGTACCAGGTAGACCACGATGATTGGTCGTACACTTATTCATATGAAAATTGCAAGATTGCCTGTCAAAGGAATGAACAATGCATACTCATGGAGAAGAGTCCTATTTTCAATAAATGTTACCATAGCAAAGTATTCGTAAAAACCGAATTGACTTTCTTGGATTATAAACTCTGTATATTTGGTAGGTATGATATTTACATCAAATTTGATTGGTCAGACTAATAAACATCAGAGGGCGTCACGTGAATCCAGTGCTCTGATTGGCCGTTCAAGAGATTATCCTTAACAATGGGATCCCTGGATTCACATGACATCCTCTGGAGCTTAGTTTTCAAGTCTATGAAACTGTAAAATGTGTGAAAAATCTGGCCAGAGTGCAAAAAGTCTGACCAGTTTTCTGAGAATTTTTTGGTTGTTCATAGAAATGTATTCAATAACAGCTGAACCATGCAATTGGGATTTTTTTTTTAGAATTCAATTCTTAGAATTCAATTCACAATCTTCCCATATAATTTATGTTCAGAGAACATTAGCCAAACATGGGCAGAAAGGTTATCAAAACACTGTACGGATAACTTTTTAAAGGACATTTCTCAGTATCGTCTGTCAATATTACCGTATTATGCTAACAGGTAATGTGCAAGGCAGGCATAGAGTAGTGTTAGTGTTAACCATGCATAGACCTTTGAAAGGTTTATGGTGTTAACCAAAGTACTCCAAATTATGTTCAAACTTTTTGATAATTTTAATGCAGTATCATATAATATATATACACGTAATATTATTTTAACATTATTGGAATATTTGCTCCCTCAGGTTACCTTATAAGAACCAGCAGAGATTGAGGTAATGTTAATGTGAGAGGGGTGGGTGGATTATGGCTTTACTTCCTGTATTTCTGCACCTGATGGGCTAATTAGGACAGGCATGGACCATGGCAATGAGACGGTGGATGAAAATATTATGATGATGCCATCTGTTGGGTGGGTTGGGCCATCAGATTAAGAAATTGTTTTTTTTTATAAATGAATCCACAAAGGTCATCCCTTCTAGTTACTTAGAAATATTATCTAGCAATGATTTAGAAATACAAACAATATAATTTACATTACAGGTGTTCCGTGTATTCCTCCTGTTGACAGCCCTGGTTCTACAATCAAGTCAATGACTGGCAGTACTTATACCACAGGCCGTCAAATCACATACGAATGTCTGTCAAATACACCAGTCCACGTAGCTGGAGATGTCACCATTGTTTGTGATCGTTATGGAGAATGGACCGGACGACCCATGGTCTGCACTGGTAAGATTATATTGTCTAAATACTGTAACAATACTTTTATCATAAGCAAGGTTCCACTGCAAGTTATATTACATCCTAGCTGGAACAATATTGCTCTTGTGAAAGACGTGGTATTATAAGTAATTTTATGAGCATTACATATGAGATTACTAGAGATTTTAGTGCAAATGCTCTTGCGGGAGTATTTTTTCTTGATGTTGCTTACAAATAACAGATGTTTTGTGTTACAACACTGTTAATAATACAGCCATTGTATAATTGGTCATCTGGTATTTTCTCAAAAATCCAAACCAAGCATGTGTCAAAATACTGTGCAAAAAAAAAACACATTATAAACCGCCTATTAATTAATACAGTCCTTCGTCACCGAAGTTGTGCAGCAGTTCGATGGAATATATGACATGATCATCTAAGCGTTGCAACGTCCATGTTTTACCTTGTAGATTGAGCTCAATGGAGCAGTCAGTTATTCATGAAATTTCCACAATATCTGAAAATTGAGGTGGGAAGCCTCTTAGCTTCGGTTGTGCCCTTTGCTAACCATTTATCTGCCTGCAGAAAATGAAATTTCTAGCAAAAATAAAAAATAAATTTATGGAATAAATAATTTAATAATAATTTATGTATTTTTCATTTAATGTATGTCTGTGATCGTTATCGGCGGCCATTTCGCACCTTTCTCTTGCTTTGGAAAGACCCAGATTTGTGTTCTTATTTAGCGAGCCTCGTTGCTATGCTTATGACTTCAAATGCTTGATTTCAATAGATGACGCCACAAACATATGATGGCTGTTTTTGTTTTTTCAAGGCAAGATCAAAGTTAATTTTTCATTTTCTTTCATCCCCCCCCCCTCCCCGTTTTACATCACAAATTTTATTCTCGTTGCACTAGAACTTCAAAACTTGGTCAAAATAGTGATATATTTTCATTCCTTGGATGCCAAATATGGACAAATCATCATATGAAGAAGAAAAATAAACCACAAAATTTACACCATATTTGAAGCGTTAGTATTTATCATTCATTGTTAGTGAAATTCATACTGAAACACCTACACTGCAGCAATCCCTTACACTTCAATATTAATGGTGTACCAATGACATTTTGTGAAAGGTTTTTTTAATAATTTATATCTCCAATGTGTCACTTGTTAAGTTAGCATGTTATTTTTTTTTCAGAAAAGTTTCCTTGGAGACCATGCAGATCATTCAGACCAAAGAATGTGGTCATCTCTGAGACAATTGATCCTGTAAATTCTCTGGAAAATTGTAAAGAAAAATGCCAAGAAAAGAGCGATTGCTTTGGCGTTGATTATTTAGGAACGAAATGTGGAATCGTTACTGAGACTGGGCTCACTGATTCAATTGAAGTTGCTTCTACCTACTGCGACATGGGTAAGCTAAGACCAATTGCCCATGCGGGTCATATAAGACAGTGTCTTGTAAGTTGAAGATAATTTAACTTGGATTATACTCCACCAAGATTGTTTTCCTATTGTTCAGAGCAGACAAAAACCAACAAAAATGTTAGTTAACTCCCTCCTGAGTGCAAAGTGAACTTGTTTTACGTAATAAAGGCAATAAAAACAAACAGCAATTGACCAATTTGCCTAATGGAGTATAAGTCGAAGTCAGGATATAACCATCAAAAATGTTAGTTCACTCCTCGTATTCGGGATATAACTGATACCTAGTCAATTCATATCCCCAACCTTCTATTTTTTTATATGTCAGGTCATGATGATCCTGTGTTCATAAGATGCTACATTTGCAGAAACTTGCATGATCTGATCACAGAATATCTATCACAGGGATCGCTTTAACTCACTCACACTGGAGTAATATAAAACTTCTGTGAATTATTCAAAGGATCCAGTAGATTGGTTGGCAACTGATCAACATATGTGACGCACCGTGTAAAAAGGGAGCTAATGGGTGGATTTTTCAAAAATTAGTTTTTGATGGCAAGTTATTGTCTAACATGTTTAGTTTTTGGAAATGTAAAAAATTTCCAGATATCTCAATATTTAGTGGTCATATGGGGTATTTGAAAATTTGATGTTTTCGCGCATATTACCACTGCAGACGTAACGAGGAGCAACACAGGCGCTTGTAAAACTATGCATTACACTTTATGACATATCTTCGCCATCCGTTGTTCAAAACTTACGCGATTTGGATATGTAATCATAAGGTAACTGTTCTATATTCAACTAAAATTGTGAGCTGCTACAATAATAACTTTTTGTAAAAATCAACATCAAAATTGGCGTGTTAAAAACCCGGTTTCCGACGTAAAGACACCCTCCGTATTTGGTTTTTTATCTTGGGTGCTCATCCACCAACAATTACCAAAATCTGGCATTGTGTTTGTCGTGATTTTCTAAATCTTTCTGAAATTTCATAATTATATGTGCAACATTTTTAACACAATTGAGCCTCAAACATCAGCTACCAGCTGAGGTTAATATTCTAACTACGGAAGCGTACTAGTGCCACACAACTTCTTTTTTTTTTTAGCGTTTTTTTCTACTTAATTGTTTAGATTTGTGTTTTTTGATAAAAATAATTTTAAATTTGGGTTATTTGCTGTATAATTTTTTTAATTTGCGTTTTTTCTACATACTTTTTTTGGCTTGTGTTTTTATGATACAATTGTTTTTTCATTTTTTTTTTTTTGGCATTTTTGGTACATTATAATTTTTTATTTGTGTGGTTTCACACATAATGTTTTTCAGTATGCATTCTTTGCTACATGATATTTTTTTTATTTGTGACTTTTTGCTACATAATTCGTTACAATGTGTTCTTTGCTACATGATTTTTCGTCATTTGTGTTTTTCGCTACATAACATTTTTTCACTTTGTTTTGTCCAACATAATTTTTTCCTGTGTGCATTTTTTGCTACGCAATTTTTTTGAGTTTGTGTTTTTCATTACATAAGGTTTTTTAAATTATTTATTATATATATTATTTTACAGTATAGTTGAATCATTTTGCTATTATTCACAACATTTGTGAATAAACGCAAACATTTGCGAATTAACGCAAAATTATTTAACTCCTTCTGAAACCAATTGAGCAGAGCAAAAAATTATGTAGCAAAAGACACAAATTCTGAAAAAAATTGTGGTAAAAAACTCAAATATTTGCAAAATAAATGCAAATATTCGAAATGCAATATCATTTAACTCCTTCTTGAACCAATTGAGCGAAAACAAAAAAAATAAAGTGGCCAGAAACGCCAAAAAAAAGTTGTATGTGGCACTAAAAGGCTTCCGTATATGAGAGTAAGAACATAGAACTAAAAAGGGACAGCACTAATTCAGATCTAATGCTAAAATTATGCCAAATATACCAAATGATAGCCCAAAGGCTCAACTTTAAGTATATGGCTTTGCTGGTCAATATCTTTAGTATTATTTCGGAACAATTGGGGACATCATAAAAAGGTCAGTTTTTCTTGAAAAAAAGTGCGGTGACCCCACCTTCTTTACGGCCCATATAGATTATTATAATAAATTACAGTCAGGTCCAATGTTATATTAAACTCATATGGCTGGACATTTTTTAATTGCAATATTCATGAAAAAGATCCTTTAAGAAATTAGACTTCTTGAATTGGTTTGCTTTTTCTTCGGATCCCCTAAAATTATTGTTCTCTTTTGAGTTTCTAATGAAAAACGGTCTCAAAATGTTTCTGGAAGTCCAATGCATGCAATAACATCACCTTCTTTTATAGTTATAGCATTGCAATTAAATTATTAGGCTGGATATGAGTCGGAAAGAGTGGGTAAAAAAAAAACAAGAATAGGAAACATCCAATAATTTTAAATTATCACGCTGACCACCTAAATTTTTTTCCATATTTTAGCTTTATTATCCCAGGCAGAGGTTTGAAGTACCTGCATAGAAATGCAGACCAATTGTAGACTGCAGATGTACTGAACTTGATTGATTTCTTTATTTGTAGATCTTATAATAACATTGCCAAGCTGTTCCATGCTTTACACTGTTGACTTTCTGTATATATACTCTATTAAAAAGTTATACATGTAGTGTGTGTGCAGGTGGGTTTGTCACACTTAATTTCCAAAGCAGAACTCCAACGCTATTGTATATACATTGATATAATTTTTTATTAGTTTTTATGGCCAAGTTGTGACTTTTGATAGTCTCATTGACGTGTCTCAACTTTGTTTTAAGGATTTGGGAAAACATTTTTAAAATTTTTTGCTTTTCCAAGCAGTACTCTGATACTATTGCACCTACATGCTTTGTTATTATATGTCTAAAATATTTTAGTTGTGCCTTTTTGTGTCCTTATGGCCATAAATACCATAGAAAATTGGTAATGAGGGAAAATGTGAAAAATTCATGTTTTCTAAAACCTGTATCAATTGGGTCTCACCTAGTAGTGTACCTAAATACATGTTATTGGTCTTTTAAAATGTCTACATCGTAATACTTTCAATTTCGAAGCCTCATTTTGACATATATTTCCCTTTCTTTTTTATAATTGTGGCAATTATGCAAAATTGCTGAACTTGTGTTGTTTGCTACATTTCATAACCCCTGGTATTCTTCTGTTTGCGCTGATATCACACATTTTTCAAGAATTAAGTGTATATATACATGAATGTTTTTAAAATTTGCGGTGTGCACGAGTTAATTTACGAAAAATATATTTTTTTCCTGTGCGCACGAGAAACATTTGGTGCGCATGAGAAACATTTGGTGTGCTCGAGAAACATTTGCACAAATTCTCTCTAGGTAGTACTGCATTTAAAAATGCTGTTCCTTGCAATGAAAAATAGTCCTTACAGTAAACAATGAACAAATCAATCAATCAATCACACATATGGTATATCAATTGGTCAATAATCAATCAATCAATCACACATGTAGATGTTATATCAACTGGTCAATCAATACCCATCAATCTATCAATCTATATCTATCTTTTACTTATCTATCTGTCTGTCTAGCTATGTAAATGCTTATTGAATTTACAGAGCAAAGTACAAAATACATGTAGAAATCTACATATACAAGATTGCCATCTTTTGGTAGAACATGTTATTTCATGTGCTTAATTGAAAACCCCATCTTTCTTGCATTTTTAGTTGCTGAAATACAACACAATACATTTTTGCAATCAAGATATATCTAATGAACTTTCTGACATATGTCCTAATTGGCTGGGGTCTCTGAGTGCACTTCACTACAGATGGCTTGGCCATTGAATGGAACGGCATTTTTAACTCCTAATAAATAAAAACTATTCGGCCTAGACAAAAGATAGTGATAGAAGTGTGCGCCCATTTTTCTCGTGCGCACAACTTAATTATCTCGTGCGCACGACTTAATTAAACTGAAAAAAAATTTTCCGTCCGTACCAAATGTTTCTCGTGAGCACCACTTAATTAACTCGTGCGCACGGAAAAAAAAATAAAAAATTTCTTGAATTAACTCGTGCGCACGGGAAAATTATATTTTTTTCTGCCCTGTCCTCTTACTGGCTCCGTAAAAATGTGTCTCTATGAATTAAATATTCTTTGTATTTAAGACATCTGCATCCTAACTATCATACCTACATACACGTTTGAAATTAGCATTTAGGTGACAACGCGCCCCTACCCCCCCCCCCCCCCCCTTCACGCTGATTTTACATTGCCAAATAGCCATCAGTCAGAGCAAGGGTACAGGTAATTTAATGACTGTGCCCCCCCTCCTCATAATTCTGGATCCGCCGCTGACTGGTATGATAACACTGTCACTAAAGAGGTTATACCTGTTTTGTATTTCTTTATGAATTATGTTTGACAAATGTTTTTCAACGATTTTGTAGTAAAACTATTTTTAGGCATATTGGCTTTAATCCCTAAAACTGAAATGAACTAGCCCATTTCCCAGAAATGGGACTAACATGGGTGAGTCCATTCAATTTTAGAGGGAGAGAGCAGTATGATTATCCGTCTTTGATGTGACAATCATTTATTACGCAGCATGGCTTGCTTGCATTTTCCCGCCAGTTTCGCAGTTATGACGTCACCACCCGTAAGCCCCCTTTTCCCGTGGCGCGCCACATATGTCAAAATTATCTTAAGGAGTCATTAATTATATATATGTTACCATTAATGGCTTTGCCATCTATTGATTATTGTCATAAGCTAGTCTGACATATTGAATAGCTTGCTAATTTATGACAATTATTCTGTGGTGGTAATAAAACGTAAAAAAGTTCACACTCAGACCTAATTACAATGAGTTACTTGTAAAATAACCATTACTTGCAAAATAACCGTGTGTCTATGGCCAGATTGTTTGCCTGTTTTAGACTCTCATCACATACATGTATGACCTCTGTTTCAGTAAAAATTACCTGTATGATGTCACAAAACTGCCCATTGTCCACAATGGTGATTGTGACATCATCACAATTGATTTGAAGATTACATCATACATCAATTGTACCGTAACAGGTCACATGTGCTGATGTTTAATGCGTAAATAGTCATTCTTTCCCTCTAATTCATAATTACACTCCAATTAACGATAATTAGCTACTACCTTGGAGGAAAAGCAACGACCATACTATATTACATAAGGAGAGCTACAATATACTATGTGTATCTACATTGTCACAAGAAATAGCTTATCATTCCAAAATCATAGCTGTTCATAGCCCCCTCAAATTTTGGCTATGTAACGTTGCAAATGATAATGATTGATAAGAAGTCCATCTACGATGTCCTACAACCTCATACGAAGTGCTATGGCAGGCTTACGAATTCCTAGCTGAAACAAAACTGTGAAGATCCCAATTTCAGTGTTGATTTTTGCTGCGCCTAGTCTTTGATGGTGTTTGTCACATATTTTTTCCACATTCCTTTGGAGCAGGGTCATTATCTATGTAGCACTATATCGTGCCTCAATCCAACCTTATGTGTGTTGACAAACCAGCTTGCTGTGTTTGTGTCTTTGACTGTCATCTGTCGTGCAGCAACTTGTTTCAGTGTCGCATAGTCAGCTTGTCTTGCGATGGTACCAAAGAGCGTCAGTTGCTTGTAATTCAGCTTCGATTGGGATCGAGTTCAGGAGTAGATACATAGCAGGATTTGAAGCTGAGTCAGGTTACCCTTGGATTTCTTTTAAGAGTTTCTGATAGATTTTAAGTTTCTCAATGTCTTGTTTCTGGAGGATTGTTGGGGTTTTGAGGTCTTCACCCACAGTGATACCACCTTTGATAACACTGTGGGTGAAGACCTCTAACCCAAGTGGCCAATGCACACTGTTTTGCTATTTACCTAGCTCACGATACATCTACACATTTCGTTAAACATAAGCCTAAGCCTTTGCTAAGTGGAAGCCCAGCTAGATTATTAAGGGCTGTACTGCACTCTGCTAGCAAAGGTTACATTGTTTTAATCACTTTTTATTTATCAACTGATATGTGACCAAGATATTGGTTGACATTATTATCTAATTGGTAAATTGAATCATCAAAATAGTTAAGACAATGATGCAAAATGTTAATCAATACTGACTAATTTAAAAAATCTTGGTCAGTCACACATTGATAAAATATAATCAGTGGTAAAACAAAACAAAACATTATTTTAATATATATACAATACTATGCTGTATTTACAGCTGGGTACTGTCAAGATCCTGGCTCTGGCACAGGAAGCAGACGGCTCAATCATGATCCTCACTACAGAACTGGCATGGTCATCAGATACGAATGTTTACCAGGTCAGATTCCGCTAAAAGGACGAGCTACGCTGAAGTGCATGAGGGAAGGACAATGGAACGATGAACCACTATCATGTTTAGGTGAGAAAAACAATTTAATTTCTTTGAGAGACACATCACATTGTATGAATCTCTCCTCAAGCAAGGATGTTAGTATATATATATAACCTTTTGCATAAACATCTCTGCGGTACTTATACAACAAACATAAAACGTTTGAAATGTCATGTGGGAAGATATTAGAAATGAGATCTTATTTTCAGCTTTTGTTAATGGCGCTTCTTAATACCATTCCCCTAGACTCTTGACCGAGAGGAGATGGAAAGTTAGCATGCATTAAAATGGCATTTAACATCACTTGTGAGTCCTAAGTCTAAGGTTTATAAAAGTTAATACTCAGAAATAACGAGGAGACAGAAGCTAAGTGTGGACAAATGAACCTTTTATTGGCTTCACAAATATTCATTCAGACATACAACACAAAGTGCCAAACACAAACCAGCAACACAACTCAAGTGGTTGCTCGAGTGGTAGCTATCACACCATGCAAACATAATTGGGAACACAAGTATTAAAACTTATTACTCATACAACTATGAAAACAACCTTATGGCATAGACACTGAAATTTAAACAGAGATATTGGAATAAAAAACATGCATATACCATGTAAGTAGTGAATGCAAATAGCAACCAACTTACACTATATTAAGTCTATAAAACCAAATCTCAGAACAATTGAGATAATGATACTCACTGAATAATACAATCACAGCTCTGTAATTAAATCAGAGATAAAACTTGCAATTCACATTCAAATTCTTAGATTGATATTAGAGGAAATGATCAATTCTTATAATAATACATATAATAGGGGTGGGTGGTTGGATTGAGAAATGAGAGCGAATGAATAGAAAGGAAGCGCTCCTCAGTTTTGTTCAATTAATTAATCGGATTATATTGACACAAATGCTTTTGACCTACAGGTAAGCCGGCGGCGCCTGGAAGCAATTGCCTACTGATTATCAACTATATTTATCATCTCAATAAATGTAATTTATATTTGGCCTGCTCTAAGTGGGCTTCGCACAGTGCTTCTATGACATCTTCACAAACAATATATGTTACCACTTTGCTGCCATAAGGAAGACTTTCAAGATGCTTGTTAAATTTTGATCCACAGCAGCTTTTGATGACTGTTATGTTTTTTTTATCCATAGCAACTTTTGATTACTATACAGTGTACATTAAAATTTTTGCAAAACAGCTGAACCAGACTGGCAATGTCCAACGATGAAAACTGTGGATGGTCTGGGTTTCTGGCAAGCAACGCTTTCTTCAACAGACTGCCAAAAAACGTGCACCGAAAACTGGCAGTGTGTCGCATATGACTATCAAAACTATGACAGTGCATGTTATATGTACAATGGAAATGTTGCTCTTACACTCACATTATCCACAACAAGAAGACACTGTGCATTAAGTAAGTATTTCATTTTGTCATGACAACCACACAAAGTAGCTCTGCCCCTGGAACTGTTGCTGTCGCGTACTAACTGGTATTATACTCCACCACGTGACCTTTTCTACTGTTCTTTTGCGGGATATAACCAACAAAAATGTTAGTTTACTTCCTCTTGAGTGCAAACTGAACTGTTATGCATTGTCAAAGGCATTAAAACAAAACAAACAATCAAACAAATTAGTAAATATGCCTAATCAAGTATCAGTTAGCTTTGTGTCGAACAGGAGGGTATTAAATGATAGTTAACTCCTTCCTATTTGGGATATAACTAATACGTATCCTCTGTGATTTGTCCGACCAAGTCTTCCTTTGAAAGTGGGACTCAAAACATCTGGGTAGCACACATGTTTTTGCGCTAAGATGCGGTTCTACATATCGATAACGTGAATCGTTATAACAATTATCAATATCCTAATCATTCACCTTGTTAAGAACCTGTGTACAGACCTAGCCTTTACTGATCCCACTATAGTAATAAAGAGGTAATTATTATATTTCTATATGACAGAGGCTGAATGCAGTGACCCAGGCACTCCTCCGCAATCAACCAGAAGTTTAAACACTATCACCACTTTTAAAATTGGCCAAGTTGTTGTTTATGAGTGTGCCTCTGGCGCTCTTCATATTTCTGGCAGCAGAGTTCGAAGGTGCATGAGGGACGGATCATGGCTTGGGGCACCAATTACATGTTCAGGTAAAAGACATGCATTCTATTTTATGATTTTGGTGGACTTTGGTATTGCATTATATGTTAAACTATTGGAATTACAGGTTGATCACTGTGACCCAAGTTTGCATAGGGGACATCTTCTTAGTAGAAGCTGAGCCCGACCTTAATATTTGAATATGCATTGAAAATTCACGTGTTTTCTTTTACTAAATGGCTGTTATGGTAACACCTCTAATTTGTTTCACATTAAATTTAAGCAGTTTTCACGGCTAGTTTTAGACCGTTGACATCCTTGGGTACATTTCGGTAGAGACTGGTACTAGACCGAACATTGGTATGCTGATAACTTTATGAGTTAATTTTGTCAGACAAGAATGACATATTGCTAACTTGCTGTTCTGTTCCGGTTATCTCTACTAAAATTATCTTTTTTTTCACTAAAAAATGTTTATGGAATGTTCCAGACTCCAGCTACCAATGTGATCCGCAGAACCGAACTCAACCCTGGGTACCGATTGGTGATGCAGGAAACCACTTGTATACTGCATCCCAGACCATCGCAGTCAACTGTCCTGGGATAGGAGCATCAAATGCGAAGTGTCTGACAAATGGAAGTTGGGCTTACATCCCTAATTGTGAAGGTAAGACCAGACTTTTTGACAGCAAAAAATGTTTTGGGTTTCACACTTTGCTAGCTGGGTGGTCTAGTGGTGACATGCTCACCTGCTCCTCTGAAGGACCAGGGTTCCTTCCTGGGCTCGGGCATCCTTCATGAGCAACATCGCAGCTGGATGTGGTTTGGATGAGACGTGTAATTGGCGGTTTCTTGTATTCTGTGTCTATGCTGAGGCATGCTAAAGATCCCACTCATGGGGTAAATTATTAACATGGATGGACTCCTCCTCTCATCAATCAACCCTTTGCTAGTAGCAAGAACTTGCCTTAGAGGGCTGCACTTTCCAGATCTATCCATCTATCTATGTAGTATTTAGTACAAAGTACACACAATTTGTCAACTATACTTCTACACTCTTCAAAGGCTAATCCAACATCATTTTAATTTTCTGGGCAGTATTTAGTCTTGAACACGGGGTTAACTGTTGGGGCATTAGAGCTCACATCAGTGCCATCACTGTTGTGGCCTATTACACCTAGATGGGCTGAGACAGTGGTGTAAAAAGGCTATCCAAACTCATCCTATGCTGCAGTTGGACTTGGAGCTATAGCCACCTCATAATTAGCAAATACCTGAAACACTAGACCATGTGAAGCTGTGAACCACCAAAATATCATTATTAAGATAAGACCACATCACGTTCAATACCAGGTTTTTTAGACAAATTATATTGTAATTCTTTTACTTCCGTATTGAGTCCTATGGGAAACCTTTCAATCAAAAATTACTAATTACACACCATGAGCGATATTTAATAGTTGATATATTTTAATAATTTTAGTGAGACTGCATTACACATCAGTAAATATTACACCTAGTATTTATTATTTATTTTTCAGCAATTAAAACATTTCCATACAAAGCATACACTAGCTTTGAAATGCCTCCGAAAAAGTTTATATGGCTGGATAACCCTCTTTTGGAACCACTTATTGACGGAACCGCGAGCAACTGCTTCAATGCTTATACAATAAAAACCCAATCATACAGGATTTTATTCAAGGCCAAAGAACATATGAGAATAAAATCTGTCACTGTCACTTTGTCAGGTGTATCTGGATGCTCTCCATATCATGGTGCTCCGACAATAGAGATTGAGAACACCTCGCCGTGTAGTCAATATGCAAATTGTGGAGAACAATATTTTTTGTCGCCCGTTGTTGGTATCAAGAATGACGCTTGTACGTATCTCTCTGTGGAAGGAGCAGTCTACACTAATGAAGTTATAATTTTGATTCACAAACCAGTTTCTATTTGTTTTGTAGCTTTACAATAAAACACCAAACAATTATTAACTTGTTTGTAATAAATGAATTATTCCAGAATGACCTGGCTTAACAGATCTTTTTAAATGCATATCGATTTAGAAGTTTTGACACTGCTTTGTGCGACGCTTCTCAGTTTAAGCCTCTGAGCTTAGTGATATGGTATAATTATTGATTTAAGTTTATAATATAATGATTTGGGTATTCAATTAAGATGTACTCATTTTGTGTTCATTATATGATTTAGCTCAAAATGGTCAATAAATGATTACCACAGCTTTATGGTGTCAAGTTATTGATTTTCTAGCCAAATGCAAGAATGTGTGAAACACATTGGGGATTGACCAAACAGGCCCAACAACCATTTCCTCATTCTCATGTGATTTATTGTGGGGCTAAGACCTAAATGATATTTATTCTTGAAATTACATCCTCTTCAATTTCTGGATGGAATGAAGCATAGTTGCACAGTGAGAGAAGTGCCCAGAGTGTCAGTAGAAGTATACATTTATGGTAACTTCAACTAGGGGTTACTGCTGTTAATGTGGTTACTGCTGTTACTGCTGTTATTGAATAAACGATTGAACTTTAAAATACAACCGACTCTTGGTGTGCATTTACAAGACGGTTACATTAGTGTGCCTGGAGGTTGATTTTTCAGATTCCATGGAAATTTAACATTAACTCCACCAGCCAATTTGGAAAATAAAGGACATTTTGCACAGTAATACTCCATATGGCCTTTTGATAGTTACATTGACATAGTAAGCTATGTTTTACAAAATCTAGGAAAAAAAAAACAAATAAATTTAATTTTTACTTTTTCCGGCACTACTGCATCTAATAGAGCAGAACTCTAGCACTAATGCACTTAGTTTAACAAAATTTCATATGAAATTACACTTCCTCTATTTACCTTAGTTTTAATTTTTGTCACATTGACATACCTTGGCTGTTTTTTATTTATTTATAAAATAAAGTATATACATTTTTAAAATTGTAGGGCAGAACTCACACACTACTGGATATATTTTGTGCGTTGCTGGTTAGCATATTGAATTGATTCATTGCACTCCACCAGGGGGAGCAATGGTATGCAATGTCAATTGCAATCTGTCGGGCTGAGCATGGTGTTGGGTTGATAGTGGCTCCATCTGGAGTATCAATTTCGTTTTTCATAACAAATTCATTTCACCATGAGCTGCTGAATGGATGCAGAGCTGTGTCATTTCTATGAGGTGTATATGTGTCACTATTTTATTGTTATACAGGGAACTGCACTTAAATTATGATTGAAATCAACTTGGATAATAAATGGTTGATAATCACGTTTCAAGAAGTTTCAACTGGGTTTTTTTAGAGACTGATACCAGAAAATACATTCCTACAAAAATCTGTCAGCATATGTCTGAAATAGTGTAGAGATGGTTTCATGATACGTAATATAATAAAAAGAGGTAAATATGAAAAATTGGTGTCATGAGTGAAATTTGCTAACAACAAATCTTAATCACAGTAATTTCCCTTTGTAAACAACGTTTTGACATCTGTTTCATCCTTTTTTTTATTGTGAAATATCTGGGAAGAAATGCTAAAAATCATGTTGTTCCATACATATTCCTTAAGATAGCATCCCATACTTTGCAACGACAGCCATAAATGTTGTAGAATTCAAATGTATGCAATTGTAATTAATTTTGATCATATTATTGCCATATTGTGACTACAAAACAATCAAATGTGGAGTACCACAAGGGTCCAATCTTTTCCCTTTGCTTTTTATCGTATATGTATAAATGACATAGTTAGAGTAACAATTTTTTTTTTCAACAATACTCTTAATATACAGACATTAAAAAACAACATTGATATGATAAATCAAGTAGTGGTGGATTGGGGCTATACTTCCTGTGTTTCTGCACTTGATGAGCTAATTAGGACAGGCAGAGACCATGGCAATAAGATGAAGGATGAAACAACCATCCAACTTTGGGAATTGAACCCAGTGGTTGGAAGCCCAGTGCACTACCACTGTGCTACGCCCCGGGGCCACCCCCTGATAAATCAAGAACTGCAACTAGGTGTGTCAGACTGGCTGAAAGTAAATGTTATCTCTTCATACCCAGAAAACAAAAGCAATATTTCACACTTTGCAAAAAAAGATCCGAGTAGCCAAACCTATTCGTAAAAGGATTTTAAAAAAAGTATCTAACAAAAGTAAGTACACCCTTGTGGCCTGCCAATTAGCATTTTCAAACATCCATATCTCAGGATATGTTCATCTGACTACAGTAAACCTTTCAGATTGAGGTTGCTGTTTATGTATTTCACTTCCATTTAAAGGGTAAAAAAAATCATTGATACCCACACTCCAGTTAGGCACAGGGTGCTTGATATGAAAAATAGCCAAAATAAGATAGTACTGGAAAACAGATTTTTACTCACAAAAGCATCTGACCATTGTGAATTGGACTTCACCCATTTGACATCCAGATCCTTTTTGTTGGGAATATAAGCATGGTAAAGGAAAAAAATAAGGATGGTTCTCTAATATAGGCTTCATTAGTTCTATATCTTTTTCATTTTGCAAATCGACTTTTATCAAAGTAAAATATTCATAAATGAGAAATAATTAGATGAGTGGGTAACATTGTGCAAGTTAAATATTACAGGTTGTTTCTTTTACTAAGAATATGGCTACTTCTTAATGAATTTTTGAATTGCATCAAGTCATTTGTGTTCTTCACATTGATGAGTAACATATTCCATAACAGAGAACCTTGATTAGCAATTGAATGCATGCCAAATTGGATGTATTATAAACAAATTCAGCTAGGTTAATTTTACATGTAACATATAACATTCTTTTACCTGTCTTTAACAGTAAGTTATCATAGGGGTTATCGTAGTCATTGCGCAGATAAGTATTATTGCCCTTTTGTTAAGTTTTCCCAAGTTTTTTTGTCTTGCCCTATTGTAAAAGAATTATAGACAGTTGAGCAATAAACAAAGTTTGAAGCTACAAAAGATTCACAAATCTTGAGTTTACGCGTGTAGTCAAGGTTTTTACATAGCCTTTGTAGGGCATTTATCGGCCGAGCTGCTTTTTTACAGACAAGTGATACATGGTTATGAAATTTTAATTTCTTATTGAAGTTTACCCCTGGTAAGTTTAACTGTGGTGTCTGACTTTATTACATGACTACCAATTTCAAAGTCAATAGATACATTCTCTTTGGTAAAGCAGGTGGCCTGAAATTTAAATGGGTTGGCTTTCATGAAGTTTACATTAAACCATCTTATTGCTTGTTGATAGGCTTGTTTTAATGTGCTTTTAATTAAAGATGGGTTACTGTTTGAGAAAGACAGTGTGTTGTCATCACATTTGTAAATCTTCCAGATAGTGGCATACATTTTGCCTATCAATTGCACTTCACACATTTTTTACTAACATAAAGTAACCCCGACTGTTTTATTGCATTGACTGATCAGCTTCTTAGACCGTATCAAATAATCTCAAAACACATGGGTGCTAGCTCCTTATCTGCTATTTCCGCCTGCTACCTAAAACAGATTAACGTACCTCTACATGTCATTCAATAAAG
This sequence comes from Alitta virens, assembly GCA_932294295.1. Lineage (NCBI taxonomy): Eukaryota > Metazoa > Annelida > Polychaeta > Phyllodocida > Nereididae > Alitta > Alitta virens. The sequence goes on from OW028576.1 coordinate 12,723,580, forward strand.
ATAAGTGGTAATTTTTCATTGATTTAGCAGTCGTTGGAAATGGTTTAAGTGGTGTTCACTATCATGTATAAGATCTACCCTATGTATGATGACGGATGGAATTTTTTTTTACTCTTGCTCATCCTTGGCCATACGTTATTCACCTGCTAAGTGTTTTTTACGAATACTCGCGCTTATCATAGATCGCTCCTGATCACGCTTGAAGAGCATACGTGAGAAGGGCACCAATTAATTACGTTCTACGTACGTTCTTCGTAAGTTCTACGTACGTTCTATATACGTTCTACTTATGTTTTACATACGTCCGTGGTCATTCTTGGCCATACGTAGCCACAGGCAATCTACGGGCGATCTACGGGCGATCTACGGGTGATCTACGAGCGAACTACGAAGATCTACGAGTGATCTACGAGTGATCTACGAGTGCCTGACGGATGCCTGACGGATGCCTGACGGATGCCTGATGAAGGACGTCCGGCGAGCGATCTACGAGTGCCCCACGTACACTCGTAGAAAGAAGTTTTACGTGATTAACAAAGCCACGAGTGAGCACATATAGCCAAATTTTTACGTAGGTCTTATACGTTATAGTGTGAACCCCTTTAGACATCTGTCAAAGTTTTTAGCATATAGGTGGGTAAAATTAATTTCAAAATGGCATATCTTTGTCAATAACGGTTCGATTTTCAGTCTGTTTTATAAATTGTGCGTTTTTATGGTAAGAAAACAACATTAATGTCTCTCATCCCAACATTGGTATACTGAAATTCTCATTGTGATCTAAAAAATCCATATATTTTTGTATTAATAAAATTAAAATATGCAATGCAGATAATATCGAAAAAACACTGTTCATGTTCGGTTTGTAATTTTGATGACCTGAAATAGGTGTGTCCCTCACCTTTTGAAAAAAATTGACAACTCCTTTTAGGGCTGACTTTGAAACTTCTGGCGGGAATTTACATGAAAATATTTATATTATTAATACCAGAAAGTGCTTAGATCAGTGTAATGTGTCATCAGATAGAAGTAAATGTTTCTGGATTTATATGATATGTTAGATTTAGCAGCTACACATATTTGATTAAGGGGGGGGGGAGAGGAAAACAATTTATCACCATTCCGTTTATTGCTTTCCTGTCCAAATTTCAAGTAGTTGTTAGCTGAATTATATAGCTGGTTGGATTTGGTTGTTATATCAATATTTATCACCCCATTCTCATCTGCATCATTGATTGGAAATAGAAAAGAGTATAAAATTACAACTCCGTATTGGACAACTCCATTTGCTATGCAAGTATAAACCGTGTTGTCAATTTCCGTTTTAGTGCTAAAAAGTACATTTTATGAGTAAAAATGCATTATTTAACAGACGATTTCAAGAAACAGACAGTAATTTGAGCTTTGCTGACTATACTCTTACTTTTCTGTTCGCATGAGGTAATGTAAGAGTGAACAAAAAAAAGAAAATAAGCAGCTTTATTTTTCTGCATTTTGTTCCACTAACTGGGCCCAATTAAGTGATATTATTCTGCTCTAGAAATGAAAGAACCTAATTTTTTAGTCAGGGCTGGATCCGCCAGTGCGTGAAATAGTTTTTTGGACTAGACTAAATTGATGACACTCCATTAGGTGCTTTTCATAATTGATAAATCCACTCGGCTACTTGACAAAATGTTGGCAAATACCAAGTGTCACAGTTGACTGATCATCTTACGATGGCAGTTATCAAAATGGTCTCCATTGTGACCAAACTGGTTCTAATTGTACATCTCGCCTTTAAAGGTAATGTATTTATTTATTTGCATTTAATTATTCTTTAATGAGGATTACACTCAGAACGCATATTTTCCATTTTATCACTGCTATCAATTGACACTTTTCTAGTGCAAAATATTTTATTAATATTTATAAAATATTTTAAATGGGTAGCACTGTCAATAAAAAAAAAGTTTAGGTGGCCGATTAGACACAACAAAACAATAATATATATTATGCAGGTAAAATAACATTTTAAAAATATATTATACAGGTAAAATAACATTTTAAAAATATATTGTATACTTTTATGCCTGGTATAACAGAACAAGCTCAGATTCATGTTCACATGAAAAACATGACAAAAAAGTATTATCAGTATTTATTTTCAGCAAAGGCATTTTTGCCAATGGCATGCTTCAGTCATGTGCACCAGTTTGGCCACGATGATTGGAGGTACTCTTATTCATTTGAAAATTGCAAGATTGCCTGTCAAAGGAATGAACAATGCGTAATTATGGAAAGGAGTTATTGGTCAGGAAATTGTGACAATGGCAAAGTATTTGTGAATACCCGAAGTTCTAAATTTAATGATAAACTCTGTATATTTGGTAAGTTGAATTTTTAAATTGATTTTTAAAGAAATTTACAGCCAACTTTTCAAAGACTAATAAACGTCAGGACGTCATGTGAATCTGGTGCTCCCATTGGCCAATCGAGAGATTGCCCTAACCAATGTGAGCCCTGGATTCGCACGACATCCTCTGGAGGTAATGTGCAAGGCAGGCGTAAAGTAGTGTTAGTGTTAACCGTGCATAGACCTTTGAAAGGTATATGGTGTTAACCTAATGTACTCCAAATTATGTTCAAACTCTTTGATAATTTAAATGCAGTATCATATAATATATATACACGTAATATTATTTTAACGTTATTGGAATATTTGCTCCCTCAGGTTACCTTATAAGAACCAGCTGAGGTTGAGGTAATGTTATGGTGAGAGGGGTGGGTGGATTATGGGTTTACTTCCTGTATTTCTGCACCTGATGGGCTAATTAGGACAGGCAGGGACCATGGCAATGAGACGGTGGATGAAAATATTATGGAGATGCTATCTGTTGGGTGGGTTGGTCCATCAGATTAAGAAATTGTTTTAATAAATGAATCCACAAAGGTCATCCCATATAGTTACTTAGAAATATTATCTAGCAATGATTTAGAAATACAAACAATATAATTTACATTACAGGTGTTCCGTGTATTCCTCCTGTCGACAGCCCTGGTTCTACAATCAAGTCAATGACTGGCAGTACTTATACCACAGGCCGTCAAATCACATACGAATGTCAGTCAAATACACCAGTCCACGTAGCTGGAGATGTCACCATTGTTTGTGATCGTTATGGAGAATGGATCGGAAGACCCATGGTCTGCACTGGTAAGATTATATTGTCTAAATACTGTAACAATACTTTTATCACAAGCAAGGTTCCACTGCAAATTGTAGTTATATTACACCCTAGTTGGAACAATATTGCTCTTGTGAAAGACGTGGTATTATAAGTAATTTTATGAGCATTACATATGAGATTACTAGAGATTTTAGTGCAAATGCTCTTGCGGGAGTATTTTTTCTTGATGTTGCTTACAAATAACAGACGTTTTGTGTTACAACACTGTTAATAATACAGCCATTGCATAATTGGTCATCTGGTATTTTCTCAAAAATCCAAACCAAGCGTGTGTCAAAATACTGTGTGAAAAATAAACATTATAAGCCGCTTATTAGATAATACAGTCATTCATCGCCGAAGTTGTGCAGCAGTTCGAAGGAATATATGACCCGATCATCTACGCATTGCAACGACCATCTTTTACCTTGTAGATTGAGCTCAATGGAGCAGTCAGTTATTCATGAAATTTCCACAATATCTGAAAATTTAGGTGGGAAGCCTCTTAGCTTCGGTTGTGCCCTTTGCTAACCATTTATCTGCCTGCAGAAAATGAAATTTCTAGCAAAAATAAAAAATAAATTTATGGAATAAATAATTTAATAATAATTTATGTATTTTTCATTTAATGTATGTCTGTGATCGTTATCGGCGGCCATTTTGCACCTTTCTCTTGCTTTGGAAATACCCAGATATGTGCGCTTATTTAGCGAGCCTCGTTGCTATGCTTATGACTTCAAATGCTTGATTGCAATGGATAACGCCACAAACATATAATGGCTGTTTTTGTTTTTTCAAGGCAAGATCAAAGTTAAATTTTTCATTTTCTTTCGCCCCCCGCTTTCCATCACAAATTTTATTCTCGTTGCACTAGAACTTCAAAACTTGATCAAAACAGTGATATATTTTTCATTCCTTGGATGCCAAATATGAACTATTCATCATATGAAGAAGAAAAAAAGCACAAAATTTACACCATATTTGAAGCATAAGTATTTATCATTCATTGTTAGTGAAATTCATACTGAAACACCTACATCGCAGCAATCCCTTACACTTCAATATTAATGGTGTACCAATAACATTTTTGTAAAAGTTTTTTTTTAAATAATTTATATCTCCAATGTGTCACTTGTTAAATTAGCATGTTTTTTTTTTCAGAAAAGTTTCCTTGGAGACCATGCAGATCATTCAGACCAAAGAATGTGGTTATCTCCGAGACAATTGATCCTGTAAATTCTCTGGAAAATTGTAAAGAAAAATGCCAAGAAAAGAGCAATTGCTTTGGCATTGATTATTTAGGAACGAAATGTGGAATTGTTACTGAGACTGGGCTCACTGATTCATTTGTAGTTGCTTCTACCTACTGTGACATGGGTAAGCTAAGACCAATTGCCCATGCGGGTCATATAAGACAGTGTCTTGTAAGATGAAGATAATTTATCTTGTATTATACTCCACCAAGATTATTTTCCTATTGTTCAGAGCAGACAAAAACCAACAAAAATGTTAGTTAACTCCCTCCTGAGTTCAAAGTAAAATTGTTTTACGTAATAAAGGCAGTAAAAACAAACAAACAATCGAACAAAGTAGTAAATATGCCAAATAGAGTATAAGTCGAAGTCGGAATATAATCAACAAAAATGTTAGTTCACTCCCTCGTATTCGGGATATAACTGATACATAGTCAATTCATATTCCCAACCTTCTATTTTTTGATATGTCAGGTCATGATGATCCTGTGTACATATGATGCTACATTTGCAGAAACTTGTATGATCTGATCACAGAATATCTATCACAGGGATCGTTTTAACTCACTCACACTGGAGTAATATATAACTTTTGTGAATTATTCAAAGATTTGTTTGCAACTAATCATCAACATATGTCAAAACAAGCTTTAGGAGTCATTTAATTATATATATGTTACCATTAGCAGCTTTGTCTATTGATTATTGTCATAAGCTAGTCTGGCGTTTTGACTTGTTTGCAAGTTTATGACAATTATGTTTCAGTGATAATAAAATTTAACAAAGTTACACTCAGAGCCAATTACAATGAGTTATATTACTGGTAAAATAATCATGTCCACGGCCAGATTATTTGCCTCTTTTAGACTCTAGCTCTGAACTCGTAGGAAAAGCAACTTTCACACTATATTATGTAAGTGGAGCTACAATATACTATGAGTATCTTCAATGTCTCAGAACATAGCCTATCATTGCCAAATCGTAGCAAAATCATAGCTGTTCGTAGCCCCCTAGAAGCTTGGCTACGTAACGTGGTGATTGATAACAATTGTTAAGGAGTCCATCTACAACGTCCTATGACCTCATGCGACGTGCCTCGGCAGGCCCACAAATTTGTACAACTATAAACAAAATGTTGTTGATAAAAAATTGTTTTGATTAGACTCAAAGTTTTTTTTGCACTCCACAACATTTGATGAAGCCCACAGATTGGCTATGACACAATAAGATTGTTCCCAATCATAAGGCTGATCTCTTACGATGCCTGACGAAGTTGCTAGTCATGATAGCTCATAGTCAAAATGGTGAAGGTGTGAACTGGGCTAAAGAGGGTGCAATGAACATCTGGAACCCTGTGTTGGCCACTGGGGGTTTGAGGTCTTCACCTGCAGTGATACCACCTTTGATAATAATGTGGGTGAAGACTCCTAACCCAAGTAACCAACACAGGGCTCTACGCAATGCACACTGTTTGACTCCTAACCTAGCTCATGGTACATTTACACATTTCATTAAGCATAAGCCTTTGATAAATGGAAGCCCAGCTAGATGATTCAAGGCTTGTACTGCACTCTGCTAGAAAACGGTTTGGTTGATTTATGTGACCAAGATATTGGTTGACATTTCAATCTAATTTGTAAATTGAATCATCAAAATAATTAAGTCAACGATATAAAATGTTAACCAATACTGGCTGATTTGACCAAAAACCTCTATCACTCGCATATTGATAAACAATTATCAGTAAACAAAATAAATAATAATTTTAATACGTATACAATACTATGCTGTATTTACAGCTGGGTACTGTCAAGATCCTGGCTCCGGCACAGGAAGCAGATGGCTCAATCATGATCCTCACTACAGAACTGGCATGGTCATCAGATACGAATGTTTACCGGGTCAGATTCCGCTAAAAGGGCGAGCTACGCTGAAGTGCAGGAGGGACAGACAATGGAAAGATGAACCGCTATCATGTACAGGTGAGAAAAACAATTCAATTTCTTTGAGAGACACATCACATTGTATGAATCTCTCCTCAAGCAAGGATGTTAGTATATATATATAACCTTTTGCATAAACATCTCTGCGGTACTTATACAACAAACATAAAACCTTTGAAATGTCATGTGGGAAGATATTAGAAATGAGATCTTATTTTCAGCTTTTGTTAACAGCACTATATTGTAGTTCTTAATGCCTTTCCGCTAGACTCTTGACCGAGAGGAGATGGAAAGTTAGCATGCATTAAAATGGCATTTAACATCACTTGTGAGTCCTAAGTCTAAGGTTTATAAAGGTTAATACTCAGAAATAATGAGGAGACAGAAGCTAAGTGTGGACAAATGAACCTTTTATTGGCTTCACAAATATTCATATAGACATACAACACAAAGTGCCAAACACAAACCAGCAACACAACTCAAGTGGTTGCTCGAGTGGTAGCTATCACACCATGCAAACATAATTGGGAACACAAGTATTAAAACTTATTACTCATACAACTATGAAAACAACCTTATGGCATAGACACTGCCTATATTATGATTGAAATTTAAACAGAGATATTGGAGAAAAAAAACATGCATATACCATGTAAGTAGTGAATGCAAATAGTAACCAACTTACACTATATTAAGTCTATAAAACCAAATCTCAGAACAATTGAGATAATGATACTCACTGAATAATACAATCACAGCTCTGTAATTAAATCAGAGATAAAACTTGCAATTGACATTCAAATTCTTAGATTGATATTAGAGGAAATGATCATTTCTTATAATAATACATATAATAGGGGTGGGTGGTTGGGTTGAGAAATGAGAGCGAATGAATAGAAAGGAAGCGCTCCTCAGTTTTGTTCAATTAATTAATCGGATTATATTGACACGAATGCTTTTGACCTACAGGTAAGCCGGCGGCACCTGGAAGCAATTGCCTACTGATTATTAACTATATTTATCATCTCCATAAATGTAATTTATATTTGGCCTGCTCTGAGTGGGCTTCGCACAGTGCTTCCATGACATCTTCACAAACAATATATGTTACCACTTTGCTGCCATAAGGAAGACTTTCAAGATGCTTGTTAAATTTTGATCCACAGCAGCTTTTGATGACTGTTATGTTTTTTTTATCCATAGCAACTTTTGATTACTATACAGTGTACATTAAAATTTTTGCAAAACAGCTGATCCAGACTGGCAATGTCAAACGATGAAAACTGTGGATGGTCTGGGTTTCTGGCAAGCAACGCTTTCTTCAACCGACTGCCAAAAAACGTGTACCAAAAACTGGCAGTGTGTCGCATATGACTATCAAAACTATGACAGTGCATGTTATATGTACAATGGAAATGTTGCTCTTACACTCACATTATCCACAACAAGAAGACACTGTGCATTAAGTAAGTATTTCATTTTGTCATGACAACCACACAAAGTAGCTCTGCCCCTGGAACTGTTGCTTTCGCATACTAACTGGTATTATACTCCACCACATGACCTTTTCTACTGTTCTTTTGCGGGATATAACCAACAAAAATGTTAGTTTACTACCTCCTGAGTGCAAACTGAACTGTTATGCATTGTCAAAGGCATTAAAACAAAACAAACAATCAAACAAGTTAGTAAATATGCCTAATGGAGTATCAGTTAGCTATATCCCGAACAGGAGGGAATTAAATGTTAGTTAACTCCTTCCTATTTGGGATGTCACTAATGCGTATCCTCTGTGATTAGTCAGAGCAAATCTTCCTTTGAAAGTGGTACTCAAAACATCTAAGATGCGGTTCTACATATCTATTACGTGAATCGTTATTACACGCATAACAATTATCAATACCCTAATCGTTCACCTTGTTAAGAGCCTGTGTACAGACCTAGCCTTTACTGATCCTACTATAGTAATAAAGAGGTAATTATTATATTTCTATATGACAGAGGCTGAATGCAGTGACCCAGGCACTCCTCCGCATTCAGCCAGAAGTTTAAACACTATCACCACTTTCAAAGTTGGCCAAGTTGTTGTCTATGAGTGTGCCTCTGGCGCTCTTCATATTTCTGGCAGCAGAGTTCGAAGGTGCATGAGGGATGGATCATGGCTTGGGGCACCGATTACATGTTCAGGTAAAAGACATGCATTCTATTTTATGATTTGGTGGACTTTGGTATTGCAATGTGTTTAACTATTGGAATTACAATATTTTTGATGACCGAGGCTATTCGCACAGTCCCAGATAGTATTCCAAATCGTATCAATGTTGGCGCGATGTGGGTGATGTCAATACGATGTTGTAATGACAGCGGCCTTAATGGAAACGATGCAGGGCCGATTTGGAATGCTATCTGAGGTGGACTTCGGTATTGCAATAGTTTTGATGATGAGGCTATTGCATCGCAACAAACATCCAGAAGTCAAGGACTCTCTGTACTGCAAGATGTAGAGATTTTTTTCTGCCTTTTAGAGCTTGAAAAGCCTTTTTTGGCCAGGTTGATCACTGTGACTCAAGTTTGTATAAGGGACATCTTAGTAGAAGCTCAAGCCCAACCTTAATATTTAAATATGCATTGAAAAAATCACGTTTTTTCTTTTACTAAATGGTGGTTATGGCAACACCTCTCATTGGTTTCACATTAAATTTAAGCAGTTTTCACGGCTAGTTTTAGACAGTTGACATCCTTGGGTACGTTTTGGTAGAGACCAGTACTAGACCGAACATTGGTATGCTGCTATTTTTATGAGGTAATTTTTTTAGACTAGACTGACATATTGCTAACTTGCTGTTCTACTCCGGTTATCTCTACTAAAATTATCTTTTTTTTCACTGAAGATTTTTTATGGAATGTTCCAGACTCCAGCTACCAATGTGATCCGCAAAACCGTACTCAACCCTGGGTACCGATTGGTGATGCAGGAAACCACTTGTATACTGCATCCCAGACCATCGCAGTCAACTGTCCTGGGAAAGGAGCATCAAATGCTAAGTGTCTGACAAATGGAAGTTGGGCTTACATCCCTAATTGTGAAGGTAAGACCAGACTTTTTGCCAGCAAAAAATGTGAATGTGAATGTTTTGGTTTTCACACTTTGCTAGCTGGGTGGTCTAGTGGTAACACGCTCACCTGCTCCTCTGAAGGACCAGGGTTCCATCCCGGGCTCTGGCACCCTTCATGAGCAACATTGTAGCTGGATGTGGTTCAGATGAGATGTTAAATTGGCGGTCTCTTGTATATGCTTTCAATGCTGAGGCATGTAAAAGATCCCACTCAAAGGGTAAATGTGTACCATGGGTGGACTCCTCTCTCTCTCACCTTATCAATCAATCCTTGATAGTGGCAAGAACTTGCCTTAGAGGGCTGCACTCTCCATATCTATCTATCTATCTAGTATTTAGTACAAAGTACACACAATTTGTAAACTTTACTTCTACACTCTTCGAAGGCCAATCCAATTTTCTGGGCAGTATTTAGTCTTGAACATGGCGTTAACTGTTGGGGCATTAGAGCTTACATCAGCGCCATTACTGTTGTGGCCTATTGCCAAGTACCCATTACATAAAAAATTACTAATTACACACCATGAGCGAAATCTAATAGTTTATATATTTTAATAATTTTGGTGAGACTGCATTACACAACAGTAAATATTACACCTGGTCATTATTATACATTTTTCAGCAATTAAAACATTTCCATACGAAGCATACACTAGTTTTGAAATGCCTCCGAAAAAGTTCATATGGCTGGATAACCCTCTTTTGGAACCACTTATTGACGGAAACGCGAGCAACTGCTTTGATACTTCAACAATAAAAACCCAATCATACAGGATTTTATTCAAGGCCAAAGAACATATGAGAATAAAATCTGTCACTGTCACTTTGTCAGGTGTACCTGGATGCTCTCCATATCATGGTGCTCCGACGATAGAGATCGAGAACACCTCGCCGTGTAGTCAATATGCTAATTGTGGAGAACAACCCTTTTTGTCGCCCGTTGTTGGTATCAAGAATGACGCTTGTACGTATCTTTCTGTAGAAGGTGCAGTCTACACTGATAAAGTTATAGTTTTGATTAATAAACCAGTTTCCATTTGTTTTGTAGCTTTACAATAAAACACCTTTTAATTATTAACTTGTTTGTAATAAATGAATTATTCCACTCACATGTATTGTTGTTTTAATGACATTATTCTGGAAAAAACTACTCGTAAAAATAAATTTTGTATTACTTGTAAGTAATAAAAACTTTAATAAAGGGCAATAATATGAAGGGATGAATCTATGCACCAAAAAGAAACAACAAATCTTGCTATCTTTACAGCACAGAAAAAATACATAAGATTCTGCTTTAGCTTCAACTAGTTTATTGACTTAAAGCTAGCTTCAACAACAAATCATAATATATAATGTTATACATTTTATTGATATTATTGTCTAATAATGTTGATGCTTAAATAAATTGAAACAAAACAAAAACTGTTCAGTTATACATGTGCAAAATACATCTTGTGTGCATCATACATTATCACCATGCTGATCAAAACATTTGTTCTTTGACATGATAAAAGTCATATTATGATGTAACAACATGAAATTTATTGTTTATTAGAAGTTTTAAACATACTAAAGTTATTCAAAAATATTTTTTAATACAATAAAGACGTATCTCATATGAAAGGGTTTTTCTCTTCATTTCATAGTAAGGGTTCTGATTTTATATCAATTTTATTATTACAAGACATCTATAAAGGCGGTCATTTCATGTATTTTCAAAGGAAAGAAACTGCCCAATGTGCAAACATTGAACACCCATTGAAGTATCATAGGAGGCTAATGACTAGGCTGCTAATTACTCATTAGTCACACCACAGGCGTTTGCCATCATGACAGCCCTTAGCAAGTTAGTATACTGTAAGACCAAGACTACTGACTTTGTCAAGAACATCATTTACTCCCCCTGCATAACTGCCTCCAATGATGGGGCTAGTTTCAGTCAATAATATCACACTACACATCAAAAATGGCTATATTATAGACAAAAATAATTTTCCTTCTTATTCTAAGTGATAACTTCCATTATTTATGGATATTTACCACTTATATACAAGGGATTCCTTGCCTGTATGATGGGAAATGTTCAATTCTCATCTCTAATGCCAGATTTGCATATTTCACCATCTACACACATGATGGCACTTCCTGATTGGCCAATATCTCCCAAGTACAGTCTGCTGTCAGCTTTAAGCCAATTAAGTGACCTAACTGAGTAATCTTTTTTAAGAATTGAATGTAATCAATGCAAACAAAACAAATTGATATGCAATTTCACTGTTAGACAATCAATGCCATAATAATATGCTATTAAGCTAATTTGTTTGTATTTAAGTCTAACTGGTAAACTAGCAAAATAATTGCCAACAAGCTCAGGGCATTTCCTAATGTATTCAGCTACATTCTGATTGGCAGTTGCAAATGACATAGGGGGCTCTTGAGATGAGAAGCCAATTAAGGCAGTCAGTAGCCTTGGTATTAGTTAAAGTATAAGTGTGACATCACTGAGCAATGTCATATATGTTGGCAAACGCCTGTGGTCACACCGGGATCTTTCGTAGTAGGCGACAAAGCTTATAAGGAGACTCAGTGTGGTTCCTCAGGATATCGAAGGCCATATATACCTCTTGACATCTTCATCATCTTCTTTCTTTTTGATCAGAATGTCCTACATTGTTTTAGCATAGAGCTCATTCAGAGGCCACAAAAACTTAAATCAACCTGAACCTCACTTAGTGTTCTGATAAGTTTCATAGCTCTTTGAATCAAAGACAACCCGTGAAAGGGACAACAAGTAATGCGTTTGAAATATTTAATCATGTAAATTCACACTATATGAGGTTGACTCATAACACATACATTTCAAACAGTGTCTTTGAAACTATAAAATACATACCTCATAAGTGACATCCATTGACCATACACTCAGTCCTCTCAATAGGTTTTGTAATAAACTTCCTAAGGCTAACTTTATTCTACTTCCCAATTTCCTGAGACTTTTCCTCTCTTCCTGTCTTAGGGACTTAGCACAGGTCCTACCTCACCTGTCTGCTTCTACCCACTAAATCTAAGCTAAAATTTCCCTTGCTTATGTGCCTAGCTCAGCCAGTTGCCAAGGGAACCTAAGCAACATGCAGCAGCTTGCCAGGGTTAACTGAGCAAGTGCATATGAGCTCTATAATGGTTTACTGGTCAATGAATGTTGCTTATACAATTTCATACATAAATTCAAAAGACAAGTCTGGTAGTAGCAAGACATAAACATTAGATTTAGATATTAATTAATAATACCAATTTCATTGCATAGTCTTAATGTATCAGTAGTACAGGAGGGCACAAGTTTACCAAGCTATAAATAACTATATCAGACAATAATATATAGATAGAACATTTCGCATTGGCAAGGGGTAGTAGGCATCCATCTCCTACCATCCTGCGCTAGAAGAACCAATTTAGTAGGAATTCCAACACTAAAGAGAGTCATGTTTTACCACAAATTATGGATTTGGTTGTGAATGAACATGAATACATAGCATGATTAATATTGAAGCATCTAGGTCGTAGGAACATGCCTCACCATGAACAGAGTTAAGGTGATTTTAAATCTACAAAAAAACTATTTTTAAGAATTTTTTTTTATATGACTATGGTTAATCTGTGCAAAAAGATAACTCTGAAACTGCTGACAATACAAGTCAACTATCAAAATTAGCCAAACTGCAAAATATAACGGTATGTATAATTACAAACAGAAAAGTTAATGCTTGTAGAGAACCACTGTTTAGGAATAAAAATGTAATGGCAGCCAATGTTGGTCAGCATTGCAATAATGTTGATCTGACCTGAAATGTGAAACAATGTTGCTATGACTTGGCATGTGAAACAATGTTGATCTGACTTGGCATGTGAAACAATGTTGATCTGATCTGGCATGTGAAACAATGTTGCTATGACCAGGCATGTGAAACATTGTTGATCTGACCTGGCATGTGAAACAATGTTGAACTGACCTGGCATGTGAAACAATGTTGCTATGACCAGGCATGTGAAACAATGTTGATCTGACCTGGCATGTGAAACAATGTTGATCTGATCTGGCATGTGAAACAATGTTGATCTGACTTGGCATGTGAAACAATGTTGATCTGATCTGGCATGTGAAACAATGTTGCTATGACCAGGCATGTGAAACATTGTTGATCTGACCTGGCATGTGAAACAATGTTGAACTGACCTGGCATGTGAAACAATGTTGCTATGACCAGGCATGTGAAACAATGTTGATCTGACCTGGCATGTGAAACAATGTTGCTATGACCAGGCATGTGAAACATTGTTGATCTGACCTGGCATATGAAACAATGTTGATCTGATCTGGCATGTGAAACAATGTTGCTATGACCAGGCATGTGAAACAATGTTGATCTGACCTGGCATGTGAAACAATGTTGAACTGATCTGGCATGTGAAACAATGTTGCTATGACCAGGCATGTGAAACAATGTTGATCTGACCTGGCATGTGAAACAATGTTGATCTGATCTGGCATGTGAAACAATGTTGATCTGACTTGGCATGTGAAACAATGTTGATCTGATCTGGCATTTGAAACAGTGTTGCTATGACCAGGCATGTGAAACATTGTTGATCTGACCAGGCATGTGAAACAATTTTTTATATGACTATGGTTAATCTGTGCAAAAAGATAACTCTGAAACTGCTGACAATACAAGTCAACTATCAAAATTAGCCAAACTGCAAAATATAACGGTACGTATAATTACAAACAGAAAAGTTAATGCTTGTAGAGAACCACTGTTTAGGAATAAAAATGTAATGGCAGCCAATGTTGGTCAGCATTGCAATAATGTTGATCTGACCTGAAATGTGAAACAATGTTGCTATGACCAGGCATGTGAAACAATGTTGATCTGACTTGGCATGTGAAACAATGTTGATCTGATCTGGCATGTGAAACAATGTTGCTATGACCAGGCATGTGAAACATTGTTGATCTGACCTGGCATGTGAAACAATGTTGAACTGACCTGGCATGTGAAACAATGTTGCTATGACCAGGCATGTGAAACAATGTTGATCTGACCTGGCATGTGAAACAATGTTGATCTGATCTGGCATGTGAAACAATGTTGATCTGACTTGGCATGTGAAACAATGTTGATCTGATCTGGCATGTGAAACAATGTTGCTATGACCAGGCATGTGAAACATTGTTGATCTGACCTGGCATGTGAAACAATGTTGAACTGACCTGGCATGTGAAACAATGTTGCTATGACCAGGCATGTGAAACAATGTTGATCTGACCTGGCATGTGAAACAATGTTGCTATGACCAGGCATGTGAAACATTGTTGATCTGACCTGGCATATGAAACAATGTTGATCTGATCTGGCATGTGAAACAATGTTGCTATGACCAGGCATGTGAAACAATGTTGATCTGATCTGGCATGTGAAACAATGTTGATCTGACTTGGCATGTGAAACAATGTTGATCTGATCTGGCATGTGAAACAATGTTGCTATGACCAGGCATGTGAAACATTGTTGATCTGACCTGGCATGTGAAACAATGTTGAACTGACCTGGCATGTGAAACAATGTTGCTATGACCAGGCATGTGAAACAATGTTGATCTGACCTGGCATGTGAAACAATGTTGCTATGACCAGGCATGTGAAACATTGTTGATCTGACCTGGCATATGAAACAATGTTGATCTGATCTGGCATGTGAAACAATGTTGCTATGACCAGGCATGTGAAACAATGTTGATCTGACCTGGCATGTGAAACAATGTTGAACTGATCTGGCATGTGAAACAATGTTGCTATGACCAGGCATGTGAAACAATGTTGATCTGACCTGGCATGTGAAACAATGTTGATCTGATCTGGCATGTGAAACAATGTTGATCTGACTTGGCATGTGAAACAATGTTGATCTGATCTGGCATTTGAAACAGTGTTGCTATGACCAGGCATGTGAAACATTGTTGATCTGACCAGGCATGTGAAACAATTTTTTATATGACTATGGTTAATCTGTGCAAAAAGATAACTCTGAAACTGCTGACAATACAAGTCAACTATCAAAATTAGCCAAACTGCAAAATATAACGGTACGTATAATTACAAACAGAAAAGTTAATGCTTGTAGAGAACCACTGTTTAGGAATAAAAATGTAATGGCAGCCAATGTTGGTCAGCATTGCAATAATGTTGATCTGACCTGAAATGTGAAACAATGTTGCTATGACTTGGCATGTGAAACAATGTTGATCTGACATGGCATGTGAAACAATGTTGATCTGATCTGGCATGTGAAACAATGTTGCTATGACCAGGCATGTGAAACATTGTTGATCTGACCTGGCATGTGAAACAATGTTGAACTGACCTGGCATGTGAAACAATGTTGCTATGACCAGGCATGTGAAACAATGTTGATCTGACCTGGCATGTGAAACAATGTTGATCTGATCTGGCATGTGAAACAATGTTGATCTGACTTGGCATGTGAAACAATGTTGATCTGATCTGGCATGTGAAACAATGTTGCTATGACCAGGCATGTGAAACATTGTTGATCTGACCTGGCATGTGAAACAATGTTGAACTGACCTGGCATGTGAAACAATGTTGCTATGACCAGGCATGTGAAACAATGTTGATCTGACCTGGCATGTGAAACAATGTTGCTATGACCAGGCATGTGAAACATTGTTGATCTGACCTGGCATATGAAACAATGTTGATCTGATCTGGCATGTGAAACAATGTTGCTATGACCAGGCATGTGAAACAATGTTGATCTGACCTGGCATGTGAAACAATGTTGAACTGATCTGGCATGTGAAACAATGTTGCTATGACCAGGCATGTGAAACAATGTTGATCTGACCTGGCATGTGAAACAATGTTGCTATGACCAGGCATGTGAAACAATGTTGATCTGATTTGGCATGTGAAACAATGTTGATCCGATCTGGCATGTGCAACAATGTTGATCTGATCTGGCATGTGAAACAATGTTGCTATGACCAGGCATGTGAAACATTGTTGATCTGACCTGGCATGTGAAACAATGTTGAACTGACCTGGCATGTGAAACAATGTTGCTATGACCAGGCATGTGAAACAATGTTGATCTGATCTGGCATGTGAAACAATATTGATCTGACTTGGCATGTGAAACAATGTTGATCTGATCTGGAATATGAAACAATGTTGCTATGACCAGGCATGTGAAACATTGTTGATCTGACCTGGCATGTGAAACAATGTTGAACTGACCTGGCATGTGAAACAATGTTGATCTGATCTGGCATGTGAAACAATGTTGATCTGACCTGGCATGTGAAACAATGTTGCTATGACCAGGCATGTGAAACATTGTTGATCTGACCTGGCATTTGAAACAATGTTGATCTGATCTGGCATGTGAAACAATGTTGCTATGACCAGGCATGTGAAACATTGTTGATCTGACCTGGCATGTGAAACAATGTTGAACTGACCTGGCATGTGAAATAATGTTGCTATGACCAGGCATGTGAAACAATGTTGATCTGATCTGGCATGTGAAACAATGTTGCTATGACCAGGCATGTGAAACAATGTTGATCTGACCTGGCATTTGAAACAATGTTGATCTGATCTGGCATGTGAAACAATGTTGCTATTACCAGGCATGTGAAACATTGTTGATCTGACCTGGCATGTGAAACAATGTTGAACTGACCTGGCATGTGAAACAATGTTGCTATGACCAGGCATGTGAAACAATGTTGATCTGACCTGGCATGTGAAACAATGTTGCTATGACCAGGCATGTGAAACATTGTTGATCTGACCTGGCATATGAAACAATGTTGATCTGATCTGGCATGTGAAACAATGTTGCTATGACCAGGCATGTGAAACAATGTTGATCTGATCTGGCATGTGAAACAATGTTGATCTGACTTGGCATGTGAAACAATGTTGATCTGATCTGGCATGTGAAACAATGTTGCTATGACCAGGCATGTGAAACATTGTTGATCTGACCTGGCATGTGAAACAATGTTGAACTGACCTGGCATGTGAAACAATGTTGCTATGACCAGGCATGTGAAACAATGTTGATCTGACCTGGCATGTGAAACAATGTTGCTATGACCAGGCATGTGAAACATTGTTGATCTGACCTGGCATATGAAACAATGTTGATCTGATCTGGCATGTGAAACAATGTTGCTATGACCAGGCATGTGAAACAATGTTGATCTGACCTGGCATGTGAAACAATGTTGAACTGATCTGGCATGTGAAACAATGTTGCTATGACCAGGCATGTGAAACAATGTTGATCTGACCTGGCATGTGAAACAATGTTGATCTGATCTGGCATGTGAAACAATGTTGATCTGACTTGGCATGTGAAACAATGTTGATCTGATCTGGCATTTGAAACAGTGTTGCTATGACCAGGCATGTGAAACATTGTTGATCTGACCAGGCATGTGAAACAATTTTTTATATGACTATGGTTAATCTGTGCAAAAAGATAACTCTGAAACTGCTGACAATACAAGTCAACTATCAAAATTAGCCAAACTGCAAAATATAACGGTACGTATAATTACAAACAGAAAAGTTAATGCTTGTAGAGAACCACTGTTTAGGAATAAAAATGTAATGGCAGCCAATGTTGGTCAGCATTGCAATAATGTTGATCTGACCTGAAATGTGAAACAATGTTGCTATGACTTGGCATGTGAAACAATGTTGATCTGACATGGCATGTGAAACAATGTTGATCTGATCTGGCATGTGAAACAATGTTGCTATGACCAGGCATGTGAAACATTGTTGATCTGACCTGGCATGTGAAACAATGTTGAACTGACCTGGCATGTGAAACAATGTTGCTATGACCAGGCATGTGAAACAATGTTGATCTGACCTGGCATGTGAAACAATGTTGATCTGATCTGGCATGTGAAACAATGTTGATCTGACTTGGCATGTGAAACAATGTTGATCTGATCTGGCATGTGAAACAATGTTGCTATGACCAGGCATGTGAAACATTGTTGATCTGACCTGGCATGTGAAACAATGTTGAACTGACCTGGCATGTGAAACAATGTTGCTATGACCAGGCATGTGAAACAATGTTGATCTGACCTGGCATGTGAAACAATGTTGCTATGACCAGGCATGTGAAACATTGTTGATCTGACCTGGCATATGAAACAATGTTGATCTGATCTGGCATGTGAAACAATGTTGCTATGACCAGGCATGTGAAACAATGTTGATCTGACCTGGCATGTGAAACAATGTTGAACTGATCTGGCATGTGAAACAATGTTGCTATGACCAGGCATGTGAAACAATGTTGATCTGACCTGGCATGTGAAACAATGTTGCTATGACCAGGCATGTGAAACAATGTTGATCTGATTTGGCATGTGAAACAATGTTGATCCGATCTGGCATGTGCAACAATGTTGATCTGATCTGGCATGTGAAACAATGTTGCTATGACCAGGCATGTGAAACATTGTTGATCTGACCTGGCATGTGAAACAATGTTGAACTGACCTGGCATGTGAAACAATGTTGCTATGACCAGGCATGTGAAACAATGTTGATCTGATCTGGCATGTGAAACAATATTGATCTGACTTGGCATGTGAAACAATGTTGATCTGATCTGGAATATGAAACAATGTTGCTATGACCAGGCATGTGAAACATTGTTGATCTGACCTGGCATGTGAAACAATGTTGAACTGACCTGGCATGTGAAACAATGTTGATCTGATCTGGCATGTGAAACAATGTTGATCTGACCTGGCATGTGAAACAATGTTGCTATGACCAGGCATGTGAAACATTGTTGATCTGACCTGGCATTTGAAACAATGTTGATCTGATCTGGCATGTGAAACAATGTTGCTATGACCAGGCATGTGAAACATTGTTGATCTGACCTGGCATGTGAAACAATGTTGAACTGACCTGGCATGTGAAATAATGTTGCTATGACCAGGCATGTGAAACAATGTTGATCTGATCTGGCATGTGAAACAATGTTGCTATGACCAGGCATGTGAAACAATGTTGATCTGACCTGGCATTTGAAACAATGTTGATCTGATCTGGCATGTGAAACAATGTTGCTATTACCAGGCATGTGAAACATTGTTGATCTGACCTGGCATGTGAAACAATGTTGATCTGATCTGGCATGTGAAACAATGTTGCTATGACCAGGCATGTGAAACAATGTTGATCTGACCTGGCATTTGAAACAATGTTGATATGACCTAGCATGCTATCTAGGTAATTGGGATTCAACTGTAATTCGTTTTTACTGAATTGATAAATAACATAGTTTAGCAGGATTATGGACTACGATCACCACACTGTCTGTGTAAATTGCCCCATTAGTGACAAGATAAGTGCATGCATTGTCTATTAATCCATCATCATGATGCACAGGAGCTAAGAAAGCGTTCCCGCACGACACGCCACCACTACACATCGTTGACGATTTATCAACCTCGATGGTCGGTGCTCCGAGGTACGGTGAGCATCCTGATTGGTCTCGAAGGGTTACAGTGATGGATTTCAATCTAATATGTTCCTTTGCCTTGAATAAAATCCTATACGGCATGTCTCTGATGTTGGATGTATTGAAACATGTCTCTCTTTGAGTGTCGACGAGTGTGTTCAGCGGAGGATGGTCCAGCCAAATTTGTTGCGATGACCCACTGAAGGTGTAGTAAGCTTCGAATGAATATTCTGGTTTTGCCACTATAAATTAAAATAAAATTATAAGATGAGATAACATGATAATTCAATATTTTTTTTAAACAAAATTGCATAAGCCCAGAAAATTTTATTTGCAAAGCATTTGTCAGTAATGTATGTGCCAGTATCTTAATTATTGCTAAGGCACAACTGAAGTATTTACACTACTATGGGAGATACTACCTGTATCAAAGAAGACCATTAAGAAGCTCCACTGCCTATAACTTCAATTGCAATGCAGGGAATTATGGGGGAAGTAGGCGCAACCCTCAATGCCCTATACTCGTGGATAACAATTTGATACATTCACTTTTAAATGCTCTGTCCCAAAAATTAAAATAAAAAACAAGGAAAACGACTAAGCAGGGACTTATTTAGTACAGTCTTATAAACACTAATAAGGCTAATTTTAAGGCTAATTTAGGGTACATAAAAGCCTGATATCTGTCTTACCAGAGATTCCATGATGCTTGGGCACACCCTTAACCGACCAATGATTAAATTCTTGTCACCTGACTTCAGGGTAAAATTATAATCGAATAAATATGATACTCATACCTTCACAATTAGGAATATATTCCCAACTCCCATTTCTTAAACATTTGGTCTTTGTCCATCCTATTCCCGGACAATTAACCGCAAAGGTTTGAGACACATCGAAAAGTCGGTTGGCCATGTTTGCAGCGATTGTCCAAGGCTGAATGTGTCTGCTTGAGTTACATTTGGTGGTTAGGTCTGAAATGAATTAAATTAAAATTTTATAATTTGGGTACCATCCCCAGAGTTACAGTTTAATAAATATTTGATATTGGTTAACTAGCACAGAACCAAGGTTATAATCACTGGAAAGCACTTTGTACCTGAACTGCTACTACTACTACCACCACTACTACTACTATTACTATTACTACTACTACTACTATTAATACTACTACTACTACTACTACAACAACTACTACTACTACTACTACTATTACTACTACTACTATTACTACTACTACCACCACTGCCACTACTACTACTATTAATACTACTACTACTACTACTGCTGCTATTACTACTACTACTACCACTGCCACTACTACTCCTACTACTACTACTACTACTACTACTACTACTACTACTACTACTACTACTACTACTACTACTACTACCACTGCCACTACTACTACTACTACTACTACTACTACTACTATTAATACTATTACTACTACTACTACTACAACTACTACTACTACTACTACCACTGCCACTACTACTCCTACTACTACTACTACTACTACTACTACTACTACTACTACTACTACTACCACTGCCACTACTACTACTACTACTACTACTACTATTAATACTACTACTACTACTACTACTACAACTACTACTACTATTACTACTACTATTAATACTATTGCACTATCACTTCCTTGGATCAAATAAAATACTAATGCCCTGGCACCAGTCAATACCTGTATACTATAATCACAAGTATTGTTGGAAATACTTACCATCCAGTTCTCAAAAAGGTTAACACTAACCCATCATCTTCAAATTTTAATGTAGCCTATACATATTTAATTGTACACTCTTGTAGCAATTTAATCCTTGTGATGTAATAAATCATTATTTATTGATTTATTGTGGTACCACTGTCCGGGATGGCATACCCAACATAATTATCTTGCAATAATTCAGTACTTTGATACTTGCCTGCTTCGCAGTGTGTTTGAAAGAGGGAATAGACAAGCGATTGGCTAGGAGACTTCGATGAGACATCTTTGGTATAGCAATCCCAACGGTCTGTCAGTTGCAGGGATTTGCATGACCTGCTGAATCTGCATGAACTCTTACACCCACTTGCATCTCTCTTTTCGATTGTTGTGGTACTTCCATGAACAACAAGCCCAAATTTACCCTGGTCACAGTCGAACCCAATTAGAGCTGGAAACACAATATATTCATCAAGTTTCAAGATTCCGAGAGTATGAACAACAACATCCAGGCTGCACTCAGATATCAGGTCCCCAGACTTGATACCCAAGGAACTGAAAGTCAAAACGATTATCGCACAACTTAAAAATGCCCTACATGCCTACAAGGGTAATTCATGCAAGTGTGCCTTATGCAAATAGACAATTTTATGCAAATAGACAAATTTATGCAAATAGACAATTTTTATGCAAATAGACAATTTTATGCAAATAGACAATTTTATGCAGAAAGAAAATTTTATGCAAATAGACAATTTTATGCAAATAGACAATTTTATGCAAAAAGACAATTTTATGCAATAGACAATTTTAAAGATTTAACTTCAATTATAATTTTATTACTATTGTTAAAATATTCCATATTTTATTGAATGTCGGAAAATAGTAAATATTTGCTAACATTCTTTATGTTTTTCAACACCCGACAATAAATGAACAGTTGTTTTGTATTGTATTTTATTATATTGTATTGTAGCGTATTGTATTGTAAGTAGCAGTGATGGTTGCATGTGGAAGTTGTTTTGTTTTTGTTTTGCTAGAGGATAACATTTTATTTTTTTCGGAGGTTTGTGGTCTTAAAGGAACAAGATTAAAACAAGTTCATATTGAAACATTTTGTAAAAGTGTACTGTTAAGATTTCTTTAGAATTATGTTGAGAATGATAGGCTATAAGCAAAACTAAACTATAAATTAAAAAAGAAGAAATGTTTTGTAGGCTTATATGGCTAATTGTGCCACATGCGTTTTCCATGCGTTTATCCAAATGCATGGAAAACGCATAGTTTTTGCCTCATTATAATTAGCAAAAAACCATGCGTTTATCCTTCTCATGGAAAACGCACGTGGCACATTTGGCCATGTAGATTTAGATCTAAAGAACTCTTAGGTATTTACTTCGTTCGCGACAGTATGTTGTTCCAGATTTTGTCTCAAGTGTTGTGGCTGTTACATTTGAGTGTACACACAATTTCCATGGGTGCAGCCCGTAAGACAAGCATGATTCGTCGCGTTCGCAGATGTCCTGGCACTCTCGTTCAGAAGCTACGACAAATTTTGTTCCGGGAACATCAATTTTCCTATGGGATGAGCATTGTACCTCTGAAAGAAGAAATTCTTTCAAAAAAACCGAAATATATTTTGACATCTTTACTTTTCAATACGTTACTTAATATGATAGCCTGAATTAAATAGTAAACCATCAGGCAAATGTAACCATTTTGTACCCAGATGTTAACTTTTAAACACGTGCAATAAAAAAAGGAATGCTGGAATTGATCAAGGCATCCCATGCACATGAAATAATTATCAAGGAACTCTATGATAGTACTTTGTCAGTAACTGGGTAGCTTCCATATCATCTGGACAGTTCTGTGTCATCAAAACCACGACAAGTTATTGACAGTTTGACACAACAACTATGATCTAAAAAAAATGTCTGATTGGTTGGTGATCGCTAACAGATGATAATCTGATTGGATGGTCTCATAAGAGAAATGCACAATTACACTCTATTACTATAGCAACAGAAACTTTGAAATAATTACTAATAATCTTCTATTTTAAGCCAAACAAAATCTTAACAATATCTTATAATTCAAATAATGAATTGGAGAACAACAACAAAAAAAAAAAAAAAGAATATAAGTGTTCAGACAGAATTAGTCAGATTTCAGAATTTTGATAAGGTAGATTGATTAAATTAATGGAAAAGGTAAGCTTGACAACAACAATTGCTGCGTAACATTAAAATGTTTCAGCTCCTACAAGGATTAGCTATGGCCACACCAACTTACATATAGTGAAAGAAATCTCAGGTAAAGGTGATTGGCTTTAAATAAGTCATCATGGAACAGAACAGCTATCGTAAAACCTACAGGAGTGTGCCTCATCAATTGGTTTTCACAGAAGAAGAACTGTAAGCTCAGCTACAGTCCAGAAATATTGAGAAGGAGTGAAAATCAAACTCTGGCTACCTTCACAGAAAACAGCCAGGACTCAGTAAAATATTGTAAGAAATGTCTGATGTATTTTCTAAGCACTCCAGTCTATCCTATTTTTAAAATATTGACTTATTTTGTTGTAGATGCTCGGTACAGTGTACAGCACAATATAAAATTCCTATATCTGTAACTACTGATACCTGAGCATGTAATTGGTGTCCCAGACCATTGCAAGTCCCTCATGCATCTGCGTACTTTGCTGCCCGAAATAAAGATGGCGTTTGAAGCACACTCGTAAACGACCACTTGGCCAACTTTGAAAGTGGAGGCAGTGATTAAACTTCTGGTTGAACTCGGGGGGATTCCGGGGTTACTACACTCTGCGGCTAAATAAATATAGTAATCGATTTAACACATGACTGGGCAGGATACACCCTTTTCACGCGGCAGCCATGTTGGCATTTTTGACTCATTGACCTCATTTTAAATACGTCATATACTATGACATCATAATTGACCATTGTTCTTGCATTCGGTGACCTCACCATGGTCATTGTCTACTGATTACATCACAATACTATGGCTGATGGCAAAAAAGAGGCGAGCCAAATTCCAGCTACCTGGCAGCTACCCGAAAGTACTAATGAATTTGACCCCTTTAAGGGTTGCAAAGACTAGTTTTGTCTATGCTAAAAGTTAGACATAAAAGTTAATTTTTGTTTTCTACCGGCGCTTTCTCAACCGGACACTCCAAAAAGCTACCGTTTGCGTTACGGTAAGAAACGTAATTTTTTCAATTATTTTGATTTATTACATCTTCGACATGCTCGGAAAATTCCGAAAAAATTCTAGAAAGTAAACCTTTGCCCTAAGTACCTTTTGGCGCAAAAACGGAAAAATCACGTTTGACCGTTTTCGAGGAATATGCGATAGCGAAGCTAGCTACCTGGCAGCTACCCGAATCTAAGACCTAATTACACCCACTTAACGGGTGCACAGGTCAGTTTTACATATTGCAAAAGTTAGATACAAAAGTTAATTTTTGTTTTTTACCGGTACTGTCCCAACCGGTCAACCGGTAAATTTACAATCGCAGCTACGGCAAAAGAGGTTGTTTTTGAGTTTTTTTGATATTTCAGAGCCGTAACCCTTCGGAAAATTCTGGAAAAATTCTAAAATGTAGACCTATGCCAAATGTATCTTTGTGTCAAAATCGGTAAAGATCCGTGAAACCGTTTACGAGAGGGTGGTAAAAAAGAGGCGAGCCAAATTCCAGCTACCTGGCAGCTACCCGAAAGTACTAATGAATTTGACCCCTTTAAGGGTTGCAAAGACTAGTTTTGTCTATGCTTAAAGTTAGACACAAAAGTTAATTTTTGTTTTCTACCGGCGCTTTCTCAACCGGACACTCCAAAAAGCTACCGTTTGCGTTACGGTAAAAAATGTCATTTTTTCAATTATTTTGATTTATCACATCTTCGACGTGCTCGGAAAATTCTGAAAAAATTCTAGAACGTAAACCTTTGCCCTAAGTATCTTTTGGCGCAAAAACGGAAAAATTACACTCAACTGTTTTTGAGTTATATACATGGAAAGTTCGGGTAGCTGCCAGGTAGCTGTCAGGTAGCTGGGTTCGGGTAGCTAACTTTACACCTTCAGGTAGCTGCCGGGTAGCTGTCAGGTAGCTAGGTTCGGGTAGCCAACTTCACTGATCTTGTTGTTTAGCTTGTTCTACTGCAGTACAATTCTATGGTTACTGATCAGTTATGTCTAAAACATTCATTTATGCATTTTGAATGTGGTAACTAAAAGAAATTTATCCAAAATTGAAAGCTATGATCACTGTAGAGCTCATGTGTGAAAATTATAATGATTTTGTAATTGTCAGGATAGTAGAAATTTTACCAAAGCAAACTGTTAAAACATTTATATATGTTACAGATCACAATCTCCTATCAGTCTCGCAGTTAACCTGATCTCTCAGAGATTAGAGAGACTACTCGTAATAAATATCTGGCATTGACAAAACTAAAATTAGTCACAGTTATATTGCGTGATAGGTCGAGAGGCCAGATAAAAAAATGTTAGTTAACTTCCGAATATGAGGGATGTAACTAACTAAAACTTCATCAATTTGGAATATTTACTAATTGTTTGGATTGTTTTGTTTACTGCCTTGTTCAGTTAGCATCTAAGAGGAAGTTAACTTACATTTTTGTTGGTGTATATCCCTCCCAGAACAATAGGAAAACTAGTCAACTCCCTCCTTAGTGCAAACTGTCCTTTAATTGCTTAATAACAACAGTTAAACAAATCAAAAAATCTAACAAATTAGCAAATATGTCTAGTGGAGTATATGTTAGTTATATCCCTCATTGTCACATTGGCTATGACTTGTACATACAAAATTATCTTTGGGACAAATACAAAACTGATTGTACAGTAGAAGATTGCTATACATGTCAACTAAATGGTACTGTGTAACACGCTAGATTTCACACTATACTTTTTGACATACAAGGGGCACCCATGCTAGCATCCTCATTGAGACAAAATGGGTGTCCCTTGACTTCCTTGACCCTCTATGTTTCTCTTTTTTCATGTAATCCAAACCATCATTGTACTTAATTTTTGGGTCAAATAAATTCATTTCATTGTCATTGTCATTGTCATTGTCAGGAGGTAACTAACACTTTTGCGTGAGGATATTATCAACAAGAACGTCAGTTAACTCCCTTCTATTTGGGATATTACTATTACTTACTAATGCCATGGTGGAGTGTTGTTGAATCTGATGTGAGGGTCAGAGCTATATTGCCATTGTATAGCGTACAGGTAGACGTGTTGGTTTGATGGTCATATGCTGAGCACTGCCAGTTCATGATGCAAGTTTGCTTACACATTTCCGCAGTCAAATTTAGACTTGAAAAGCCAATTCCATCCACCTTTTGTTGGGGTAGAATGGCATCTGTTGGAATAGCTATCAACAGATTAAATTCAGATTCATTTTATTTTGACCACTATTATTAAAACACGTGATACAATAAAGTGATTTTCAATTAACCAACATTGAGCAGGGTGACCCCTCTAAGATGATCATGTCATCGCTGCCGAGGGGCCACCCACAAATCAACACTAACTGTGGAAAATTACAATAATGACAGTGCCTGGATTAAACTTTGTTAGTCCTAAATCAGGTCCACATAATATAATGTTCAGTAATATTCTGCCAGTATGAGAAGTTATTAATTACCTAAGTAATATTCTGATATTGTTATGGAGTGTAGTGTAAATAGATTTATATCAGGAAGGTTTTGGGAACACTATGAATTAAGTTAAAAGAGTATTATTCAATAATATTACGAGCTAACATTCTCAGATGAAATCAAATACTTTCTTGTGCAATGTAAATTTTGACATATGTCTTTTTTTACCTCATTATGTCAGTAAAATTCATTCATTCACTGCAATTAAGTTCAAAGATTCATAAAATGGAATACAGAAGAGTTTTAAATTCAATGTTCTCTAAAGACTAAGGTGAGGTTTACTGCTCACCACAGACGCAGCCAATCAAATTAAAGTAATATACATTCCTGAAATGAATTTTATTATCTATTACAATATTAGTAGTAGGATTAATGTGGTACTGTCGCCAGAACGTAAACCATTTTCCAACAGGTGTCTCTGTAACGCTTGTACCGCTATAATGCTTCTACTGATATTACATAAAACAGATTTGTTCACATCACCTGTACACGACAGCGGTTCATCACTCCATCTTCCATCTCTCATGCATGTCAATACGGCACTCCCTTTAAGTGGGAATTTATTACTCGGGCAATTGTATTTTACCACCATACCAGGTCTGTAGTGAGGGTCGCGACTGAGCCTTTCACTGTTAGAGCCATTACCAGGATCAGCGCAGTATCCGGCTGTAAATGTACGATAAAAAAAGATAAGGTGACATGGAATTTTGACACTTTCATTTTATTGCAGTATGAATCAGATCTGCCTACTTCGGGTAAATTGGGGTATTGTCGCACACATTTTTACACCTAATCATTTCTATGCCTAACTAGTTGCACATATCTCCGCAACCACATGTCATAGAGACTTGAAATTGCCTTTCCTTTGATTGCTATCCCATCTTTTGGGTTTTGTAGTATAGCGGACCCAAATTTATGACCATATTTGGCGTCCACGTCTTCTGTGCCTCGTTTTCATATTCTGTAGTATTTGCCAGGCTATGTAACTGAACGAGATATTTGTCAGTGATATTTGATATTCTTAAATAAAATAGTGATATTAGTTTATTTGCCGCAAGCACCAGTGGATGCAGCAGACGTCATATATATTGTGACGTCATCCATGCTACAATGGTGTAGTGACGTCATCTTATTGTCTTTTAATTGCCTTTATCACTGCGGTTTAGTAAACTTTCTCCCATTCATATAAAATGTTATACTCACCCATGTCGCAGTAGGTAGAAGCAACTGCAATTGAGTCAATGAGCCCAGTCTGAGTAACAATTCCACATTTCATTCCTAAATAATCAACGCCAAAGCAATTGCTCTTTTCTTGGCATTTTTCTTTACAATCTTCCAGAGAATTTACACGATCAATTGTCTCGGAGATGACAACATTCTTTGGTCTGAATGATCTGCATGGTCTCCAAGGAAACA
This sequence comes from Alitta virens, assembly GCA_932294295.1. Taxonomy (NCBI): domain Eukaryota; kingdom Metazoa; phylum Annelida; class Polychaeta; order Phyllodocida; family Nereididae; genus Alitta; species Alitta virens. The sequence continues at coordinate 12,752,540 of OW028576.1, forward strand.
TTTCTGAAATTTGACATAATTTCTACAGACTATACAACTTGCATCAGCTTTGAATCGTTTTGATCACACATTGAGTTGGTTATTAATCTATTACATTCCCGGTCATTCTTGCTGCACGTTTATTTATCTTTGTTTGGTCTACAGCAATGTGACCAACAGAATTACAAACAGGCAGGCTAACGCAGTAGTGTTTTACTGCATGGAAAAGGCATGGTTTTTTAGCTAATTATAATGAGGCAAAAACCATGCGTTTATCCAAATGCATGGAAAATGCACGTGGCACAATTATTGGCCATGTAGAATATTTTCGCTGTGTATTATGCGTACATGGAGTAAGTATTTATCAAGTTATATATTTTATTGCATTATCGCCAAGACCATCTACAGGCACTTGATTATTTATTACCTAGCTATGCCATGGTGCATTGCAAAATTACATGGCAAAACATTTCCTATTTTGGGCCCCCATTGATATATAATTGCCTAGGGTATGCTGCTGCAGCAGCCTATATTTTAAAATTAAATCAACCAACTTCAAATATTTCTTGGCCATTAAATTCTCAAACTGTTTATTTTTATTACGTGCCTGACTACAGATATTAATATTTTTGTATTGTTAAGGCCTCAGAAAATGTCAGATTTTTATAGCTATGGATCTTCACAGAGAAATGAGGAAATATGGTCTTGTGGATTTGCACCAAATATTTTATTAATATTGTTTCCCTTACATTAAGTTAATGTCTGTAGGATATTTACAAAACCCCTCCAAACTACGCTTAACAAATCTATACATAAAAAATTGGCAATAAAAAATGTTGTTGTTCAAAATATAAAGTTTTGTTAGGAATTTAAATCATGTTTATCTCGATTCATATCCTGGGGTATACATCTAAGCATGGAGATGTGTAACTCTGTGTCATCACCTCACATGCCAGCGACCTAATTATGTACATGTTTTGCTCGTGTACTCACAGGCGTTTGCCATCATGACAGCACAAGCAAGTTACCATACAATAAGACCAAGGCTACTGACTTTGTCAAGAACAGCTTTTACTCCCCCTGTGTAACTGCCTTCAACGATGGGGCCAGTTTCAGTCAAAAACATTATATTACACTTCAAAAGTGGCAATATTATACAAAAAAAAATTCCTGCTTGTTCTAAGTGATAATTTTATTTATTTATGGGTATTTACAACTTATTTTTGGGGAATTCCTTGCCTGTATGCTGGGAAAGTTCAATTCTCATCTCTACTGGCAGGTAATTTGCATATGTCACCATCTACACACATAATGGTGCTTCCTGATTGGCCAATATCTCCCAACCACTGTGCGCTATCAGTTATAAGCCAATGAGTGACCTAACTGAGCAATCTTTGTTTAACACTTGAGTGTACTCAATGCAAACAAAACTAATTGATATTCAATTTCATGTTTAAAGTGTTAGACATTCAATGTCATAAACCAGCCTATAGGCTATTAGGCAAATTTGTTTGTATTTAAGTCTAACTGGTAAACTAGCAATATAATTGCCATCAAGCTCAGGGCATTTCCTAATGTATTCAGCTACATTCTGATTGGCTGTTACAAATGACATTGCTGCCTCTTGTGATGAGATGCCAATTAAGGCCTTGGTATTAGTTAAAGTATAAGTGCTGTCACTGAGCAATGACATATTTGTTGGCAAACGCCTGTGGTTTACTCATCTAAAAAAATTAATCAATTTCTATGGGCTGGTTATGGTTTAATAGGTCTAACAATAAAATTACAGAATAATTAGAGTGCTGAGTTTATGCAGTTCTTGTTCTGACAAGCAGGCAATTCAGAAAAATTGCCTAAACTAAAAATATATGAATCCATTTATCTTGCATTTTCAAGAGAATATTTCGTAAGTCTATACTCAGCCTATAGGCTGCATTGTTTACCCAATCATTTTGTTTAACTAGGTAAACTAACAAAGAATGTCCATAATTATGTCGCTTGGCTGTTAGGTTGAGTAGGATTTCAGGTCATTGTCCACAAAATTCATGGGTCGTTTCCCTATCTATTTAACCAGATTCACCTGCAAAAAACTTTATTCTCTATCTAACTATCTGACTATCTGACTATCTATCTATCTATCTGTATATCTATCTATCTATCTATCCAAATGGTTAATTTAAAGCGGGACCAAAGGTACAGTTAGTTTCAGAAAATACGGTCAACTCTAGTTGTCTGTAGCCGGACCTGTACCTGGCTGTGGTCTAAACATGCTAAAGCCAGCTGCTTCTGTCCACTTCTATAGCTAATAACCAGAAACACTGAAAAATATAAGAAATTAATCGAATATATCATAAATATGTACTTTTAGATCCGGTTTTGAGTAGCCAGCTATGACAGCTTTGGCTAAGTCCAATTTGACGGGCCGTTTTTAATGAAACTAACTGTACACTGGTTTTGGTGTTTTTTTTTTCAAAAAAACTTACCAGCACAGATCCTCGGTCTTCCCGTCCATTCTCCATAACGATCACAAACAATGGTCACATCTCCAGCTACATGGACGGTTGTATTTGACTGACATTCGTATGTGATTTGACGGCCGGTGGAACTTGTACTGCCAGTTATTGACTTAATTATGGAACCAGTACCATTGCCAGGGTGAACACAAGGAACATCTATAATATATATAAATGATTCTATATGAAATTTCAAAATTATACATAATAATACATGGCAATTTGCAACCCAGAGATCAAATATATAGATATCCACATAACAATTATATGAGTAATGATGCTTGTTTGAAAAAGACTAAAAAACAAGAATTGCGAATTTAACTCGGGTTCATCGAATTTGGCACTTCAAATAAATTATCACAAACACTTTAAACAACAATGTCAATGACGAGAACAGTTAGTCTAGGAAAATTACGAAATTGCAAGGTGAGTGATTGTGTTATTAAGGAGTGGCGAATTTCGATGACTATGAAAGTCATTTTAATCAAAAGTGTACAAAATTAACAAAGAAAAACTGTTTTAACGGTATTGTTGTACGACTCATTTATCATTATAATCCATCAAAGACATCAAATATTCGTGAATTCTTCATGGAATTTGGTTTGGGCTCATATTGTCTGGAGACCTCAGATTGTCTGGAAACCCCAAATTTAGCGAGGTCTTTCTGATGGTAATAAGCAAAATTTAGTAAATATTAATATTTAATATGCAGAAACAATGGGGAGAAAAAAATTACACAGGCTAAAGGGGCCACTACAACAGTAGTACATAAAAAGACAATAAGATGACGTCACTACACCATTGTTGCATGGATGACGTCAGATATAATAAAGATGACATCATCAAACAATATTTATCTCAAAGAATATGTACCAAGAAGCGCCACTCGCTATACTTTACATTGTAAACCCCGGGAATGCTGGGAAAAGGAGGCACACACACAGGATTGACAAAGGCCAATGTGACGTCATAATTTTATTAACAGTGACGTAATGGTACTGGCAAAGGAGGGACAGTGAGTGTATTCCACTGAGCCTGCCTGTCATTGGTTGCCGATTGTGTGCTCGTCCTTTTCCCTGTAGGCATAGCGCGACCTACTTAAGAGAGTGCGTGTTCATGTTACTCTTTGCTTATCTTCTATGGCGTCAGTGACTGCTGGTGGTACTTTTTCTCTCCATTAACAAAAACATTAATTTTCTCAGTACAACTTACCGATTCTACAATAAAATTCATATGCATTGGTTGATTCTTTTCGCGATATTCTTGATCTGCTGTTATGGCAGGCAGTAGAAGAACTCGTAACAGTCGTATCCAAGGTTACGCATTGTTCGTTCCTTTGACAAAGCGTTTTACATTTGTCCAATGAAGATTGATCATACGTCCAATCGTCGTGACCTTCTTGATATGCCTTCTGGATGCAAGTCATAGGCAGGATTGCCCACCCTGGAAAATATGAAGTATATTTGCTTCTTGAAAACTAGCAAGATTAAATAGAGTTAATCTCCTCCTGTAGTAAAAAATTAATAAGAAAAGAGGAATAAATTTGCTCCTTCATGAAATTTTAGGAAAATGGAGGTTGTGTAAGTTAGTAAGAAAAGAAGGAGTTAGCTTGCTCCTTTGTGAAGAAAAAAAAAATTAATAAATTCCTTCTATTGTGGAAATTACCAAGAAAATGAGTTAGTTTGCTCATAAAATATGGAGTGATTTTATTTCTTCATAACAATTAGTTGGAAAAGATGGAGTAAGTTCACTTCAAGAAAATATGTGATTTTATTTCTTCATAACAATTAGCTGGAAAAGATGAAGCAATGGAAGTTCATTCCTTTTGTGAATTTCTGCTGGAAAAGATGGAGTAAGTTCTTTCTTTATTTGTGAAAATTTGCTTTTAACGATGGAGTAAGTTTATTCCTTTGTGAAAATTAACTGGAAAAGATGGAATAAATTTACTTCTTTATGAAAATTAGCAAGAAAATATAAAGTAAGTTTATATCTTTGTGTAAATTAACAGGGAAAGATTGAGTAAATTTAATCCCTTATGAAAATTAGCAAGTTATTGGTCCTGTCTAAAAAAGCTAAAAAATGTCTAATACCTGACTGCCTGTATATCATCCATTGAATATGGTAATTTTAATATCTATAATATTTAATCATTTAAATAAATCAGCTTATTAATGAAAAAATTAACACCTACCTGGAATAAATAAATGAAATAATAGGAGTAGATAGACTTTCATCATCATAGCATACTATTATCTCCACACAAACTATTGAAAAGATAATTATAATTCATATCTTTATAGACACGCATAAAAGAGTTGATAAATTATGAAAGCCAACTGCGAAGTGAATAAATCCATAAAGATGTACTCAGTCATATGATAGTGGATTTTCACGGAAGGTTCTCTGTATTTCCACCAGGTGGCTACAAAAGAATACTGCAATTCTATTGGCTGAAAAATGTCCCGCCCTTGACTGTGATTGGCCGAAGCAAAGTGCATCCAAGCAGCAGTATTTTTAGTGCATTTTAATGTATATTTGACGCTCTATCATTAAGTTGATTTTTGTAATTTTCCAGAAAGT